>CM055123.1:232329734-232955845 GCA_029206835.1 Rana muscosa | reverse complement strand
ACCAGTGCTACCCATCAGTGCCCACCACTGCCATCTATCAGTGCCCACCAGTGCCACCTAGCAGTGCCCACCTGTGCTGCCTATCAATGCTCATCAGTGCCGCATATCAGTGGCCATCAGTGTGGCATATTAGTGCCTCCTCATTAGTGCCACCTAATCAGTGCCTTCTCATTAGTGCCACCTAATCAGTGCCTACAAGTGCCGCCTCATTCGCGCCCAAAAGTTCCACCTCATCAGTGCCCATCAGTGCAGCCTCATCAGCGCACATCAGTGAAGGAGAAAAATCAAATATTTAAAAAATTTAAATCCCAACAGTGATTAAATACATCCAAAAGAAAGCTCTATTTTTTTGAGGAAAAAGATACAAAATTGTAGTGTTGCATGACCACGCAATTGTCATTCAAAGTGCGACAGCGATGAAAGCTGAAAAATGGCCTGGAAGGGGGTGAAAGTGCTCAGTATTGAGGTGCTTATTTACTTATGCATGTATGGAATGCTAAAGGCAACAACAGGATAACACAAAGAAAAAAAAAAAAACGTTTACCCCTTTTGTTGGCTTTACACAATTATCACTTTGCATTTTGAACTATCAACACTCTTAGCATGCATATCTATGAAGTGTTTTGCTCATTAGTCCTTTTATTTCCCTTAGTATTTTTTAGTTGATGTTGCACTCTGTCAGGTGTCTGTGACCCTATTGGGGAGATTTTTCCATGTCCTGTCTCTGTGACACTCAGACAAGAAATGGAGGGCATGGGTATCACCGGACAGAAGGGCATACAGAGCAATTAAAAAACATTATCAGAAGTTCTAACTAACCTTTCCTCACTCTACTAAAAAATTATTATTTTTTCTCTCTGCCCTGTTAGAAAGATTTGAAACATCTCTAATCCAAAGGGGATGCAGACAGCAATAATCTAAAGAATGACATGGTAAATGCTACCTGCTTTCAGGCTCACCCTGTCTGACTGAAACATCAGTAGCAACCACCCATTTAGGGATGAGACAATGATCTCACTTAATGACGTTGTAAAGTCAGAAGGTTTTTTATTTTATTTTAATGCATTCTATGCATTAAGATAAAAAGCCTTCTGTGTGCAGCAGCCCCCTTCAGCCCCCCTAATACTTACCTGAGGTCCCTCTCTGTCCAGCGATGTCCACAAGTGTCTCAGCCGTCTGAGATTCTCCCTCCTTATGGGCTGAGACGCAGCAGCGGCGCCATTGGCTTCTGCTGCTGTCAATCAAAGTCAGCTAGCCAATCAGAAAAGAGAGGTAGCGGGGCCGGGAGCTAGGGTGCCCCCATAGCAAGCTGCTTGCTGTGGGGGCATTCAACAGGAGGGAGAAGCCAAGAACACAGAAGAGGGACCCTGCACAGAGCAGGTAAGTATAACATGTTTGTTATTTTTATAGGAAAAAAACAAGACATTACAATCACTTTATATGTGTGTGTAAATATTAGCCTAGTCCAGAGATCTCCAAACTGCGTTCATGGGGCCGCATGTGACCCTTTGCTTGCCTCTATCCGATCCTTGTGCACTTTTCCGTCCACAACTGACACTAATGATGAGGCACTATTCCTCCCACTGACACCAGTGGTGGGGCACTATTCCTCCCACAGACACCAATGATGGGGTACTATTCCTCCCACAAATACCAACAATATGGCACTATTCCTCCCACTGATACCAACAATATGGCACTATTCCTCCCACTGATACCAACAATGAGGCACTATTGCTCCCACGAAAACCAATGATGGGGCATTGATGGTGCATCTGATGCTGGGGCATTTTCTACTTCTACTGGCCACAGTCTGGCCTTCATAAACTCTGAAGGACAGTAAAATTGCCCTTTGTTTAGAAGGTTTGGAGACCCCTGGCCTAGGCTCTTAAGATCTGTAAATAACAGGGACTCAGAGGAAGACATATTAAAATGAGTCTAAAGCTCCCCTGGTTCCTGGAGAGGGAAATAAATATTTAAAGTCAACTTTAGCCTCATCTGTCTCCCTCTATGATTTTTTCCTTACAACCTCTCCCACCAATACACAATCAGATATTTTTATTTTTGGGGGGACCGTGACTTTGCAGTGGGTCCTGGCCCCACATTTCTGGCTTTCTCCTAGACAAGAATGACATCCCCCACCTTAAATATTCTGGGATTCTGACTTCACGTATCCCAGAAGATTTCAGGACAAAATGCACTGCAGTGTACATGGCCTGGGTAAACTCCATTGCACTGCACATCATCATGCACCCATTGTATCATCAGGGGGCTGACTGCAAAAGCCAGGAACAGACAGGGGGCCTCCTGATAAAGCCAAAAGAGAAAATGGCAGCGTGGGACTTGGGAAGTGGTGGTGTACACCAGACAAGGCTGGAATCACAGAGTCAATGAGTATTTTTTTTAGGACAACCCAGCCATAAAGGCAGACGGGGAGAAAAATTAAAAGGGAGAGATTTAACTTTCTCTTTAAGGTTTATATGACTAATAAAATAAAAAACATTTTGACCACAATAAATGAATAAATACATAAATTACATAGTAACAAAGGGAAGGAGAGGGATTTTCACGGTGCTGTTTGTGGTAGTAAGAAATTCAAATGCACATTAAAATAAAAAGTAATAAATATTTTAATTTAATTCACTTTAAAAGGCACAAGTAAAACCACGCACAGGTGGTTACTAGTGGAAGACAATACACACACAGCTGGATGGTCAAAATAGGGGGAGTAGAGCTGGTTTATCAAGCATAGAATTACTTGTGACGTCCCGACATGTTTCGCAATTCTAGCTTCATCGGGGGACATACGGGTATAAAAAGAGACTTGTACAGTACTAGACATGGATATAAAGATAAAAAAATTAGAGACATATATGTTAAAGTGAACAGAATATAGTTACTGCAGAAAAACATGTTGTGCCAATATTCAAACAACATCCGCCACTCCCCCCCCAAAAAATGTGAAGGGGCAAGCACATATCTAGCCGTGGACACCCCCAGGCAGAGACCGCACTCCAGCGTAGGACACCCAGAAGCCCACTAAGGGGAGCTAATTAGCAGCCACAAGGAGCATAACCAGGCCCGGCTAGAGACAAAATGTAAAAAGGGAAAATTAGTATATATCTTTTTACTCATTTTCCCTTTTTACATTTTGTCTCTAGCCGGGCCTGGTTATGCTCCTTGTGGCTGCTAATTAGCTCCCCTTAGTGGGCTTCCGGGTGTCCTACGCTGGAGTGCGGTCTCTGCCTGGGGGTGTCCACGGCTAGGTATGTGCTTGCCCCTTCACATTTTTGGGGGGGAGAGGGGCGGATGTTGTTTGAATATTGGCATGACATGTTTTTCTGCAGTAACTATATTCTGTTCACTTTAACATATATGTCTCAATTTTTTTTATCTTTATATCCATGTCTAGTACTGTACAAGTCTCTTTTTATACCCGTATGTCCCCCGATGAAGCTAGAATTGCGAAACATGTCGGGACGTCACGAGTAATTCTATGCTTGATAAACCAGCTCTACTTCCCCTATTTTGACCATCCAGCTGTGTGCGTATTGTCTTCCACTAGTAACCACCTGTGTGTGGTTTTACTTGTGCCTTTTAAAGTGAATTCAATTAAAATATTTAATACTTTTTTATTTTAATGTGCATTTGAATTTCTTACTACCACAAACAGCACCGTGAAAATCCCTCTCCTTCCCTTTGTTACTATGTTTTCATATTCTATGGGATGAGGTGCATTCTCTTTGGGTGTCTCTACCACTAAGTCGGACTTCCCCTCATTTCTTCATACATAAATTATATATTTACAGAACCATCAACCATTCCCCTAAAAGGCTGTCTCCACTCAAACTGGACAAATAAAACATTTGGGTAGAGGAGAAATGAACAAGTTACCTTTCTCAAGCAAGAGCCTCTGCCATGAATTCCTCATCTTGTGTGAAAATCCCATTTACTGTGTAGCACTACCCCCGCAGGAGCTGCTGGAAATAATTTTTGGGTCCTGCTGTTACACCACACTTCACCGTCCCAGAACTTAAGAGTCTATGTTAGTAGTTTTGAAAAAGGTGATTGCCAGTCACTTAGTCTTTTTCTCAATTGCTTTATTACACAACTTCAGATAGGGGATGGAGGGTTAGGGGAAGTTCAGATACCTTGGCTTCTTTCAGATCACTAGTGCGGTTCTTGAATCCAGATGACACAGCTCTCTGCCTCTGGTTCTTGCGACTACCGGATAGGCCTCTCACACCGACCTAGCAGCCGGTATGAAGCACGGACAAAGTCTCTGCCACAGACTTGAATGATAACGGACAATGTCTCTGCCACAGACTTGAATGATAAGTGGAATCTCCTGGATAATCCCCTGCCACTGGATTGTTAACCAGTAATCAGTTAGTTAGGTCAGCTGCACAGTACCTGAACCTTTAAGCCATCCGGCAGTACTGTGAGGTAGGTTACTTGGGTGCATCCTTCAAACGAATCACCAGGCCCTTCCTGAGATACCAGCCATCAGCTCGGTCCTCTCCAGTAGGGTCCTCCCCCGGAATATTCTCAGCTTGAGTGGCTTCTTTCCGCAGGACAGACAGCACAGGATCACCTTCAGTTAAGTAGGCCCCAGACAGGCTTCTGGGCCTACTTGCAGCAACACAGCAGCATAGCCTCCAGCCTGGAGGGCCAGGAGGCAAGACGAAAACCCCGGAGCACATGGCACTGCCCCTTAAATATCCTTCTCCCAGCATGCCCAGCTACAAAGAAGCTCCTGATTGGGCTGTTTTCTGGGAGAAAGAATATCCAATACGCTTCAGCTGGCTGTATTTCTCACACTGGCCTGTGACAACAGTGACACCTACTGGCAACAGTGGGAAATACGCACAGACAGCCAAATATGGAACAGAAACAACAATTTACATAGATCAACTCTGAGCTACTTACAGCTCAGATAACCCCTAAATTTACAGAATAGCGCCTACGTAAAAAGTAGAAGAGCGCTACAACTGCTTGTCAAAAAGGCTTCAATTTAATGTTGACATGTAAATACAACTCCACCGTGATAAATAGTACATTATGATCATGTTGGTTATTTGAAGTCAAGGGTTATACTAATGTGAGAACAGAATACTGTAGCTTCAGACATGGTAAAGTTCCTCTACCTTTTGAGCATGCTGGCTCAGAGTATTCATGTATTTCTTTATTACAGGCATTTATATAATGCTGACAATTTATGCAGCACTTTACAAATTGTACATTCACACCAGTCTCTGCTTCAAGGAGCTCACAATCCAAGGTTCCTACAGTGGGTGCCGGCGATATTGTATTTCAAGCGCGATGGGATCGCGCTGGAAATCAGCACTGCGAGGCTGTGCTTCTCAAGCTCGCCGCCCCCACGAGATGCAGCGTATCCATAGGAATCTATTGGGGGCGGCGAGCGGGAGGAGCGACAGAGCTCGGCGCTGGCTCCCGCGATGCCGCTGATGTCGAGCTGCTGTTGCATACAATATCCTGGTCACCTACTGTACCTCACATGCATACATACACATACTGTGGCCAACTTAGAAGGAGCCAAATAACCTACCAGCATGTCTTTGGAGTGTGGAGGAAAAATCTCACATAGTAACTTGATTTGTACATTTTTAAATTCTCGTAAATACCTAAGCTTGAGTTCGGTCTGAATCCCGTTCATCTAAACCAGGATGAAAGCTGTAAGTGTCAGTCCAATAACCTGCATTGGTGCATTCCCCACTCCAAGGCTGCATGTACCCAAAGGGTAAGGGATGCCCATGAAACATCATTGACCTATTATCTGAATATATAGTTTATTTTATGAAAGTACATGTTCATTACTGCAACTGTATTTGTCCTGCATTTTTAGATCGTAGGCTCTTATGAGCAGGGTCCTCGTGTTCCTACTGTATTAAATTGTATTGTTATTTTACTGTCTGCCCTTATATTGTAAAGCCCTGTGTAAATTGTTGGTGCTAAATAAATCCTGTATAATAACAATTTACTGTAATTACTTCCATGTTTTGATTATTTTATTTAAAGTGCCATTCTTCTGATTATACAGTATATGGCTAAAAGTTTGTCAACACCTGACCATTACACCTACTGATATAACCAATTATGCAGAACCCCCTCTAAACAATTGAGTTCAGGTTAACCACTTAAACCCCGGACCATTTGGCTGGCCAAAGACCAGGCCACTTTTTGCGATTCGGCACTGCGTCGCTTTGACAATTGTGCGGTCGTGCGACGTGGCTCCCAAACAAAATTGATGTCCTTTTTTCCCACAAATAGAGCTTTCTTTTGATGGTATTTGATCACCTCTGAGTTTGTTTGTTTTTTTCGCTATAAACAAAAATAGAGTGACGATTTTTTAAAAAAAGCAATATTTTTTACTTTTTTCTATAATAAATATCCCCCAAAAATATATAAAAAAAATGTTTTTCCTCAGTTTAGACCGATACGTATTCTTCTACATCATTCTGTTTAAAAAAATCAAATCAAAATAAGCGTTTATTGATTGGTTTGCGCAAAAGTTATAGCGTCTACAAAATAGGGGATAGTTTTATGGCATTTTTATTAATATTTTTTTTTTTACTAGTAATGGCAGCGATCTGCGATTTTTATAGTGACTGCGACATTATGGCGGACACATCGGACACTTTTGATGCCATTTTGGGACCATTGTCATTGATACAGCGATCAGTGCTATGAAAATGCACTGATTACTGTAAAAATTACACTGGCAGTGAAGGGGTTAACCACTAAGGGGCGATGAAGGGGTTAAGTGTGTCCTAGGGAGTGCTTCTAACTGTAGGGGGGATGGGCTATGTGTGACACAACACTGATCACTGCTCCCGATTACAGGGAGCGGTGATCAGTGTCCTGTCACTAGGAAGAATGGGGAAATGCTTGTTTACATTAGCATTTCCCCGTTCTTTCTCACCGTGAGACGATCACGGGTATCTCCGCGGACATTGAGTCCACGGGACCCGCGGTCGGACTCACGGAGCTTGCGGCGGGCGAGCGCCCACCGCAGGCGGCACACGCAAGCCCACAATGCCGCATCTTAAAGGGGACATACAGGTACGTCCATCTGCCCAGCTGAGCCATTCTGCCGACGTATAAGTGCGTGCGGTGGTCCTTAAGCGGTTAAAGGGTACTGTTACTACTACAACATACAAAACACATTTTAGACCATTTTTAGCATCCACCCTTGTGGTAACAGTTTGGTGAAAGTTGTTTTCTGTCCCAGCATAACTGTGCGGTTTTGCACAAAAGCTGTTCCATAAATACATGGTTTGGCCAGTTTGGTGTGAAGGAACTCAAGTGGCTTACACCAGAGCCCTGATCTCAGCCCTACTGATTATTTGTTGAATAAATTGGAATGCTGATTGCAAGTGAAGACCGGTCCATGCCAGAAAAAGTGTCCTAATTTGGGTGCACTGGTTAGAGGATGATCCCGTAAAGTTTGCGTGAAGGAAGTTGAGTGCCTAAAAGTAAAAATGTGTCTTTTACACTACCGAGGATGAGCCGAATATACCTGTTTTGCTTTGTGAACTTTGCTAGAGTTATAAATGGTAATCCAAACCTCACTAAAGTCAAAGGAAGCTGAATTTTCAAAATAAGTTCTGGCCATTCACAAGGCAAATAGGCATTAGATTGTCAAACAAATGGAATAGTGGGCTGGGCAGAGACTCGTAGGGGATGAAAAAAAAAAATTGATAAGGGAGCAGCATTAGCCAAAACATGACTACACTGACCAATAAGAACTGCTTTGATCCATCCCAGCAGATTCAGGGCCATGTAAGTGAACGGGCTAGGCACGGTAAGGCTCCATTCCCTGCCTATTCGAAGCACACGGATGGGACCCAGACAAGGACAAGGGACCAGAGAAGCAGCCGGAGGAGGAGCACACAGGGAGCAGCTGGGAATGATCAGTGCAGCGGGAGGGACAGCTGTGAACACTGATCTCCCTGTATAGCTTTTTAGCCGACAGCCGAGTGAGGGAGAGAAGGAGAAGCGGCTGTAAGCTCAAGAGCTTTACAGGGAGATCGGTATTCACAGCTGTTCCTCACACCGATCATTTCCGGGATATTGGGAGGGTGTCCGAGAGCCGCAGCAGAAATGTGGGAGTCTCCCGAACCTCACAGGAGACTTGGGATGTCTGTCTTTATTATTTGGCAAACTAACTTTGGGAACTTTGGGGGGCGGCACCCCTGCGCCCTTTATGGACTGGCCACCACTGGTCACTTCCTCTCAAGTTTTATATAATTTTTACATTTCCAGAGTTAGTCTGGTTTTCAACAAATGGAAATGCAGTCTCCATCCAGCTTTTGTGTGTCATGCACCATCCTTTCATTAGGCTGATTTCTCATTATGTGTAAGACTTCCTGTCTACTGCAGGACTGGTGGGGAGGAATGAAGATTTGTGCATAGACTGATATATGGGTGCAGAAAACACTGCATGAGTTGAGTTTCCATAGTTTGCAGAACTATGGATAAGGTGTTCTCTGTGTAGCACCACCCCCGTAGGAGTCGCTGAAGTGAGGGTTCTTCACTGTTGCACAGCCAGTCACATAGCATTTCCTTCATTCACCACAACTTAGAAAACTGTCCTTGTTGGCTTGTTTTTGTTGTTTTATTAGGGGATAATAACTTGGATGTGGTAGGGAATTATGGGATGCTCAACTTATAATTGTTCAAACTCAGAACCAGGGACAACTTTCTCCCTATTTACAAAAGTCCTCTTATTCCTTCCACCTGCACAAACTTGGTTTCCTATGTAAAGCACCTGCTGCTCACTCCTGTTGGAACTAGCAGTAATAATGCTAGTTCATCAAAGGCCCATTACAGGCAGGAACTCTCAGTCCCTTGACTAAATAGCACAGATGAAGTGAACAGCATAACATCTCTCCTTCTGCTTCCCTGTGGCCACTGATCCCAGCTCCACTTGCCTGCAGAATGCTAGCCCACCTGGCTGCCACCAGCCACGCCTGGCTGCTCTTCCTCCCAGTCCTCTTGACTTACTCTTTGCCCCAGTCCTGCCCAACTGGCACACACCCATGGAGATCGCCCCAGAGCAAGGTGAGTTGAAGACTTGGCACAATGTGGTCTTCAAGAAAGCACTGTTACAGCTGACAGTCTTTCCCTGTGTCTTGTTTCTGCACCATGCAGATCTACTCACTGTCTCTGCTTGCTCCTTCCTGGCATGAATTCCTCCACTGCCTCTTGTGTTAGGATCCTTCCAGATCAGCTTCCCTGAGCACCCAGTCCGAGGTAAAACCCCTCCCCGACAGCCTCTTCTCTGCACTGCTTTTCCATCTTCCATCCGACTCTCTCTGCTGGCATGACCCATGTCTATTTATGGGTTATCCCAGTTCCCTGCCAGCCCACTTCTGGGGATAGGCTGAGAGCCAATACATATTGAAGGCAGCTCCTCCTAACCTCTGCCCACTAGTTCTAGAAGGTTCTCCAGCTTTCCAGATACCAGGGGGAGTAACCAGAGAGCTGCCAGAAAATTATTTCTGTGCTCATTAGAAATGTGCCAGGCTGTAAAAAAGAAAAACTGGGGTGGGTATACAGTATTTCCATGCAAACTTTTGCATTCGACTTGGATTATCTTAAAAAATATTTTTTTTAAATCAAGTGAAAAAAAAAAATATTACTATTATATGCAACATGTAACTCTACCACTAATCCTCAAATTATCTCTTTCTGTAACACAATGACCCTACTACTAACACTCACGAATCCTTCCTGTAACCCTACAACTAACCCTCAAACTATTTCTTACTGTAACACACTGACACTACCCTTAACCCTCACACTAATCCTCCCTGTATCCCCCCAAATAACCCTCACACTATCTCTTCCTGTAACACAATAACCCTACTACTAAACTTCACGCTAATCCTCCCTGTAACCTCCCAACCAGTGGCGGCTGGTGCTAAACTTTTTTGGGGGGGCGGTAAACAAACCCCCCTAGGTCTGCACTCACTCTTTCAAGGTCCCCCTGCACTCAGCCTTCCACGGTCCCGCCGCACTCACCCCTCCACGGTTCCCCTGCACTCAGTTTTCCATGGTCCCCCCACACTCACCCCTCCACGGTTCCCCCACACTCAGCCCCTCCACAGCTTCCTTGGCTTCTCCTCCCGGCCAACCCGGAGGAGAAGCCAGAAGACAATAGCAAATATTGATTCCCTAGTGTCACAAGTGGGTGGGTTCGGGGCGCAGTGCTCTTTGCCCAGAGCCCACACTTTTTCAAGCCAATTAGAGCTTTAGGCTGTAATAATGTGGCTTGAAAAAACTAGGAGGACAGCGTCCCTGTGCCCCTTATGGACCGGTTGCTCCTGCTCCCAACAAACCCCCACACTATCTCTTCCTGTAACACAATAACCCCACCACTACCTTTAAAATGAACCCTCCAAACTAACCCTCACACTATCTCTTCCTGTAACATAATGACACTACCACTAACCTTCACACAAAACCTCCTTCCAAACCTAACGCTAACTCCCCCACTGACCCTACCCCTATTTCTTCCTGTAACACTAACCCCTAACACTAACCCCCTCCTCCAGCCCTAACACTAAGCTTCCATGTAGCTCTAACACAAACCATCCTTGTAATCCTAACACTAATGCCCCGTACACACGATTGGAAATTCCGACAAGAAAACCGTAGATTTTTTCTGACGGAATGTTTGCTCAAACTTGTGTTGCATACACACCGTCACACAAATCTTGTCTGAAATTCGACCTTCAAGAACGCGGTGACGTACAAGACTTACGACGAGCCGAGATCAATGAAGTTCAGTAGGCAGTTTGGCTCTTCTGCTTGATTCTGAGAATGCGTGTTTTTTTCCGCGTCGGAATTGCATACAGACGAGCGGAATTTCTGACAAGAACTTTTTCCGTCGGAAAAATAGAGAACCTGCTCTCAATCTTTTGCTGGCGGAAATTCTGACAGGAAATGTTGGATGGAGCATACACACGGTTGGAATAAACGACCAAAAGCTCACATCCAGGTTTTTTTTATGGTAAATCCGATCGTGTGTACAGGGCATAAGCCTATGGGTAACTGTAACACTAACACTTAAGTCCCATACACACGATCGGTTTGACTGATGAAAACCGTCCGATGGATGGTTTTCATCAGACCAACCGATCGTGTATGGTACCCATCGGTCTTTTTTCCATCGGTTTTAAAAAATAGAACTTGTTTTAAAATTTTCCGATGGATAAAAAACCGATCGAAAACTCCGGATAAAAAACCCACGGATGCTCAGAATCAAGTCGACGCATGCTCAGAAGCATTGAACTTCATTTTTCTCGGCTCATCGGAGTGTTTTACGTCACCGCGTTTGGAGCGGTCGGTTTTTTGACTGATGGTGTGTGGGCAAGACTGATGGAAGACAGTTTCATCAGATTGGACGAAAAACCATAGGTTATCCGATCGTGTGTACGGGGCTTAACTCTTCATGTAATCTTTGCACTAAATGTGCACTCTCACACTAACTCTTTCTGTAATCTTAATATCTTAATAATTACCTCTAACACAATATCCTGTGACTCTAATACAAACCCTGACTCTAACCCTAACACCAATTTTCCCTGTAGTTCTAACACTAATCTTCCCTGAAACACTGCCCTTTTATACTAAACCCTCACACTAATGCTTCCCATAGTAGCTCTAACATTATTGTTACCTATTACCCGATCAATAATCCTCCCTGCAACCCTAATACTAACCCTCCCTGTAACCTAGCAAGCCCTCTCTGTGATCCTAAACCAGCTGCTGACACTTGAAAATCACACTGGGAAAATAACTTTAAAGGTCCAGATCACTTCTAGTCTATTCACAATGTGATCAAACTCCCCTAATGAAGGGGGTATTTTTGGACTCTTAAAATTCCTGGGATACTCTATGGACTGTCCCCCTGACTTTTATTGGAATAAAGTTTAATCTGGACCTCTTAGCAGTGGTGTGGCGCTTGGTGGCAGCACGGGGGAACAGCATACTTAGTAGTTTATATATTTGCTGTAGCCAAGTATTAGCATACTGCTTTATGTGTGAGTTAGTGCCAATCAAGGCCAAATTGCTTCACTGGGCGCCACACCAGAAGGATAATGTCTTTTCACTTGCCAGTGACAACTGTCTTCACAATGACTACAGAGTAATTTTGATGAAAATAGCTTTAAACAATGATTTTCCTCCACCAGCTCTTTAGACATCACACATTATACTTTGCTTGTTCAGCCCGAAGGCATGGAGGAAAGCTGCTGTATATTTTGCAAGACCTGTGGTCCAGGCGCAGCCCCTAGGATGGTTCTGTTATGCAGTGGGTCCTAACATAGGGATCTAGCTGCTAAGAGGGGTAGACCATACAGCCACCAATACACCCCTCCGATGGAACCTCCATCACCATCCACCAACACCTCCTATCCTGGTTGCTTCAATTTCCTAGAACTTTTTACTCTCCATCACCCAACATGAAGACCTACACTTCATTACATATTCCCATTAACTGTGAAAGCACACTCTTATCCTTGTTTTGCAGTAAATCAGACCAGTCAGTGTTACTAAATCAGAACCCTCTTTGCTGTAGTGAAAAAAGTCATAGGAGTAACGGTTCCTTAGCATCCCCACAGTACAGTTCTCCATTTATAACTTGTGCAATGTAACATGTTAGCAAAAATGATAGTACTCCTTCTATCCTCCTATATACTTTGCTGGACAGGGCCGATCCTAGGGTCACATGCGCCTGGGTGCAGAAATATTTCTGGCGCCCCTACAAGGGCGTGGTCTCCTTACTAACTCCTCCCCCTTTACAAATGTTTCTATGGCAACGACTTAAACACAGAGATGCTCCCCTAAGGAGTCATCTTTACCCTACTAGTACTCTAATTGGACCTGGAGGGGGTTTCTCTAATAGACACAGAGAGGGCTTCTGTTAGAAAGTCTGTTTAGAAAGAGCCCCCAGACATAGTATAGGAGATGGTCAGAGACTGCGGAAATGATACAAGAGATTAATGCAGCCTACCAGTGCCCAACAATTGCAGCCCTACCAGTGCCCAACAATTGCAGCCCTACCAGTGCCCAACAATTGCAGCGCTACCAGTGCCCAACAATTGCAGCCCTACCAGTGCCCACCAAATGCAGCCCTACCAGGGCCCACCAAATGCAGCCTACCAGTGCCCATCAAATGCAGCCTACCAGTGCCCATCAAATGCAGCCTATCAGTGCCCACCAATTGCAGCCTTATCAGTGCTCACCAATTTCAGCCTTATCAGTGCTCACCAATTTCAGCCTACCAGTGCCCCTGGATCACACAGTGGAGCAATATCCTGCTGTCATGGAGCTTGGATTTGAATCGCCCGGGCAGCCACTGTGACAAAGTCCCGCCTCCTAGACCAGCTTGCGGCTCCTATGGTACAATTCACACTGATTCAATTTCTCGGCATTGGATCAGTGTTCCATCTATCACAGGAGCTGGTCTAGGAGGCGGGACTTTGTTACAGCACCACCGAGCATTTCAGAGAAAAGCTCATGCGGTGTGTGTGACACATGGAGAGAAGGAGGGAGAAGAGCACTACAGAAGTGCAAGGATTTCTGACTACAAAGGCGAAGATGCATTTTGCCGCCCCCCCAACCCATCCACACCATCCTGTTGCTACTCCCTGTCTAAAATCGAGCTGGTACCTCCTCCACAGTGCGCCTCTAATGTGATGGGGCGCAATTTGAAGGATGTCACATACCATTGAAAATAGAAGTGGGGTTATGTATTTCTTGCTTCACCTCACTGGCCACAGGCAGCTGAGGCCAATTAAAACTTCCAATGATTGGGTTCCCCCCATAAGCAACTCCCAGGTCACCCCCCCCAGATACTCCCACTTTGATCACACCTCCCCAGATTCCACAACCCTAATTATACCCCCATATACCCCCCACCCCGATCACCCCTCTCTAGATACCCCTACCCTGATTACAACCCCAGATACCCCCCACTCTGATCACCCCCCCAGATAACCCACCCCTCCCTGATCACACCTCCCCAGATACCACCACCCTTATTACATCCCTATCTACCCCTCTACACACTGCAGAGCACTCCATCTCTACTAGAGAGAGATAGGGTCTGACAGAGAGAGCAGGCTGAGAGAGCGCGAGGTGGGGCTGAGAGAGAGGGGTGAGCCTGAGAGAGAGGGGTGAGCCTGAGAGAGAGGGGTGAGCCTGAGAGAGGGTAGTGGACAGAGAGGGGAGCTGAGAGAGAGGGCTCAGAGAGAGGGTAGTGGACAGTGAGGGGGGCTGAGAGAGAGGGGCTCAGAGAGGGTAGTGGAAAGAGATGGGGGGCTGAGTGAGAGAGATGGGGGGCTGAGTGAGAGAGATGGGGGGCTGAGTGAGAGAGAAGGGGGCTTAGAGAGGTGAGGCTGAGAAAGAGAGGGTCGAAGAGAGGGTAGTGGACAGAGAGAGGGCTCAGAGAGAGAGTAGTGGACAGAGAGAGGGCTCAGAGAGAGGGTAGTGGACAGAGAGAGGGCTCAGAGAGAGAGTAGTGGACAGAGAGAGGGCTCAGAGAGAGGGTAGTGGACAGAGAGAGGGCTCAGAGAGAGGGTAGTGGACAGAGAGAGGGCTCAGAGAGTGGGTAGTGGACAGAGAGAGGGCTCAGAGAGAGAGGGGCTCAGAGAGGGTAGTGGACAGGGAGGGGGGCTAAGAGAGATGTGGGGCTGAGTGAGAGAGATGTGGGGCTGAGTGAGAGAGATGTGTAGCTGAGTGAGAGAGATGTGGGGCTGAGAGAGATGTGGGGCTGAGTGAGAGAGATGTGGGGCTGAGAGAGAGAGATGTGGGGCTGAGAGAGGGTATTGGACAGAGAGGGGGCTGAGAGAGAGAAAGAGAGGAGCTCAGTGAGAGGGTAGTGGACAGAGAGGTGGGGCTGAGAGAGAGAGGTGGGGCTCAGAGAGAGGGTGGTGGACATAGAGGGGCCTGAGGAAGAGAGGTGGAGCTAAGAGAAAGGGAGGGGCTGAGAGAGAGAGAGAGAGGGGGCAGTGGACAGAGAGGGCGGCTGAGAGAGGGGGGACTGACAGAGACCGCTAGCCCTGTCCCCATTCCAGTCTGTATCTTTAGGAAGGTCTGTGTCAGTATATGATGCCCAGTACCTTCTTGATCCGGGAGGTGCTCTGCTGCTTCTTCCAGCAGCTCCCTGGCAGCTTGCGCCTCCCACTCAATCTTGTCTTGCCGGACTCACTGCTGATGCAGAGAGGAAGTTGGAGGAGACGGTGTCCAGTTTTTGAGACTCCGGGGATGCTTCTGTGCGCCACCTCGGGGGTCAAGGAGGCTGTGAAGCTCTTCTCTCTCCTGGGCTCCCAGCTGCCCTCAGTGTACACCTTCCACGTGGACGCAGCCTCCTTCTGCGGGGCTGCCCACTCACCATGTGGAGATGCCGGCACCTCGAGGACAGTTCTGTGTCACGCTCCCACTTGACATTACAACAGGGCTGGTGCAAGGATTTTTGACACCCTAGGCAAAACCTTATTTTGCCACTATTGCACATGGAAGGCAGGAAGGAGCACTATGGTACATGGAAAGCAGGAATGAAGGATCACTATGGTACATGAAAGGCAGGGAGACAATGGTACGTGGAAAGCTGGAAGACAATGGCGCACGGAAGGCTGGAAGACTATGGCACGCGGAAGGCTGGAAGACTATGGCGCGTGGAAGGCTGGAAGACTATGGCACATGGAAGGCTGAAAGACTATGGTGCATGGAAGGCAGGAAGACTATGCCGCATAAAAAGCAAGGAAAACTATGCCGCATGGAAGACTGTGGTGCATAGAAGACTGGAAGACTATGGCGCATGAAGGGCTGGAAGACTGTGGGGCGTGGAAGACTGTGGCGCGTGGAAGGCTGGAAGACTGTGGCACGTGGAAGGCTGGAAGACTGTGGCGCGTGGAAGGCTGGAAGACTGTGGTGCGTGGAAGACTGTGGCCGTGGAAGGCTGGAAGATTATGGCGCGTGGAAGGCTGGAGGATTATGGCGCGTGGAAGGCTGGATGATTATGGCGTGTGGAAGGCTGGAGGATTATGGCGCGTAGAAGGCTGGAAGATTATGGTGCGTGGAAGGCTGGAGGATTATGGCGCGTGGAAGGCTGGAGGATTATGGTGCGTGGAAGGCTGGAGGATTATGGCATGTGGAAGGCTGGAGGATTATGGCATGTGGAAGGCTGGAGGATTATGGCATGTGGAAGGCTGGAGGATTATGGCATGTGGAAGGCTGGAGGATTATGGCGTGTGGAAGGCTGGAGGATTATAGTGTGTGGAAGGCAGGTAGACTATGGAGCATTTAGGGAAGAGAGAGAGGGGAGAGATCACTCACCCAGGCTGCATTGTCTTTGGAGAAAGCACAGGCAGCGACATCAGGACAGTGTCACTGATCTGGCTGCTTTGAAATCTCCCGCCCACACTCCCTTCCAGCCAGGCACAGATTGGCTTCACAAAGGTGTTGTGGGCAGGCACAGGGGAGACATGGGGAGGAGGTGGGGCGGACCTAACTTACCTTCTCTTCCCTCCTTGAACAGGATACAGCGGGCGCGGGATGTGGACACTGCAGCAAGCATGCCGGTGGGCGGGTCAGTGGGGGGCAATGACGAGATCACAGCACCCTCGCTGACATGTGCTCTAGGATGATACACCGGCACCCAGCCCTGATTACAACCAGGGGAAGCTGCTGCGGATCGCGCGGCAAAATGCTGACTCGATAGCAGCACACTCGGGACCAACGGTGCTCTGGCACTTTGGCGCCCCCTCCCCTGTGGTGCCTCGGTGCAGTGCACCCCGTGCACCCCGTCCAGGATCGGCCCTCTTGCTGGACATGGGCTCTGCTGTGGTGCTCACACCATTAGCTTGTGGTGATTTCCAATCGGGAGTGACATGGCTTAACCTATATAGTCCCATTCCAGGGTCACGCCAAGGGGTAGGCCCACTTAAGTACAACGCTGCAACTCCTTGTGTATGATCCTTCCAACTCCTAAACAAACCCTCCTCTATGCTATATATAATCCTCCTAAGGGAAGCACCATAGGCCAAATGGCAGACTGTCGTGGTCAGGGGTCAGGCTTGGAGACCAGTACCTATAGCAGTAGAGAAGCTCCCACTGACCAGCTGGATAAGTACACAAGTAGGTCACATTGGCAAATGACACAGGCTTACCCGAGGAGCGGGGTCTGAGCACTAACTGGTATTCACCAGAGCTCCTGATGGCGGAGATGAGTTTTGCTGTGAGTTAGTACCAGGTCGCGGTCCTCTGCATCGCCCCTCAGAAGGTGAGAATGCCTGGGTCTAGTAGCAGATATAACAGGTAGGGATCAGGCAGAAGCATAGTTAGTAAAAAAGCCAGAGGACGGTAACAAGTGGTTGCAGGTTAGTATCATGCAGAATTATAGTCAAGGAGTAAGCCAAAGGTTGGTAACGACTAACGAGTGATAGTGGAGATAAGGTCAGCTGCAGGTACGCAAATGAGCAAGATATTGACTGGAGAAAGCACAATAATCTGGCAAACAGGAATAGCAGAGACATGACTTAAATCAGGAAGTTCATAGGGGGAGCAAAGACCTCAAGGTTCACGAGAAACAAGAGAAAAGGCAAGATTGCCTTAAGAGATCAGACAGGGAGCTGTCCAGCATCTCATGTGGCACAGCAAGAAGAGCCACGGCCAGATACCACAGAGGTCATGGGTTGAGATCCTGGTCCTGACACAGACAC
Organism: Rana muscosa; assembly: GCA_029206835.1. Taxonomy (NCBI): domain Eukaryota; kingdom Metazoa; phylum Chordata; class Amphibia; order Anura; family Ranidae; genus Rana; species Rana muscosa. The sequence continues at coordinate 232,938,092 of CM055123.1, read as the reverse complement.
ACCACAGCATATTAATGCCATGAGTGAACAAATTAGACACCTGCCTACATTTTTGTTGCATTACAGTTGAAAAATGAGAACCTTCACAGATATACAAAAGCCTTGTGGCACAAAATAATCATATGGCACTTGAAAATTAATATATATAACATTTTTCATACCTAGATTTCTTGTGTAACAACAAACAATTTTTGAAACGCTTACACTGCCATTTTGTATTTCTTTCTAACACTTTCTGCCATTAAACAAACAAACACACATTTTGCTCGTATGTAGCGGCACCCCAAGTATGAAAGGGGTTAACACCGTTAGGATATTCCCTTTCCAACCACACGACAGCCACCAGACACTCCAACCAGCCGAATAAGACCCCATACGAATGATTCTCCCCCCAGATACGAGACAACGCTCTGTATTCAAGTTCCAAAACAGGGAATGACTTTATTTTCAAAACATATGGTAACACATTTCTCTTCAAAACCCTTCCCTCCCATCCTTGGGGAACAGGGCAGGTTAAACTGTCCAATGACAATGGTGATACAGGTCAGGTGTGTTCAAACTTCTCCTTCAGTAAACAGTCTTAGCAGGAGGGGTGATTCCCCCCCTCCTCACAGAAGACACTTCAACATCCCATAATATGCAGTCAGACGGTCGACCAGCTCCAACCCACATCGTCACAGTAGCAGACTTAATTCATAATAGACAATAGAATGCAAATCACCTTAACACCTCACAGCAATGATTACACAACCCCCCCCCCCCTCACAGTACACATCCAATCTAGATACAATGTATGTGCAGCATTGAATATGGCTATCATAGACCATATTGGGGTTTTCATTCACCCTGTGCCCCTAATAGAGACACAGGGTGGTTGACACATAAGAGGCATTGGGGGAGCTGAAGCAAGGGTATCTCATACTTTCTAAGCGATTCTGAGTTCCCCGGGCCTTCCCGTTACATCTCTCCCCTTTCGGCAGGAGACTAACAGAAGAGGCGACCCCAGACGGGTTGACTCCGAAGTTAGTCCATAGGTCCATTCCTCTAATGCCGGTATCCACACAGTACCCCAAATAAATTGCTCCAAACAGAGCATTACTGACCCAGCCAACCTCTGCCTCTCTCAGAGAACATACCCGCCGCTGGGGAGAGGCCTGGACTGGCCCTTCTCCCTGGAGTCCTTTCAGCCGCTGGAGAGAAGACAGGGTGACTGGGTTCAATCCGTCATGCTGTTGGGGATCTGGGCCGACTGCCCAGCATCCCTGGGGTATACAAGTGGAGACTGAAGTCCCATCCACTTGTGCTAGGTGAAAATCCCCCAGTGCTTGCAAAGTAAGGCTGACATCCTCCTGTCTCAGTGTCACACCATTTTCTGGGGTTGTGTCAGTGAAGACCGAAGTCCCATCCAGTACCACAGGAACTCCCTCTTCTGTTAGTTGAGAGCAGAGGCCCGCGGCACTCTGCTCTGTTGCCAGCTCTTGTGCTGGGTTGCTGTGAGTGGAGACCGCAGTCCCATCTACCGATATCCGCTCAGGTGGCAGTTGTGTGCAGCGGCCAGTAGCATTCTGCCCTGCTGCCAGTGATTCAGCTGGGGGTAAAAGCTTTACCACCTCAGCTTGTTGCTGGAGAGAGGGGCCAACTGCCCCGGCTCCCTGAAACTCCACAGTTGTTTCCGGTGCTGGGCAGAGGTTGCTATCACTCTGCCCTGTTGCCAGCACATCTGCTGGGGACTTCACACCATCTGCTCTGGCTAACTGTTGGGGAGGGAAAATGGCTACTTCTCCTCCCTGCATCTCTGAAATCCCCTGGGAAAGAGGAACCATCACCTTCTCACCTCGGGCCTCCAAAACTGCCACGGGTGTAGAGCCGGGGTCTGCAGTACTCTGTCCTGCTGCCAGTACTTGGGCAGGTGATGCATAATCCCTAACATCCTCTGAACAGTCCCTTAAGTCCATACCTTCTGTAATCTGTGGCTGGGGAGATGAGCCAACTGCCCTAGCTCCCTGGAACTCCATATCATCCACTTCGGCTTTAGGGATGGCAATCTCCAGATTTTCCACTGCTGATTCTTCAGCCAGGCTAGCTCCCTGGAACTCCATATCATCCACTTCGGCTTTAGGGATGGCAATCTCCAGATTTTCCACTGCCGATTCTTCAGCCAGGGTTTCAGAGTTGTCCACTGGTATTTCCTGATAGTCCCAGGCAAAGGGGGCCCCACCCTGCTGCTGAGTAGAGTCTAGCAGCTGTTTGTAGGCAATTTCCAGCTCCCATTCCTGAATGGGCAGAAACTCCAAATCTTCCTGTGCCCAGTGCCCTTCCGAGACATTCAGTCTTTGCTCTCTGTGCTCCATTATTTCCTCCAAACGCCACTCCTGATCACTCCCAAAGTCAGGGTCACTGGACAGCCTCCAATACAACAATCCCAGGCCATCATAGTCAAAGCCTTCCGTGGGGCTGTCATCCGCTGACCATGGGCACTCTTGGGCTACATACCACCGGAGGGCTCTGTAGCTCTCGTCCAACCGCATCTCTGCCCGGATCAGCCTGCTTAACTCAGTTGTCCACTCCTGCTTTGGTTGTTCCCCCAATAACAGCATTCATACTTCATACTGCGACCAGTACCTTACATAGATGGAGGGGAGAACTTTTCCCTGGTGTTGCTGCTCGAGAGCAAGCGCTTTCTTCCAGAGTTCGCAGCGGATCCAACCAGACCATCCCAGCAGGACCTCCTCTGATACTGGTCCTCTATGCTGTATCTGCATCTCTTGTAACCTCCTTCTGACTTCCTCTTCCATGGCGGCTGGTATCTGTACCTCTCCTCTCCTTGCAGTTGGTGCTGCTGTGACTTCTGCTGCTGCAGCACCTTTTTGATGTAGCCAATTTGTGTCCACAGCCGCTATAACTAGGTCTATGATCTCCGCTGGAGGGTTAGGACCATACTGTGCCAGTCTTAGTTTAACAGCCCAATCAAAACTTGCCTCTTCGGGTGTCCTGTCTGTTACGCTGGGCCTTTCGGTTCCATCCATTTCGACTAGTTCTCTGATAATGTCACTCTTCTTACGGTTGTTGGCCGGTCTTCCCCAGTTCTCCAGTAAGTCTTTGAGGGTGGAGAGCTTTAGCCGTTCATACTGTGCCTCCATTGTCCTGTGTCCTCTTGTAGCTGTCCTTCTGGCTGTGGGGATCAATCCCACCGCTGCCACCAATTGTAACGGCACCCCAAGTATGAAAGGGGTTAACACCGTTAGGATATTCCCTTTCCAACCACACAACAGCCACCAGACACTCCAACCAGCCGAATAAGACCCCATACGAATGATTCTCCCCCCAGATACGAGACAACGCTCTGTATTCAAGTTCCAAAACAGGGAATGACTTTATTTTCAAAACACATGGTAACACATTTCTCTTCAAAACCCTTCCCTCCCATCCTTGGGGAACAGGGCGGGTTAAACTGTCCAATGACAATGGTGATACAGGTCAGGTGTGTTCAAACTTCTCCTTCAGTAAACAGTCTTAGCAGGAGGGGTGATTCCCCCCCCCTCCTCACAGAAGACACTTCAACATCCCATAATATGCAGTCAGACGGTCGACCAGCTCCAATCCACATCATCACAGTAGCAGACTTAATTCATAATAGACAATAGAATGCAAATCACCCTAACACCTCACAGCAATGATTATGCAACCCCCCCCCCCCCTCACAGTACACATCCAATCTAGATACAATGTATGTGCAGCATTGAATATGGCTATCATAGACCATATTGGGGTTTTCATTCACCCTGTGCCCCTAATAGAGACACAGGGTGGTTGACACATAAGAGGCATTGGGGGAGCTGAAGCAAGGGTATCTCATACTTTCTACGCGATTCTGAGTTCCCCAGGCCTTCCCGTTACATCGTATATATAACAAGAACTGAAAATACATATTTTTTTTTTTAACACAGACAAGCAAATGAAGCAGTTGTTGAACACGGTTTCTGCATCTGTCTATTCCCATAAACAATAGCAAACATAAGTAGCGTTTTCAAAGATGTGTCAAAGCACAGTGTATCATTTTCAACCAAATGTAAAGCGCATCAAATTATTTTAACGGCTTGTCAAGTTGCTCATTTTAAAGAATGTCAGCGGCGTGACAGAACACGTCGTGGGTTCCAAATTTTCCTTCATCATGTTCTGTCACAAGTCTACTCGCTGTTGATATTCCGGAAGAGCAGGAAAGTTTACACGAGCTCCAGGGTGTTTTCTTTAAAAACGCTGTCTTCCTGGCTGTACGGCTCTGAGGATGTAATTAGAAGGAAAAAATGATGGCGTTTGTGAAAAACGTGAAGTGCCAAGAGACTTTTTGATTAAAAAAAGTCACACTTTGTAAAATGTTGGTGCTGTTTGCATTGTACTTGTGACGAATAAAAATATAAATGGGATGATGGATTAACGGAATTCAATAAAACTCTATGATTTAGGGAAAAAAGCCCCAGTGTGTCATTACTGAATTTGGCTTGTGTTCTATGAGGAGGCATGGCGAAAAATAAAGCCAAAAGTCAAAATAAGTGGTATGTTTAAAGCATATGTAGAGTTTTTTTTAAATAGATATGAATAGGGTAGGGTAGAGTTAGATGCCTTTTCAGCCTACTTTGGGAGATCTCTCTATTGGGGAGATTTTCTTTCTCCCACTATCCCTGAGACAGCAAGTTGAGAGGAAACATATATTTAGGTCAAAATGACAGGTTCTCTTTACGCCCCCTCTTCCTTAACCACTGATACGATGTTTCAACATGCTCCATTGCTACATCTGAGTCCTTTGGAACTACGCAGTGAAAGTATTATGAAGAGAAACAAAGTGGGTGTTTTAAGTCGGCCTGCTGGTATTTACATGATTGTCCAATTACACACACAAAAAACGTTATATATAAAAATACATAACTTTTATTGTACAGCAATTAAAACATCTTAAAAACATATAAATGGATCCACATATAAAACCATACAGAAAAGGAAGAAATACTGTCCAGTGCAATGGTTCAATTACACGCTTCGTGGTAACATGCCGCTTCTTCAGATTGCTAAATATGCTTGTGACAGTTAATTCAATACAAAGTTCATATATAAAGACAGTTAAACAAAGGGTGAAAAACAATGTAGTGTCATTCTACACAATCACATTAGCGCAAAAATCAACAAATATAGTATTCAAAAGTGTCCATAATAAAAATAAAAATTAAAAAAAAGTCTATCATAAATAAATTCAAATATCAAAAAATCAAATGTGAAAGTAGTGCAACTCTTCATAAAGTGGAAAAATGTGAACACTGTAGATCCTTCACCAAAGTTCACAAGTGCCAATCCACACCCTTATCCACTTCAATACCGGCCATTTTCACCCCTTTCCTGCCCAGGCCAATTTTCAGCTTTCAGCGCTACTTTGAATGAGAATTATACGGTCATGCGACGTTGTACCCAAATTAAATTTTGATCATTTTTTCCTAACAAATAGAGCTTTCTTTTGGTGGTATTTGATCACCATTGCGGTGGACACATCGGACACTTTTGACACTATTTTGGGACCATTCACATTTATACAGCGACCAGTGCTATAAATATGCACTGATTACTGTGTAAATGTGACTGGCAGGGAAGGGGTTAACACTAGGGGACGATCAAGGGGTTAATTGTGTGTCCTAGGGAGTAATTCTAACTGTGGTGGGAGGGGACTGATGAGAGTAGACCACCGATCATTGTTCCTATATACAAGGAACATACGATCAGTTCTCCTCTCCCCTGACAGGACGTGAATCTGTGTGTTTACACACACAGATCCACGTCCCTGCTCTGAGATGAGCAATTGCGGGTGCCCGGCGGACATCGCAGACATCAGGTCCCCAGTGATGCGGTGAGCGCGCGCCGCCGCTGGCACGCACGCTCTCCACAATTCTGGAAACCGAGGACGTCATATGACCGCCGCCCGGAGGGACAAAGGGTTCCTGCAGCCGTCATATTACTATACGCCGGTAAGCAAGTGGTTATAGAATGAGGCTCACCAGATTGTAGATTTCAATCGCATGTGTGATTAAATCACTTTAAGCTTTTTTGCAGATGTTCAACCCAATCTCCACTAAGATCTCCTCAGATTCAAATGGATGACAGCTCTCTTTGTAGGCGCTCCGATGCAGGTTGCTGTCTCCAGACGAACTCAGTCCACACACATAGACTTCAGACGGCGGATGAAAGTTTGTCCCCTGGGATGGAGGGATGAATGGAGAAGAGACTTCCTCTGTCCACCACTCTCAGCCTGTCCTCTCCCTATCCTGGCCTCTCCCCAGGACAGGCTGAGAGTGGTGGATAGAGGAAGTCTCAGCTCCATTCATCCCTCCATCCAGTGGCATTGCTAGGGGGTGGCTATTGGGGCTATAGCCCTGAAACTGGGGCCCATAGCCCTGAGTCTCTTACCACAGTTGTCCTTGCCTAACCAGCGGGCCGTGGCCTCTCTGCAGCCAGGTGGCGAGTGCGGCATGCATGCGAGCTGCATGAGAGAGCCAGGCAGGTGGATGAGAGAAGCAAACGGGCAGACGAGCAGAGATGGCACCATCTCTCTCTGCCCGTCCTGCATCACCGCTCTACCGCCCTCACAGCCAGGCCTCTTCAATGTCAGAGGTGCAGCTGTGATGATTGAAGCGCCAACACCAACTATTGCCCGCAAAAAATTGTTTACCACCCGCGTGCCCCCCCCCACCGGGGCCTGCAATGGCACCATCTCTCTCTGCCTGTCCTGCATCACCGCTCTACCGCCCTCACAGCCAGGCCTCTTCAATGTCAGAGGTGCAGCTGTGATGATTGAAGCGCCAACACCAACTATTGCCCGCAAAAAATTGTTTACCACCCGCGTGCCCCCCCCCCCCCACCGGGGCCTGCAAAACCTTGTGAACAGCCTTCCCAGAAGAGTTGAAGCTGTTATAGCTACAAAGGGTGGGCCAACTCAATATTGAACCCTACGGACTAAGACTGGGATGCTATTAAAGTTCACGTACGTGTAAAGGCAGGCGTCACAATATTTTTAACAATATAGTTTATGTGCTCATGAGCGCAGAGCTGCAATAATGTGTGTCTTTTATATCTGCCTGGAGTTCAGCTTTAAAACTTTACATTAACATTAATTTTAGAAAAGGGGACCTGCCATAAATTCTGTATTGAGGATAGACCCTATAACCAGTTCAATGAGGGGATTCTATTGAAACAGCTATCTACTGCAAACATCTGCTCACCATTGAGAATCTGAGTATGAGATTACAGATTTTCTCATTGCCTTTTCTCCAGCCTTGAAATAGAGAACATGACATTATTTAGAATATGAAGAAGCCCCAACCCCTCTTTATATTCACAATCCATACTATTACCTCATCTCGCTGGGAATATAACCCAGCACTTTTTGTGCTGTTTAAAATTTCAGACCGTGTGCTTTAATGGAGCCAATTATGCATGTTATTAAACTAATTTATACAGGCACTAGCACCGAAGCAGTATCAGTAGAAGTAATTTACCCAATAATACAGTCTTTTTTAATAATTTCCTTCTAAAGTGCTTGTTCCCAGAGACATTAAAGTTATTACGTATATATTTATTCCAGATGAAATATTAGTTTACAAATAATGTTCTGTTATTACCTTGTAGCACATATTAAGTTGAGCACCTTATCAAATTAAGATTTAAAAAATAAATACATAATAAAGTATGTTATTTTTCCATCCAACCAAAAAAGTATTGCAGTACAACTCCTGTTAAAGGTGTACGAAACTAAAATGAAATGCTTAAAGCATCATTTCACTCTTAAATGAGTAAATTCAACATGATCTGTTTATCACATTCACCCACAAAATAATTAGATTTTTTTTATGTCTTTGCCTTGGTGAAGATTTCCAGACTGTTTTCTCAATGTCTAGGTGAAAATTGTCTATTTACATTATATGGCGGGAGGCTTATGGACACGTAGCCATCACAGCTATGGTATATGAGCTTGCTGGACACCCCATTCCAAAATCATGGACATTAACGTGGAGTTTGCCACTCTTTGCGGCTATAATCTCTACCACCCTTCTGGGAAGGCTTGCCACAGGATACTCAGGTTCCTCCACACCAAATTCATCAAACCATATCTTTAGGGAGTTGGCTTTGCACCTAGGCACACAATCATGCTGGAACAGAGAAGGACCTTCACCAAAATGTTGGAAGAGCCCAATTGTGGCAAATGCCTGAACTCAATAAATTGGAGGGGTGTCCACTCTTGACCATAAAGAACCAGTATATTTGTAGTAAGAAGATATTCCCATTCCTATTTCACTCTTGATACACAACCTTGTCCTTTTCTTCTCCATTCATATCTTGTAAATTTGGGCATATATATGATCTGATGCTAGCCAACCTCCCCACAGGGGGACCCATTCACTGTCCAACCATTATTATCTACTCCCCTTTCATAGAGAAGTGATATCCCAAGTGCCTGACTCCTCATCCATCCATATTTGCTAAGCAAGTATGCTCAGTTGAACTAAGCATGCATTTTAGTGTTCAGCAGCTAATGGACTTGTCCATATTTGGTTAGAACATGCCATTAGAACCAACTATTTTCTCATGTGTACAACTCCTTTAACTAATATGATAAAAAAGAGAACAGGAGAGAGCGGGACTTTGTATGAAGCATGTGCGGGAAAAGTTAAGATTGATTGGGGGTAATTAGCATATCTGAAATACGTTGTATAATTAATAATTTATTGCTTTCACATAATGCATCGTACTTAATTATATTGCATTATGGAAGAAATCTATAAAACATGCACAGACATGGTAGGGGAGGGAATTTTTCAAACAGAGACCGAATACATAGACAATAAAACACAATAGGATATACTGCAGTGATACATATTTGAAGCATGAAGTTGGTAGCTCTACGCGTTTCGCGACTTTGGTCGCTCATAAGGAGCAAGCATGCATTGTGTTTCTGTAACGACATAAGCACATTTCAGGTTGATCCAGGGCATCCAACCAAGCCCCATGGGCTAGCATAGCCCCTACTAGGGACTGTGGAAAGATACTACATGACAGGTGGCCCCCACACAGGGCGCACCCAGGTCAGACAGGCATCAGGCAAGGAGTGATGTATGGACCAGTATCAGTGAATGATGTTATGCAGTGCTGGCCCCCTGCAGGCTCTGCTCCAATCCGGGGGCTGCGACACGCACTGCCCTGCTCCCCATCCCACGCCACTTTGACACACGAATGTGTGGGTGGGCACTGTGTGTCGACGTCACGCCTTTCATTGCCATCCACGTGGCTTGCTCTTCATGCGGCTGTTTGGCATGACAGATACGAGTGGTGTGGGGAGTGAAGTTGGCGCCAAACTACCAGGCGGCTCTTCCGCATTGGTGTAGGCGCCTCTCCTCCCCACCCCCTTGCGTGCGTGACATTGGCGGGAATCTGGGACGCCGGCGCCTATGTAAGGGCGCTACCTATGGTTGTTTCAGGCATTTGGCTCTTTGCACTTCACAGATCAACATGCAGCACACTATGACTCTATGGGTAATTTCCTTCCTCACATAGTACTACTTTTTTCATTGATTTTTGTTGGTTTATTCACAGTTTTAGACTATTGTCCTTCCCCTCTTATACACTTCATTCTCCCTTCTCATCCTCACCCCCATTCAAGCACTCACCCTTCATCTGTTCCTTACTTCACAGCCATCATCATTCACTGATGCTGGTCCATACATCACTCCTTGCCTGATGCCTGTCCGACCTGGGTGCACCCTGTGTGGGGGCTGTCTGTCGTGTAGTATCTTGCCACAGTCCCTGGTAGGGGCTATCCCAGCCCCTTGTATATAGGAACAACGATCGGTGGTCTAATCTCATCAGTCCCCTCCCCCCACAGTTAGAATCACTCCCTAGGACACACAATTAACCCCTTGCTCGCCCCTAGTGTTAACCCCTTCCCTGCCAGTCACATTTACACAGTAAATGGCTGCACTTCCATGCCGGCAACATATGGTTACCCGGTGAGTACCATCTGGGACTCTGACTTGTTCATTGTCTCCTGAATGTCAGATGCCCTGGATCAACCTGAAATATGCTTATGTCGTTACAGAAACACAATGCATGCTTGCTCCTGACGAGCGACCAAAGTTGTGAAACGCGTAGAGCTACCAACTTTATGCTTCAAATATGTATCACTGCAGTATATCTTATTGTGTTTATTGTCTATGTATACAGGTCTCTGTTTGAATAATTCCCTCCCCTATCATGTCTGTGCATGTTTTATCGATTTCTTCCATAATGCAATATAGTTATGTACGATGCATTATGTGAAAGTAATAAATTATTAATTATACAACGTATTTCAGATATGCTAATTACCCCCAATCAATCTTAACTTTTCCTGCACATGCTTCATACAAAGTCCCGCTCTCTCCTGTTCTCTTTTTTATCATATACTGTATTTATTGGCGTATAACACTCACTTTTTTACCCTGAAGATAGAGGGTAAACTGTGCCTGCGTGTTATACGCAGGGGGCTGTGGAAAGTTTTTTTCCTGAAACTTCCTCTTAAAGTTAGGGTGCGTGTTATACGTATGTGCGTGTTATACGCCGATAAATACGGTAATTAACAGGGATGGAGGTAATTTGACCCATTACCTCATATAAAGTCCCAACAAACCCTCACCCCCCCCTTTTCTCCAATCCTTTAATACTTAGTGTTCATGTTTGAAATATGTGGCATGATATAATTTTATGTAGCAACTTGGAGTTTTTAAAATTTTTGGAAAGACAAATCCATTTTAGGCTTGTGAGAAAAAGAGGTATCTGTTTGAATCCAGCGAATCAGGAGTTTTCTACTATTTCCAGGTCACCTGCTATTTTACAGGTTGTCATATTGCATTGAATTTAACAGAAATTAACAGCGGCTGCAGATTGAAATGAAAAATATTTTTTAACCACTTCACGCCCAGGCCATTATGAAAAGACGGCCGCATTGCGGCGCTCAATTGCCGGGAGGACGTCCATGGACGTCCTCCTGTTTACTTCCACAATGCGCGCCCCCGGCGGCGCGCATCGCGGAAGAGCTGTGCCCGCCATGTCACGCGGGTGCCGATGCGCGTGCCTGGCAGCCGCGATGTCTGCCAGGGTCCTACGATCGGCTGTCACAGAGCCAGGGACGTGGATCTCTGTGTGTAAACACAGAGATCCACATCCTGTCAGGGAGAGGAGACGGATGGTGTGTCCCTTGTACATAGGGACAACCATCGGTCACCTCCCCCAGTCAGTCCCCTCCCCCCACAGTAAGAATCACCTAGCAGGGAACATATTAACCTCTTGATCGCCCCCTAGTGTTAACCCCTTCCCTGCCAGTCACATTTATACAGTAATCAGTGCATATTTATAGCACTGTTCGCTGTATAAATGTGAATGGTCCCAAAAATGTGTCAAAAGTGTCCGATGTGTCCGCCATAATGTCGCAGACACAATAAAAATTGCAGATCGCCGTCATTACTAGTAAAAAAAATTTTTTTTTTTTTAAATGTCATAATTCTATCTCCTATTTTGTAGGCGCTATAACTTTTGCGCAAACCAATCACTATACGCTTATTGTGATTTTTTTTACCTAAAATATGTAGAAGAATACATATCGGCCTAAACTGAGAAAAAAAAAATCTATATATATATTTTTTAAATGGGATATTTATTATAGTAAAAAGTTAAAAATATTGTGTTTTTTTCAAAATTGTTGCTCTTTTTTTGTTTATAGCGCAAAAAATAGAAACCGCAGAAATGATCAAATACCACCAAAAGAAAGCTCTATTTGTGGGAAAAAAAGGACGTCAATTTTGTTTGGGAGCCACGTCGCACGACCGCGCAATTGTCATTTAAAGCGTGACAGTGCCGAAAGCTGAAATTTCACCTGGGCAGGAAGGGGTTATGTGCCCAGTAAGCAAGTGGTTAACAACATTAAATTACAACATATCTTGTGTAGCAATTGTATATGCTATATTATTGTTTTTAATTTCAAAATTTTTCCCATAAAATTGGGGTTGTCCTTTAAAGGAGAAGCACAGCTAAACCAAGAAAATGTTTGCCCATGGGACTTTGTAGAGTGATGCCAGAGTAAAATAATTCACAAAATGTAAGAAAATACAAACTTTATTTTATAATGCAAAAAACAAACACACTTCAGTGTTAGTTGATCATGAAAAAAACAGGAGACAACATGTCAACAGAATACATATAGATATTGCTAGTATTGATGTATAAGCATAGTTGTACCAGCATGTAATTCATAGGAATTGTAATCTTTACGTGTTTCGTGGGACAAGGCTCACTTCTTCAGGAGACAGACAAGATTGAAGTAAGTGTACATCTGTGGAAAGACCATGTCATAGACAGAAAACAAAAAGTTAATCAAAAGCAACTGAATTATTTTCTAAATTAAAATTGAAATTGCATCCGCTAGGATTAGAATGTGCCCATAGGTGTGGGAAAACATACTCACACATCAGTTAATAAAATCAAAGGTGTGGCAGCATAGTAACCGCCAAACATTTGGTAAAAAAAACAGGATTCCAGCGCCCACAGGAGCTAATGACAGTGGGTGAATCTGAGGCTGGAGCAAACAGGAGAAGCAAAAATGCACTACCCTTAAAGAAACAAAGAGGACAAGAAATAAGACTAAACGCAATATTCCCTATGCACACGTTCATGGAAATGGCTGTAATAATGCGGGGTGCTGTAATGACGACAGGCTGGAAACCACCAACAATCTGAATAGAGAAATGACATGAGCACACCAAGGATTCCTCAGAAGGGTCCAAAGCTTTATTCACATGGTCACAAGGTACACACAAGACAATGTTTCGAAGCCACGCAGGGCCACTTTGTCACTTACCTGACGAAGGGACCCTGAGTGACTCCAAAACGTTGCCGTATGTGTACATAAGCACATATATAGTGAAGCAGAAAGGGAGTGAATAGGAATCGGACCATGAGGAATATGCATGCTGGAAACATGCACTGGGAGGGGTCAGAAAGTGTGCAAGTGATGACTAGGGATGAGCTTCGAGTTCGAGTCGAACCCATGTTCGACTCGAACATCGGCTGTTCGACCGTTAATCGAATTTCAAACATTATGGGCCGTTAACGCCAAATTCGAGTGGCGCGTCATGACCCATAATTCACTGCGGGATCGCAGTGCATTGCTGGCTGATGATTGGCCAAGCATGCACTATGACCCGCATGCTTGGCCAATCACAGCGCCGTAGGTACAGAGAGCCGTAATTGGCCAAAGCCAGGGTGGCTTTGGCCAATCCTGGCTCAGAGGAGTAGGTACTCGCCCCAAACTATATAAGGCCGCCGGCTTGGCGGCCTTGTGTAGTGTGTTGGCATTGGTTAAAGGAAAGAGACAGAGAGAGAGAGAGACAGTGTAATTTGATTTGAGTTAGATAGAGCAGGCAGGCAGGCGAGTCAGTTAGCTGCAGTTACAGTGTGTAGAGGATATATATGCATCCTAGGTGTTGTATATATATTTACACACTGTATTGAGTTTAGCTAGATCCGTTCCTGTTATTCTCTATACTGGCAGGCAGGCAGGTGATTGTGCTAGCTGTCCTTTGCACAGTGTGCACCAAATGCTTACCTGAATACAATTGCTGGTGTTCTGATACAAATACATGCAGGGAGCTGCAGTATTTTGCTTTAGTGTCCTTTGCACAGTGTGCACCAAACGCTTACCTGAATACAATTGTTGGTGTTCTGATACAAATACAGGCAGGGAGCTGCAGTATTTTGCTTTAGTGTCCTTTGCACAGTGTGCGCCAAAAGCTTACCTGAATACAATTGCTGGTGTTCTGATACAAATACAGGCAGGGAGCTGCAGTATTTTGATTTAGTGTCCTTTGCACAGTGTGCACTTAAATCTTACCTGAATACAATTGCTGGTGTTCTCATACTAATACCACAGGCAGGGAATTCAAAATTACAAACAGATTCTATGTAACAACAAACCTACTGTACATTCCCTGTCTTGTTTGCACCGCCTGTATACTGCTGTTCAGAGTATATAGGGCCTGGGGGCCCCCACGACTTTCCTTTTTTTAATTTAAGTGCGGGATTCCCCTTAATATATATACAAGACCCAAAGGGGCTGGTAATGGGCTGGGGGGGAGGGGATAACCATGCCATTTTTCTTAATGATTTTCATCCATATTGCCGGGACCAGACATTACATTAAAGCCGCAAGCAGTTTTAAATAACTTTTTTTCCTTTAGAAATGTCATTTTGTGCAGGGACAGTTCTAAACACGGGAAACACGTGCCACTTCACAGGCATACTATAGACACCCCCCAGGTACAATATTTAAAGGAATATTTCACTTTTATTTTTTCACTTTATGCATCATTAACCACTTCAATACCATGCACTTACGCCCCTTCCTGCCCAAGCCAATTTTCAACTTTCTGCGCTGTCGCTGTTTAAATGACAATTGCACGGTCGTGCTACACTGCACCCAAACAGAATTTTTATAATTTTGTTCCCACAAATAGAGCTTTCTTTTGGTGGTATTTGATCGCCTCTGGGGTTTTAAATTTTTGCTATACAAATAAAAAAAGACCGAAAATTTTGAAAAAAATAAAAGTTTATTTTTTTTCTGTTATAAAATGTTGTAAATAAATACGTTTTCTCCTTCACTGATGGGCACTGATAAGGCGGCACTGATGGGCACTGATAAGGCAGCACCGATGAGGCGGCGCCAATGAGGTGGCACTGACAGAAACTGATATGCATCACTGATGGGCACTGGTAGGCGGCACTGTTGGGTGGCACTGATATTCAGCACTGATGGGCATTGATAGGCGGCACTGATGGGCACTCATGGGTGGCACTGGTGGGTACTGATTGGCACTGATAGGTGACACTGCTGGGCACTGAAAGGCTGCAATGGTGGGTACTTATGGGTGGCATTGATAGGCGGCACTGCTGGGCACTGATGGGCACTGATAGGCGGCACTGCTGGGCACTGATGGGCATTGATACATGGCACTGATGGGCACTAATGGGCACTGACATGCGGCACTGATATGCAGCACTGATGGGTATCCCTGGTGGCACTGGCAGGGATTTTGAGTGGGCACTGGTTGGCAGCTGCCTGGGCATTGATTGGCAGTTGCCTTGGCACAGATTGGCATTCCCTGGTGGTCTAGAGGGCATACCTGGTGGTCCAGTGTGAATGCCCATTCCTAGTGGTCCTGGGCAGCATGCTGGTGGTACTGTGCGGTGATCCGAGGGGGGGCTGCGCTGATAAACTATCAGCACATACCCCCCCTGTCAGGAGAGCAGCCGATCGGCTCTCCTCTACTTGCATCTGTCAGATGCGAGTGAGAAAAAGCCGATCGGCAGCTCTTCCTGTTTACAATGTGATCAGCCGTGATTAGTCACGGCTGATCACGTGGTAAAGAGCCTCCACCGGAGACTGAATGACAGACTGACACACCGCACCACCGATCGCCGTGATGCGCGCCCCCACGGGCGTGCGGCAGCTGTTATCCTGCTGGACGTCACATAACGCCCAGTCAGGATAATGAAACCACTGCCCGGCCATCATTCTGCTATAGGCTGGGCGGGAAGTGGTTAAAATCACTGCTCCCGAAAAAAACTTTTTTAAAACTTTTTTTTGCATTGATACATACCGATGCTGCATCCACCTAGGTAAGTATGATTGAAAACAATTCACATACTTCTCTTTTAAGCATAGCTGCAATTTTTTAAATAAAATTGTTTGGAATAATAAAACGATATTTGTTTCTTCGCTATATATGCTCACTGGATAGAATACCAGTAAAGTCCCGAATAAATGTTCTTCCATATGTTGTCTACGTAATATGGGATGTGGATACTGAGGCAAAATTCAAGATTCCAAAACCCCATATGGTCTTTTAGAATTTGTTGTATTTTTTGAATAGCATTGTCTGTCCACTGACTGATTTTGTTGCCACTTGCCACCTGCAGTTTCCCTATAATATAAAGGTATACATATATATTGTAATCTTGGAGATGATTTAAGATGCTATAGCCCTATTAAGAAAATACATGAGTGAAATTAGAATATTCACTTTGGGATTGAAAAGGCCACTTCTCATTAATGCATTGATGGTAATCTTTATAAGGGGCTTATTTTCTTGCCTCAGTAAGCACGTCATTATTATCATGTATCAGATAATGACTTTTGAAATCTCTCTGATAATGGCATATTAAAGGATGTTAAGCGAGTGCATCCTTACTTTTCTTCTCAGTTTGCTTCCTGAATGCCATTCTGGATATTGGTCAATAAAGTTTAATTTATTTCCCTACAGGAGGGATAAGTGCAGGAAATTAATTATAAAACAAGAAAATGAGAAACACTAAAGAAGGAATCATGTGACTACCATGTCACCTTTAATGGCCATGCGAGTAAGAGGGGACTTGTCTGTAGTGCATCCCAGAGAAAGAATTTTAGGAAATCCCTTTGTTCTGGTACTAAAAGCAGACTCCTATGTCTGCCAAACATGTGGACTGATGGTGGGTCCTAGACCACCTTCACTTCATTGTCTAATCCACTTCCAACTCCCCACATGCCTAAAGTAGACTCTCTTGCAGTGTCCTGTGATTCATCATGGTTGCAGGTTAGGGCACTTTAAATCTAGCCAAACACCTGAGGTCAATGAGACATGGGGGCCCAAGCCTCTTGGCGCATGACACACTGCGGAAGAGTTTTTCTCTTGGGTGACCACTTCTCCTAAATACTACCAGCTGCTAGGCTGATCAGGCTTGAACTTTACACAGTGTTTCCATATCTTTTCATTTTACTCACCTTTTCCTCAGACTGTGCATTGTGATTCCTTTAACACACATTACTTGGCTTCTCATGCAAGCATGAACAAGAATGAGGCATTTGCAAAAGAAGAGGGGTTCAAAGGCACCTCTAAGTGCAAAATGATTAACACATTTATTGAGCACAAAGTAGGAGAGCAACTTACATTTTTGTAGATAATACAGGCATTGTATGTATCATTCCACTGTCTGTGGGGCGACAGTCACGATGTGCTGCTTGTATCACCGCTCAACTGGATCCGGGTGCCAGTTGGTGCCGATTGGCGGTGGTCAGTCAATGTGCGCTCCTTTATCAAGCTTTGTTGAGCTTTATCTACGAAAATGTGAGGTGCTCTCGTACTTTGTGCTTAATAATAGTGTTATTAACTCTGCACTTAGAGGCACCTTTGTAACCCCATTCTTTTGCATGTTCCTGGAGATTGCTTCTAACTCCCATCCAGAGGTTTGCTCTGATAATCATTAGAGCCCCAAAAACCCCATGGTATATATAATACTATTTATAATATTTTTTTTATTTTTACTCATTAATCTTACATCTGCAATTTTAGTTTCACATAGATAACCCAATGCCCGTACACACGGTCGGGATTTCCGACGGGAAAAAGTCAGTCGGAAATCCAGACGGGAAAAAAAAAAGAACCAGCTCCCTATCTTTTGCCGGCCGTTTTTAGCCGTTTTCCTGTTGGAAAAAGCCCGATGGAGCATACACACGGTCGGGATTCCCGACCAAAAGCTCTAATCGTATTTTTTCTGACGGGAAAACCGACCGTGTGTACGGGGCATACGGATTAGATGATGATTATTGCGCCAATTTCTATTATGTGTAAGAATGAGGCTTTGCCGTGGCTCTTCATAACTTTTTTGTACATTTTGAAATGTGTTACAAACATTCGATTGCATAGTGTTGGTAAGGGAACCATGTGATTGGCATTACAGTCCCAATGCATGTGGCAGTAACAGTCCCAGATACTGGTAATACAGAGCCCAGACTACCCAATTCCTTCCCAGAATATGGCTAGGATAGCGTGCCAAAGGCCCTCTAATGCTGTTTAGGAGGGGTTGCTGTGGCACTCACTACTAGGAAAAAGGGAATAGTCCTTTATCCATTTCAATACTGGGCACTTTCCTCCCTTCCTGCCCAGGACAATTTTCAGTGCTGTCGCACTTTGAATGACAATTGCGCAGTCATGTAACACTGTACCCAAACAAATTTTTTTATCATTTTCTTTCCAAAAATAGAGCTTTCTTTTGGTGGTATTTGATCACCTCTGCGATTTAAAAAAAATGGTTTTCTCTTTCACTGACGGGCACTGATGAGGCTGCACTAATAGGCACTAATGAGGCAGCACTGATGGGTACTGATGAGGTGGCACTGATGGGCACTGATGAGGAGGCTATGATATATAGAATTGATGTGCACTGATAGGCAGCACTGGAATGCAGCAATGATGGGCACCAATAGGACACACTGATATGCAGCACTGATGGGCACTGATAGGCCGGCACTGATGGGCACTGATAGGCGGCACTGATGGGCACTATTAGGTGGCACTGATAGGCGGCACTGATAGATGGCACTGGATAGGCAGCACTGATGAGGAACTACTGACATGCATTACTGATTGGTATCTGAAGGGCACTGACAGGCATTACTGATTGGCACATTTATGGGCACTTATTGGCACATTTATGGGCACTGATTGGCACTTTGTTGGGCACTGACAGGCGTTACTGATGGGGCACAGACTGGCAGCTGATGGGCACCTCTCATGGGGGCTGCACTGATAATCAATGTGCTGATTATCAGCGCAGACCCCCTCTGACAGGGAGAGCCACCAATTGGCTCTCCCTGTCAGTGCGAAACGAGGAAAGACGTTTACCGCCACTTCCTGGTTCATGCTGTGATCAGTCACAGATGATCACGTGGTAAGGAGCCTCCATCAGAGGCTCCTTACCACGATCAGAGATTCAGTGTGTCTGAGTGACACACAGCACCAACGATCGTTAAGCTGCGTACCCCCCACAGGTGCGCATCGGCATGTTATCCAGCTGGACGTCATATGACGCCCAGTCAGGATAACAGAACCACTGCCAGCCGTCATTCTGCTATAGGCCGGGCGGGAAGTAGTTAATAGATAAAATAACCAAGCCAGCTTTTTTGTTGCAATATTCACCATAAATCCAAATATTTTACCTGTCTTTTGTGCCGATAGATGTCCTCAAGCCTGATGGCCAAAGTCATTCAACCAATTTTGTCTGTGCCCAGATCATTCTGGATCTACCCCAGACTGTGACTGAACAGTGAAAAGAAAAGCAGCACATTGATGAGCTCATGTCACTTTGCCATGTCATCCTATCAGCATTCTTCTTGTCAGCACATGAACTTGCACTGTTTTTTTTTTACACTACAGCACTGCTATCAGAGCCAGGACAAGGTCACCCAGTGCTTAGTGCGAAAATTGCAAATTGTGCCCCCCCCCCCCTCCCAAGTGGCGTACAGAGCAAAATTTATGTAATATTTGTGACATACTGAAATAGTACCAATAGTTGTGGCACACTGCAGCAAACTAAAGAGTTTAAAATGAGTGCACAAATATGGGGCTAACAGTGGCAAAGACCATGTTCCATTTACGTTTTGGCATGGCTAAAAATAACCAGAGTCTCTCTAATTTAACGAAAAATTATATAGATCCTTCCAGCAATAATGGACCTGCCAAGCAATAATAGACCCACCCAGCAATAAAAGACCCTCCAGCAATAATAGACCCTCCAGCAATAATAGACCATCCAGCAGCAATAGACCCACCCAGCAATAAAAGACACCCTGCAACAAATTATGGCCCCAGCATCAATATACCCTTCCATCAACAGTAGATCCCTCCCAACAACAACTGCAACAATAGATCAATCACCAGCAATAAAAGTCCCTCCCTAGCAATAAAAGACCCCCTGCAACGAAATACTCTGCCAGCATCAACAGACCACTCCTTCAACAGTAGAACCCTCCCAACAACAATTGACCCCCCTCCAGCAACAATATAACCCAATATAACCCTCATCAGCAATAATAGACCTCCCTAGCAACAATAGACCCCCTGCAACAGAATACTGCCCCAGCATCAATAGACCCCTCCCTAATAATAGATCCCCACCAACAACAGCAGACCCACCCCCCAACAGAAGCTGTGCCCCTGCATCAATAGACCCCCCCCTCCCCAACACCCCTTGTGATTTAGTGCTGGAGGTGCCGGTACTGCGTTCCCCGCGTTCCTGTGTTCCCCCTGGTTACAACGTACTTTGGTCTAGCTTGGACCAGTGTAACTATGCCTATGCCAAACCTGTGGGATCCCTCTAGTACCTGGAAATCAGTATAGTAGACACCGCTACTCCAGTGATATTCACTTTCTTATGAGTCCTATTGCAATGTTATCGCAGGAGGTCCTTTGCTTGGCAAAGGTGGCATTCAGGGAATACGTTGCACTCAATGAATGCAACACATTCTCTGATTGGACAAGATGACATCACCATCCCACCTCTCCACCTCGTCCAATCAGAAAACCTGTTGCATTTTTGAGTAAGTGCAAAGAGATCTCCGAATGACACCCATGCCAAGCAGACAACCTTCTCTATTCACAATGCAGCAAGGCAGGTGCTTGCCATGGAACTCGAAAGCTAGTGAAGATTACTGTAGTGTCTACCACAGTGATTATCAGCTTCCAGGGGGATCCTGTAGGTATGGTATATACAATAAGTAGTTTTATTGGTTAAAGCTAGAACAACATTAAAACTTTCATACCCATCAATAAATGATGTATTTCATGCTATTCATACTCATTCAGTCACTATGAGATTCCTTTTCTGCATTTTGCAAAAAAACTGGTTGATCCTGCTGCTCTCTATCTCTACCTTCTGTTCATGCCCCCAATTCAGCTATGGATTTTGCAGCTGTGGTGGCAACTCTGCACATGGTCAGTTTTCAGTGAGTTTCTATGCTGAGCATTTCCTCCCTATCACATCTGATCAGCCCATGTGACTATACAGTCACACATGTGGGCTTATACATAGCGGTAAATGACAGCCCACTCCCTCCCTCCTTCTCCATGCCCACTAACCAGCTGAACACAATAGGGGCAGGATATTATCTGTAGATTAATGGAGGCTTTGCCTCCCTCTTATTCTGAGACACAGGCTGGAGGGGCGTGACACAGCCTTTGACTGGCAGAAATCCGCCCACATCATATTATTTCCACAAAATATTAAAGATTTGATTTCAAATATATATTTGTATGACAATTTAAAACAGTTTATTGATATTGAACAATAATTTTTATTCTGTATTCCAAAGGCTGTTTCTTTATTTTGAACATGTGACCAGCAGCAGAGGACTAGAAGCTCCCTCCGCTTATGTTTCTCTGGGGAAGAGCTGGGTCATGTTACAGTTGTATATCAATTAGAAAAAAGGTACTTCAATATTTTTTTTTTATTATTAAAATAATTACAGTGCCATCAACCCTATACAGATATAGAAGGGACAATGTCAATTATACAGTGTGTGTTTAGTATCAATTTAACCAGTTGCCGCCAAATCTCGGTCCTGGCAGTGGCGTAGCGTGGGGGGTGAGGGGGGGGGGAGTGGCACCAGGCGCAACATTTAGGGGGACGAAATCCCACGCCAGGCAGTGTGTGTCACTGCAGGATCTGTCCCCCTAATGTTGACTTCCTGTGTCCCTGCGGCTGGTGCCCTGTGATTCGGCGAATGGTCATGTGCGGCAGCTACGACGGGGCTGGCCTATCAGCGATTACGGCGGGGCTGGCCTATCCATGATCACGGCAGGGCTGGCCTATCCGTGATCACGGCGACAGAGCAGTGGACAGTGTAGTGGACAGAGCAGTGTAGTGGACAGTGTAGTGGACAGTGTAGTGGACAGTGCAGTGGACAGTGTAGTGGACAGAGCAGTGGTCAGTGTAGTGGACAGAGCAGTGGTCAGTGTAGTGGACAGACAAAACAATAGAGGTAGTGGCGCTGTAATCAGTACAAGTGATAGATAAGTCCGTTTGGCAAAAAAACTTTTATGATATTTTAGAGTGTGTTTCACACACTTTGGGTGGGAAGGATGAAGAAGGGCAAAGGAAAAATGAGAAAAAATTAATCCTATAGATTAAAATTATACAAAGTCCATGTTCCAGGGAAAGCCTCCAATGGGAAGATGAGAGCAGGCTCCAATATGCAAAGACAAAAAGAAAGAAGGCGCCACCAGGTAAGGAACAGTGCAATTTTAATTTGACAATAGGTGCATTATCCACTTACATTTCAAATCATGTACATCAGCATACAGGTCCCGACTGGCCCATGGTGTGGCGATCATCCGCGGAGCAGTGGTCAGTGTAGTTGACAGAGCAGTGGTCAGTGTAGTGGACAGAGCAGTGGACAGTGTAGTGGACAGAGCAGTGGACAGTGTAGTGCAGTGGACAGTGTAGTGTAGTGGACAGAGCAGTGGTCAGTGTAGTGTAGTGGACAGAGCAGTGGTCAGTGTAGTGTAGTGGACAGAGCAGTGGTCAATGTAGTTGACAGAGCAGTGGTCAGTGTAGTGGACAGAGCAGTGGTCAGTGTAGTGGACAGAGCAGTGGTCAGTGTAGTGGACAGAGCAGTGGTCAGTGTAGTGTAGTGGATAGAGCAGTGGTCAGTGTAGTATAGTGGACAGAGCAGTGGTCATTGTAGTGTAGTGTACAGAGCAGTGGTCATTGTAGTGTAGTGGATAGAGCAGTGGTCAGTGTAGTGGACAGAGCAGTGGTCAGTGTAGTGTAGTGGACAGAGCAGTGGTCAGTGTAGTGTAGTGGACAGAGCAGTGGACAGAGCAGTGCACAGTGTAGTTTAGTGGACAGAGCAGTGGTCATTGTAGTGTAGTGGACAGAGCAGTGGACAGTGTAGTGGACAGAGCAGTGATCAGTGTAGTGGACAGAGCAGTGGTCAGTGTAGGGGACAGAGCAGTGGTCAGTGTAGGGGACAGAGCAGTGGACAATGTAGTGGACAGAGCAGTGGTCAGTGTACTGGACAGAGCAGTGGACAGTGTAGTGGACAGAGCAGTGGTCAGTGTAGTGGACAGAGCAGTGGACAGTGTAGTGGACAGTGTAGTGTAGTGGACAGAGCAGTGGTCAGTGTAGTGGACAGAGCAGTGGTCAGTGTAGTTGACAAAGCAGTGGTCAGTGTAGTGGACAGTGTTGTGGACAGAGCAGTGGACAGTGTAGTGCAGTGGACAGTGTAGTGGACAGAGTAGTGGACAGTGTAGTGTAGTGGACAGAGCAGTGGTCAGTGTAGTGTAATGGACAGAGCAGTGGTCAGTATAGTGTAGTGGACAGAGCAGTGGTCAGTGTAGTGTAGTAGATAGAGCAGTGGTCAGTGTAGTGGACAGAGCAGTGGTCAGTGTAGTGTAGTGGACAGAGCAGTGGTCAGTGTAGTGTAGTGGATAGAGCAGTGGTCAGTGTAGTGGACAGTGTGGGAATCAGGTACTGTAGTGGACAGGTAGGTCAGTGTAGTGGCCAGTATAAGAAGCAGGTAGGTTAGTGTAGTGGCCAGGTAGTTTACTGTAGTGGTCAGGTAGGTCAGTGTTGGAATCAGGTAGGTTATTGTAGTGGTCAGGTAGGTCAGTGTTGGAATCAGGTAGGTTAGTGTAGTGGTCAGTGCAGGAATCAGGTAGGTTAGTGTAGTGGTTAGTGTAGTGGTCAGTGTAGGAATCAGGTAGGTTGGTGTAGTGGTTAGTGTAGTGGTCAGTGTAGGAATCAGGTAGGTTAGTGTAGTGGTTAGTGTAGTGGTCAGTGTAAGAATCAGGTAGGTTAGTGTAGTGGTCAGGTGGGTCAGTGTAGGAATCAGGTAGGTCAGTGTAGTGGTCAGTGTAGGAATCAGGTAGGTTAGTGTAGTGGTCAGTGTATGAATCAGGTAGGTTAGTGTAGTGGTCAGTGTAGGAATCAGGTAGGTCAGTGTAGGAATCAGGTAGGTCAGTGTAGTGGTCAGTGTATGAATCAGGTAGGTTAGTGTAGTGGTCAGATAGGTCAGTGTAGGAATCAAGTAGGTCAGTGTAGTGGTCAGTATAAGAATCAGGTAGGTTAGTGTAGTGGTCAGTGTAGGAATCAGGTAGGTCAGTGTAGTGGTCAGTGTAGGAATCAGGTAGGTCAGTGTAGTGGTCAGTGTAGGAATCAGGTAGGTTAGTGTAGTGGTCAGTGTAGGAATCGGGTAGGTCAGTGTAGTGGTCAGTGTAGGAATCGGTTAGGTTAGTGTAGTGGTCAGTGTAGGAATCGGGTAGGTTAGTGTAGTGGTCAGTGTAGGAATCAGGCTGGTCAGTACTATTGTAGGAAGGGACTCGGGAGTGCTAAAAGCCTACAAGTTAGGGGGCGCAAAGTACTTGCCTTGCCCAGGGTGCTGACAACCCACGCTACGCCACTGGGTCCTGGTACGTCATTTGACTTCAAGTGGTTGTACAGTGGTTGTACCGTGCAGCTCTTGTAATAGCAACCGGAGTGGCTAACTAGCCACCTGATTGCTATTACAAGCAGCGGGAGGGGAAGTCCCCTTATCGCCGCCTTCCGCGGCTCTCTTGGGCTACCAGCCGACACGTCCATTGGCTAGTCGGAGTGCCATAAAAAGCGAGAATCAGCTTTGATCAGATACCCACTATGGTAACTCGGAAGCGATGATATGACATCACTTCCGGTTTACCTGGATTTTTTTTTTATAATTGTAGTGGGGTCCCCTTTAAGACTCCCGGGACTACCTTGCCCAGAATCCCTTTCGGCATGTTTCCACCCCAGAGACTCATGGGAGGGGTTATAAAAGGAGGAGGCGAGGCTGGGCTCGGCCTCTTTGGGACACGAGACTTCAGTGACTGATCCTCCTGTGCGGATGTGCCGGAGTGCAAGGCCTGAAGCCTGAGGCCTTGCGCAGCACCAAAGAGCCTTCCACCCCACTGCGAGCCTGGGTGGCATCTGACTTTGCTTATCTACAGCCTTGGTTGGATCGGGGACCCGATCGCTGGAGACACTGTGTGTGAGGACACAGTCGGTGGAAGTTCCCGGACTGGGATCGCGTCCGGAGGGGTGAGCGAGCGTATGCTCAGACCATATACTGTTTGTTGCTGATGTGCCTATAGACTGCCGTGGCCCACAAGTTTATATCTGATACTGTCACTGGAGATCAGGGATGAGCCGAACACCCCCCTGTTCGGTTCGCACCAGAACCTGCGAACAGACAAAATGTTCGTGTAAACTTTAGAACCCTATTAAATACAAGGGACTCGAACGTTCGAAATCTAAAGTGTTAATTATAAAGGCTAATATGCAAGTTATTGTCCTAAAAAGTGTTTGGGGACCTGGGTCCTGCCCCAGGGGACATGTATCAATGCAAAAAGAAGTTTTAAAAACGGCCGTTTTTTCGGGAGCAGTGATTTTAATAATGCTTAAAATGAAAAAATAAAAGTGAAATATTCCTTTAAATTTCGTACCTGGGGGGTGTGTATGATATGCATGTGAAGTGGCGCATGTTTCCCGTGCTTAGAACTGTCCCTGCAAAAAATGTCATTTTTGAAAGAAAAAAAATGCATTTAAAACTGACTCGCGGCTATTAATGAATTGTCGGCTCCCGGCAATACATACAAAAGTCATTGAGAAAAAAAAAAAAAAAAAGCGTGGGGGTTCCCCAGAATTCAATTACCAGGCCCTTCAGATCTGGCATGGATTTTAAGGGGAACTCCACCCCAAGTTTAAAAAAAAAATGGCGTGGAGTCCCCCTAAAAATCCATACCAGACCCCTTATCCGAGCACGCAACCTGGCCGGCCGCAGGGGAAAAGGGGGGGGGACGAGAGAGCGGCCCCCCCTCCCTCCTGAACCGTACCAAGCCACATGCCCTCAACATGGGGAGGATGTCCCCATGTTGATGGGGACAAGGGCCTCATCCCCACAACCCTTGCCCGGTGGTTGTGGGGGTCTGCGGGCGGGGGGCTTATCGGAATCTGGAAGACCCCTTTAACAAAGGGGACCCCCAGATCCCGCCCCCCCCCTATGTGAATTGGTAACGGGTACATTGTACCCCTACCATTTCACGAAGAAAGCGTAAAAAAAATGTTTAAAAAAACACACAAACACCTTGAAAAAGTCCTTTATTTAAAAAAGAAAAAAAAAAACATTCCAGCGGTGAAATCCAGTGTCCCGCGGTGATCCCGATGTCCAGCGCTGTCCTTCATTGGTTGTGCCTGAGCGGACCTGATGGGGAACTCCCTCTCAGTATTTTAAATGTATAGACCCGCCCCTTCTAAAGTTCCCCATCAGGTCCGCTCAGCGGACGAGATGCGGAACATGAGAAGGGGCGGGTCTATACATGTATTACCAAAGTGAGAGCAGTTCCCCATCAGGTCCGCCCCCTCGGTATGTCAGACCCGCCTACGTCATTGGCTTGAGCGGGGAACTTCCTTCACTATGTAAATTTAAATTTACATAGTGAAGGAAGTTCCCCGCTCAAGCCAATGACGTAGGCGGGTCTGACATACCGAGGAGGCGGACCTGATGGGGAACTGCTCTCACTTTGGTAATACATGTATAGACCCGCCCCTTCTCATGTTCCGCATCTGGTCCGCTGAGCGGACCTGATGGGGAACTTTAGAAGGGGCGGGTCTATACATTTAAAATACTGAGAGGGAGTTCCCCATCAGGTCCGCTCAGGCACAACCAATGACGGACAGCGCTGGACATCGGGATCGCCGCGGGACACTGGATTTCACCGCTGGAATGTTTTTTTTTTTTTTTTTTTAAATAAAGGACTTTTTCAAGGTGTTTGTGTGTTTTTTTAAACATTTTTTTACGCTTTCTTCGTGAAATGGTAGGGGTACAATGTACCCCTTACCAATTCACATAGGGGGGGGGGGGCCGGGATCTCGGGGTCCTCTTTGTTAAAGGGGTCTTCCAGATTCCGATAAGCCCCCCGCCCGCAGACCCCCACAACCACCGGGCAAGGGTTGTGGGGATGAGGCCCTTGTCCCCATCAACATGGGGACATCCTCCCCATGTTGAGGGCATGTGGCTTGGTACGGTTCAGGAGGGAGGGGGGGCCGCTCTCTCGTCCCCCCCTTTTCCCCTGCGGCCGGCCAGGTTGCATGCTCGGATAAGGGGTCTGGTATGGATTTTTAGGGGGACTCCACGCCATTTTTTTTTTAATTTGGGGTGGAGTTCCCCTTAAAATCCATGCCAGATCTGAAGGGCCTGGAATGGATATTTGGGGGAACCCCACGTCAATTTTTTTTTATTTGCGGCGGGGTTCCCCTTAATATCCATTCCAGACCTGAAGGGCCTGGTAATTGAATTCTGGGGAACCCCCACGCTTTTTTTTTTTTTTTTATCAATGACTTTTGTATGTATTGCCGGGAGCCGACAATTCATTAATAGCCGCGAGTCAGTTTTAAATGCATTTTTTTCTTTCAAAAATGACACTTTTTGCAGGGACAGTTCTAAGCACGGGAAACATGCGCCACTTCACATGCATATCATACACACCCCCCAGGTACGAAATTTAAAGGAATATTTCACTTTTATTTTTTCATTTTAAGCATTATTAAAATCACTGCTCCCGAAAAAACGGCCGTTTTTAAAACTTCTTTTTGCATTGATACATGTCCCCTGGGGCAGGACCCGGGTCCCCAAACACTTTTTAGGACAATAACTTGCATATAAGCCTTTATAATTAGCACTTTAGATTTCTCCCATAGATTTTTCGAATTTGCCACGAACACCCCAATTTGTTCGCTGTTCGGCGAACGGGCGAACAGGCAATGTTCGAGTCGAACATGAGTTCGACTCGAACTCGAAGCTCATCCCTACTGGAGATCCATATCAGAGCTGAACTCAGAGGTTCTTCAGTAAAGTGTTTATTCTATTATAATCTTCCCACTGGATTACAAATGTTATTCTGTTATGTGCACCACCTTTAAAGACTTGCCGGTGATGAAACCATCATCCCCTATAGACTGAGTTTTAGATATCTGAGCCAGGCCTGGCCAGCTAGTTAGTTCATTTAGTTGCTGCGCCACAGGGCGCCTAATTAACGGTCGCCCACGCGGCGCACCTTTACTATTCTATTAGTGTATAAGTATGTTTATTGCTGCAGGGCTCTGCAACCTATTTTATGTGAACTGTTACCACTGTTAACCTTTTTACCACAAATCTAAAGTAAATTAGATACCCCTTTCATTATTGCCTTGGTGTCTGAGTTTTATCATATAGTATAAGAATTATATTGCTGCCATAACTAACTGTGCCAGTAGGGGGTCGAGTAAATTGCCGGGGGTTGGCGGAGCTGTCTTCAGGGCCCAAACTAAATCTGCGGCCCTCTTAATTGAAGGTATCGCTACACGTGGGGGTTCTCGTCCGGGATCCTGATACAGCAATTAAACGCCAGAGGTGCCGGCATGGACCCGCAAGCAATAGAAGAGTGGTGCAAAACCTCTAGGGCAGAGCCGAACAACTCGATAGTCATCAGTCTCCCAGGGGAGGAATGGAAGACTGACATGGTAGAGGAGTTAATGAAGTTAGTGTCCCCAGATCACACACCATGGGTGATAGATATAAAATCAGACCCAGACACTTCATATCAGTATGCACTGGTGGAATACGGAGACGGGATACCAGAGGCTTGCAAGTACAAGTGTGTAAAGACGCCAGACAATAGAACCTATAGGTTGGCGCCCGCAGTAACTATAAAGAAGGAACCATCACAGATGGGATCACCGCAGGCTGCGGCCCATACCTCACCAGAAAGAGGAGGTGGGGTGACACCCCCGGTAGCACCTGCACCTGCCACTGCTATGTCACCAGAATTGATAAAGGCAATAGGGGATCTACTGATCAAATGTCAGAAGACAAACACGGTGCATGTGGAGACTAGCTACCGGAGACTGAAAACATTCTCAGGGAAGCTCCCTGTCCCTACAGGGGAAGAAGATTTTGATACCTGGGTGGAGCAGGCATTACAAGCAGTAGAGGCATGGGAGGTGCCTGAAGCGCAGAAGAGGCAACGAGTGATAGAGAGCCTCAAAGGCGCAGCAGCAGAAGCAGTGAAAAGCTTTCGGTTTGGGAATGCAGATTGCACGGCTCAAGACTGTCTAGCCATGCTACAGGAGGAGTTTGGTCAATTGGAAAAGGTGACAGAGATGGTCTACCAATTTGAACACACTTTCCAACAGCCAAGGGAGAAACTTTCAGAGTATGTTAGGAGACTGAACAGGTTGCTGTGCAAGATTGTGTTGAAGAAGGGAATGAAGCCCCAAGATACAGATGCGGCAAGAATGAAGCAAGTCTTAAAGGGAGCGTTACGTTCGGATCCAGTCTGGCTGCACCTGAAAACCTTGGGAGGAGGAACGTTACTGACTTATGCTGACTTGATAAAAATCATCAGAGATGAGGAGGCGCTACAACAGGACCAGCAAATGATTAAGACCAATGTTGTCCCCGCACAGGTGCTAGTCAATCCAGTGATGACCCCTGAAAGAGACTCAGAGGTAGACACTCTAAAATCTCAAATGTCCAAGGTGTTAGAGATGTTGACCTCTCTGATGGCAAAAGACCCAGAGGGTCCCAAGAGAGAAGTACCAAGGAAGGAATTATTCCCAATTGCCTCAGCACCCACATCTTTACAAGAATGGGGAGATATAGTCTGCTTTAACTGTGGAGGAATTGGCCATATTGCAGCTACATGTTCCAGTCCCAAGAATAAGAAAATGGACAAGCGCAAGCCGGCGGGAAACTTCAGAGGGCCCCGGTGAAGGAGTCAACCGGGTGCCCATCACCTTCAGTGAGCTCCAAGCTGAATGCGAAGCAGAAGAAAAGAGGAGATAAAACACCTCAGAGGAAACACAACATTCCTCAACAGGGATACACCCCAGAGAAAGGGGGCAAGACCCCTCAGAAGAGGCACAGCACTCCCCAGAGGGGGTGCACACCTAAGAAAAACAATAGTATCCCTCAGCGGGTCCGTACACCCATTGAAAGGAGGGAAATCAATGTATACCAGGCTCAAGAAAGATTAAAGTCCAAAGGGAATTGGACGAGAGAGAGTCCGAAAGGAAAGGGCCAGAAGAAGGCGACCCCAGCCAGGCCATATCCGGAGAAGCTGGTAGGCCCATCTCCTATAGTTCCCATTCAAGTGGAGGGAGTCTACACCAGAGCAATCCTGGATACTGGGGCACAAGTGACCCTATTATACCGGGATTTCTACGATAAACACTTGAGTCACCTGCCCATCCAGAAGATAGAGGAACTGGAAATATGTGGGATTGGAACCCAGAGTTTCCCCTACGATGGCTATCTGCCCGTCAAAATGACTTTTGACCCATCCGTGGCTGGGAAGGCTGAAGTGTTTGACACCCTGGCAGTTGTGTGCCCTCGACCGCCAGGAGCCAACAAGAGTTCCCTTATAATAGGGACGAACACGGGCCTGGTCCGAAGACTCTTGACCCCTCTAGTGGAAGAAAAGGGGCAAGCGGCCACCAAGATCCACCCCATGCTGAAGACGGCCTACCAACGGCTGGTCCTAGAGCAGAAGACCCCTGGAGAGGGGATAGGGAAGGTGTGGAGACTTGGAAGAGAAGGGGTAGTGTTGCAGCCCGGCGAAGTAACCTGTCTTAGAGCCACTGTGAAGCTTACTTGGGACGGAGCAGCCTGGACCCTTTGTCATGTTGGAGTCCGACCCAAGGGAAGAATCCCCCGGTCTGGAAGTGATACCAGAAGTGATTCCACTGAAGGCCCTGAAGAAGGCCCATTGTAGAGTTCCGGTGAGTGTTAGGAACAATACAGATGGCCCCATGGAAATCCCAGCCAGGATGCTGCTGGGCCAGGTGAGCCCTGCTGCCCCTGTTACCCTGTCAGAAGTCAAGGGGGCGGGTGAAGGAGGAGATACTTGGGAGAAGCTATCCATGGAAAACCCGAATCTGCCCAGGGCTTGGAAAGAGAGAGCCAAGGCCCAGTTGACCAGATGGGAGAAGATCTTCTCCAAATCTGAGTTCGATGTGGGGTGTGCAAGGAGTGCCACCCATCGGATCCGCCTCCAAGAAGATAAGCCCTTCAGAGAGAGGGTCAGGCGGGTCCCGCTAGCAGATCTGGAGGATCTAAGGGAACAACTTGCAGAACTCAAGAGGACTGGTGTGATCCGGGAGTCTAGAAGCCCCTATGCCTCCCCGATAGTGGTGGTCAGGAAGAAGAATGGGTCATTGAGGCTCTGTATAGACTACATGACTCTCAACAGGAGAACCATACCCGACCAGTACACCACTCCAAGGATAGATGACGCTTTACAGAGTTTGCCCGGAGCCAAGTGGTTCAGCGTTATGGATCTCAAGAGTGGATACTATCAGATCCCTATGCATCCAGAAGACAAGGAGAAGACAGCCTTCATAACCCCAGTGGGGTTCTTTGAGTTTGATCGAATGCCCCAGGGACTGTCTGGAGCTCCTGCTACCTTCCAACGTCTCATGGAGAAGACTGTAGGAGACATGAACCTTATTGAAGTCCTTGTATACCTGGACGATGTCATTGTCTTTGGGAGAACCTTGGAGGAACACGAGGAGAGGCTGGAAAAAGTGTTGAGGAGACTCAGTGAGGAGGGACTCAAGCTTTCGCCTGAGAAGTGTCCGTTCTACCAGTCTTCTGTGAACTATATGGGGCACATAGTGTCTGAAGAAGGGGTGGCCACAGACCCTGAGAAATTGGAGGCAGTTACCTCCTGGCCACGACCCACCACAGTAACAGAACTCAGATCCTTCCTAGGGTTCTGCTCCTATTACAGGAGGTTTGTGGAAGGATTCGCCCGAATTGCTAGACCATTGAATGAACTACTCAAGACTGAGGGAGAAGAGGATGACTCAGGGCCCAGGAAGCCGGGAGAGTCAGTCAGAGATCAGTGGAACCAAAAATGTGAAGATGCCTTCAAGGTGTTGAAGAAGAGCCTAACCACTGCTCCAGTCTTGGCCTACACAGACCCAACCAAACCCTATGAACTACACGGAGATGCTAGTCATGACGGTCTGGGAGGAGTACTTTATCAAGAACACGAAGGGCAACTACGGCCTGTTGCCTACGTGAGCAGGAGCCTGACCCCCTCTGAGAAAAACTACCCCACTCACAAGCTGGAGTTCCTGGCCCTTAAGTGGGCGGTAGTAGACAAGCTCAAAGACTACCTGTAGTGGGCGGAGTTCACTGTGAAGACCGACATCAACCCCCTTACCTACCTATTCACTACAGCAAAGCTGGACGCCACTGGACACAGGTGGCTGGCCGCATTGTCTGGATTCAATTTCAGCCTAAAGTACAGGCCAGGGATTGGGAATCGAGATGCAGACGCTCTGTCCAGAAGATCTCATGGTCCCACCCGTGACATGGAAGACTGGACTCAAGTGGCACCAGACGGGGTGCGGGCCCTTTGTCAGGGGGCTGAATTACAAGCCAGAGGGGGCTCAAGTGCGGAAGAGATAGGAGTTACCATGGTAGGAGTCCCCAAACAATACTGTGGAGTAACTCAACTGGAGGAAGACCATCTGCCAAAGCTGTCCAAGAAGGAGCTAAGATGTGACCAATTAGAAGACCCCATGGGGAAATTAGTTCTGGAAGCCCCGGATAATCAGGATCCAAACAGACTTCTGAGTCACTCCTCAAAGGAAGCTCGCCTGTTGAGGAAAGAGTGGGACAGGTTACAGGTGCATCAGGGAGTGGTCTACCAAAGGGGCCCCTCTGATGACCTGGAAGATAAATGGCAATTGTTTCTTCCGGAAAAAATTAAGTACTGTCCGTGATACTTTTTTTATTTGCACTAACATAGAATTTTTCAGGACAAGCTTTCGGGGTATGTCCCCTTCTTCAAGGTCCAAGCAGTACTGATTCACAATTTTTTTAGCAGAATGTTGAAACAAAACAAGAAAAAAATCTCAGAGGGAAAGGAAAAAAAAACACATACAAATCAATGGTAATAAAGATAGCAGCAGAGTTAGTGAGACAAGACAGAGTTAGTGAGATAAGACAGAGGGAGAGCTATAGACTTGAGGGGGGAGATGCTAGTCACAGAGGGGGTCATAAAACCTTAGTATAATGGGTAAGGAAACCAATATCTAAATTTAGGCCATTCGTTTTTGTGTTAAAAAGAATTATCATTCTTAGTTCAAATGTTTTCCTTTCCTGGATAGTTCTGAAATTCCCTTTAAGAACTAAAACATTGAGGTCTTCTATAGTGTGGTCCGGTTGTGAGAAGTGATGTCCCACAGGTGTGCAGAAACTCTCTTCTTTATGTTCCTTGATGGTATGTCTGTGAAAATTCATCCTCGCTTGCAACTTCTGTCCTGTTTCACCAACATAAGATCCTTTGCCACACCTGTTGCATTGGATGAGGTACACAACATTACTGGAGGTACAGTTGTAAGATCCCATGATAGTGAAGGTCCCATTTGTGTGTGTGACACTTTTGGATGGATTGATCTGGTTGCACAGTTTGCAGCGTTTTTTATTGCAGGGTTTGCTTCCATTATTTGTGACTTCATTCTGATTGCCCTACATGACAATCATGGCCACCTAGGGGCGGAAAGGACCTTTCAACTTGTCAGAAGTCGGTTCTATTGGCCCTGCATGAGGGCAGAAGTGGAAGAGTACTGCCATTCGTGTGGAAATTCCCTATGCCGACCTCTTATGCAATGTTGTCTGGGGTTGTATGCAGTGTATGCTAAAGTTTTCTTTGGGGACCAAAGAATTTAGGTGGGGAGAGTGTGTAGCGGGGTCCCCTTTAAGACTACCGGGACTACCTTGCCCAGAATCCCTTTCGGCATGTTTCCACCCCAGAGACTCATGGGAGGGGTTATAAAAGGAGGAGGCGAGGCTAGGCTCGGCCTCTTTGGGACACGAGACTTCAGTGACTGATCCTCCTGTGCGGATGTGCCGGAGTGCAAGGCCTGAAGCCTGAGGCCTTGCGCAGCACCAAAGAGCCTTCCACCCCACTGTGAGCCTGGGTGGCATCTGACTTTGCTTATCTACAGCCTTGGTTGGATCGGGGACCTGATCGCTGGAGACACTGTGTGTGAGGACACAGTCGGTGGAAGTTCCCGGGCTGGGATCGCGTCCGGAGGGGTGAGCGAGCGTATGCTCAGACCATATACTGTTTGTTGCTGATGTGCCTATAGACTGCCGTGGCCCACAAGTTTATATGAGATACTCTCACTGGAGATCCATATCAGAGCTGAACTCAGAGGTTCTTCAGTAAAGTGTTTATTCTATTACAATCTTCCCACTGGATTACAAATGTTATTCTGTTATGTGCACCACCTTTAAAGACTTGCCGGTGAAGAAATCACCATCCCCTATAGACTGAGTTTTAGATATCTGAGCCAGGCCTGGCCAGCTAGTTAGTTCATTTAGTTGCTGCGCCACAGGGCGCCTAGTTAACGGTCGCCCACGCGGCGCACCTTTACTATTCTATTAGTGTATAAGTATGTTTATTGCTGCAGGGCTCTGCAACCTATTTTATGTGAACTGTTACCACCGTTAACCTTTTTACCACAAATCTAAAGTAAATTAGATACCCCTTTCATTATTGCCTTGGTGTCTGAGTTTTATCATATAGTATGAGAATTATATTGCTGCCATAACTAACTGTGCCAGTAGGGGGTCGAGTAAATTGCCGGGGGTTGGCGGAGCTGTCTTTAGGGCCCAAACTAAATCTGCGGCCCTCTTAATTGAAGGTATCGCTACATAATATTAATAAAAATAAATAACAATAAAGTGTCCCCTTCCCCTCATCCTAGCATACAACGTGCTTGCGTCGGTCCCGTACACATGCAAACAGTGATCATCCCACACATGTGAGGTATTACCGTGAACTTCAGGTCATGGGCAGTAATTCTAACACTAGACCTCCTCTGTAGATATAAAGTGGTAACCTGTAAAGGCTTTAACCTTTAAAGTGTCGCCTACGGATAGTAAAATTTACTTTGTTTGTTGCCATTGCGTGGGCGTGCGCAATTTTAAAAGCGTGACATGTTTGGTATCTATTTACTCAGAGTGACATCATCTTTTATATTTAAAAAAAAATTGGGTTATGTACTGCATTTTTTTGCACTAAAATGTAAAGAAATGTAATTTTTCTCAAAAATTGTGTTTGAAAAACCGCTGTGCAAATATCGTGTGACGCAAAACACACCAATTTATTCTTTAGGGCCTGTGTTTTTTTTAAATATATATATATATATATATATATATATATATATATATATATATAATGTTTGGGGGTTCTAAGCAATTTTCTTGAAAAAAATAATAATTTTCACATGGTCTTCAAGTGGTTAAGGTAAACCTTTTGACTTGCATGGGCAAAGTGTATGTAAACTTTTGGCATTTGCAGTGCTTAAAAGCCGTGAAAATGGCTATACACATTATTTTCCTTCCTCATGCTAAAAATGACCAGTGCCTGTCTATAAGGGATGAGCCGAACACCCCCCTGTTCGGTTCGCACCAGAACCTGCGAACAGACAAAATGTTCGTGTGAACTTTAGAACCCTATTAAATACAATGGACTCGAACGTTCGAAATCTAAAGTGCTAATTATAAAGGCTAATATGCAATTTATTGTCCTAAAAAGTGTTTGGGGACCCGGGTCCTGCCCCAGGGGACATGTATCAATGCAAAAAAAGGTTTAAAAAATAGACGTTTTTACGGGAGCGGTGATTTTAATAATGCTTAAAATGAAAAAATAAAAGTGAAATTTTCCTTTAAATTTCGTACCTGGGGGGTGTGTATGATATGCATGTAAAGTGGCGCATGTTTCCCGTGCTTAGAACTGTCCCTGCACAAAGTGTCATTTTTGAAGGAAAAAAAGTCATTTAAAACTCACTCGCGGCTATAATGAATTGTCGGCTTTTATCAATACATAGAAAAGTCATTGATAGAAAAAAAAAAAAAAAAGCGTGGGGGTTCCCGCAAATTCAATTACCAGGCCCTTTAGGTCTGGAATGGATATTAAGGAAAACCCCACCGCAAATTAAAAAAAAAAATGGTGTGGGGTTCCCCCTAAATATCCATACCCGGCCCTTGAGATCTGGCATGGATTTTAAGGGGAACTCCACCCCAAATTAAAAAAAAATGGCGTGGAGTCCCCCTAAAAATCCATACCAGACCCTTATCCGAGCACGCAACCTGGCCGGCCGCAGGGGAAGAGGAGGGGACGAGAGAGCGGCCCCCCCTCCCTCCTGAACCGTACCAGGCCACATGCCCTCAACATGGGGAGGATGTCCCCATGTTGATGGGGACAAGGGCCTCATCCCCACAACCCTTGCCCGGTGGTTGTGGGGGTCTGCGGGCGGGGGGGCTTATCGGAATCTGGAAGACCCCTTTAACAAAGGGGACCCCCAGATCCCGCCCCATCCCTATGTGAATTGGTAAGGGGTACATTGTACCCCTACCATTTCACGAAGAAAGTGTCAAAAAAAATTAATAAAACACACACACACCTTGAAAAAGTCCTTTATTAAAAATAAAAAATAAATAAATAAAATAAAAAAACATTCCAGCTATGAAATCCAGTGTCCCGCGGCGATCCCGATGTCCAGCGCTGTCCGTCATTGGTTGTGCCTGTGCGGACCTGATGGGGAACTTCCTCGCTGTGTTTTAAATGTATAGACCCGCCCCTTCTAAAGTTCCCCATCAGGTCCGCTCAGCGGACCAGATGCGGAACATGAGAAGGGGTGGGTCTATACATGTATTACACAGCGAAAGAAGTTCCCCATCAGGTCCGCCCCCTCGGTATGTCCGACCCCGCCTATGTCATTGGCCTGAGCGGGGAACTTCCTTCACTGTGTAATTTAAATTTACACAGTGAAGGAAGTTTCCCGCTCAGGCCAATGATGTAGGCGGGGTCCGACATACCGAGGGGGCGGACCTGATGGGGAACTTCTCTCACTTTGTAATACATGTATAGACCCGCCCCTTCTCATGTTCCGCATCTGGTCCGCTGAGCGGACCTGATGGAGAACTTTAGAAGGGGCGGGTCTATACATTTAAAACACAGCGGAGAAAGTTCCCCATCAGGTCCGCACAGGCACAACCAATGACGGACAGCGCTGGACATCGGGATCGCCGCGGGACACTGGATTTCATCGCTGGAATGTTTTGTTTTTTGTTTTTTAATAAAGGACTTTTCCAAGGTGTGTGTGTGTTTATTTACATTTTTTGACACTTTCTTTGGAAAATGGTAGGGGTACAATGTACCCCTTACCAATTCACATAGGGGGGGGCCGGGATCTGGGGGTCCCCTTTGTTAAAGGGGTCTTCCAGATTCCGATAAGCCCCCCGCCCGCAGACCCCCACAACCACCGGGCAAGGGTTGTGGGGATGAGGCCCTTGTCCCAATCAACATGGGGACATCCTCCCCATGCTGAGGGCATGTGGCCTGGTACGGTTCAGGAGGGAGGGGGGGCCGCTCTCTCGTCCCCCCCTCTTCCCCTGCGGCCGGCCAGGTTGCGTGCTCGGATAAGGGTCTGGTATGGATTTTTGGGGGGACTCCACGCCATTTTTTATTTTATTTGGGGTGGAGTTCCCCTTAAAATCCATGCCAGATCTCAAGGGCCTGGTATGGATATTTAGGGGGAACCCCACGGCATTTTTTTTTAAATTTGCGGCGAGGTTCCCCTTAATATCCATTCCAGACCTAAAGAGCCTGGTAATTGAATTTGGGGGAACCCCTACGCTTTTTTTTTTTTTTTATCAATGACTTTTCTATGTATTGAGAAAAGCCGACAATTCATTATAGCCGCGAGTGTGTTTTAAATGACTTTTTTTCCTTCAAAAATGACACTTTGTGCAGGGACAGTTCTAAGCACGGGAAACATGCACCACTTTACATGCATATCATACACACCCCCCAGGTACGAAATTTAAAGGAATATTTCACTTTTATTGTTTCACTTTAAGCATTATTAAAATCACTGCTCCTAAAAAAAACTGCAGATTTTAAAACTTTTTTTTGCATTGATACATGTCCCCTGGGGCAGGACCCAGGTCCCCAAACACTTTTTAGGACAATAACTTGCATATAAGCCTTTATAATTAGCACTTTATTTTTTTCGAATTTGCCGCGAACACCCCAAATTGTTCGTTGTTTGGCGAACGGGCGAACAGGCAATGTTCGAGTCGAACATGAGTTCGACTCGAACTCGAAGCTCATCCCTACTGTCTATGTTATAGAAAGATTTTTTTTAAAGTTTAAAATGATTGGCAAGCTCATCTTAAGAACTGGATGTGACAAACTGCTGAATTTCAGGCAAGAAAGAGTTTCCAGAAATCCTTCAAGGCCCCAAACTTTCTCCATCTGACCTCAGCCATGGAACATTTTAATCTGCAAATGTCAGCTTCTGCTATGGATTTCCACTGAAGGCACACACGGATTGTGAGCTGAACTTTGCTCAGAAGCAGAAGATGGGGTTATGTAAGATTTATTTCTGTCCGTGTCAAACACACCGCCTGCTCCTTGTGTCTTGGCAGTAAATTGTGGCGGGAGAATTCATTTACCGGCCCCTGCCTCTGAAGATGGAAGGTACAGCAAGGAACACATAAGCTATGACACTTATGGTGATTTTAAAGCCGGCGCTGAAAGCCAATCTTCATAACCGTGATGAATAGGCAGATAAGGATCTGTTATCCCAACATAAAACCACATTGTTTTCTTAAAGAAGAAGATTTGGTCTTAATGATCAGGCAATAAAATCAGACAGATGTTTTACTGGACAACCCCAAAACCATTCTTTAAGCTGATGTTTCTTGCATTGCTTAACCCTCTCAGTCATCTCCTTCGAAAACCACATCCTTATATTTAATAAAATATATCTGTATCAGAGAATGTTAAAGAGGAACTATACTTAGTCCACTAAATATAGCCAAACTCAGTCTAAACGTTTAAAGGTACCATACTTCAGTACAGCGCGTGATCTCCGTTTCCTGTTTTAGGCGGCCTGTGGTCACGGACTTGTCTTCCAAGCCTCATTGTGAAAACGAGGTCAGGATATTGTCACTTACGCTCCCGTTCCACGTCATGGCATAAGCGGGTCAAGACTCGCTATGAAGCCACATAGAAATCCAATGAGCGGGGACCAAAATAGGTGCAAAACCAAACCTCGCTTTGGCGTTAAGACAGCTCTGAGAGGAAGTTCGCATCATCACGATTGCGAGCCAAGCCTCAGACTGAAACATCCAACAGGAAGCTTCATTGATGGCGCTAAATACTAGTACTCGTACTTAGTTATGAATGAACATAATTTTTAAATTCTGATTCAAAATTGGGGTCACCAGTTACAGAAGAATTCACTCCGTGGTACAGTACATATAAATTTAATTATAAATTAAAAAATGTATATATATCTCCGTCATATTATAGACTTAGTCTACACAATATTTGTGAGGATTAGTGCAATACTAAATATTGTTCATATAATGATATATAAACGGCATGAACAACTTATATTCCAATCGGAAATATTAAAAAGTTATAAAGGATAAAAATTAAGAAAAACTTACGGAAGAATCATTCCTTGTATATGCTAATCAGAGTGCAGTGAAAATTGTACAGTAAGTTATGATCTGTTTAAAAGAAGTTTATGTCCCATTCCACATTCATCCCTTGTGGGGAGTGGGTCTGTAACTCATATATCCAGAAAGTTTCCAATCTGGATACTCCTCTGGTATTGGCTCCGCCCCTTTATACTCCCAATCTTGATTTTACTGATATGTTCAGTCACTCTGGTTGTGAACGAACGCATGGTTCGGCCAACCTACTGCTTGCCACATGGATAAGTCAGTAAGTATACAACATTGGTTATGGCACATGTACAAAATTGTTTAATTGGATAAACTCGGTTGGTCACTGTTGATCTAACTTCCTTAGTAGCCTTTCTCCCACAAGTGTTAAAATGACAAACAGTGCATTTTTTTACAGGGGTAATATCCAGTCCAGTTATGAAAAAATGTTGGCCTGATCGGGGGATTAATGATAGTTGGTGCAATTTTACTTTTAAGTGAAGGCACTCCTCTGTAAATTACTTTGGGTCGTTCAGGTAAAAGTGAACCAAGGATTCTATTGTTCTTCAATATACCCCAGTGTTGGTCAAAAATTTACTTAATTTGTTTATGTTGTGTCGAGAAAGCTGTAAGGAAGGACCATTTAAAATTATCGTCTCGGTCTCGTTGTGGTTTATCTGCCAACAATAAAGCTCGATCAGTGTTCATGGCTTAGTGGAAGTCACTATCAACATCAACCTGATTGTAATCCTTTATCGAGAAACCTCTCTCTCAAGGTATTCACTTGGATTTTAAAAGTGTCAATATCTGTGCAATTCCTGCAAAGTCTCAGGAATTGACTTTTGGGAACCGACCTCTGCCACGACTTGAAATGGCAAC
The DNA here is from genome assembly GCA_029206835.1 of Rana muscosa. Taxonomy (NCBI): domain Eukaryota; kingdom Metazoa; phylum Chordata; class Amphibia; order Anura; family Ranidae; genus Rana; species Rana muscosa. The sequence goes on along the minus strand of CM055123.1, from coordinate 232,897,744 downwards.
TGTCCGTGGGTCTTAACCCATTCCTATCAGTAGGTTTGAAGTGGGTACTGAACTTAAATTGTCGTTCAGACCTTTCTATCTCTAGGTCGAGAAAATACATTTTTGTCGGGCTGAATTTATATATCAGGGCAATTCCTCTATCGTTATCATTGAGCAATGAAAATAAATTCTCCAATGATTTGGAGGTGCCAGCCCATAGGAGGAGGATGTCGTCAATATACCTGGCCCACAGTGTTAACTGTGGTCTGTCCAAGGTATAGATGACATCCTCCTCCCAGTTGGCCATGAAAAGGTTGGCTAAACTGGGAGCAAATTTTGCTCCCATTGCCACACCCTTCTGCTGTAAATAAAAACAACCATAAAACCAAAAATAATTGTGTTAAGTGGCGAACTCCAACAGTTCTACAATAAAATCAACCTGAGGTGTAGCAAGGGTGGGATCTCTTTTCAGAAATTCATGCACAGCCTCTATTCCTCTCTGATGTGGAATGCAGCTGTATAGAGATGCCACATCTGCTGTGGCCATAATAAGATCACCTTCTAAGGTTATTGTGGATAAAAGTTTAATCACATCCTTGGTGTCTTTAAGATAGGATGGAGTATTTTGAACTGATTTTTGGAGAAAGAAATCTATATATCTACCTATCCTGGAAGTGATATAATCAATCCCGCTTATGATGGGACGTCCAGGGGGATGAAGGGGATCTTTATGGATTTTAGGTAAATAATAAATAATGGTGATTCTTGGGGCCAAAGGAATAAGGAACGATTTTTCTTTATAATTTAAAATTTGTGAGTCAAAACCCTTAGCAATGAGACCTGTCAACTCTTTCTTGAACTTAGATTGGGTAAGCTCACTGTAGGTTTCACGATCGCTCAAAATATTGTACATTTCCCCCATGTAGTCTGCTTTGTCCAATAAAACTATGCCTCCGCCTTTGTCGGCGGGGCGAATTACCAAATCTTTATTGTCACATAAAGATTTAAGGCCTGTGTTTGGTAAAGGATTATTGAGAATACATTTCGGTGGTAGTAAGTTTATTAAACAAAAAAAAAAACATAGTTACATAGTTACAGTACATAGTTACATAGTTAGTCAGGTTGAAAAAGTAGGATTTTTAAAACAGCTTACCTGTAAAATCCTTTTCTTGGAGTACATCACGGGACACAGAGCAGCATAGTCTTTACTATGTGGGTTATATAGAATTACCTTCAGGTGCTGGCACTGGCAACTTCCAAAACAGGAAGTACCCTCCCCTATATAAGCCCCTCCCATCCGGGAGTACCTCAGTTTTGTAGCAAAGCAATACGTGTCCCCAAAAGAGGGGTGGGAGCTCTGTGTCCCGTGATGTACTCCAAGAAAAGGATTTTACAGGTAAGCTGTTTTAAAAATCCTACTTTCTTGTTCATACATCACGGGACACAGAGCAGCATAGTCATTACTATGTGGGACGTCCCAAAGCAATGCCACATGAGGGGGGGGATACACCATACATAGGCTGGGCGCCATCAGGCAAGAGGATCTTTTGCGGCCTGCAACACACTGCGCCCAAAGGCGACATCCTCCTGACTTCTAACGTCCACCTGGTAGAACCTAGTAAACGTGTGTACTGAAGACCATGTTGCGGCCTTACAAATTTGCGCCAGGGAGGCCTGGTGATGCACTGCCCATGAAGTTCCAACTGCTCTCGTGGAGTGCGCCCTAACTTTGAACGGAGGCGGTCTACTTCTCAAGCCATAGGCTTGTATTATGACCTGTCGAATCCACTTGGCTAAAGTAGATTTTGATGCTGCCTGACCCTTTCTGGGGCCTTCCGGCAGAACAAACAAAGAATCCATTCTACGAATCTGAGCAGTGGCTTTTAGATAAGCTTTAACTGCTCTTACTACATCCAAAGAATGCAATAACTTTTCCTCTACCGAGCTTGGTTTGGGGAAAAAAGAAGGAAGAACCACATCCTGGTTCAAGTGAAACCTCGATACCACCTTAGGAAGAAAGGCTGGGTGAGGACGTAATACTACTCTGTCCTTTTGGATAACCAGATATGGCTCTTTACAGGACATGGCGGCTAATTCCGACACTCTTCTAGCCGAGCATATGGCTACTAAAAATATCAATTTCCTGGTGAGTAGAACCAAGGAAATGTGCCGCAAAGGTTCAAATGGCTGCTTCTGCAGAACCGACAGAACCAAATTTAGATCCCATGGGCATATGGGAGCCTTAATCGGTGGAATAATACGAGTCACACCTTGCATAAAGGATTTGACAAGTGAATGCATAGCCAGGGGCCTTTGAAATAGTATTGACAAGGCCGAAACCTGGCCCTTGATAGTACTTAAGGCAAACTTCCTGTCTACAGCCCACTGCAGGAAGTCCAGAATTCTGCCTATAACGTACTTACGTGGATGCCATTTTCTGGCCTCGCACCAAGTGATGTACGCCTTCCAAACTCTATAGTAGATCTGCCTGGATACAGGCTTCCTGGCATTGATTATAGTTGATACCACAGAGTTAGAGAGACCTCTCTTCTTTAGGATGTGGGATTCAATAGCCAGGCCGTTAAACTTAGAGTTAGTAAGGAAGGGTGGTATATCGGTCCTTGCGAAAGCAGGTCCGGACGACGTGGAAGGGTCCAAGGACTCCCCACAGACATTTTGATGATCTCCGCGTACCAGGCCCTTCGGGGCCACGCTGGAGCCACCAGGATCACCGGCTTCTTCTCCAACCTGACTCTGCGAAGGAGTCGAGGCAACAATTGTAGCGGAGGGAATGCATATATCAGTCTGAACTGATCCCAAGGGAACACCAGAGCATCCGAGCCGCAAGCGAGGGGATCCCTTGTCCGGGAGACAAATCTGTCCACCTTTGCGTTGAATCTGGATGCTAGCAGATCTACATCCGGTGTTCCCCACCGCTGACATATTGCTCAGAAGACCTCGGGATGAAGGGACCATTCCCCTGGGCATAACTGTTGGCGACTCAGAAAGTCCGCCTTCCAATTCTCCACCCCTGGAATGAAGACAGCTGATATACATGGGACATGCTTTTCTGCCCATTCCAGGATGTGACTTACTTCCCTCTGGGCTGCACGACTCCTGGTGCCTCCCTGATGATTGATATATGCCACTGCTGTGGCATTGTCTGATTGAATTCTGACAGGGGACCCTTGGAGTCTGGATGTCCAGGCTACTAGGGCGTACCGGGCTGCTCGTATCTCTAAGAGATTGATGGGCAGGGTTTTTACTACATTTGACCATCTGCCCTGGAGAGACCATTGCTCCAGTACTGCCCCCCAGCCTATAAGGCTGGCATCTGTAGTGACCACCTTCCAAGATATCGGGCTGAAGGGTTTTCCCTTCTGGAGATTCTGGGGGATCAACCACCAGCAGAGACTCTTCTGAACGGAAGGGGACAAAGCCATCGGGAAGTCTAGAGCCTGAACTTTTCCATTCCAGGCTGACAATATGGCCCTTTGTAAATTCCTTGAGTGGAATTGGGCGTATGGCACAGCTTCGAATGATGCTACCATCTTTCCTAGCAGCCTCATGCACAGGCGTATGGACGGCTGTCTTTTTGCACAAAGCAGACGGACCAAGGCCCTCAAAGAGGATACCTTGTCTAGAGGTAAGAAAATCTTCCTCTGGTCTGAATCCAGCCGTAGCCCTAGATATACCAGGTTTTTCACTGGCTGTAGGGCTGACTTGTCCAGGTTGATGACCCAACCGTGAGACTCTAGATACTTGATTGTATCGACAATTACCACTTCTAGCTTGGCAACTGAGTGGTCCATCAACAACAGGTCGTCTAGGTATGCCATTATCGTTACACCCCGTGTTCTTAGATCGGCCAACAGTGGGGCCAGAATTTTTGTGAACACTCGTGGTGCTGTGGCCAGACCGAATGGTAAGGCTCTGAACTGAAAATGGCACCCTTCTACTGCAAAGCGTAGGAATTTTTGATGACCTGGAAAGATGGGAACATGCAAGTAAGCATCTTTGATGTCGATCGAGGCTAACCATTCCTCCCCTTGTAGGGCAGCGGTGACCGATCGGATCGACTCCATCCGGAAAGACCGGACGTTTAGAAATTTGTTTAGACTCTTTAGGTCCAATATGGGTCTTATGTCCCCGTTTGGCTTCGGGACTGTGAAAAGGTTTGAGTAGAAACCCAACCCCCACTCTTCCATAGGAACCTCCATAATTACTCCTTGGAGCAATAGTTGTTCTAACGCCAATAGGAGAGACCCTCTTTTCAGAGGGTCTCTTGGCATGCCTGACCACATAAAATGGGACGGAGGAGACTCTTTTAACTCCAACTTGTATCCCAGAGTTACTGCGGAGAGCACCCATCTGTCTTTGATCGTCTCCCGCCAGGTCTCTGCGAACAACTGAAGTCTTCCCCCCACCCGTTTGAGTGGGGGCAGCCCTTCATAGGCTTGACTTGGAGGCTGGTTTAGTACCTCTTCGGATCCAGGGCTTTTTATTACCCTGTGGCTGTCCCTGATTTTTACCTCCTGAGTTTGACCGAGGAGGCCGTCGGAACTGCTTAGTAGCAGACGTCGCAGGGATAGGAGAGGTAGTCCTCTTAAAAGATGGACCCCTAGACCTCTTTTTACTCGGTAAGAGAGTACTTTTACCACTGGAAATCTTCTGGATATACTTATCCAGGTCTTCGCCAAAAAGGCGTTCCCCATGAAATGGGAAGCTAACTAAGAGCTTCTTACAGGGAGCTTCAGCAGACCAGTTTTTGAGCCACAGAAGCCTACGCATATGTACCAAAGACAGCGTGAGGCGGGAGGCCTGATGGATAGAATCCTTGATGGCGTCAACCGCAAAGCATAATGCTCTAGGCAGATCAGCCAGAGCCTGGGCCTGCTGGTCTGGCAAATCCCTCAGGACCATTTTCATTTGATCCTTTAAAGCTTGGCAGACCCCAATAGCTGCCACTGCTGGCTGTGTAAAAGCCCCTGCTGTGGAAAAAGCAGATTTTAATAAAGATTCCAATTTTTTATCCACTGGATCTTTGAACATTTGAACATTATCTACTGGACATGTCAGTGATTTGTTCACAGAAGAGATGGCTGCATCCACCGTAGGAACATTCCATCTCTGGGTGAACTTTTCCTCCATGGGATAGATCACCGGAAACCTTTTAGGCGGAACAAATAGTTTATCAGGATGTTCCCAGTCCTGGTATATAAGTCCTTCCAATAATGGATGTATTGGAAAGGAGCAATTAACCTGGGGAGCTTTTAGCGACCCCAATGAGGAGACAGCAGTAGTTGATGGTTCAACAAGAGGCATTTTAAATGCAGATCGAACCATGTCAGTTAGGGTCTGGACCCACAATCTTTCAGTCTGTGATGCTGAAAATGGTTCATCTACTGTTGATTCCTCAAAAACAGAGCTAACCTCCTCCTGATCCCCTTCAGGTAGGTCGGTCCCTTCCTGGGACTGTTGCTCTGCCAACAGGCACTCTAATGGAGGTGATGGAGATCTGGCGCGCTTTCTTTCCTGTAGAGAAGAAGCGATCAATGCAGCCAATCTCTGCTCCAATCCCTCCAGAGTTGAGGAAAAAACCTCCTCTGTTATATATGCAGGAGCAGGTGGACTGAGGACAGCCGCAGTACCTGGCACTCCCGGGGGTTCCTTATGGGTATTAACCTCTGATTTCTCAGGGGAGGAGGGTGCAGATGACTGCTCCAGATCCTCAGAGCCCGATGGAGACCCCCTACACTTCCTGAGAGGTATATCTCTGAGTTTTTTAGGCGGCATATTCCTTAGTTCAAAGCTGAGGTATTCCAGCCGCAATACACCCCTTACTGAAATAGTCTAATGCAATTTGCTGCTATGTACATCAGTGGGTGTCTACTAATGCGTCTTTCTGGGGATGCCTGTATCAACCGCCCGCTGTAAGCCCCTATACCATGCTACCAGCTCCTTTTCATGCTCTGTGTCCATAGCAAGCAGCGTGGACTGAGTCCTTTTATCTTGCTGGGATGCCCGCACATGCGCAGAAGCACTGGGCGCACAGAGCGCGTCATCTGCCAGGCTCCGCCCCCTTTTTTGAAGCTAAACCTTATAAAAGGAAAGCATGTGTGCGCGCGCGTGCGCGTGCACGTGTGCGCTCTTGGCGCCATGTAGGGAGAGGAGCCAGGGTCCCTGTTTCACCAGGACTCGGGGATGGAAGGAAACTACTTGGCAGCATGACAGAGGAATGCAGCTTCCCTGATAGAGAGCTCACTCATCTGCCTGGACTTTCACCATGGAAGGAATAGTCCCAAGAAAAAAGACGTTCCACAGCGGCCTCTAGTGGACAAACACAGGTACCGCACTTTTGTCTTTTTTTTTTTTAAAACCTCCTTTATGAAAAAACATTTCCAGGTTTACAGTTTTTTTAAAACTTCCCTTATGAAAAAACATTTCTAGGATTTCTTAGGCATATACAGCTATTAGCGGGAACACCCTTTAGGTAACAGGCAGAAAGACATATTAGGCTTGGGGGTCCCCTCAATAGAACCAAGTTCCTGAGGGGCCCCCACTTACCTTTTCCCCGCCGCAGGACTTTGTTTGGTCCACAGAAGCCCAAACTTCACCTCTCACGGCAGGCATTGTACTAGACCTTCAGGGACCGGGTTCCCAAGGATTCCACTCCCCTGGACCTGTATAGCACCCTGCACAGATAGCCTCTTGGTTTTGGGTATGACCAGAGCTCTGGATCCCAGGGTCCAGCCCTCCTAAGAGAGGCATTACAGGCAAAACCCTGCTCTTCTCTGCAAGGCCCGGGTACCGACCGTTTAGCTATGAAGCTTTTTTGGTCGGATCCGGAATAGCTTGCTAAGGCCCAGAGAACCTGTACACAAGCCCAGATGAATACATGTTAACCTTGGCCAACACCTTAGACACTGGCAAAAAAACTGAGGTACTCCCGGATGGGAGGGGCTTATATAGGGGAGGGTACTTCCTGTTTTGGAAGTTGCCAGTGCCAGCACCTGAAGGTAATTCTATATAACCCACATAGTAATGACTATGCTGCTCTGTGTCCCGTGATGTATGAACAAGAAAAGACACAAGTCCATCCAGTTCAACCATAAAATAAAAAAATAAAAAATATATCATACAATCCCATATACCCAATTCTATACCCACAGTTGATCCAGAGGAAGGCAAAAAACCCCAGCAGAGCATGATCCAATTTGCTACAGCAGGGGAAAAAATTCCTTCTTGATCCCCCAAGAGGCAATCGGATATTCCCCGGATCAACTTTACCTATAAATGTCAGTACCCAGTTATATTATGTACATTTAAGAAAGAATTCAGGCCCTTCTTAAAGCAATCTCCTGAGCTGGCCAGAACCACCTCTGCAGGGAGTCTATTCCACATTTTCACAGCTCTTACTGTGAAGAAACCTTTCCGTATTTGGACGTGAAATCTCTTTTCCTCTAGACGCAAAGAGTGCCCCCTTGTCCTTTGTGTTGACCGTAAAGTGAATAATTCAACACCAAGTTCACTATATGGACCCCTTATATATTTGTACATGTTGATTAGGGATGAGCTTCGTGTTCGAGTCGAACATACGTTCGACTCGAACATCGGCTGTTCGATCGTTCGACGAAGATCGAATGATTTGGGCCGTTCGCGCCAAATTCGAGTGACGCGAACGGCCCACAATGCACTACGCCATCGCAGTGTCATCCAGGCGCTGTGATTGGCCAAGCATGCACTGTGACCCCGCATGCTTGGCCAATCACAGCGCCGGCAGCGAGGAGAGCAATGATTGGCCACAGGCAGGATGCCTGTGGCCAATTATTGCTGAGGGGGTTTAGTACACGCCCCACACTATAAAAGGCCGCCAGCACGGCGGCCTAGTGTAGTGTGTTCCGGAGCAGGGATAGAGCAGCATAGGCAGGGACAGTGACTTTTATTTCTTTCTTGCTTAACCTGGATTCCTTTAGTTTAGGGAAAGAGAAGGATAGGTAGGGAGAGTGTCAGTGTGTTTTGTGCTTGTGCTATATTGTGCTTAAAAAAAACATTTTTTCTAGGGACAGAAAACTGTAGGTAGGGAGAGTGTGTCAGTTTCTTTCACTGTCAAAGTCCTTGTTTCCAGGGACCTGGAAGGACAGTGAGTGAATTCTCCTTGTGCTATATTGTGCTTAAAAAAAACATTTTTTCTAGGGACAGAAAACTGTAGGTAGGGAGAGTGTGTCAGTTTCTTTCACTGTGAAAGTCCTTGTTTCCAGGGACCTGGAAGGACAGTGAGGTAATTCTCCTTGTGCTAAATTGTGCTTAAAAAAAACATTTTTTCTAGGGACAGAAAACTGTAGGTAGGGAGAGTGTGTCAGTTTCTTTCACTGTCAAAGTCCTTGTTTCCAGGGACCTGGAAGGACAGTGAGGTAATTCTCCTTGTGCTAAATTGTGCTTAAAAAAAACATTTTTTCTAGGGACAGAAAACTGTAGGTAGGGAGAGTGTGTCAGTTTCTTTCACTGTCAAAGTCCTTGTTTCCAGGGACCTGGAAGGACAGTGAGGTAATTCTCCTTGTGCTAAATTGTGCTTAAAAAAAACATTTTTTCTAGGGACAGAAAACTGTAGGTAGGGAGAGTGTGTCAGTTTCTTTCACTGTCAAAGTCCTTGTTTCCAGGGACCTGGAAGGACAGTGAGGTAATTCTCCTTGTGCTAAATTGTGCTTAAAAAAAACATTTTTTCTAGGGACAGAAAACTGTAGGTAGGGAGAGTGTGTCAGTTTCTTTCACTGTCAAAGTCCTTGTTTCCAGGGACCTGGAAGGACAGTGAGGTAATTCTCCTTGTGCTAAATTGTGCTTAAAAAAACATTTTTTCTAGGGACAGAAAACTGTAGGTAGGGAGAGTGTGTCAGTTTCTTTCACTGTCAAAGTCCTTGTTTCCAGGGACCTGGAAGGACAGTGAGGTAATTCTCCTTGTGCTAAATTGTGCTTAAAAAAAAACATTTTTTCTAGGGACAGAAAACTGTAGGTAGGGAGAGTGTGTCAGTTTCTTTCACTGTCAAAGTCCTTGTTTCCAGGGACCTGGAAGGACAGTGAGGTAATTCTCCTTGTGCTAAATTGTGCTTAAAAAAAACATTTTTTCTAGGGACAGAAAACTGTAGGTAGGGAGAGTGTGTCAGTTTCTTTCACTGTCAAAGTCCTTGTTTCCAGGGACCTGGAAGGACAGTGAGGTAATTCTCCTTGTGCTAAATTGTGCTTAAAAAAAACATTTTTTCTAGGGACAGAAAACTGTAGGTAGGGAGAGTGTGTCAGTTTCTTTCACTGTCAAAGTCCTTGTTTCCAGGGACCTGGAAGGACAGTGAGGTAATTCTCCTTGTGCTAAATTGTGCTTAAAAAAAACATTTTTTCTAGGGACAGAAAACTGTAGGTAGGGAGAGTGTGTCAGTTTCTTTCACTGTCAAAGTCCTTGTTTCCAGGGACCTGGAAGGACAGTGAGGTAATTCTCCTTGTGCTAAATTGTGCTTAAAAAAAACATTTTTTCTAGGGACAGAAAACTGTAGGTAGGGAGAGTGTGTCATTTTCTTTCACTGTCAAAGTCCTTGTTTCCAGGGACCTGGAAGGACAGTGAGGTAATTCTCCTTGTGCTAAATTGTGCTTAAAAAAAAACATTTTTTCTAGGGACAGAAAACTGTAGGTAGGGAGAGTGTGTCAGTTTCTTTCACTGTCAAAGTCCTTGTTTCCAGGGACCTGGAAGGACAGTGAGGTAATTCTCCTTGTGCTAAATTGTGCTTAAAAAAAACATTTTTTCTAGGGACAGAAAACTGTAGGTAGGGAGAGTGTGTCAGTTTCTTTCACTGTCAAAGTCCTTGTTTCCAGGGACCTGGAAGGACAGTGAGGTAATTCTCCTTGTGCTAAATTGTGCTTAAAAAAAACATTTTTTCTAGGGACAGAAAACTGTAGGTAGGGAGAGTGTGTCAGTTTCTTTCACTGTCAAAGTCCTTGTTTCCAGGGACCTGGAAGGACAGTGAGGTAATTCTCCTTGTGCTAAATTGTGCTTAAAAAAAACATTTTTTCTAGGGACAGAAAACTGTAGGTAGGGAGAGTGTGTCAGTTTCTTTCACTGTCAAAGTCCTTGTTTCCAGGGACCTGGAAGGACAGTGAGGTAATTCTCCTTGTGCTAAATTGTGCTTAAAAAAAACATTTTTTCTAGGGACAGAAAACTGTAGGTAGGGAGAGTGTGTCAGTTTCTTTCACTGTCAAAGTCCTTGTTTCCAGGGACCTGGAAGGACAGTGAGGTAATTCTCCTTGTGCTAAATTGTGCTTAAAAAAAACATTTTTTCTAGGGACAGAAAACTGTAGGTAGGGAGAGTGTGTCAGTTTCTTTCACTGTCAAAGTCCTTGTTTCCAGGGACCTGGAAGGACAGTGAGGTAATTCTCCTTGTGCTAAATTGTGCTTAAAAAAACATTTTTTCTAGGGACAGAAAACTGTAGGTAGGGAGAGTGTGTCAGTTTCTTTCACTGTCAAAGTCCTTGTTTCCAGGGACCTGGAAGGACAGTGAGGTAATTCTCCTTGTGCTAAATTGTGCTTAAAAAAAAACATTTTTTCTAGGGACAGAAAACTGTAGGTAGGGAGAGTGTGTCAGTTTCTTTCACTGTCAAAGTCCTTGTTTCCAGGGACCTGGAAGGACAGTGAGGTAATTCTCCTTGTGCTAAATTGTGCTTAAAAAAAACATTTTTTCTAGGGACAGAAAACTGTAGGTAGGGAGAGTGTGTCAGTTTCTTTCACTGTCAAAGTCCTTGTTTCCAGGGACCTGGAAGGACAGTGAGGTAATTCTCCTTGTGCTAAATTGTGCTTAAAAAAAACATTTTTTCTAGGGACAGAAAACTGTAGGTAGGGAGAGTGTGTCAGTTTCTTTCACTGTCAAAGTCCTTGTTTCCAGGGACCTGGAAGGACAGTGAGGTAATTCTCCTTGTGCTAAATTGTGCTTAAAAAAAACATTTTTTCTAGGGACAGAAAACTGTAGGTAGGGAGAGTGTGTCAGTTTCTTTCACTGTCAAAGTCCTTGTTTCCAGGGACCTGGAAGGACAGTGAGGTAATTCTCCTTGTGCTAAATTGTGCTTAAAAAAAACATTTTTTCTAGGGACAGAAAACTGTAGGTAGGGAGAGTGTGTCAGTTTCTTTCACTGTCAAAGTCCTTGTTTCCAGGGACCTGGAAGGACAGTGAGGTAATTCTCCTTGTGCTAAATTGTGCTTAAAAAAAAACATTTTTTCTAGGGACAGAAAACTGTAGGTAGGGAGAGTGTGTCAGTTTCTTTCACTGTCAAAGTCCTTGTTTCCAGGGACCTGGAAGGACAGTGAGGTAATTCTCCTTGTGCTAAATTGTGCTTAAAAAAAAACATTTTTTCTAGGGACAGAAAACTGTAGGTAGGGAGAGTGTGTCAGTTTCTTTCACTGTCAAAGTCCTTGTTTCCAGGGACCTGGAAGGACAGTGAGGTAATTCTCCTTGTGCTAAATTGTGCTTAAAAAAAACATTTTTTCTAGGGACAGAAAACTGTAGGTAGGGAGAGTGTGTCAGTTTCTTTCACTGTCAAAGTCCTTGTTTCCAGGGACCTGGAAGGACAGTGAGGTAATTCTCCTTGTGCTAAATTGTGCTTAAAAAAAAACATTTTTTCTAGGGACAGAAAACTGTAGGTAGGGAGAGTGTGTCAGTTTCTTTCACTGTCAAAGTCCTTGTTTCCAGGGACCTGGAAGGACAGTGAGGTAATTCTCCTTGTGCTAAATTGTGCTTAAAAAAAACATTTTTTCTAGGGACAGAAAACTGTAGGTAGGGAGAGTGTGTCAGTTTCTTTCACTGTCAAAGTCCTTGTTTCCAGGGACCTGGAAGGACAGTGAGGTAATTCTCCTTGTGCTAAATTGTGCTTAAAAAAAACATTTTTTCTAGGGACAGAAAACTGTAGGTAGGGAGAGTGTGTCAGTTTCTTTCACTGTCAAAGTCCTTGTTTCCAGGGACCTGGAAGGACAGTGAGGTAATTCTCCTTGTGCTAAATTGTGCTTAAAAAAAACATTTTTTCTAGGGACAGAAAACTGTAGGTAGGGAGAGTGTGTCAGTTTCTTTCATTGTCAAAGTCCTTGTTTCCAGGGACCTGGAAGGACAGTGAGGTAATTCTCCTTGTGCTAAATTGTGCTTAAAAAAAACATTTTTTCTAGGGACAGAAAACTGTAGGTAGGGAGAGTGTGTCAGTTTCTTTCACTGTCAAAGTCCTTGTTTCCAGGGACCTGGAAGGACAGTGAGGTAATTCTCCTTGTGCTAAATTGTGCTTAAAAAAAAACATTTTTTCTAGGGACAGAAAACTGTAGGTAGGGAGAGTGTGTCAGTTTCTTTCACTGTCAAAGTCCTTGTTTCCAGGGACCTGGAAGGACAGTGAGGTAATTCTCCTTGTGCTAAATTGTGCTTAAAAAAAACATTTTTTCTAGGGACAGAAAACTGTAGGTAGGGAGAGTGTGTCAGTTTCTTTCACTGTCAAAGTCCTTGTTTCCAGGGACCTGGAAGGACAGTGAGGTAATTCTCCTTGTGCTAAATTGTGCTTAAAAAAAACATTTTTTCTAGGGACAGAAAACTGTAGGTAGGGAGAGTGTGTCAGTTTCTTTCACTGTCAAAGTCCTTGTTTCCAGGGACCTGGAAGGACAGTGAGGTAATTCTCCTTGTGCTAAATTGTGCTTAAAAAAACATTTTTTCTAGGGACAGAAAACTGTAGGTAGGGAGAGTGTGTCAGTTTCTTTCACTGTCAAAGTCCTTGTTTCCAGGGACCTGGAAGGACAGTGAGGTAATTCTCCTTGTGCTAAATTGTGCTTAAAAAAAAACATTTTTTCTAGGGACAGAAAACTGTAGGTAGGGAGAGTGTGTCAGTTTCTTTCACTGTCAAAGTCCTTGTTTCCAGGGACCTGGAAGGACAGTGAGGTAATTCTCCTTGTGCTAAATTGTGCTTAAAAAAAAACATTTTTTCTAGGGACAGAAAACTGTAGGTAGGGAGAGTGTGTCAGTTTCTTTCACTGTCAAAGTCCTTGTTTCCAGGGACCTGGAAGGACAGTGAGGTAATTCTCCTTGTGCTAAATTGTGCTTAAAAAAAACATTTTTTCTAGGGACAGAAAACTGTAGGTAGGGAGAGTGTGTCAGTTTCTTTCACTGTCAAAGTCCTTGTTTCCAGGGACCTGGAAGGACAGTGAGGTAATTCTCCTTGTGCTAAATTGTGCTTAAAAAAAACATTTTTTCTAGGGACAGAAAACTGTAGGTAGGGAGAGTGTGTCAGTTTCTTTCACTGTCAAAGTCCTTGTTTCCAGGGACCTGGAAGGACAGTGAGGTAATTCTCCTTGTGCTAAATTGTGCTTAAAAAAAACATTTTTTCTAGGGACAGAAAACTGTAGGTAGGGAGAGTGTGTCAGTTTCTTTCACTGTCAAAGTCCTTGTTTCCAGGGACCTGGAAGGACAGTGAGGTAATTCTCCTTGTGCTAAATTGTGCTTAAAAAAAAACATTTTTTCTAGGGACAGAAAACTGTAGGTAGGGAGAGTGTGTCAGTTTCTTTCACTGTCAAAGTCCTTGTTTCCAGGGACCTGGAAGGACAGTGAGTGAATTCTCCTTGTGCTAAATTGTGCTTAAAAAAAACATTTTTTCTAGGGACAGAAAACTGTAGGTAGGGAGAGTGTGTCAGTTTCTTTCACTGTCAAAGTCCTTGTTTCCAGGGACCTGGAAGGACAGTGAGGTAATTCTCCTTGTGCTAAATTGTGCTTAAAAAAAACATTTTTTCTAGGGACAGAAAACTGTAGGTAGGGAGAGTGTGTCAGTTTCTTTCACTGTCAAAGTCCTTGTTTCCAGGGACCTGGAAGGACAGTGAGGTAATTCTCCTTGTGCTAAATTGTGCTTAAAAAAAAACATTTTTTCTAGGGACAGAAAACTGTAGGTAGGGAGAGTGTGTCAGTTTCTTTCACTGTCAAAGTCCTTGTTTCCAGGGACCTGGAAGGACAGTGAGGTAATTCTCCTTGTGCTAAATTGTGCTTAAAAAAAACATTTTTTCTAGGGACAGAAAACTGTAGGTAGGGAGAGTGTGTCAGTTTCTTTCACTGTCAAAGTCCTTGTTTCCAGGGACCTGGAAGGACAGTGAGGTAATTCTCCTTGTGCTAAATTGTGCTTAAAAAAAACATTTTTTCTAGGGACAGAAAACTGTAGGTAGGGAGAGTGTGTCAGTTTCTTTCACTGTCAAAGTCCTTGTTTCCAGGGACCTGGAAGGACAGTGAGGTAATTCTCCTTGTGCTAAATTGTGCTTAAAAAAAACATTTTTTCTAGGGACAGAAAACTGTAGGTAGGGAGAGTGTGTCAGTTTCTTTCATTGTCAAAGTCCTTGTTTCCAGGGACCTGGAAGGACAGTGAGGTAATTCTCCTTGTGCTAAATTGTGCTTAAAAAAAACATTTTTTCTAGGGACAGAAAACTGTAGGTAGGGAGAGTGTGTCAGTTTCTTTCACTGTCAAAGTCCTTGTTTCCAGGGACCTGGAAGGACAGTGAGGTAATTCTCCTTGTGCTAAATTGTGCTTAAAAAAAAACATTTTTTCTAGGGACAGAAAACTGTAGGTAGGGAGAGTGTGTCAGTTTCTTTCACTGTCAAAGTCCTTGTTTCCAGGGACCTGGAAGGACAGTGAGGTAATTCTCCTTGTGCTAAATTGTGCTTAAAAAAAACATTTTTTCTAGGGACAGAAAACTGTAGGTAGGGAGAGTGTGTCAGTTTCTTTCAATGTCAAAGTCCTTGTTTCCAGGGACCTGGAAGGACAGTGAGGTAATTCTCCTTGTGCTAAATTGTGCTTTAAAAAAAAAAAATTTCTAGGGACAGAAAACTGTAGGTAGGGAGAGTGTGTCAGTTTCTTTCACTGTCAAAGTCCTTGTTTCAAGGGACAGAGAAGGACACCTGAAGGTAGCCCTTATTGCTTTTTTCCCATCTCCCTGCAGGCCATCTATTAGAATGTCTGGAAGGCAAACAAGGAGAGGCAGACAGTCAGGAGGCAATAAAAGAGGGCAAGCAGGCTCTGTGTCTGGGGGCAACAGTGCTGGTCGTGGACGCGGTGCATTGTCATCAGCACATGGCCATGGGACACGCTTGTCCTTCTTTTCGGCAGCTGGACATGTTGAGCCACATCATGCCGAAGACTTGGTAGAGTGGATGACCAAGCCCTCCTCCTCCTCCTCATCCTCTCTCACCCAGGCTCAGGGTACTGGAAAAGCAGCTGCCAAAGCGTCCTCTTCCCTGGTATCAATGTCAGACTCATCATCAGTCACTCCTTCCCTAGACCCACCATGTCCTCCTCCTGAGGAGTCCCCCGAACTGTTTCAGCACAGTGTTGGGTACATGCTCCAGGAGGATGCCCAGCGTTTCGAAGGGTCTGATGATGAAACCCAGCTAGAGGAAGGCAGTAGCGTGAGAGCAGACAGAGGGGATGCTCAAGAAGGACACCAATCTGGCAGTCATGTTCCAGCAGCTGCAGCATACTGCCAGATTGCCTCCAGTGATGAGGAGGGAGGTGATGATGAGGTCACTGACTCCACGTGGGTGCCTAATAGGAGAGAGGAGGAGGAGGAGGATGAGGAGGAGGCACATCTCCAACGAGGCAGGATGCCCTTTGGTGGCCAGCGTAAGGGCAGTACACCGACGGAATCACACCGCAGAGCTCCGCCTGTGCAGGGCGCTGCCTCTGCCCGTCATTCAAAAAGTTCTTTGGTGTGGGCCTTTTTTGAGGCTAGTGCATCAGATCGCACAGCTGCTGTTTGCAACATATGTCTCAAGCGTATATCGCGTGGCCAAAACATCAGCCGCTTGGGTACCACATGCCTGACCAGACATATGTTGACCTGCCATGCAGCTCGTTGGCAAGCCTACCTCAAAGACCCACACCAAAGAACAAAGCGGACCTCTCCTTGCACCGCATCAGCTGGGATCTCCAACCCCACTATAACTTCAGTCCTCTCTGAAACATGCACTGAGAGGAATGAAGGTGTAGAATTAGGTGTGTCACAGCCAAGTACTTGCGGCCACTCTGCTAGCAGTACACCGACGTCCGATTCTAGCAGGCAAATTTCCCTGCCCCAGCTGCTGGACCATCGAAAGAAGTTCACTCCCAGCCATCCACATGCCCAGCGGTTGAATGCTAGCTTGGCTAAATTGCTAGCGCTTCAACTGCTGCCTTTTCAGTTGGTAGACTCGGCCCACTTCCGTGAGTTTGTGCAATGTGCGGTTCCTCAGTGGCAGGTTCCCAAACGCCACTTTTTCTCACGGAAGGCTATTCCGGCTCTCTACCGGCATGTGGAAGGCAATGTCTTGGCCTCGCTGGACAGGGCGGTCAGCGGTAAGGTGCATATTACCGCTGACTCATGGTCCAGCAGGCATGGACAGGGACGTTACCTTTCTTTCACGGCCCATTGGGTCACTCTTTTGGCAGCTGGGAAGGATGCAGGACAAGGTGCAGTAGTGTTGGAGGTTGTCCCACCGCCACGCCTCCAAAATGCTACTACTGGTTGTGACACACCTCTCTCCTCCACCCCCTCCTCTTCTTCTTCCTCCATGGCCTCTTCCTGTGGTTTGTCCTATGAACCAGCGGTGCTCCGTAGCCGTTCACGGGGCTACGCAAGTACGCAGGCAAAAAGATGCCATGCCGTGCTTGCGCTGGTGTGTTTGGGGGACAGAAGCCACACTGGGGCAGAGGTCCTGTCTGCTCTGCAGGGCCAGGCCGAGAGGTGGTTGACGCCACGCCAGCTTAAGCCAGGAATGGTGGTTTGCGACAATGGCACCAACCTCCTCTCCGCCCTCCGACAGGGACAACTGACCCATGTGCCCTGTGTGGCTCACGTCCTTAACCTGGTGGTGCAGCGGTTCTTGGGCAGGTACCCGGGCTTACAGGATGTCCTGAGGCAGGCCAGGAAAGTCTGTGTGCATTTCCGCAGATCTTATAATGCCAGTGCTCGCCTGGCTGAGCTGCAAAAGGAGTTGAACCTGCCCAAGAACCGCCTTATATGTGACATGCCCACCAGGTGGAACTCAACGTTGGCCATGCTGCAGAGGCTGCACACGCAGCAGAGGGCCATCAATGAGTACCTGTGCGACTACGGCACCAGGACAGGGTCAGGGGAGCTTGGTTTTTTTTCTCCACGCCAGTGGGGCATGATCAGGGATGCATGCACTGTCCTGGCACCATTTGAGGAGGCCACGAGGATGGTGAGCAGTGACAGTGCATGCATCAGTGACACTGTACCTCTTGTCCACCTGTTGGAGCACACGCTGCGTGGAATAATGGACAGGGCACTTGAGGCAGAACAGAGGCAGGAAGAGGAGGACTTCCTTGCCTCTCAAGGCCCCCTTTACCCAGACAGTGTTCCTTCTGTCCCACCCATCGCACAGGAAGAGGAGGAGGAGGAGGAGGAGGAGGAGGAGGATTGTGTCAGCATGGAGGTGGAGGCTGGCACTCAGCATCATCAGCAGCAGTCTTTTAGGGATGATTTACAGTCCCAAGAAACCAGTGGACTTGTACGTGGCTGGGAGGAGGTGGCTGCGGATCATGTCGTCCTTAGTGACCCAGAGGACTCCGGAGCGAATGCCTCAGCAAACCTACTCTGCATGGCCTCCCTGATCCTGCAAAGTCTGCGGAAGGATCCTCGTATTCTTCGGATCAAGGAGAGGGACCATTACTGGCTGGCCACTCTCCTTGATCCACGGTACAAGGGTAAGGTTGCGGACCTTATGTTACCGTCGCAGAGGGAGCAGAGGATGAGACAACTCCGGGAGGCCTTGCAGAAAGGTCTGTGCAACGCGTTCCCAGAGACTGGGAGGTTACAAACTCCTGGTCCTGGACAACGAGTTGCTGAGGCTTCGGCCAGTCAAAGAAGGAGCGGTGGGGAAGGTGGCCGTCTGACCGATGCGTTCAGACAATTCTTTAGTCCGCAGCCCCAAAGTATGATCGGTTCCAGCAACCATCGCCAGCGTCTGATAAACATGGTGCAGGAATATCTAGGGGCAAGGTCAGACTTGGACACCTTCCCCACCGAAAATCCTCTGGCTTACTGGGTCTTGAGGATGGATCACTGGCCAGAGCTTGCACAGTATGCAATTGAGCTACTGGCCTGTCCTGCATCCAGCGTTCTTTCGGAACGCACATTCAGTGCTGCTGGAGGATTTGTCACGGATCACAGGGTGCGCCTGTCCACCGACTCGGTTGATCGACTGACTTTCATCAAGATGAACCAGTCTTGGATCACCACCAGCTACCACACACCTGATGCTGATATAACAGACTAATTGATTTTAACATGTCACATCCCTTCAAGACTGATGCTGATGCTGAGTGCCTGTGCTGTTATGTTGACTGGCTATCCTCCTCCTCCGAGTCCTCAATGATACGATTGATGATGATAGCTTGGAAGATCATTTTTGTTTATGGGTGCCGCCACCAGTGGCTAAGGCCCAATTTTTCAGCCCCTGTTTTACAGGGGCGTGTAATTACAATTTTTTTAGCAATAATTTGCCATAGGGCTCATTGCTGTGCTCCAAGTACAGTATCTGTGAGGGGTTGGAGTGTTGTGGCACCAGTGCCTAAGGCCCAATTTTTCAGCCCCTGTTTAACAGGGGCGTGTCATTACAATTTTTGAAGCAATACTTTGCAACAGGGCTCATTGCTGTGCTCCAAGTACAGTATCTGTGAGGGGTTGTAGTGTTGTGCCACCAGTGCCTAAGGCCCAATTTTTCAGCCCCTGTTCAACAGGGGCATGCAATTACAATTCTTGATCTAATAATTCACAGCAGGGTCCATTGCTGCACCCACCAAGAGTAACTCTGAGGGCTTACAGTCTTGTGGCAACGCCACCACCACCACCACCACGAAAGGCCCAATTTTTCAGCCCCTGTTCAAAAGGGGCATGTAATTACAATTCTTGATCTAATAATTCACAGCAGGGCCCATTGCTGCACCCACCAAGAGTAACTGTCAGGGCTTACAGTGTTGTGGCACCAGCACCACCATCAAAGCCCCAATTTTTACTACCACTGTTCAACAATTATATGTAATTAAAATTCCTGATATAATAGTTGACAGCAGGGCGTTCCAGCACCAACCAAGAGTAACTGAGTGCTTACAGTGTTGTGCCAACACCAACAACTAAGGGGCCTATTTCTGCAGAGTATATACGGCAGGTCCCTACTTTCAAACATCCAACTTACAAACGACTCCTACTTGCAAACGAAAGAAAACAACAGGAAGTGAGAGGAAATCTACCCCTAGAAAGGAAAATTCTCTCCTGTAAGAATAAATATGGGAGAAAGGGGTCTCATCTGTACTGATGCTTTATCAGCAATCCTTGTTTCAAGAAAAACACCACATTTCAAAAACAGTTGTCATTGGGACGGAAAGTGAGGTGAAATGTTCTGAACAGGGGCACAGACAGCAAAACAAATGTTACAGGGGTGATAACCCTTACCTATGTTTCCCAAAAAGTTTAAAAATAGATTTTTGGGCTGGAGCTACACTTCAACAATGTACCTGTTCAAAATTACAAACAGATTCTACATAAGAACAAACCTACAGTCCCTGTCTTGTATGCACCGCCTGTATACGGCTGTTCAGAGTATATAGGGCCTTTTTTATTTTATGTGCGGGGTTCCCCTTAATATCCATACAAGACCCAAAGGGGCTGGTAATGGGCTGGGGTAGGGGGGGGGTCATGGGGTAGCTATGCCATTTTTCTTAAAGAATTTCATCCATATTACCGGGACCAGACATTACATTAAAGCCGCAAGCAGTTTTAAATGGCTTTTTTTTCCTTTAGAAGTGTCATTTTGTGCAGGGACAGTTCTAAACACGGGAAACACGTGGCACTTCACAGGCATACTTTAGACACCCCCCAGGTACGATATTTAAAGGAATATTTGACTTTTTTTTTTTCACTTTATGCATCATTAAAATGACTGCTCCCGAAAAACGACCGTTTTTAAAACTTCTTTTTGCATTGATACATGTCCCCTGGTGCACAACCCGGGTTCCCAAACCCTATTTATGACAATAACATGCATAATAGTTGTTATAATTAGCACTTTAGAATTCGAACGTTCGCATCCATTGTATTTAATAGGGTTCTAATGTTCGTTCGAACTTTCGGTCCGTTCGCGGGTTCTGGTGCGAACCGAACCCGGGGGTGTTCGGCTCATCACTAATGTTGATCATATCCCCCCTTAATCTCCTCTTCTCAAGAGTGAATAAATTCAGTTCCTCTAATCTTTCCTCATAGCTGAGCTCCTCCATGCCTCTTATCAGCTTGGTTGCCCTTCTCTGCACTTTCTCCAGTTCCCCAATATCCTTTTTGAGAACTGGGGCCCAAAACTGAACTGCATATTCCAGATGAGGTCTTACTAATGATTTGAACAGGGGCAAAATTATATCTCTCTCTCTGGAGTCCATACCTCTCTTAATACAAGAAAGGACTTTGCTCGCTTTGGAAACCGCAGCTTGGCATTGCATGCCATTATTGAGCTTATGATCTACCGAAACCCCCAGATCCTTCTCCACTACGGATCCCCCCAGTTGTACTCCCCCTAGTATGTATGATGCATTCATATTCTTAGCCCCCAAGTGCATAACTTTACATTTATCAACATTAAACCTCATCTGCCACATAGTCGCCCAATTAGACAGAGCATTTAAGGACGTTATTCCACTGCAAAGCTTGGTGTCATCTGCAAAGACAGAAATGTTACTTTTGATCTCAGACCCAATATCATTTATAAAGATATTAAAAAGTAAGGGTCCCAGCACTGAACCTTGGGGTACACCACTGATAACCTTGGACCATTCAGAGTAAGAATCATTTACCACTAGACATGTGCATTCGTTTTCGTCCGAATGCATTTTCGTCCGAATTTCAGCTATTTTCGTTATCGTTTTAACAAACGAAAACGAAAGCACAGAATCCAAAAACCGAAAGATCCGACATAAACAAATGCTTTATTTTCGTTTTCGTTGCTACAACAGTTCGATATAGATAGGAGATTCGACGTGACGCTGACAATAACAATCTGTGTCTATCGAACCTGTGGTCGAATGTGCCTAACCTTAACTCTATTAGTCCAAGATTATTCTACATAGGAGAGAAAAGATTCGACATTATAGAGAGAAAAGATTCGACATAGGAGAGGAAAGATTCGACATAGGAGAGGAAAGATTCGACATAGGAGAGGAAAGATTCGACATAAACAAATGCTTTATTTTCGTTTTCGTTGCTACAACAGTTCGATATAGATAGGAGATTCGACGTGACGCTGACAATAACAATCTGTGTCTATCGAACCTGTGGTCGAATGTGCCTAACCTTAACTCTATTAGTCCAAGATTATTCTACATAGGAGAGAAAAGATTCGACATTATAGAGAGAAAAGATTCGACATAGGAGAGGAAAGATTCGACATAGGAGAGGAAAGATTCGACATAGGAGAGAAAAGATTCGACATAGGAGAGAAAAGATTCGACATAGGAGAGGAAAGATTCGACATAGGAGAGAAAAGATTCGACATAGGAGAGGAAAGATTCGACATAGGAGAGGAAAGATTCGACATAGGAGAGAAAAGATTCGACATAGGAGAGGAAAGATTCGACATAGGAGAGAAAAGATTCGACATAGGAGAGAAAAGATTTGACATTATAGAGAGAAAAGATTCGACATGGGAGAGAAAAGATTTGACATTATAGCAAGAAAAGATTCGACATAGGAGAGAAAAGATTTGACATTATAGAGAGAAAAGATTTGACATTATAGAGAGAAAAGATTCGACATAGGAGAGAAAAGATTCGACATAGGAGAGAAAAGATTCGACATTATAGAGAGAAAAGATTCGACATAGGAGAGAAAAGATTCAACATTATAGAGAGAAAAGATTCGACATAGAGAGAAAAGATCACTGCTTGTAGGCGGAACATTCGACCGGAAATGTATGATTGCAGAGTCGTACAGTTTCGCTGCTCCGTCGAATCTTCTTTGAACATTCGACAGACACCATAAGCCTTCAATGACAGATTCGACCTTAATTAATTCAGATTTTCGGACGAATGCAATTTTTAACGAAAAACGAAATAAATAAAAACGAATTTCGGGAGTAACTAAATAAATTTATTTTTTGGACAAAAACAAAATTCCGAAACGAAATATTTCAGTGTGCACATGTCTATTTACCACTACTTTCTGAATTCTGTCTTTTAGCCAGTTTTCTATCCATTTACAAACTGATATTTCCAATCCTGTAGACTTTACCTTGCACATGAGCCGTGTGTGGGGAACTGTATCGAACGCTTTTGCAAAATCCAAGTATACCACGTCCACAGTCACCCCTCTGTCCAAGGTCTTACTTACCTCTTCATAAAAAGAAATCAGGTTTGTCTGACAACTTCTGTCTTTCATTAATCCATGCTGTCTGTTGCTTAAATAGTTTTTTTCCAGCAAGAACTCATCTATGTGGTCTTTTATTAATCTCTCCAGTATCTTCCCAACTATAGAAGTTAAACTAACAGGTCTATAGTTACTTGGTAAATACTTAATTCCCTTTTTAAATATAGGAACCACATTGGCCCTGCGCCAATCCAGTGGTACTATTCCTGTCATTAATGAGTCCCTAAAAATTAAATACAATGGCTTTAAAATTACAGAGCTCAATTCTTTTAGGATCCGTGGGTGTATGCCATCTGGTCCAGGTGCTTTATCCACCTTTATTCCATTTAAATATTTCTGGACCATATCACTTTTGAGCCATTGTGGATTTGGGGCTGTGTCACTACCACCCCCATTTTGGACATGAGCTCCCCCATGCTCCTTTGTAGACACAGAACTGAAGAAAGTATTTAATAAATTAGCCTTCTCTTTGTCCCCAGTCACCCACTCTAGATTATTTTGTAAAGGGCCTACATGCTCAGACTTGACCTTTTTACTATTAATATATTTGAAGAATTTTTGGGGGTTTGTCCTACTATCTTTTGCAATCTTTCGTTCATTTTGAATTTTTGCATCCTTGATTTCCTTTTTACATATCCTGTTATATTCTTTGTAACATTTAAATAACACTAGTGTTCCCTCATTTTTATATTTTTTAAAAGCTCTTTTCTTATAGTTTATAGCTTTTTTAACTTTGGCTGTGAGCCACATAGGTTTTATTTTTAGCCTTTTAAACATATTGCCCATGGGAATATACTTTGCAGTGAGTTCACAAACAGTCTTTTTGAAGAATTCCCATTTCTGTTCTGTGCCCATTGATGCCAATATTCCCTCCAAGTCTAATGCCGCGTACACACGACCGCTTTTCTCGACGAGAAAAACAGAATTTTTTCATTTCGCCGAGAAAAACGATCGTCTGTGGGCTTTATGTCGTTTTTCTCGTCTTCGGCCCAACTCCCTTATATACTCCCAACATGAAAATAGTTTCCTGGAATGTAAAAGGCCTTAGATCCCCTAACAAGAGAATGAAAATTCTCCGACATCTCAAAAGACTTCGGACTGACATAGCCCTGCTCCAAGAAACCCATTTATCAACCCTGGACTTTCACCGCATGAAAAAGCTCTGGGTTGGCACAGTCCTAGGCTCTGGCGCCATGGGACGCAAGGCAGGTGTTCTCCTGCTGATACACAAAAACCTCCCCTGCACAGTCTTATCCGTCCAATCGGATAGCCAGGGGCGTTTCCTTTCAACGCACGTCCGAATAGGGTCCAAAGAAATTGTGATTTCCAATATTTACGCCCCTAATAACCCCAGCAAGCCCTTCTTCAGTGACCTGACCTCTTGGCTTCTCCAAAACACCCATCTCCCTCACATAATTGGAGGAGACTTCAACGATGTACTACACCACACAGACGACAGGTCATCCCCTAAACGCCCTAAAACAGGTGTTGACCCCGCTACCCTGACGCACTTTGCATCCACCATGGATTCCCTACACCTCCGGGACCTCTGGCGCCTGACGCACCCAGCCGACAGGGACTTCACCTTCTACTCCAACCCCCATAACATATTTACCAGAATTGACTATTTTTTTGGCTCCGACAACCTAGTCCCTATGCTATCTGGTGCTGACATGCATGACATTGTCATCTCAGATCACGCCCCTATCTCAGTAGATTTCGACAATCTTGACCTACCCCCACATCCCAAGATATGGCGCTTCCCCTCATACCTCCATAATAACTCTGACTTTCAACGATTTATGGACGAAGCCTGGGCCGAATACTCAACGGCCAATGCTTCCCACTCAGACAACCCAAACCTCTTCTGGGATGCCGGCAAGGCTTACCTCAGGGGACGCATCATTTCTTATGCTACCTCCTTTAAAAGAAACGCTATGGCAGAATTTAAATCAGCCAGCACTCGACTTCATCTGGCACAGAGATCCCTATATACTTTAGACACCCCTGACAGTAGGAGCGAATGGCAGATAGCCAAAAAGGCTTTTGACACATGGGCTGACACCCTCGAACTGACCAAAAGGGCCCACTTGGATGCCACTCTTCACAAGTTTGGAAATAAGGCTGGCAAACTATTGGCTAGGCTCTGCAAGGGACCCTTCCACCCGACCCATATTACATCGCTGCGGGACCCTGATGGCAAGGTACATACCACTCCCCAATCGATAAACAGAGCGATGCTTCAATACTACTCAGCATTATATGCCCCAGACACGATAGACAAACAGTCAGCACAGACATTCCTGGAAAAAATAGACATTCCTAAAATATCTCCCACTCACTTAGAGACCCTTAATGCCCCTATCTCGCTGTCCGAAATCTCTAACGCTATCCGCAACTTAACCCCCTCTAAGGCCCCTGGCCCCGACGGCTTTACCAGCGAATTCTACAAAACCCTACAACATATCACAGAACCCACTCTCCACAAGGTTTACAACAGTATATGGTCCGGCGGCCCATACTTACAAACAGGAAATCAGGCCATCATTAAATTGCTCTCCAAGAAAGGAAAAGACCCCCAAGAACCAGGCTCCTACAGACCCATCTCCCTTCTAAACTTAGATGTCAAAATCCTATCCTAAAGACTTCCCGGACGCGGATCTAGTGGACAAACTCCTCCAGGGTCTCAATAAAGTGAACCAATTGACTCCCAATGAAACATGGAGGGAAACTCAGCTAAAGATCATACATCAAGCTTACATACCCTTCCTTTCTACCAAAACGGACCCGAGTGCTGCCGTCTGCCCCCTCTCTCATCAACCAAGACCGTCCTTGACTCATCGTTTCTGGGCTTGCTCTTACATATCCACCTTCTGGGATCGAGTACTATCCTACATTTTTGAGATAACTCTGTTGAAACTCCCAAAGGACCCACTGCTTCTCATCTTTGGGCACTGGGACCCCCAGCTTCTCCCCTGGTCCCAAAGGACCACGGCACCCACACCTGTCATCGACTGCTCTCACAAACGCCCCTCCCACAAGGAATGGTCCTTGCTATGTCTTCTGATCGCATGGAGAGTCATTCTGAAAAATTGGACCTCATCGCTTTGTCCTACTGTCGCTCAAGTCAAACGGGAACTCCTACTTCTATTATTCAAAGATCGCATCAACATTGACTTCAGACTTGACAGATCTAAATCAAACTTCCTCTCTAGATGGCAACCCTTTATGCTCTCAGTTCTCTCTCCAGAGGATGTCTCCAACTTCAACCAGTTCTCGTTCTCATATTATGGATCTTCCCCTCTCCCACGCCCAGGAGAGGCAGTCTCTCCCTCTTCACCATCAACACTGGGAAGAAGATAAAAGTCCATGAGGCTTCTCCATCACCGGTACCCCCCTCTCCTCTCCTACCGCTATATATGACAAAAAAAAACTTGTTCTCCACCCCCCCCTCCCCCCCCTCCCCCCATACTCCTGGATACTTACCTCCCTCTTTCAGTTATTGTTATGTCGTTTTATTTTTCAGCCTGTAATCCTAGGATGATTGTTGCAACCAAGATCCATCCAGTTGCTTCCCTAGTGACGATAGTTTTTGTACTGCTGTATTGCGTAGCTAGATATTCGAGTCCCTTAGATTACACATTGTTATCCATCCACTTACTTTGTAAAATGCTTCTACAGACACAGTTTTATTGCCCTGTACTGTTTATATCTCTCAATAAAATCTTTTACAAAAAAAAAAAAAATCCCCCATTATTATCACCATCCCAGCCCTTGCAGCCCTTTCCATCTGTGCAAGGAGCTGAGTCTCCACCTCCTCATTAACATTGGGTGGTCTATAACAAACTCCAATGATTAACTTTGAACTACGCACATCTGTATGCAGTTCCCCCCCATAATGCTTCAGACTCATCCCACTCTCCATCCACCAGGTCCTCTTTCACACTCGCTTTGAGATCACTTCTCACATAGAGACAGACCCCTCCAACTTTCGATTTTACCCTGTCTTTCCGAAAGAGTGCATAGCCAGGAATATTAATAGCCCAGTCATGTGAGGAATGAAGCCAAGTTTCAGCAATACCGATTACATCATAGCTCTACTCATGCACCAGAGCTTCCAACTCACCTATTTTGCTTTGCAGACTTCTGGCATTGGTGAACAGACACTTAAATGCATTAATATATTTTGACCGGTCACATACTATCCTCTTGGGTGTTCCCAGATTGCAACTAGGACTTGCTACTATACTTACCTTGGGTTTATGTGCTTTGGTTACCCTACCACTAATGCCCCTAATACTATCCTCTAGAATATGTTCCCCGCTGACTCTCACTATCTCTGGACCCTCCCCCCCCCCGTCGCCTAGTTTAAAAAACCCTCTAACTTTTTGGCCATCCTTATTCCCAGCTGATCTGCACCCTCCTCATTTAGGTGCAGTCTGTCCCTTCTATAGTACTGGTTATCGACTGAGAAGTCGACCCAGTCCTCCAGGAACCCAAACCCCTCCTTACTACACCAGCTCTTCAGCCACTTGTTCACTTCCCTAATCTTCCTCTGCCTTTCTGGTGTGGCTCGATGTACCGTTAGTATTCCTGAGAATACTACCTTGGAGGTCCTTTTCCTCAATTTAGCACCCAAGTCCCTAAAATCGTTCTTTAGGACACTCCATCTGCCTCTAACTTTGTCATTGGTGCCAACGTGCACCATGACAGCTGGGTCTTCCCCAGCCCCTCCCAGTAATCTGTCCACCAGATCCGTGATGTGCCGAACCCGAGTGCCCGGTAGACAACATACAGTTCGGCGCTTCAGGTCTTTGTTACAGATTGCCCTCTCTGTCCATCTAAGAATTGAGTCCCCTACCACCAGAATCTGTCTTTACTTTCCCTTTGCTTCCCCCCCACTCTCACTGGAGAAGTTATTCCCCCGGCAGCTAGGAGAGTCCCTCAGCTCCAGCAGTGCTGGTCCCTGACTGGTTTCACCAATGTCACTCAATGGCGCATACTTATTGGGATGCTCCAGCCCTGGATCGGCCTCCCTGGCACTTCACCCTCTACCCTTCCTGACTGTCACCCATCTACTATTTTCTAGTGCCTGCACCTCTTTGTCTCCACCCACCTCTGTGCTGGCCCCTGCCATCACCTGCTGGGTATGTTTCCAGCTCTCCTTTAGTGTGGAGGGTCTTCCCAGTGCTGACAGTTGCTTCCCTAGATTCAGAACCTGGGCTTCCAGGGAAACAATGTGCTTACATTTTGCACAGCAGTAATCGCCCTCGATCAGATGATCAAGGAACGTATACATGCTGCAAGATGTACACTGAGTCGCCTCGCCACACCTGCCGGGCATCGTACCTATTAATTTAATGAGGATTACAGATTATACCTTGTCCAAATTACCTAACACTAGCTTCCTGACCCAACTACTCAACAAGACAATACACAGGTACTCAACAAGACAATACACAGGTACTCAACAAGACAATACACAGGTACCACGCAGACCCACGTGCACCCGCAGACCAACGGACCTACGTGCACCCGCAGACCAGCGTGCACTCACAGACCAATGGACCAGCGTGCACTCGCAGACCAGCGTGCACTCGCAGACCAACGGACCCGCGTGCACTCGCAGACCAGCGTGCACTCGCAGACCAATGGACCCGCGTGCACTCGCAGACCAGCGTGCACTCGCAGACCAACGGACCCGCGTGCACTCGCAGACCAGCATGCACTCGCAGACCAACGGACCTGCGTGCACTCGCAGACCAGCGTGCACTCGCAGACCAACGGACCCGCGTGCACTCGCAGACCAACGGACCTGCGTGCACTCGCAGACCAACGTGCACTCGCAGACCAACGGACCTGTGTGCACTCGCAGACCAGCGTGCATTCGCAGACCAACGTGCACTCGCAGACCAACGGACCCGCGTGCACCCGCAGACCAACGGACCTGCGTGCACTCGCAGACCAACGTGCACTCGCAGACCAACGGACCGGCGTGCACTCGCAGACCAACGGACCCGCATGCACTCGCAGACCAGCGTGCACCTACAATACACAAGTACTAACGATACAATACACAGGTACCACGCAGACCCACGTGCACCCGCAGACCAACGGACCTACGTGCACCCGCAGACCAGTGTGCACTCGCAGACCAACGGACCAGCGTGCACTCGCAGACCAGCGTGCACTCGCAGACCAAAGGACCCGCGTGCACTCGCAGACCAGCGTGCACTCGCAGACCAATGGACCTGTGTGCACTCACAGACCAGCGTGCATTCGCAGACCAATGTGCACTCGCAGACCAACGGACCCGCGTGCACCCGCAGACCAACGGACCTGCATGCACTCGCAGACCAACGTGCACTCGCAGACCAACGGACCGGCGTGCACTCGCAGACCAACGGACCCGCATGCACTCGCAGACCAGCGTGCACCTACAATACACAAGTACTAACGATCCACACACACTACTCAGACTCACACTACACAGCTACTATGACCCCTGTATTAACCTCCTGTTTTTAACTCACCACTTAGTCCAGTTTCACTTGGACAGAGTTCCAGCAAACTCAAAATGAGCAGGCTCTAAATGAGATTGACAGAAATTGATATAGGCCTCAAGCACCTGTGACCAATTAACCACTCCCCTTAATTAGTAGGCTGAAGGAAAAAAAGAGAGAAAAAAAAAGGCTGTTTAAAATGTGCCAGAAAAAGGTGTTAAAAAGCTGCAAGGAAAAAGACCCAAAAATAACCAAAAATGCAACCCAGCAGTCAAAAGCAGAAACTTCTTCACTCTCCACGTAAGGTCTCCACTGTCTACCCTCCAACCAACAAGACTGGCCTACATCTAATAAGAGGCTTCAGGTGTATTCTCCAAAGAAAAAATCTAAAGAGAGGAACATGATTATGAACAATATATACCAAAACAGTGCTGCGCTGCCAATCAGATGTGCAAATAATCAGATTATTAATCAATTATACCTGCAAAAGAATGTGCAAAATACAATGTGCAAAATATGCAATTTAAAGAGAAGGTGTAACACTACACATCCACCACAGTAGGGATGCGCGAACTTTCGCTGTTCGGTCGTTCGGGAAACATCCGAAATAACGGGCCGTTCGACCGTTTGTTTGCCCCCCCCCCCAAACCGACCACAATGCATTGCGGCGCTGAGCAGTGCATTACAAGCCCTGACTGGCTGAAGCAGTGAAAGCTTCAGCCAATCAGGGCACAGAGCACTGTCAGAGTCATGATTGGACACTGTCACCATGACTTTATCCAATCATGGCTCATTCCCGCCCCAAAGTATAAATGTATTATTTCAATGGCAGCCATTTTCAGTGTGATTTTGGCGTGGAGAGAGATAGAACAGGGCTCTGTTCAGTGCTATTAGTTAGTTAGTGTGCTGTGCTATACTGTGCTATTTTGCTTCAATTGTCAGTGTCAGTGTATAATACTAGTTTAGTGCCAGACTAGGGATAGTGTGAGTGTAGTGAGGAGGACCATCATTCAGCTTTGCATAGTGTGCAGCTAGAATAGGGACAGCTCAGATAGTTTCACTGTAGTGTAGTGAGACCGTGTCATTTATACATACATTAGTGTAGTTCCATCTCTCTACCATCACGTGGAAGGGAATGTTCTGGCATCATTGGGCAAGGCAGTCAGCCGTTAAATCCACCTTACTGCTGACACGTGGTCCAGCAAGCATGGGCAGGGATGATATATTTTGTTCACAGCACACTGGGTAACGCTGCTTGCAACTCGAAAGGAGGCATTACAGGGTTCAGTGCTGCAGCTTGTTGTGCCCCCACGTCTCCATACAGCTGGTGGTGATGATGCCAGAACTGTGAGCTCTACCCCCTACTCCTCCTCCTCCTCCTCCTCCTCCACCACCTCCATGCCCTCCTCTGCAGAATTGTCCTATGAACATCAGGTACCCCCTAAGCGTTCAAAGGGCTTTTCCCAAAGTCAGGTTAAAAGGTGCCATGCAGTGCTTCAGCTGGTGTGTTTAGGGGACAGGAACCACACCGGAGCAGAGATTCTTGCAGCTCTGCAAGGACAGGCCCAGAGGTGATTCACACCACATCAGCTGAAGCGAGGAATGGTGGTGCCCGATAATGGCTCAAACCTCCTGTCCACCCTTAGACAGGGAAAGTTGACACATGTGCCATGCCTGGCACATGTCCTCAATTTGGTGGTGCAGCATTTCATAAGTACATACCCAAGGTTGGAAGATGTACTAAAGTAGACCATAAGAGTCTGTAGCCATTTCAAGCGGTCATACACAGTCAGTGCTCGGTTGGCTGAAATTCAGCGGGAATTCCACCTACCCGTAAACCGCCTGATTTGTGACATGCCCACCAGGTGGAACTCAACTTTGGGAATGCTGCAGCGGCTATACATGCAGCAGAGGGCCGTCAACGAGTACTTGTGTCAGTACAGCACAACGACAGGCTCAGGCCGCCTCTGTTTTTTTTCCCCACGTCAATGGCTGATCATTAAGGATGCATGCACTGTATTGTCACCATTTGGGAAGGCCACAAGCATGGTGAGCAGTGACAGTGCATGCATCAGTGACACAATCCCTGTTGTGTTCCTGCTGGAGCACACTCTGCGTGGCATTATGCACAGGGCACTGGAGGCAGAGCAGCAGGAGGAAGAGGAGGACTTCCTTTCCTCTAAAGGCCCACTTTATCCAGACACCATCATTCCTATGTCACGGAACACACAGGAGGAGAGAGGGGAGGAGGATGAGGAGGAGGAGGATTCTGGCACTTTCATAGGCTTTGAAGAAGAGGAAGACATGCGTCAATCTGTAAGCAATGGCTTTCCAACCCCAGGACCCTGGGGAGTAGTACGTGGCTGGGAGGAGGAAGTTCCAGATGCTGTCATCCTGAGTGACCCCGAGGAGTCTGCTTCTCAAGCCTCTGCAAATTTCAGGCGCATGGACAACCTCATGCTTCAAAGCCTGAGAAAGGACCCAAGAATACGTGGCATAAAGGAGAAGGATGATTACTGGTTGGCAACCCTCCTTGACCACCGTTATAACGGGAAGGTCTCTGAACTCATCCCATTCCCACAGAGAGTGCAGAGGATAAAATCTCTTGAGGAACGTTTTTCCTGACTCTAGCAGGTTACAGTGTGGTGGAAAACGTCATTTTGAGCCTTCCGTTGGTCAAGAAAGGAGCGTTGGAGAAGGCGTCCACCTAAGTGAGGCATTTCGGAATTTTTTTAGTCCTCGCCACCCAGGACTGTCAGCTTCCACATCCCATCGGCAGCGTCTGCATCACATGGTGGACGATTACCTCGGGGCCAAATCAGAGATGGAGAGCTTTTCAGCTGATGATCCACTGGCTTACTGGGTCATGAGATTAGACCACTGGCCAGAACTTGTCCAGTATGCTATTGAGTTGTTCAGCTGCCCTGCATGCAGTGTGCTTTCAGAACGGGCATTCAGTGCTGCAGGAGGTTTCGTTACCGATCTTAGAACGCGTCTGTCCACAGACTCCGTGAACCGTTTGACTTTTATAAAAATTAATCAGTCCTGGATTACCAGCTATGAAGCCCCTGATGCCGATGTCACTGATTAAGTCTTTTTGGGATATGGAATCTCTGCAGGACTTTGAGGCTGCCTAGCTTTGAGGATGTTCAATCATTTCATCTGGAAGAATGTTTTTAGTATAGGTTTCATGGGCACAATTAACACCCAAAGACCAATTTTTCAGCCCCTGTTTGACAGGTGCATATCATTGCAATTTTTTACAGCAAGCCAAATTCTTGCTAACATCAAGATTATCTCTATAGGGTTACGGTGGGAAGGCGCCACGACACCCAAAGACCAATTTTTCAGCAACTGTTTGACAGGTGCATATCATTGCAATTTTTTACAGCAAGGCAAATTCTTGCTTTCATCAAGAGTACCTCTATAGGGTTATGGTGGGAAGGCGCCACGACACCCAAAGACCAATTTTTCAGCACCTGTTTGACAGGTGCATATCATTGCAATTTTTTTTTTTAATTTCCACTTTATTTTATTTAGTCATTGGACATTTTCAAGATATACATGTATCATTACACAGCTTTATCAGTTTACATGTCATTGAGATAACTATAATAACTTTTCCAAAAAATACGATCTCTATTTCTCATCATTAACCAACAAGTGTTATCCAATATTTATACTTATATCTCTTCTCTTTAATGCTTCCAAGGTTCAATCTAGTCATCTCCTATCCCCATCCTCTTTCCATTCCGTAGCCTGTCCTATTCCATTTTAACCCTAAATAACCCCCCAATTAAATAACCAAAACCCACAAAACAACTAACAAAAAAAAAAAAGGGGAAAAGGGGGACCAAACAAACACGTTGGAGACCGAGACTCTTAAGGATCCTCCTAATTATTGTCATAAGGAATTTTCCCTCTTTCTGATAGTACAAAATCATTCCATTCTGACCAAATTCTGTCATATAATTCCCGTTGGTGTCGTGCTGAAAATACCAAGTCTTCCAATCTACTAATTTCTTTAACTTTGTCTAGCCACATCCTTACCATCGGTGGCAGTACTGATTTCCATCTAAGAGGGATACATGCCCTTGCCGCCTCCAAGAGGCGGCCTATTATCGATTTTTAAAATATTTCCTCTGATATGTATGATTTATGAAATTAAAAATGTTTTAATTTAGGACAATTCCAAAATATATGGAGAATAGTACCTTTGCTTCCTTGGCATCTCCAGCACAAATCCGAACATTCAGGAAAGACTTTATTCAATTTTTCTGGAGTTTTATACCATCGGCTAAGAATCTTATAGTTTGTTTCTTGTGTTTTTACACAGATTGATGTTTTATGAATGAGCCTAAAAATCTGCTGTCTTTGTATACTATCCCACGATGTTCCTAGGTCCTGTTCCCATTTTTGAATAAATCCCGGTACATATTCTTCCCTAGGCGTATTTAGCAATTTATAGTTAACTGATTATGTATGGGATGTTGCCTCTCTCTCATAACAGTACATCTCAAACGTAGTCAAGGCTCTATCAAACACCTCCAGATTCACAAGGGTCTTAAGAAAATGTGTAATCTGAATAGAACTCCATAATCCTAGTTTATATATATCTGCTTGTGTCATTAATTCCGTAATATTTACCCATCTTCCTTCTCTTATATATGATAATACTTGTGTATATCCTGCATCTAATAAGTGCCGGAAACTTATATCTTCATACCCTGGTGAAAAAAGAGGATTTCCCAGTATCAGGTATAGGGGAGATGTTTCAGGTATTATACCTATACTGGGTAATAGATCATAGCAAATTTTTACAGTGTGCCCTATCAAGGGGTGGTTTATTATTTGTTTCGGGAGAAAAGCATAGCACCAAGGGGCTCTGCCCAGGGGTATCACAGACTGTGTGCATTCTATCTGCACCCAAAGTTTGGTATCTTTGTGCCTATTCCAATCAATTACCCTACTTAAGTGAGTTGCTAGATAATATTTTCGTATGTCCGGCACTGCCAATCCTCCATATTCTTTTGGATTCATCAAAACCTTACGTTGTATCCTGGGGTGCTTATATGCCCAAATAAAATCAAACAGTAGTTTTTGACTCTGCTTAAAATAGCTAGGCGGAATGCGTATTGGCAGTGTCTGAAATAGGTACAGTAGTTTAGGAAGTATATTCATTTTGATGATGTTACATCGTCCTAGCCAGGAGTGAAAGCCCGTATTCCAGACCAGTAACAACATCTTAATTTTTGACAATAGAGGGGGAAAATTCAGCTCAAAAACTTTTTCTATTTTAGAAGGGGATCAACGTACCCAAATATGTCAGTGCTTTCTCAGTCCATTTAAATTTAAAATTTTGTTTAAGTTGCTTTACTAATTCTTGAGGCAAATTCACTCCCATTGCTTCTGATTTTGAAAAATTGATACTGAGGTTGGAAAGTGAGCCATAGTTCTCAAATTCTTTCATCAAATTTGGAAGTGTAGTCACCGGGTTCCTTAGTGAAAATAACATATCATCGGCATATGCCGAAATTTTATGCTGACTCTCTACCATCTGAATCCCTGTAATATTTTGGTTTAGTCGAATAGTGCAGAGAAATGGTTCCAATGACAGGGCGAATAGGAGGGGCAAGAGGGGACAACCCTGTCTCGTTCCATTTGTGATTTTAAGAGTATCTGACAGTATCCCGTTTACCCATATTCGGGCCATTGGGCGGGAATAAATAGCAGTGATCCATTGTAACATTTTATTTCCAAAACCACCATATTTTAGGACTGCCAGCATAAAATTCCAATTCACCCTGTCAAAGGCCTTCTCTGCATCTGTATTCAAAAGTATACATTGAGTCTGGGATACATTGACCTTCTGTAATAAGTTCAAAACCTTTATAGTGTTATCCCTTGCCTCTCTTGTGAGTACAAATCCCACTTGATCTAAATGAATACATTTTGGGATATGATGTTGAATTCTATTGGCCAATATCTTGGTAAAGATTTTAAGATCTAAATTAAGTAAAGAAATCGGCCTGTAATTTCCACAGGAGGTCAAATCTTTCCCCTCCTTAGGTATCACTGAGATATAGGCCAATAAGGTTTCCATTGTAAAAGTTGCGGAGCAGCCCATTAAAGTGCATTAAAAAATTTGATCATGTACTGCCCAAGAGAAGGAAGCAAGATCTTATAGTATTGGGCTGTTAGGCCATCCGGACCAAGTGCTTTATCTAATTTAATTGTTCCTACTGCTTCTTGAAGTTCTTCTATTGTTATAGGGTCTTCCATTTCATCTCTGTCTATATCCGATAACCGAGGCATCGATGATAGAGTAAGATATGTGTCTATTTGTTCTTGGGTATGAGTTTTAACCTTCATATTATAAAGTGATTCATAGAATTCTTTAAATTCCTGTGCTATATCATATGGATTTTTCATTGCAATTTTTTACAGCAAGCCAAATTCTTGCTTTCATCAAAAGTACCTCTATAGGGTTACGGTGGGAAGCCACCACCGACACTCAAAGACCAATTTTTCTGCACCTGTCTGACAGGTACATATCATTGCAATTTTTTACAGCAAGGCAAATTCTTGATTTCATCAAGAGTTTCTCTATAGGGTTACAGTGGGAAGGCGCCATGACACCCAAAGACCAATTTTTCAGCACCTGTCTGACAGGTGCATATCATTGCAATTTTTTACAGCAAGCCAAATTCTTGCTTTCATCAAGATTATCTTTATAGGGTTATGGTGGGAAGGCGCACGATACCCAAAGACCAATTTTAACGCACCTGTTACTTCTATCCAAAGTCAAAGTGACATCAGAATGTATCCAAAAAATCTATAATCGTGTTCCCAGTGCACTACATTGTGGCCTCATCATACACACTGGTTCCCCAGCTGTTGCTGAGCAAAATAAAGGCAGCTTGCAGGAATTTTTTTATTTTTTTTGGCTTTATAAATTATTCAATTATTGCTGCAGCAGATTCTACACATGGTACAGATCTGCCACTTTACAGTTAGACTAGGGGGACCCCCCAGGCACTATATTGAAAGTAATTTTTCATTTTTAGGCTTTCAATTTAAAAATCAAAAAATCACTGCTCATTTAATAATTACGTTTTTCACAAACTTTTTTTTATTGATACATGTCCCCCAGGGCAAGACCCGGACCCCTATAACCATTGTATGCCCAATTACTTGCATTTAAGCTTTCAAAATGGGCACTTTTGATATTTGACGTTCGGGTCCCATTGACTTTAATGGGGTTCGTTATTCGGGTCCAAACTTTCGCTATGTTCGAAAGTTCTGGTCCGAACCGAACAGGGGTCCGTTCGGCCCATCCCTACACCACAGTGCTACTGGTGCCTGATCCAATGATTAGAATGTCACTACAGTGAAAACACAAAGTGATTTATAACATTTCAATTGTAAACATTGATAATAATGAAAGTCCAAAGTGACAAAAGTCTTCAGTTCCTTCCAAAGTGAAGACTTCACCAAATAGTTCAAAATACATAAAAAGTGCTGGTGCTCTCCTCCACCTCAATATCCTAGCCGCTCACCTCAAAATCTGACCCCTGTTTCACTAGCAGGTCAGATAAAGCAGATCCCCTCTTAGGGTAATAAATAAATCAGCCTGGCGTGGAGTTCCTATTTCATCCGTTTCACCATAAATCTTTTTCCTGGCTTAACCAGTCTTAGACCTCCCTCAGATGACTCCCGTGTAACATAGGATAGAAAACACCAAATCTAGTGCTCTCTGAATGCCAAAGGTTTATTTATCCAAATGAGAACAGTAAAAAAATACTCAAAAACAAACACTTAAGCAGTGCAGGCTCAGGATTCAATGAACAACAAGATACTCGCGGGATGACGTCACCACTGCGACTCCTCCCCCTATACGCGTTACGTCAAATGAGCATGACTTCTTCAGTAAGGGGCAGAGACATGGACGTCTCACCTGTTTTGATAAAGTCTGTAGCAGTCCCTCTACATAAAGATTTGTCCTGGTTGATTCTCACCCAGCTCACAGGATTCAGACACCTGCAGGATTCCCTGCAGGTGCCTGAATCCTGTGAACTGGGTGAGAATCAAATTTTGTAATTTGTTACAATAAGTTATAACTCCAAAAAAAACAGAAAAGCAAAAAATATACATGGAGACAAGGTCTACAATATGGTAAATACCTAACAATGGGCACAATACTTTCAGCCTAGATAGATATATATATAAAACTTGTTTTCATTAGGATTAAATTCATCACAGCAGAAAAATACATTTTTAACCCTTCTGCATGCTATCCTAAATAAAATTAAATAAAATTAAATTAGGTTTTATTTTCGCAAAATTTCTTTAAAAAATGTTCTTTTACATTGGAATTTCCCCTTTAAAATATTAAAGTACGGTATCTGGAAGTAAGTGTAAAGGGATTATCAATGATTATTGCTGTTCTTGTAAAATATTGCAGGATTTGTTTTCCATTTCAACTCTCTGCACTCTCCCCCCCCCCCCCCCCATGTAATGGTGCACTTTACAACTTTTTGAACCTAGATTGGATGAAATATTAGCTACAGTCATATTTCATTCTTGCACGGCAGAATACATACATACACAATCAGATCTCTGAAAAATGGGATACAATTTGAATTTGAATAAGTGTGTATTTTAGTTCTCAAATCCCAACTACTTGAAACTTTGACATGAAATGTAATGGAATCAGGCAGACTCCTGATATAAAGTGCGGTGACAAAAGTCATCCATTTTACTTGATTTAAAGTATTTATGAAGTCAATTGAAAAAAAAATCATAGCATAGTATTCCAAATTAGTCTCATAAACTCTAGTAACAATTCTCTTTTAAGAAAAAAATTAATATATACCATACTTATTGGGTTTTTTTCAGTGGTCACGTGATCATGCAGCTTCTCTTTCTGTCCCTCTGCCCCTGATTCTCTTTTGATTATGGCAAAAGCTACCTGACAACATCAGAAAGAGTCAAGAAGTACGTTCCCCATCTGTGTATGTTAAAGTGGATGTAAACCCTCCATACACCCAGTGAAGTGAACAGCCTCAGATGATACACAGGGATGAAACCAATCTCCCTAAATAGGTTTTACATGTATATCTGCTGTCTTCACATTTATATACTGTTTAGAAAGTTCAGATCGTGTTAGGAGATTTTCTCTTCCTGGTTAACACAGAGTGTGATGTCTGGGCGTACAGCCAAGATAGCTAAAATTGCTGATTGGAGGAAAGGCACACACCCCCTCTCATCATAGGCAGAGACTCTCAGAGGTGTTTTGTAATAGGACTTGCTCTCTGTTAATCTATTTTAGCAATCTCCCCGGAAAAAAGATTCAGGCTGCTTTTGTCTAAAAAGTCTGAGAATTTGTCCAGTTATCAGGCTGATAACAGAGAAACAGTTCAGGAGAGAGCTACGGGACTTAGCTCATTGAAGAGAGATAACAAAATACTGCAGATATATGTATCATGAATCGGGTTTACATCCACTTTAAGTTCTAAAAGGGTTTCCATTCTAAGATCCATGTTTCTACAGGAAACAGGACTGGATGGGGGTCATTGTGGCAAAGCTGACTATGCTCTTACAGGGTGCCGCAATAGCTGGGCGGGCGCATGTCAGAAAAGTTGACAATGGGCGTACAGGTACATTGCATGTCGTGCGCCATAACTCCAATCAGCTAAATCAAGCAGGCAAACTGACCACGCCGACTTGGATCTGCTTGGCATAAGCAGAATTATGATGGCCAGACACATTTCAATAAATTATCTTTTTTTTTTTTAAATCGATCACTCCCGAGGAATAATTAATTTAGAGTTGATAATGCAGTTGATCAATGTCTGTGATTCAATTAGTAGTTACAGGATGTGATCTATGTTAGCATCTCTGCGTTCCTCCATGCAACCTCATAATTAGATTGATGACCAAATCATGCCAGTGTTGCCAACTGATGCAAAATGATCAATAATTTTCCACTCAGTACTGAAAGTGATGGAAAACCCAAAAGTTGTTACTGGAAAAAGAATATAGGGGAATTATTCCAAAAAAGGACACTTGTTTCTGGGACAACTGTCTAAGAGGGGATGTCTTTTTGCTTTGAATAGATTTGCTCTCACTTCCTGCTATGTCTTTGTGACTTGCAATTATAGAAATTCCTCCCAATAGGACACAGATAGCAAAAAAAGGCTTTAGATACATATTCCAACAAAACAACAAAAATGTGCTATCCTTGTGCTAGATATAAGTTATTAAATCACATAAGAGAAACAATAAACGTGCATTAAACATATGATGAACCCATCCTAATTTGACATATCTGTGCAAATAAAGTCCATATAAAATGTGCAAACACTGTGCAAAAATATATATTATATAAAAAAAATATATAAGGTGCAAAAAGGTGCTCAGATTTTCTAAACTTCAATAGTCCCACTTTCTTTGCCGTGAAGAAATGACGATAACGTGCACCACCGAAGAAAGAGTGCTCCCAAAAGGAATCACCACAAGCGGTTTAATTAGCTCCTTACCAGCTGCTCTGATCCCACAAGGAGACCATCAGACACCTTGCTGCATAGTAGCCATATACACCACAATGTCATGATGAAGTTTCGGGGAGGAACAAAACATATGTAGACATACCAGATACACCCCCTGATGCGCCGCATGCCTAACCACTCAGAGGAACCTATGAGAGTCCCCAATCACGGGATTGACTGGAAATTGGATGGCCTGTAGCTGAACTCGCTGTTGATGCTTGGCTGGAATGCTCCCTACCTTTCCGTGCACATGGGAAAATGGCTCAACATGGGAACTACATGTCTGCAGCATTCACACAACCACCTGTACTGAATTATCAGTTTGATACACAGCATCGCGGATCTGACCACACTCATTGAGCAGTAATCAAGACCTGAAATATCAGAGGATCATAACCTACACCGGGGATATGCAATTAGCGGACCTCCAGCTGTTGCAAAACTACAAGTCCCATCATGCCTTTGCCTCTGGGTGTCATGCTTGTGGCTGTCAGAGTCTTGCTATGCCTCATGGGACTTGTAGTTCTGCAACAGCTGGAGGTACACTAATTGCATATCCCTGACCTACACCAAGCCCTTACAAGAGGTAGCAGGACAGTGAGTACTATTACACATTGTAGACTAGGGAGGAGCTTCGAGTTTGAGTTGAACTCATGTTCAACTCGAACATTGCCTGTTCGCATGTTCGCCGAACAGCGAACAATTTTGGGTGTTCGCGGAAAATTCGAAAAGCAGCGGAACACCCTGTAAAAGTCTATGGGAGAAATCTAAATTGCTAATTCTAAAGGCTTATATGCAAGTTATTGTCATAAAAAGTGTTTGGGGACCCGGGTCCTGCCCCAGGGGACATGTATCAATGCAAAAAAAAGTTTTAAAAACGTCCGTTTTTTCGGGAGCAGTGATTTTAATAATGCTTAAAGTGAAACAATAAAAGTGAAATATTCCTTTAAATTTCGTACCTGGGGGGGGGTATAGTATGCCTGTAAAGCAGTGCTTGTTTCCCTTGCTTAGAACTGTCCCTGCACAAAATGTAATTTCTGAAGGAAAAATAGCCATTTAAAAGCACTCGCGACTATAATGAATTGTCGGCTCCCGGCAATACAGAAAAAAAAATGCGTGGGGGTCCCCCCAAATTCTGGTATGGATATTAAGGGAAACCCTGCGTCAAATAAAAAAAAAATGACGTGGGGTTCCCCCACAAATATCCATACTAGACCCTTCAGGTCTGGTATGGATTTTAAGGGGAACTCCACCCCAAATAAAAAAAAAATGGCGTGGAGTTCCCCCAAAAAATCCATACCAGACTCTTTATCCGAGCACGCAACCTGGCAGGCCGCAGGAAAAGAGGGGGGACGAGAGAGCGCCCCCTCCTGAACCGTACCAGGCCACATGCCCTCAACATGGGGAAGATGTCCCCATGTTGATGGGGACAAGGGCCTCATCCCCACAACCCTTGCCCGGTGGTTGTGGGGGTCGGCGGGCAGGAGGCTTATCGGAATCTGGAAGACCCCTTTAACAAAGAGGACCCCCAGATCCCACCCCCCCTATGTGAATTGGTAAGGGGTACATTGTACCCCTACCATTTCACGAAGAAAGTGTAAAAAAAAAATGTAAAAAGAGCGGACCTGATGGGGAACGTGAGAAGGGCAGGTCTATTCATTTTTTTACATGGAAGAGGATGTTCCCCAACAGGTCCGCTTAGCCAATGACGTAGGCGGGGTCTGAGATACGAGGGCGCCCCCTCGTACCTCAGATGCTGTCCGCTTGATCTAATTGCGTTTTTATTGTATTTGTTTTATTTAGTTTTTCGTTACTAAGGTTTACAGTTTTTTTGCAAACACACAGACATTATATTAGGTTTAGTAAGTTTAGATACATATTAACTTTAATTATAGATACATTTTTGATTGGTAATACTAGGGATGAGCCGAACAAGCCCCCCCCCCTGTTCGGTTCGCGCCAGAGCTTGCGAACAGGCAAAAATTTTGTGCGAACGCGCGAACAGCGTTAAAGTCTATGGGACACGAACATGAAAAATCTAAAGTGCTAATTTTAAAAGCTTATATGCATGTTTTTGTCATAAAAAATGTTTGGGGACCTGGGTCCTGCCCAGGGGACATGTATCAATGCAAAAAAAAGTTTTAAAAACTGACAACGTTTTTTCGGGAGAAGTGATTTGAATAATGCTTAAAGTGAAACAATAAAAATGAAATATTCCTTTAAATATCATGCCTGGGGGGGTCTCCTTAGTCTGCCTGTAAAGTATCACATCTTTCCCATGTTTATAACAGTACCACAGCAAAATTACATTTCTAAAGGAAAAAATGTCATTTAAAACTGCTTGCAGCTGTAATTTATTGTCGGATCATGGCAATATAGATAAAAACCATTGAAAAAATGGCGTGGGTTCCCCCCCCCCATTACCAGGCCTTTCGGGTCAAAAGGCCTGGCCTGGTGGCAAAAAAATAAAAAATGACATGGATGTCCCCCCCCCCAAATCAATACCAGGCCCTTCAGGTCTGGTATGGATATTAAGGGGAACCTCGCACCAAAATAAAAAAAAAATGGCGTTGGGGTCCCCCAGGCACTATATACTCTGAACAGCCGTCCTTAGGTGTTGGTGGTGCCAGAACACTGTAACCCCTCACAGTTACTCTTGTTGGGTGCAGGAACGGGCCCTGCTGTGAAATATTATATCAAAAACTTTAATTACATGGCCCTGTTAAACAGGGGCAGAAAAATTGGGTCTTTGGTTTTGGTGGCGCCAGAACACTGTAACCCCTCACAGATACTCTTGTTGGGTGCAGGAAAGGGCCCCACTGTGAAATAATATATCAAAAATTGTAATTACATGCCCCTGTTAAACAGGGGCCGAAGAATTTGGGCCTTGGGTGGTGCCCTAAACCAAAAATATTGTTGGAAGCTAGCATCATCAAGATTGAGGAGGAATAGGATAGTCAGTATAGGCAGTCTACAAGGGATCCCAGATCCATAGCAAATTCAATCAGTTACATCAGCATCAGGTGCTTGATGGCTGCTGTTTCAAGACTGATTCATTTTTATGAATGCGAGCCTATCAATGGAGTCTGTGGACAGGCGCACTCTTTGATCCGTTACAAACCCTCCAGCAGCAGTGAATGTGCATTCAGAAAGCACGCTGGATGCAAGACAGGCCAATAGCTCGATTGCATATTGAGCAAGACCTGGCAAGTGGTCCATCCTCAAGACATAGCAACCCAGTGGAGGCTCTGTTGGAAGAGTCTCCAAGTCTGCTTTTGCCCTTAGATATTCCTGCACCATATAATGCAGACACTGGTGATGGTTGCTTGAACCGATCAGACCTTGGCGCTGAGGACTGAAAAATTGTTTAAAGGCATCGGTCAGCCGGCCACCATCTCCACCGCTTTTCCTCTAACTGAACGAAGCCTCGGCAACACGTTGTCCAGCACCAGGAAATAGTAACCTCCCAGGGTCTGGAAATGCATTACACAAACCTTTTTTCAAGGCCTCCTTAAGATGTTTTATCCTCAGCTCCCTCTGTGAAGGCAGGATGAGTTCTGCAACTTTACCCTTGTAACGTGGATCAAGAAGGGTTGCCAGCCAGTAATGATCCCTCTCCTTGATATCACGAATCCTAGGGTCCTTTTGCAGGCTTTCCAGAATCAGGGAGGCCATGCAGCGTAAGTTTGCAGAGGCATTTGATTCTGAGTCCTCTGGGTCACTAAGGATCACATTATCCGTAACACATGGGAGAATTCCCCCAGGGGGGGTTTTTAGCAGCAAAAATTAATAGATTCAAAGAATTAAAATGAATTCTTTATTTAAAATGTATCATGTCACAAGCACGTGGCAGTTAAAATATGAGCACGGGTAAGGGGGTAATAATACCATTCCAAAATGCAAAAATTGCAAACACAAAGTTATACACAGCATCACATATCAAAGGTCTGTTGTATTG
Source organism: Rana muscosa (assembly GCA_029206835.1). Lineage (NCBI taxonomy): Eukaryota > Metazoa > Chordata > Amphibia > Anura > Ranidae > Rana > Rana muscosa. The sequence goes on along the minus strand of CM055123.1, from coordinate 232,854,313 downwards.
TTTTTTTCAACGCGTTTCGACCCATTCGGTCAAGGTCTTCTTCAAGGGGTTGGTTTGCTATAAAGGAATATATTTGGCATTTCAATTGTCAGCAGGGTATATTGCACCAAATAAAAAACAAAAAAAAAACATATGGTATAGTTACCAATTGAAGGTATACATATGAGATCTCCTGACCAGAATTCCTTAAAATCATTTGGGTGATCCCAGGGGTCCCTTGGTTGCCTGCATTCCGAGGAAGGATATCGTTCAACCCAATATGGCTTGCAAGGAGTCACACTAAGGACACCCTCAGTGGGTGTGGAGGGTCCGCACCTGCAGCAAATCCCCAAGGATATCATTATATCATATAATGTGGGGTACCAATTCAATTCTAAAATATAATTAGATGGTCAAATAGATTCCAATGTTTGTTATCCATGTACTGTATGTCTGAATTGTAATAATATTGTCTTAATGTTCATTGTTGGTGCCAAATGGATTCCAAACACGTGTGTCTTGTTAAAGTATCAATGTATCATAGTAATAAATAAATCACAGGTGTGAATGAAAAGTGAATGAAAAATGTGTGTTGTACTGGTGTGTATATGTGAGTTGTGTTGACTGGGTGAGAGGAGTATGTGTGGGTGAAAATATAAGCACACTTATATGTGAATTGGTGCAGTGTGTTGTGTCAATGTGCAAAAGAATGTGTTCTAAGCAAAACAAAAAAGAAAAACAAAGAAAAATCAGTGAATGTGAAAGAATGGGCTGATGCGTGAAGGAATGAAATAAATTTGGAAAGAAAATACTGTATATGGTGAAGTACATAAAAATCTGTGGGACTGAGAAGTAATGCTGCTTAGACTAAGTGTGATGTGGAACAAAAATAAACAAGTATCATACAGTAGGTGTGCGCAGCCTATTGTATTAGGGTGTGCACCCCAAAGCTCAAACACCTGGTACCAATCACTGTGTTCATTCACAAAGGTAAGGGGCCAGTAAATGACATTACCACTTCCCCCACTCATCCTGAAACATCATATGTGTGTGCCCACAGCAGCAGCCGGTGGGAGAGGAGGAAAGCTGGCAGCCCTGCGGTAAGGGTTTCTGGAACCACATGGGGTGATTAGGGTGTGCCTGGGCACACCTGGCACACCCTGTGTGCACGCCTATGACAAGTATGATATATAAGTGAATAAAGGTATGCTTGCTAGCAGTCAGTGCAAAACTTAAATACCCTGTGTACAAAAAACAAATTTACCTGAATAATGGGGTTAATGCTGAGCAACATCAGTGGCATGTTGGTTAATGCCAGGCTGTAGCTTAAACAATGAGTCTAATTCCTTGTACACTTTCCTATGAAAAAAGTTAGATGCAGTCCTTTGGAGTTTTTTCATTGGAAATTCCGACCGTGTGTGGGCCCAATCGGAGAAAGTCCGATGAATTTCATCGGAATTTTCAAATAGAACCTGTTCTATTTTTTTCCGATGAAATTACGGTCCGATCGTGTGTACGGAGCATAAGGCTCTATGGATAAACCAAAAGAAGCCAAGCAAATATATTGAATATAACTAAAATATAAATAGATGTTCCATTAATTTAGCTTAAACATCCATAAAGGTGGATAAAGCAAACAGCTAGGTAAGTCAAACTATTGTATGTGAAGTACCGTACTTACATTTAAACATTGGTGTAAATAACCATCAGCTCAGAGATGCTTGGGATCACTTCAGGATCCTTATGCAGCCTGGTGTTTTTATAATGCTCACCTTTAATTAGGTAGCTGTAATGAGCCACAAGTGCCCTTCTCTCCACCCTCCCCGATCATTGGTGTCCTTGCCGCTGGAGTGGTCATCATGTGGCTCCCTCGACATCCCAGAATGCAGAAGTCCCCGATAACCATCGTCACTTCTGCCGTAAATACGCGACGTCATGACGGTGCGCGCTCGCACCATTACCCCCCCATGCACGCAATGCAGTCGATCGCCCGGAAGTGATCCAGGGATGCCACCGACAAGTGATTGCTCCCCCCAGTGGCCAAATTATCCATAACTACCTCCTCCCAGCCACGTAAAACTCCTTGAAGACTGCTGCTGAGTGTTATCCTCTACAACATCCATGCTGACACAATCCTCCTCCTCCTCCTCCTCCTCTTCTTCCTGTGTGTTTGGCGGGCCCACAGTAATGCTATCTGTATAAAGGGGGCCCTGGGAGGAAAGGAAGTCCTCCTCTTCCTCCCGCTGTTCTGCCTCAAGTGCCCTGTCCATTATTCCACAAAGCGCATGCTCCAGCAGGAAGACTAGAGGGACAGTGTCACTAATGCATGCATTGTCGCTGCTCACCATCCTTGTGGCCTCCTCAAATGGTGATAGGACAGTGCATGCATCCTTGATCAGTAGCCATTGGCATGGAAAAAAGAAGCCAAGCTCCCCTGACCCTGTCCTGGTGCCATACTCGCATAGGTACTCATTGATGGCCCTCTGCTGTGTGTGCAGCCGCTGCAGCATTGCCAACGTTGAGTTCCACCTGGTGGGCATGTCGAGCACTGGCATTGTATAACCGGTGGAAATGGCCACAGACTTTTCTGGCCTGCGTCAGGAGATCTTTTAATCCTGGGTACCTGGTCAAGAACCGCTGCACCAAATTCAGGACGTTTACCAAACATGGAACATAGTGCCATTGTCGCATACAACCATTTCTGACTGAAGCTGGCGTGGCATCAACCACCTCTGAGCCTGCCACTTCAGAACTGACAGAATCTATGCCCCATTGTGACTCCTGTCCCCTAGGCAGACCAACTCAAGCACCGCATGGCATCTTTTAGAATGACTGCTTGCGTAGCCCCTTGGATGCTTATGGAGCACTGCTGGTTCAGAGGAAAAATCAGCAGAAGAGACCATAGAGGAAGAAGAAGAGGAGGGGGTGGAGGAGAGAGCTGTGGCAGAATCACCACTAGCATTTTGGAGGCGTGGTGGTGGAACAAGCTCCAAGAACACTGAACCCTGTCCTGCATCCTTCCCAGCTGCCAGCAGAGTCACCCAGTGCGCCGTGAAGGAAAGGTAACATCCCTGCCCATGCCTGCTGGACCATGAGTCAGCAGTAATATGAACTAGACTTGTGCACAACGGAAAAATTTGTTTAGTTTCGGTTTGTTTGTTTTCGGCCCTGTTGATTCGTAATCGTTCGTAATTTTGCTAGACTGGATTTTCCGTGTTCAGACTAATTCGTACTTTCGGTAGAGTACATTGTTTTTTGTTGATTCTGGACACAACTCCTACTTTCATAACTTTTTTTGGGTTCGTTGATTCGTAATTTTCCGTGTCTCTCTCACAACGACGCTGCCTATTATGCCTAATGTGCTTTGAATGGATTTGTACTTTTCTAAATACATAGCAGTTATTTGTAACGATTCGAAATCTCATATTTTACTTTAGTTTTTTACATGCGGCTATAGTCTCCGCCCCTGTACACCATTTTGAGAGGGAGTTCAGCACGGTGAGGGAGAAGCAGAGAGCAGAGCAGAGTGTTATTGTGCTTCGAATGGATTTGTGCATTCGTAACTTTTTTCATAACGAATTATGCCGAAGACATTCGTGCATTCGCTATTTGCGATATAATTTATTTCGGATTCGGTTTTATTCGTAATTGCTTTGTTCGGAAATTCGAATGCTTCCGAATGTCCAAACGAATTGCACAAGCCTAATATGAACCTTACTGCTGACCGCCCTGTCCAATGAGGCCAAAACATTGCCTTCCAAGAGCCGGTAGAGAGCTGAAATGGCTTCCGTGAAAAGAAATGGCGTTTTGGAACCTGTCACTGAGGTACAGCACATTCCACAAATTCACGAAAGGGGGCAGAGTCTACCAGCTGAAAAGGCAGCAGTTGCAGTGCTAGCAATTTGACCAAGCTAGGATTTAGACGCTGAGCATATGGATGGCTGGGACCAAATTTATTTTTATGGTTCAGCAACTGAGGCAGGGAAATTTAAACTCAATTGGTCGTGTACTGCTAACAGATTGGCTGCAAGTACTTGGGACACCTATTGCTATACCTTCATTCCTCTTAGTGCAGGTTTTTGAGAGGACTTGAGGTATAGTAGAGTTGGAGATCCCAGATGAGGAGCAAGGAGAAGTCTTCCTTTTTCTATGATGTGGGTCTTTCAAGTGCTGTTGCCAACGGACTGCATGGCAGGTCGTCATATGTCTAGTCAAGCATGTGGTGCCCTAGCGGCTGCAGTTCTTGCCACGCTTGATCCTTGGCAGTATGCGGCAGGTGGGGGAACATGACTTCCAGTTTCTTGTCCTTCTGTGGCACCCCCTCTCTCTAGGGTCACGTTACTCCCTTTCTCAACCTGTGAACCAACATCGGAGCCTTCAAATCGCTGCGCATCCTCCAGCAGCAGATAACCGACACTGTGGTAGAAAATTCTGGTGACTCCTCCGTGCATGATGGTGGGGCTATGGAAGGAGTGACTGTGGACAAGGAGCTGGTAGGATAGGCCGCTTTGGCAGCTGCATTGAAAGGCAAACTACTCTGAGCCTGGGTGACAGAGGATGAGGAGGATGAGAACGGCTTTATCCACCCCACCAACTTTTCTGCATGTTGTGGCTCAATAACACGCCAGCAGCAGCAAAAAGGACAAGCGTGTCCCACGGCCACCTGAAGAGGATGCACCATGTCCATGACCACCACTGTTGATTGTAGACATAGAGGCTGCTTGCCCTCTTTTAGTGGTCTTTGAGCATCTGCCTCTCCTTGGTGGCCTTCCGGACATTATGTATTTTTTGTTTTGCAACACCACACTACACTGTATTAGATACTGTGTACACCGCCTAAAGTGTATTATAAAGTATACACCGCCGAATGCACTGTATATATATACAGTGGGTACGGAAAGTATTCAGACCCCCTTAAATTTTTCACTCTTTGTTATATTGCAGCCATTTGCTAAAATCATTTAAGTTCATTTGTTTTCCTCATAAATGTACACACAGTACCCCATATTGACAGAAAAACACAGAATTGTTGACATTTTTGCAGATTTATTAAAAAAGAAAAACTGAATAATTGTTCAATTATTGTTTCACCTGAATACCATCACACTTCCTTTCTGAATGAGCAGTGTGTCTAGTGCTGTGGACATGCACAGGTGGATGGATTGGCTGTGATCCTTATGAGCGACCCACGGCAGTTAATAGTGAGTAAATAAGTGACATATATCTCTTTGGATTATCAGTCCAACCACTGTTCCATATAACCACAATACAACCTGCCTGTCTACTATGTTGAAGAAATTGCTAGAGCGTGCATTCTCACAGGGTGACAGCTGTGGATGCACATGTATAAATGTGCCAACGTCCATGTTGTTTAAAATAAAACCCTTAGTTTATAACAATATATACCCATGTGCCGCCTAAAGTCCATTCTCTTAGTTTACATATATTTCCTCTGCCTGTCTACTAGCCGTGCACTCAATACTCAATAAAGATACCAACGGATCGGTTTAGATCCCTCATGAGTGACACCTGCCAGCAAAACAGTGAGTAACCTTGTGGACACAGATCCATTGAAAAATATAACTGCTTTGATTACCGGTAAATGGACTATACCCGTAGGACATGGGAATCCGTTTTACTGTGGCTATATTTCTCCTGTCTATGAAGTTATAAATCTGGTGAACAACAATTGTAATACTCTACAGCGCTTTGACCACTCCCCTATATATTTTTTCCAACTATTATGGTTTTTAAAAAGGAATTTGTGAGACAATACACATATGGATCCTACACCTGTTTAACATGGTGATTTTCATGAAAGGACTCCCAATGAATCTATTAGGTCCTCTGTCTCTTTGAATTTTTGATTGATGTCTCATCCATTATAGCAACCCTATTGAGTAGAGTGGTGCTCTTAATGATCATATTATACTATTTGACCCTTCTGTTGATTTATTTCCAGGTGACTACCTTAGCGCTGTTTTTCCATACATGAACAGTGGACACCAATAGCCTGTCATTACAGGGAATCACTGTCCTGTGTGGGAATACATAAGGGGGTTTTCAATTAAGTGACTTAGTCTATTGTTAGGTGTATTAGGGGGTGTCTGTGCTTTGCAGGAGGGTGGGTGTGCCTTTTGTGATCTAAATTCCCCTCCTTTGCGGGGAATTGATTTTCATTTAGTTACTAGTATATGCCATCACTGGGTTTTACTTATGTGGTATGTTCTGGGTAGGTTCACCTATTTATTATAGGGTACAAAAAGGGGAGGAGCCCCCGCCAAGTGTGTGTCACACGTTGTGTCTTTGGCGCCAAAGGGACAGTACGAGCCAAGCCAGTGAAGAAGAAGCAACATGTCTGCTGCTACTCCATGGATTCCTCTTCCACCGGGACCCCGTATGTTCCCGACTACCTCAGCCATGGATATCGCTTCTCTCACTGCCCCCCTGACGGATACAGGGATCCAGATCAAGCCCCAGGGCCGCTTCGCGCTCTATACCTGCTGGGATGTGGAGGCCCTGGGCGTGCTCTGTCCCAAATGCCAAGAACTAGCCGTGCAGATAAGGCCATTCGGAAGATGCCTGACCTGAGGAGAATTCTTATTTGAAGTGGAACAACCCACCGAATCGCCCGAGTTTTTCAGGTCAGCTTCATTACGGGGATGGTTACTTCTGAGGAAGGGAAACACGCCCCCGTGGCTGGGCCCACGCGCATCACTACGGCTGCAGTGAATGTGGAAGATAAAGTTCCAGCCACCACAGAGCCAGTGACGGATGTTACAGCGGATGCGGCCTCCGCCACTACCGAGACATCTATCCCGCCTGCTAAAAGAAAGGTGGGCTATGTGAAGGCCTCCTGCGGCCACGGTCGAGGTCCACCCCAGCACCTACCTGAACTGGAGCTCTAACCCAGAGGGATCTCCAGGAGAGAGAACGGTAAGGAGGCTGTGGGAACTGTTTCTAGTTCGCCGGGGAAGGGAGAGACACTCGTACCCCATAATAGGGATGGGTGGACAGCCAGCCCATGGGAACTTTTGTCTTCAGAAGGCAGTATGTCAGCGCCCACTAGGAACTATCTGTCGGCGGAGGAGTGTAATACTTCTGACCTGGACTCGTCCTCCGACGTGGGGGATGATTTTGAGGTGGATGAGTTGTTTGTCAAGAAGGGATGGGACAGAATTCCGTTACCCTCGCCCAGTTGCATTAGAGAGGGATCACCCATGGACTCTGGGGAAACTACACCCCGGGTGGAGGCCCCTGTACACGAGGAAGGAATTGTTCTCACACCTACACTGCCCGTTCTCACATCACCAGCGCCTGCTACTACCGCTGGACGTGTACCTCTGCTGGCACCTTTGCCGAAGCTTGAGGCAGTGAAAGTGCCTAGGTCTCCGGATGCGATTGTCCTGCCTGGTAGAGGAGACCACGCAACCCTTCCGCCTATGTCTAGGTTGCAGCGTCTTCTTAACCAGAAAGTGGCCACCGAATGCGGCTGGGAATATCCCTATGTTCCTAGGGAGCTTCCCTTTGAAATTGAGGATTACCGTGAAAGGTGGTATGCTGACTTTGTGTGGGATTACTTGAAAGTACCGGCAACCCGTAGATACTTTGTGTGTTCAGCTGCTAAGGCTGACCGTTTCAAAGGATGTCGGCAAGAATGGACTTATGGTCGGCACATACATGCAGGCCGAGTGGTAATTTGCAACAAAGAGCGAGAAGACGCTGTGTACTCTATTGAAACTTTTAATGCAAAGTGGAAACTTCTTATCTTGCCGGATCCTCACTACTACCTCTAGAGTAGGAACTTGTGTTTTTTTTTTTTGTTGCCTACTCCGGAGATTGCTCCGGAACTTTAAATAACTTTTCTCTTCATTATTTGGGTTAATCTACTTGGCTGAGGATGAGGAGAGCTGTTGCTGTTTGTTTCTCTCCATCTGCAGCGTCACAAAGAACTGAACTTTGGGGTAGATAATTTAGGACCAAAATTGGAGACCCGCCGTGTCCAAGGGGAGAGGTGCCTGATTCTTGACAGGCATTTTTATTGGAACAAGAGTTGGTTGTAATGACTTTGCGCTGCCACCAGATGGCAGTGATCTGCAGAACTTTTCATAGCCTCTCATTTAGAGTGCAGTCTTATAGAATATGCTAGGCTTAGCATGTGTAGTTCTAAGTGAAGGAAGTTATCTTCTTCAGGGCAGATAGCTCACTTCTTGTACATAGAGTATAGGTAGGATGTTTTATTGCATATGTATGTTGTTTTGTCTCCCTCTGCAGGTGAAACTCCGAGCAACCGCCGGAGAATGGGTGGAGTAGTCAGTTAGTAGGGTGTGGAATTGATAATGTGTATTTTTGTAAATGTGACATTGAGGATGGGATGTCTAGAATTTTGTACTCTTTGTTCCTTTGCTCTTTTCTTCTGTCCCTTCCCAATATTTTAGTTCAGGCACGAATTTCAAATTCGTACATAGGTTCAGAAATAAATTCTTACCTGCTCAGGCTTGAGAGGGTTCGAGTTTATTTCAGACACTGGGGAAAGTGTCTATTTCAGAGGGGGTGTATGTAGCGCCCCTTTACTTTTAGGGGAGCTAGGTACCTAAATTTAGGGGTTGATCTGGGTTAGTAGCCAGACCCAGATCGCTTCAATTGTTAGGTTTTGTTCTTTTGCTTTTGCCAAGTGGTGTTGCTGGTGTACAGTTCCCTGTGGCCTGTGGGTGGCGCTGCCATAACAGGTCAGGGTTGAACCGCTAGTGACATTACTGTACCTTTGGGTGTCCTCTTCAGGCAGCTGTACGCGGGCGTGGTCGGCCCGCTGTGCATGCTGGGAGAGGATACATAAGGGGCAGACGCCATCTTAGGAAGGGAGATGGAGGGGTACTGAGGAGCAGTACCGAGGAGCAGTTCCAATCGTATCCCTAGGAAAGTAAAGTTCTTGCATCACTCCGGCTTCTAGGACCGTGTGAGGGAACTATCCGGGTGAGCAGAGTCCACTTGGGATTAAGTGGTGATATTAGGTGCCTGAACCTGCCTCCCTGTTATTCTATTCTTCACTTTTAACTTTCCTGTCTGGGTTCAAGCATAAAGAAAATAAACCTTCAGTCATTGAGGTTTAACCTTGTCTGGACATTGGCCTTATTGATACACAAACAACAGACTTTTCTCTACACCCTAGAGAGAGGAAACAGCCCAGGGAAGGTAACTCGCTGCAGAACCCAACACTTGTGAACACCATGTAGAGAACAGGAAAAAATGCTTGGACAGCCGCACTCCAAAAATGGTGGTTTATTATAACAAAAATGTAAAAAACATATCACAGCATGGAAAGCAGCATACAGGAGCTGACGCGTTTCGCACTGTGACTCAGTGCTTAATCATAGCACTATGATTAAGCACTGAGTCACAGTGCGAAACGCGTCAGCTCCTGTATGCTGCTTTCCATGCTGTGATATGTTTTTTACATTTTTGTTATAATAAACCACCATTTTTGGAGTGCGGCTGTCCAAGCATTTTTTCCTGTTCTCTACATTGTGATATGCACTGCCTGCACCCACGGCTCTAGGAACTTGTGAACACCGCTTAACCTCCTCAAACAGGAGGGTACAGGCATATAGCACGGTGTGCAATATATATATTGATACACCGCCTGAAGTGTATTAGAAACATTACACCACTGAATGCACTGTAGATATAGGCTACACATGATACAGTGTGTATATATATATATATATATATATATATATATATATATATTAAACTGTGTATATATATATATATATATATATATATATATATTAATACACTGCCTGCACTGACTGAATATAGAGTAAACACTGAATGTAGAGTCTATGCTAAATGCAGAGTATATATACAGTATATATACTAGACTGATTGTGTATATATATGCACTTCCACTAACTGAATAACCTGTCTGCTTAATCTAACTCAAGCTATCTCTCTGTCCACGCCAACAAAACTACACATGGCCGCTATGTAAGCAGCCTTATATAGTGTGTGGCGTGGACTTAGTCCCCCTGAGCCATGATTGGCCAAAGGCATCCTGCCTTTGGCCAATTAAGGCTCTCTCAGCAAAACGCGCTCTGATTGGCCAAAGCATGCAGGTCAGGTGCATGCTTAGGCCAATCACCATACAGCAATGCACTGCTATCTCGCAGTGTATTATAGGGCGTTCTGCTGCGCTCGAATTTCCCGCAAACGCCCCATAATTTTCGATGTTCTGCGAAAGGGCGAACACCTGATGTTCGAGTCAAACTTATGTTCGACCCGAACATCAAGCTCATCCCTAGTTAATACATACTTTAATCTACAATCAAATATGTTTGTTAATAAGCCCTGAAGATGGGGGCGGAGCTAGCCGGAGACTGAGGAGGACATGCTGTAGCTGAGCTCCGGTACCAGCGGCACTTAAACGGCTTATAACGGACGATCCAGGCACCAAAAAGTTGCCCAAACACGGCGTTTCAGCTCCCACTGACCCGGCGAACAGACATCCAGCATGACGAGATGCAAGAAGGAGGGGAACCGGCCGACCAAACTCACAGCGTTCTTCTCTATGGGGCCTAAGCAAGATGGCGCCGGCTCATCCTCCACGCCAGTACAAGGCTCTTCCCAGTGCTCATCTCAGAAGGGCACAAACATGAAAAGAAGCAGCCCACCGAGGAACCCACGTTCCCCGCTAGCTACCCCTTCATCTGGGAGCCCGGAGAAGGCGAGATGCCGGCTGGATGCCACGGATGCTGGACATGAGGTGAGCTCTCCCATAGATTCAGGGGATGACACCAGAGACTTACCAGACTCCAGCGACTTATTCCCCACAAACGATAAACCTTTCTTAGATACAGTATTGAAAGAGATGTTGGTGTCCCTCAGGAGCTCACTCCAGTCAGACATGATATCATGCATACACAAGTTTGGCACAGAACTGAGACATGTGGCTGAAAGGGTCTCTCACATAGAGAATAAGATGGAGGAGTATGCTTCCACTATCAATGACCTGGTTGATGCTAGTGAAAAGTCAGAGGATGATATGGAATCAGTGAAAGCTAGGCTGGCAGAAATGGAAGATATGTCCAGAAGGAACAATGTGAAGATAAGAGGGATCCCTGAATCTGTTAAACACCAGGAGCTGCGTAGTTATGCTGCTCAACTGTTTGCTACAGTTCTGCCAGACCTGTCTGCTCTAGACTCCACGGTGGATAGGATCCATAGGCTCCCGAAGCCCACATATCTCTCTGACGCTATACCTAGAGATGTGATCCTTAGATTACATTTTTATCACACCAAAGAGCAACTGATGGCAGTGTCACGCCAAAAAGAACAGATCCCTGCTCCTTACTCTGACCTCCAGTTCTATGCGGATTTATCGCAGTACACGCTCCAAAAACGTAGAAATCTCAATACCATCACAAAGGCCCTCAGAAATCACAAACTGACCTATAAATGGGGCTTCCCGACCAAGCTGATAGTCACGAAAGATGACAAGGAATATGTTATGGACTCCCTAGCCAAAGGAATGGCTTTGCTACACTCTTGGGGAATTGTCCCTGATAATCAACCACAACCTCAGCGGGGACCCGCATCAAAAAACCTAGAACCTGAATGGCGCACAGTTGACCGCAGAAATGCTCGTTCTCACAACTAACCTGGATTAAACTTTGATAATTACATAGAGTGCCTGTTGGAATAGATCGGATTCCTGTTCCGAACTTTCTCCCTTTCCCCACCTACCGCTTGAGTGATAATGAGTCACACACTTTTGCACTCTGTTACTTGGCCAGTTCCCATTGTTATTTTTTTTCATGTTTCTCTTGAAATAACTCTCTTTTGCCCTGATAGCCTGAAGTACTGCTTCCCATGCCTAGCTGAAAGAACCTTAGACAAGTATGAGCACAAAAGGCCTATCTCGGGCAGTGCAACTACAGGAATTATCCAGCGACTCCCATCATCTGTAAGTAACTTTATTCTTCACACATGGCGGTAAAGTTTATGACTCTAAATACCAAGGGTCTTAATCACCCTGACAAGCGGAGATCTCTGTGGAAGGAGGCCTTGCATCAACATTGTGACATTTTGTGTGTTCAGGAGACCCACTTTCTACAGAACTCGCCTCCTAAATGCACACATCCCCAGTTTCCCCACGTCTATCAAGCAAATGCGCCCTCAAAGACAAAGGGAGTGATGATAGCAATAAGAGACACAGTCTCTTTTCGCCTACATGAAGCTATATGTGATCCTCAGGGACGTTTCATAATATTGATCTGTGACATCAATTCCGTCACTTACACTGTGGCGAATGTGTATGCACCAAATGTGAGACAAATTACATTTTTTCACAGGATTGTGAAAAAAGTAAGTAAGGTGCAGAAGGGAATGTTAATTATTTGTGGGGACTTCAACATTACACCAGACCCAGATGTAGACTCCACCTCTTCACCAAAGAGGCGGCCCTCATCTCTGTTGACGTCCCTACAAAATCACAACCTATAAGACTCTTGGAGATGATTGAACGCAAATGAAAAAGACTATACTTTTTTCTCTAATTGTCATAGGTCTTATAGTAGAATTTACTTATTTATAGTTGACAGATGGTTACTGATGAAATGTAAGTCGGTTAAAATCAATAGTATCACATGGTCGGACCATGCCTCGGTTTGCTTAACAATAGGGAACCCTTCTTCTCAAAAATCTACTTATTTATGGAGAGCCAACCATCGCCTACTGCAGGAAGGTCCGATCAGGTCATACATCCAGGGTAAACTGATTGAATACTTTGACGAAAATCAAGGTTCAGTAGCAAATCCCTTTGTTATTTGGAACGCACATAAGGCGGTGATAAGGGGGGTGATGATGCAGCAGGGGGGGAGATACAAGAGGGAAATGCAGCAGCAAACCGTACAACTGCTATCCAAAATTGAAGACATAGACAGACGAAACAAAGCTAATCCATCCCACATACTGTCTGACCAAGTAACACAACTTCGCACAGAACTACGGCTAAAATTCCTTGACGATTTTGAAAAGACCTCTAGGAGGTTAAAACTGGCATACTACACCAGTGGAAACAGAGCAGGCAAACTGCTGGCCAACAAACTAAAGGGTCACAGAACCAGAACCCAAATCTCCCATATTCTACAACCAAAAACGCAGGTCAAGCAAACTCACCCCCAAGCAATAGCTGACGCATTTAGCCAATACTACAGCTCATTATATAACCTAAAAGACGATCTTAACACACCACAGCCAACAAAAGAGGCTATTGACGCATTTTTAGACAAACTCAATTTCCCCAAACTTACACAGGAACACCTCCAGAGCCTTAATTCCCCCATATCTGATCTAGAGGTAAAACAGACGATCCAGGCTCTTCCCGCCAACAAATCGCCCGGCCCAGATGGTTTTACAGAGGAATACTACAAGACATTTCAGGACATTCTTTGCCCACATCTCACCGAAACGTTCAATTCAGCTGCTGCATCTTCCTCTTTCCCTCCTGAAATGCTAACTGCTACAATCATAGCTTTGCCTAAACCAGGGAAATCTCCAGATGTACCACAAAACTATAGGCCAATATCATTACTGAATAATGATGTCAAGATCTATGCCAAACTTATAGCTACTAGACTGGTGGATATCCTACCTGACATTGTGGATATAGATCAATCTGGATTCACTAAGGGGAGACAAACAGCTGATGCCACTAGGCGACTAGTCAACCTAATACACATTGCTAAAAGGAGGGGAACGCCTTCTCTGCTCCTCTCACTGGATGCGGAGAAGGCGTTTGATAGGATTCATTGGGGATACCTTACAGAGGTGCTGAGCAGGTTTGGCTTTGGGGGCCTCATACTTTCTGCAATAAAGGCGTTATACACATTTCCTTCAGCTCAAGTTTACATTGCAGGTGCTCTGTCAACTCCCTTTGCAATAACGAATGGCACGCGCCAAGGGTGCCCCTTATCTCCACTCATTTTTAATTTGTTAATGGAACCTCTGGCCATGCACATGAGAGGACACCCCCGAATAGCAGGGTTGCAAGTGGGCAACAGGAAACATGTCATAAGTCTATTTGCCGACGACATAATTTTGTTCTTAACTAATGTAGACGATTCCCTGGCCAATGTTCACGATGCACTACAGACCTTCTCATTAGTTTCCTACTATAAGGTAAACGAAACAAAATCTTATCTGATGGGATTAGGTATAGCTCCAGAAACTAAAATAGAATTACAGAACAAGTACCCTTATGTGTGGTCGGATGGAGGCATAGGTTATCTGGGCATAACATTAACTAATGACACGGCTGAACTGCTCAATGCTAACTACACACCATTCTTGACCTCTTTTCAAAACAAACTGAACAGAATTACTCATTCTGAATTGTCCTGGCTGGGTAGGTTAGCGGCCTTCAAAATGATGGTCTTACCTCAGCTGCTATATTTGTTCAGGACCCTTCCGATACCTATACCTAATGCGTACTTCGCCTCCCTTCAATCAATCCTGAATAACTATTTGTGCCAGGGGAAGAAGGCAAGGTGCGCATTTAGCAAACTAGTGAGAAATAGAGCGGCGGGGGGCATCGGCCATGTTATACTGCAGGATTATTATTTTGCATCAATATTAGCCCAGATTAAAGTCTGGCTAAGACCTAACTGCAACCACTTATGGAAAAAACTAGAAGCCACACAAATACAGAAAGACAACTTGACAAACTTTTTGATGACAGCTCGTCACTGCAAATCTCTAGATAGGAATCTATCGCCACCCATACTAGCTTCATTGAGGGCATGGGCTCATCTTTGTACAGCGCAATCATGGGAGGAAGAGACGGTTCCTCTGAACCTTAACATTATGGCAGTCCGTCACATTATTCCAGATATAAATCTCAACACATGGAAGCTACATGTTATTCACCATTTGGAAGATATAATCACTCGTTCCAAAATTAAACCATTTCACTTACTACAACAAGAATTTAACCTGCCACTGAGGGAGCATTATAGGTATATTCAACTAACTCAAGTAATAAGGAAGACCCCTACTTTGCTTACCCAACTTCCAAAGAAATTAACTGATTTTTACCAACAAGACACAAAGGATTCCAAAGGTATGTCAATCATTTACAGGGAGCTACAGAGCAAGGATATATTAATTAAAACCCCAAACATTTTGGCATGGGAAAAAGACATTGGTCTGACATTCACTGCTAAAAATTGGGAGAGGGCAATCAAACTTCAGTTAACTACTACCAAGAGTACAAACTTATGGGAAATGCACCAGAAACTCCTGCTTCGCTGGTACCTTACCCCACATAGATTGTCAAAAATCTTCCCGGGCACTACCTCAGGGTGCTGGAGGCTATGTGGAGAGAGGGGCACACTGTTCCACATAATGTGGACATGCCCAAAGGATAAACCTTTGTGGGTTCAGATTGAGAAACTAATACAAACTATCTCACATATCACTTTACCTTTACGCCCCGAATTGGCCATACTCTCTCTGGACTTGGAATCAGTACCTGTTGCACTTAGAACTGTAACCGCACATATATTAATGGCTACACGCCTAACTCTACTTAGACACTGGAAGAACATTGAAGCCCCAAAATTTCCAGAAGTTATAACTACTGTACAAACACATAGTACATACGAGACTCTCCATGCTTCAGCAATAGGGCAATTTGACAAAATATCCAAGTTGTGGGCACCTTGGCACGACTGATATGACAAGCAATTAAATTAACGCAAGCTAATTAGGGCATACGTTTCAAATCTGGTTAATCTTAAAGTTATTTCATATGTTTGATTTTATTTTTCTTTCTTGGTTCCTAATGATGTAGTTACGAGAAACATGATTTTTCATAGGAGTAGTGGCACTTAGCACTGCCTATGCTATTAAAGAAGGGATGGGACTTCAAGGAATGTAGTGGGTTGATCACTGCAACCAAACAGAGAGATTGTTAGTGGTCGGCCATAGATTGTGGAATTAACCATTGTCCCATCTCCACCTGGTACAGGACTATAAATATATTGGGGTTTAGGGGAAAGGAATTCGCAAGTTTCCACTAATAAGTAAGTGATCAAGTGGGTCGCTTACTATGGATCATTAACCTTGTAAGGTATTGTTGCTGTAACCATTTAAGCATATAGAGTTAAAGGGAATGGGAAGGGGATGAGCCTGTTTAGAGACAGGCAAAGGGGTTACTTTAGCAACAAAAATAGATCAAACAACAGAAATATTATGAATTAAATATTTATTCCTGTAAACCTTATTACATATAAAGATTAAATAAAGTGCAAGTGGGTACCCAACCTGTGGATGATTTATAAAGCTTGATGCAAGGAACATCACTGGACAGACAAGACTTAACAAAAACAAAAGACATGTAACAGTACACTAGTCCGGACGTGTGGTTCAGTCCTATGTATTAAGTGACCCAATAAAAGTCTTTTTAAATTGCCTTCCTCTAAAGGATGTGAGGTAATTAGATCCACCAACAATGATGTGGATCCCTTTATTAAATCCAAATGGGTACTGTGTAACAAAGGGCTGAACCTGATGGGGCGGGGGGAGGAGGAGATGAGGGGAGTAATGAACTGGGGCAGGGGGACCGCTGTTGGTGCGGAGGACCGGGAATCCCCTGGTGGTACCAATGTTCCCATGAATTCAAATTTGATAAGGAATGAGAAAGTAATAGATTTCCTCTGACAGTTGCTGGTATAATTAAATTGAAAAGTTCATCAGTGTGATTTGATTCAAGTGTCAATAATTCATTTGGTACATAGCATTGGTAAGGCAGCAATACAGGAGATTTTAGACAAAGTGAAATCAGTCAATACTCATAGTATTTAGCTGGTCCTATACATCAATAAGGTGCGTACGTTACCAATGGACGTCTTCGCTGTTAGAGTTGAGTTTGATCAGATCTGTGTCACTAGATCTCTGATTGCCACATACCTTGCAGCTGATGTTAGGATATTCTGGCCATTCCAATTAGTTTCGTCGGCCGTTGGCGCTTACAGGTATCCAGGGGTGTCCTAGAGCTGTCAGGCGGTGCTCACGCCACTATGTGAAGAATCCAGTGTAGCGGCATTAGAAATGCCGACTGTCGCGGTCGTTTGCAGCTAGTTTGAACGCTGACTGCTGCCTGCGATCTCCTGTCACTCCACCCGCTCCATTCAAAATCACGTCATGTGACTGTGTGGGGTATGACGTCACATACCCCACACAGTCACATGACGTGATTTTGAATGGAGCGGGTGGAGTGACAGGAGATCGCAGGCAGCAGTCAGCGTTCAAACTAGCTGCAAACGACCGCGACAGTCGGCATTTCTAATGCCGCTACACTGGATTCTTCACATAGTGGCGTGAGCACCGCCTGACAGCTCTAGGACACCCCTGGATACCTGTAAGCGCCAATGGCCGACGAAACTAATTGGAATGGCCAGAATATCCTAACATCAGCTGCAAGGTATGTGGCAATCAGAGATCTAGTGACACAGATCTGATCAAACTCAACTCTAACAGCGAAGACGTCCATTGGTAACGTACGCACCTTATTGATGTATAGGACCAGCTAAATACTATGAGTATTGACTGATTTCACTATGTCTAAAATCTCCTGTATTGCTGCCTTACCAATGCTATGTACCAAATGAATTATTGACACTTGAATCAAATCACACTGATGAACTTTTCAATTTAATTATACCAGCAACTGTCAGAGGAAATCTATTACTTTCTCATTCCTTATCAAATTTGAATTCATGGGAACATTGGTACCACCAGGGGATTCCCGGTCCTCCGCACCAACAGCGGTCCCCCTGCCCCAGTTCATTACCCCCCTCATCTCCTCCTCCCCCCGCCCCATCAGGTTCAGCCCTTTGTTACACAGTACCCATTTGGATTTAATAAAGGGATCCACATCATTGTTGGTGGATCTAATTACCTTACATCCTTTAGAGGAAGGCAATTTAAAAAGACTTTTATTGGGTCACTTAATACATAGGACTGAACCACACGTCCGGACTAGTGTACTGTTACATGTCTTTTGTTTTTGTTAAGTCTTGTCTGTCCAGTGATGTTCCTTGCATCAAGCTTTATAAATCATCCACAGGTTGGGTACCCACTTGCACTTTATTTAATCTTTATATGTAATAAGGTTTACAGGAATAAATATTTAATTCATAATATTTCTGTTGTTTGATCTATTTTTGTTGCTAAAGTAACCCCTTTGCCTGTCTCTAAACAGGTTCATCCCCTTCCCATTCCCTTTAACTCTGGTACAGGACTACTTACTACGCTTAACGAATTGACTAATACATCAAGGGACTGTGTTCCTCTCTAACTCAGCTCTAAGTTATTTTGTATTATTTACTATATTATTTATATTTCTATACTTCTTGTTCGCTAAAAGTCTTTATCCTTTGTATGCTTTAAACTTTCAATAAAAATTATTGATATAATAAGCCCTGAAGATGGTGACACAGTTCCCTGTGAAGCGTTAGTCTTCTTCTTGAATTTCCAGTTAATTTTTAAGATTACTAATTTACTCTATGATCCATGTCCTCTTGATTTCCTCCATCATCTTTACATTGAGGCTTTTCTCTTCTTATTGAATTGAAGAACTTGTACTTTCATTCATCAAAGTTCTCATAAGGCATTTTAGCCTTTGGCAAATTATCCTGCAGATGTGTTTTGAAGAATGGGATTTGAGTTAAACATTTAACCAGATTTTACCCCCTATGTCCTTTCCATGTGTCTGTCCTTTGTTTTTAAAATCTCAACCTGATCTCCTCATACGTCAAAACCAGCTTATAGTCTGAACAGAAATGTTTTCATTGTCCATTGCCCATGTATGTCAGACAATCCAACTGGATCAACTAAATGGACCTCTATAGCAGTGGTTACCAACCTCCGTACTAAAGTACCGCCGAAAGATCATGTTTTCAGGAATTGCTTCACCTTGCTTAGATGCTTTAAATCAATGTCAATAGCTAGGTATTTATGACAACTATTTTATCTAAAGGAAAATCCCCAAAACATGGCTTGTTGGGGGCTCTTTTGGACTGTCATTGGGAATCACTGCTCTATATTGGCTCTAACTCACCCCAGTGCTTAGTCATCCTCCATGCCCACAGCCGGCCAGAGTCATCCTGTTATGTGACATGCAGTCTGCCTAGGCATATTTCAGCATCACTAAGGATCACTTTATTGCATGTTCCTCCTCAGACCAGTCAGACCTACATGCAAACATTCAAGAAGATTCATTAAACATCGGGGTTGGTTAATCAAGGAAAATAGACTGTTTATTTTGCAAGGAAATTTGCACTTAGTGAATGAGGTGAAGCTCTGCTGACTTCCATCATCCGATTACGTGCAAGCAAAAATGCATTTTTTTTTTCCTTGCATGTAATCTGTTTTTGTTTTTTTGCAAAGTGGAGCTATACCAGATTCACTAAGGTGTGAGGGAGATGCACATACAAAGTACAACTTAAAAGAGAAAAGGGGAGGGGGAGAAAGGCACCGGGGGCCCAAATGGTGTAGTACAGGGGTGCCCAACCTTTTGAAGAGCGAGGGCCACTTAAGCAACTTGGTAACCGGTCATGGGCCATAATGAGCAGAGCGGGCGGATGACAGGTTTGTGTCCACTCTGCATATGCAAAGTGGACAAAGACACAGCCCACTCTATGGGCCCTATTGGATTGGAGGTAGGAGGGTGTAAACGGACACAAGTCCGTTTAAATCTGCTGCTCCATAGAGGAGAATGGAGGGTCCAATTGGGTCGGACTGATCGTGTGAAAGGGGCTTAAGGCTGCTTTCACACTGATGCGCTGCGGTTTACCCACAGTGCGGGTGCAGTGCAGTGGACATGTGGCTTTCCTGCAGGTAAGCTACACTTTGCAATATAAATCTATTATATCCAGCGGGTTTGGTGCACTTTCTGAAACTTCACCAAACCAGCAGGTAAAAACAGAAGTCTATGGCTCAGTGCAGGTAACCCGCAGGTGCACAGCGCTGCACCTGTGGATCAGTTGGAAAGCAGCCCAGTAACCACTGCAGAACAGATATGCCTATATATATACACTGTGATTTTAGTAATAAACTTACCTTTTGAAGCCAAGGTATTGCTACTGGAAAGTTATTGCATTAAGTTATGTAATGTTTATTTAGTTAAGGGTTTGGCTCCCTCTGGTGACCACTGAAAGTTATTTGAACATTTCTTTTCTTGGTTAAAGGATAAATAGTGATGCATTGTGGGATGTGTGGTCTAATGAGGAAGTGACTCCTACTGTGTAAATTAGTTCTAGAGAACTACAAACCCACAATGCTAAGCTGCGGGCCCACAATGCAAAGCGTCACCGAACAGCCTGCTGGGTGACCAGATAAAAGGACAAGCAAGGCCTGTGTTAGGTCTCTCTGGACGCCATTTCAACTGCCAGCAGGAGGTCTGTGTGTGACCGAGAGCGGGAGACTGCGGCCTACAGTGAGAGCCGGGTCATCCACCCCAGCGGGATCCTGAGAGGACAGCCCAGCTAGCAGAGCAGGTGGATCGGTTCGCACTGCAGAACACTTGAAGATGTTTCACCGGTCAGGGAGCCGGGATCGGCTGCGCGGTGTGATGGCGCCATCTTCTATTACAGAGGCACCATCCAGTGAAGCTCAGGACAAAGTGTACCAGCCGGCTGAGGACCTACAGCGGTGAGAGGACTTTTGCCCATTAAGTAGTTGACTGAGATATAGATAAGTGGCATCTGCTATCCAGACTGTACGCTGACACTTGTAGTCCCACGGAGGGGTATCTATTGCATCTAAGTGTTTTACAGCCGGATGTTCAGATATAACATTGCCTCTATAAAAGAATCAATCCTCTCACATCCTTCAGTTGTTGCTTAAGTTTCTCATCATATTGGATTACAATTAAGTGCACCACCTTCCACCACAAGATATCCAGGCTAGCTGAAGAAAAGACTGGAACAGGAGAAATTGCAATCACTTGGTTGTTCACTAAGCTATACACAATACAATTGAGGTCACACTGAACTGTACTCTAGAGGGAGCCATTTAGCAGCATAAGATTGATGTATATACTTGCACTGTTGTGTATTGTTGTTCTATTGATCTGTTTGCTTGGTCCTACCTAGAGAGATGATCCAATACAGGTATTGAAGTATTGGGGGACTGCTCCACTGTGTACAAGCCCACATATCCTTTGCCTAGTTGTTGCAGGGTAAAGTGATAGTCTTTACCAAACCTGAATATACGTCTCAGTTAATGTCATTAATCTGTGTTCAGTTTCCATTGAATGTATAATACTTTAATATAATTTCTTTGTTTTAGTAAAGTTCTTTGTGTGATTCAGAAATCTTGATTAAGTCTATCCTTATTACTGTAAGACAAATTACAATGGAACCCAAGGTGTCAGAGGTAAGAGAGAATCTGCAGAGTCGGGATAGCCTGTGGGGTATAGCGTCAATCAGCAGCCCCCATGGGGGTACCGCTACACTTTAATAACAGTCTTCTATTCAGGTAACGCCAGCTGTTGCTGCCCCAGGCAGAGTGCATTTGGTATCACTCCGCCTATGACAGGAGCCAGAGCTACACAGGAAGCATCGGCTCTGCAGTCACTTGCTTCCTCTACCACTGGCTTCATTCACAACACTGATGCTCTAGGATAGCAACCCAAGCCGCCATCCCAGAGCAGGAGGTCGCGGGCCACATCAGAGGGCTCTGCGGGCCACATGTGGCCCCCGGGCCACTGGTTGGACACCCCTGGCGTAGTATGTCAATTTAATATATATAAAGTAAAAACATATGAGAATGCACTCACATGCTGCAGAGATACACAGGCATATCTGGATGGTGTCAGATCCCTCATCTGGATGGATGGCTGCGGTGGCTGACTGGAGGATACAACGAGCAGCTCGGGAAACAGAACCGAAGGACAGGTGTGCCACTGACTGTTCTCTTACAAAGTTAACAGCCTAATCACCTTTAGTAAATTAACCACATTGATTTTCCTTGATTAACTAAAACTTGGTCTTCTCGAATTCCTGTTCAATTGGGCATTTTGTCTTCCAGCTTGGCTGTGACCTCAAAAAAGTTTCTGGTTCTACTTTGTGTCTGGTTGCCCCATGCTTTTCACATCTGTTTTTTTGTTACAATTTTGCCAAAAAGTATCCTATCCTGACCAAAGTCTCTGTATGGTCTTTGTTCTTGACTGATGATTTAGTGCCCTTTTCAGTTGCCTGTTAGCAATCATCTTTGGGGAGAACCTAAGAGACTTGATCTGGGGGGTGCAGTAAAAAACAGTCTTTATTCCAGAGGTCTTCAACACATACTGTGATCTCCTTAGAACCTAAGCCTCAAATATAAGCCTCAGTAGGTTATTTTCCTGCTCAGTGGCAGCTAGTGGGTTTTTCGTTTGGGGGGGTGGCAAACAAGCACCCCCTCTCCAGGCGGTCGGCGGCGTGGCACTGACAACCCCCCCACCCCCCAGGGTGGCTGGCGGTCAGGCACCTACCTGATCTAGGGCTGGCGGGCTGTGGTGTCCTCTCCTCCTCTCCTGGGGTATAGGGCAGCGGCTCTGGTGCCTGCTATTCCCGGGTCTTTCTTGACAGGTTTTCTTGGTTCTAACCCACTAGTCCTGTGTGCTATAAAAGGCATGGAGGTCTGAACCCTGTGGATATGTCCTACTGAGAGATACAGACTAAAAGGAGAAGCTGGACCTCGTTGTGGCCCACTCATCGCCATTACTGGAGTTTAGATTCCCAGTGTGATGCCAAGATCGGAGTTCCTGCTACTTTGCAGTCCTCCCTGGAGAAGGCAAACATGGGCTCAGCAAGATATGGCCTTTTTCCTATGCAGGTACACTGGGGCAGCCACAAGCCTGAAGTTAGGCACTAGGAATGTTAGGGAAAAGACTGCACTTTATTTCGGACTGTTACTTATGTTTGTCATCATGATAATTTAATCAAGTAAAGCATTTGAAATGTTGCCTGGCCTGAAGATTTTTAAAAGGATGTATTGCAAGTATGTAGTTGCAGTTTGGAACACTAAGCACATTGCAGTATGAAGATAACGATACAAGAGTTGATGCAGTGTGAAGATAAGGTGGTTACCTAGGGCAGTGTTTCTCAACTCCAGTCCTCAAGGCGCCCCAACAGGTCATGTTTTCAGAATTTCCCTCAGATGAAACGGCTGTGGTAATTACTAAGGCAGTGAAACTGATCAAATCACCTGTGCAAAATAATGGAAAGCCTGAAAACATGACCTGTTGGGGCGCCTCGAGGACTGGAGTTGAGAAACACTGACCTAGGGTAATGAAGGTTTCTCTAGTGGCTTGTCGTAAAAATGTACATATGACAGGTGAGATAGCCTCTTGCAGTGAGGGAGATGTTGTCGGCACTCCTTCTGCAGTTATCCATCTCCCATAGCAACAGGAGCAGATCTACACTGCCGAGGCCATTAGCCTGTACGCAGGTATGGAAGAACAAGAGTTAAGTGAATTGCATACATTGAGTCTGCAATATGCGCACAACAGGACCCCATACTGTTACATGGAGCTAGCGGTGATACGCTGGACAGGTTGAGAGGACAAGGGGTCTGCATGTCTAATACATTGAAAGAGATTATTCAAGTCAGTCGTCTGTTTCAGCAAAGGTACTCCATGTGTAGTGCAGCGACCCTATCTAAAGTGCCTAGTGTAGGCCAGAAGAACCCACCCTGGAGTAGGCCTCTCATGTGACCCTTGCTAGACGCCCAACAAGAAGGGAAACATAAACATGGAAGATGTGATGGCCACCCCATCATCCTACCCCCCCCCCCCGCTAGACTACATGCTGGACATAGGGTCAATTTGTAATAATCTAGTCTACATTATAATAACCTGTGAAAATCCAAGTCCATCACCCCTCCACCACTATCTCTTGGTCATACCATCAGAGGCATTGTACAGGATGCTAGACATTCCTGAGCAGAGCAGAAGAGAGTGCTCACTGTAAGAGGAGCATCTAATAATGTAAGCATATCACCTTATCACTTCCAAGGAAAATTAGCAGATAACCCCTGTGGACCAAAGATAAAGATTTTTTTGGTCCTGAAATTTTTCTTTCAATAAAATAGGTGCACCTATTCATGTTTGCACTGCTTCTTATTTTTTACTCCCTTAAATGCACATTCATTCCCAAAGTTTAGCTTTAGCATGGTGGCTCTGCAGCAGTTTCATCAGTCTAATTGAGCATCACTAATGTTACACATCGCCTTTCTAGCAGGTGTGGGAAAATAATAGCGCAGATGGAATCTACTCCTTTTTCATCACGCACACTCTACATCTCGAGTATTCACACTAAGTGGATAATGCAAATCTATATAGGACTCGTAAATCTTCTTTGATAAACATTTGTGCACTTAACTTCAATCCCCACTCTGGTTGCCGAAAACACAGAGAACAATTTGGAGAATAAAGCACTGTCTTCGAGAGAAAATATCACACCAACTTTCTCCACCTTCGTTGATTACTATTGCAAATGTTGTTTCAGACTCAGGCTGTAAATGAAACATTAACTCTCAGCTTCTTGATTTTTTTTGTTTTCCATTTTTTTATTTTAACTTTGGTGAGCATTGCGTTGCAGCTTCCCTGTGAGCCTGTGAGGGTGATGTATCAGACGAAACAAGTGCTGCTTTGAAACAGCTGTGGAGGCAGCCATCTGCCGCTGGGGACAATCAATATTCCAATGCATATGGGAAATGGGACAATAAATGGCCCGCTTTTTTCTTCTTTCCCAAGAAACCCGTTGGAGGCATGCAAGTAAAAATAAATTATTGATTCCAATGTTAAATTTAACTTCAAACTTCTTGATTAGGACACAGTGAACAGTAAAAACCATCAGGGCTTGTTAATGAAAAGATGAAAAATGCACAGGGTGCTCGGGAGCTGATTTGCCAGTGGATGAAGACGGTTCCACCCTTTAGGGGGGCGAATAGAATGATTGAGCATACCTTATTTCTTCCATCCATGGTGTTTGTTAAAAAATCTGAAACAAAGCTAAAATTAAAACTGTGCATATGATGAAAAAGTTTATTGTCATAGCTGCTGATGCTTTTCAAACAGATCCTGCTGCAGCCATATCGTGAACTTGGTGTTGAGTTATTCACTATAAGGTCATCACAGAGGACTAGGGGGCACTCTACGACTAGAGGAAAAGAGATTTAATCTCCAAGTATGGAAAGATTTCTTCACAGTAAGAGCTGTGAAAATGTGGAATAGACTCCCTCCAGAGGTGGTTCTGGCAAGCTCAGTAGATTGCTTTAACCACTTGCCGTCCACCATATAGCAATATGACGGCGGCAAAGTGGTTTAGTTATCCTGATCAGACGTCATATGACGTGATCAGGACAACTAGCCGACAGCGCGTCGATTGGAGATGCTGTGTGTCAGTCTGACACACCGCAACTCGGATCATGGTATGAAGCCTCTGACAGAGGCTTCTTACCACGTGATCAGCTGTGACCAATCACAGCTGATCATCGCGTGAACCAGAAAGTGTCGGTAAATGGCTTTCCTCGGTTCACGCTGACAGGGAGAGCCATACGGCGGCTCTCCCTGTCAGAGGGGGAGTCTGCGCTGGTAATCAGCACATTGATTATCAGTGCAGCCTCCATCAGATGTGCCAATCAGCTGCCAATAAATGCCCATCACCTGCCAACCTGTGCCCCAGAAAGAATGCCTGCCAGTACCCATAAAAGTGCCAATCAGTGCCCACAACAGTGCCAATCAGTGCCCATAAAATTGCCAATCAGTGCCCCATCAGTAATGCCTGTCAATGCCCTTCAGATGCCACTCATTTATGCCTGTCAGTAGCTCCTCATCAGTGCTGCCTATCCAGTGCCATCTATTAGTGCCCATCAGTGCTGCCTATCAGTGCCCATCAGTACCGCCTATCAGTGCTGCCTATCAGTGCCCATCAGTTATTTTTTTTCAAAATTGCCAGTCTTTTTTTGTTTATAGCGCAAAAAATAATATCCGCAGAGGTGATCAAATAGCACCAAAAGAAAGCTCTATTTATGGGAAGAAAATGATAAACATTTAGTTTGAGTACAGTGTTGCATGACCGCGCAATTGTCATTCAAAATGCGACAGCGATGAAAGCTGAAAATTGGCCTGGGCAGGAAGGGGGGAAAGTGCCTGGTATTGATGTGGTTAAAAAAGGCTATAATATAACTGGGTACTAACATTTATAGGTAAAGTTTATCTAGGAAAATCCGATTGCCTCTCGGGGGATCAGGAAGGATTTTTTTCCCCTGCTGTAGCAAATTGGAGCATGTTTTGCTGTTTTTTTTTGCCTTCCTCTGGATCAACTGTGGGTGTAGGTTTGTGTATATGGGATTGTATTTTTTATTATTTATTGGTTGAACTTGATGGACTTGTGTCTTTTTTTCAACCTGACTGACTATGTAACTATGTAGCCTCACCTAGAATTCACAATCTTCGATTTCAAGTACTCCACAAATGTGCACCATCTTAATGACCATGGGAAGGGAACATAACCCAGAAGGAAGCTCTTGTCCTGCCCACTGCTGCCCAATCAACTGGGCATTCCCTGCCCATTTGGCCATTTTCGATAAATGGTGTCCTGAGAATTCCATCCTTTTATGTAAATGAAAATGTGGGATGGGTAAAGTTGTAGCCACAGTTGATTGGGCAGCAGTAGACAGGAGTGATTGCTTCCTTCTGAGTTCAGTTCAAACCCAAGTTTGGACCAAACCCATGTTCATCCTTAATTTAGTGGGTAACTGTCCTTGGGTATTCCACTGGTGTGCTCCTATGATATGTAGTGGTTTTGGCTACTACTTCTTGCTGGGACATTATTAGGCCACACCTGTAGATGAATGCCTTGAGTAATATATAATGAATCGCTCAGGACCAGCTAGAAGCAAAAGTTTCTCTCTGAGTCTTTGTTTGTAGGCTCCACCTGTCTGCTCTTATGCCCTGTACACACGATCGGTTTTACCGATGAAAACAGTCCGATATACTTTTTTCATCGGACAAACCGATCGTGTATGGGCCCCATCGGTCTTTTTTCCATCAGTGAGAAAAATAGAACATGTTTTAAATTTATCCGATGGAAAAAAAACGATAGCAAATTACGATCGTCTGTGTGGAACTCCATCAGAGAAAAAACCCACGCATGCTCAGAATCAAGTCGACGCATGCTCAGAAGCATTGAACTTAATTTTTCTCGGCTCGTCTGAGTGTTTTACGTCACAGCGTTTTGGACGGTCGGATTTTTGACTGATGGTGTGTGGGCAAGACTGATGGAAGTCAGCTTCATCGGAAATCCGCTGGAAAAATCCATCGGATTTGAATCCATAGGCAATCTGATTGTGTGTACAGGGCTTTAGGCTAAGGTGACCAGATTTTTAAAATGAAATCCGGGGACATTTTTTTTCATTTACTAGTAATGGCGGCAATCAGCGACTCTCTGCCCGTTGCCGCCACCGCCCGCCTGACACACCTTTCAAATCTTACTCTCCGGGCCTCCGGCTACTACTGGGTGGAGAGCAGAGGAAGATCACTCCACCAGGGAAGGCAAGGAGATAAGCAGGCAGGCGGCTGGCCGGGACTTGAGCCAAGGCAGAAGAACATGCGAGCGGAGCTGAATGGGTATGCACCCCCAAAACTAAAGAAACATCCCCTATGCTCCGACCAGCACATGATCATCAGAAAGGGGCACAGATAATGGAAAAAAATACACCCCCCTAAGCTAGTAGGAGCGGCAGAGCGGGGGTGTGTAATTCAGATTTTTTTTTTTTTATTCTGCACTGACTGTCTTTGAAATTGCCCCAGCCCCTGTTCAAATCCAATCTGGGGACAAAACCGGGGACAGACTTAGTCTGGGGACAGAGTCCTCAATCCGGGGACTGTCCCCGGAAACCGGGGATGTCTGGTCACCCTACTTTAGGCTCTAGTTCCTGTTACCTAGCTCCTGATCCAGTTTCTGATATTATTATTATTTGGCTTGCCTCTGACCATGATTCTTGCCTGCTGTCCCTGACCTCTGCCTGGCTTTGGATGATTCCTCTTTGCTATCAGCCCTGACCTCTTGCTTTTCTGACAAAGATCTCAACACCAGAAATGTAGGCAGCCAAGTCATAATCAAACTCCTGCTTGGAAGATTGACTATGTTTAGGGGGGGAAATCAAGTTAGACAAAATTTGGCACTTTTTCATTGCGGTGCCCATCAGAGCAGCCTATCAGTGCCCATCATTGCCGCCTCATCAGTACCCATCAGTGCAGCCTATTGGTGCCCATCAGTGCAGCCTCATCATCAGCGCACGTCAGTGAAGGGTAAAAATTACCTGTTTGCAAAATTTTATAACAAATGCCTCGTGCAAACGATTAGTTTTCCTGACAAGAAAAGTGTGATGTGAGCTTTTTGTCAGGAATTCCGACCGTGTGTATGCTCCATCACACTTTTTCTGTCAGTTTTCCTGCCAAGAAAAGATTGAGAGCAGGATCTCAATTTTCTTGACAGGAAAAATTCCTATTGCAAATCGCGTTCGTCTGTATGCAATTACGACGCACAAAAAAACACGCATTCTCAGAATCAAACAGAAGAGCCAAACTGATTGTGTGTACGAGGCAAAACTATTAACGTTCTTGTTTTTTTTCAACATTTTTAGTCTTTTTACATTGGTTTACGAAAGATAAAAAAAAAAACGTGGTGATTAAATACAAACAAAAGAAAGCTCTATTTGTGTGAAAAAAATTATACAAATTTAAAGGAGAAGTATGGGATGGGTTAAATAACAAGTACATATCACATTAGTCACATATCAGCTAATCTTTTTTTCCTACCTCTTTTAGTTTTTACAGCATGTGCACATGAACTTTCCTTCTGCTGGCAAAAACGGTCCACTTTCAGTTTAAAAAGTTGTCAGGGGATGTGAACATCTCCACCAACACACCAACACACCCCCTGCCTCTGTCCCCCCTCCCCTAAGAGATGTGGCTGTGCTGATAGATAAGGAGGGGGAGGAGGGAGGAGGGAGAAGGGAGGGGGGAGCAGCTACGCTCTGTGAAGTCTCAGAAACAAGCAGAGGGAGGAGAGCCAACATCAATCAAGCAAAATGACAGGAAAGGGGGTGGATCCAGACTCTATATTCACACCATTGTCTGGATGATGCTGTATGAAAGACTGTAGAACCTCCCACAGGTATTTATCTCAATTTTAACAGAATGGGGGCACTTCTGAGAGGGCTGGGAGGGTTTATAGATATCAGCAGCTCACATAGAATAGATGTAAGCAAAAAAAAGAAAACCCATACTTCTCTTTTAATATAGGTACAGTGTAGCATGAATGCGCAATTGTCATGTAAAGTGTGACAACACCGAAAGCTGAAAACTGGCCTGGGCAGGAAGGGGGTAAAAGTGCCCTGTAGGCAAGTGGTGAATTAGCCAAGATTTTAGGAAAATGCATCTGCAATTGTCATAAAGATGACTCTGAGGCCTCGTACACACGGCCGAGATTCTCGTTGAAAAAAACATGTCGTTTTTTTTCGACGAGATTCTTGGACAAGAAACTTGTCCCGGCCGAGTGTACACACGCTCGTTTCAAAGAACCCGCGGTTCTTTGAATGGAGCGTACGCGGTGACGTCATCGACTACGACGAGCATGCGCTCGTCACATTAGATGCCGTCGCCGCCATCTTGGTATACCCTACGTATGCCTAGGAAGCTACCGCGCATGCGTTGAATTCATTTCGAACATGCGCGGGCTTCCGGGAGGACAGGTAAGTGTACACACACTCACTTTTCTCGTTGAGAAACATGCCGAGGAGAATCTCGACGAGAAAATAGAGAGCAGGTTCTCTATTTTCTCGTCGAGGTTACTTGTCGGTTTTCTCGACGAGAAACCCGATAGCCGCGTACACACGACCGATTTACTCGGCAAGACCTCTCTGTCAGCAAGTTTCTTGCTGGTTCTTGCCGAGAAAATCGGTCGTGTGTACGAGGCCTCTGTCAAATAAACAGCTACAGTCAGACCCCAAATAAAATAGATAAAATATTTAAAGATTCTTTATTGTTTACAAAAATATATAAAAAAAAAAACATATTTCTACTAAAGTATGGAACAATATAAAATAATTTTTCATAGAAGCCCATATAATATTCATAATAACCTTAGCTTTTAATAATCATGAAGGAAACTCTGCACAACACCAATGTCAAACAAACACTAGGCATTTCTTCTTTCTTTGGCTCCATCATTAAAATGCAAGCTAATTGTTCATGCTTCTGTTAGTTTCTTCATGTTCCATTGTGTTATACAGAATGTCTTTGAGAACTTCAAATGAATATCAGTGATGGATACAAGATTTACAAATAGTAAACAATTCAAAAAGAGGCGCGATTGCAAAGGAGCAGCGCCAAAGCCAAGAAAGCGACTTTGAACTGACGGGTGACAGCTGGCGGAATGCCATTTTGTTTTAATAAGTTTGTCACAGCTGACAAATAATTCTCTTTCATCTTGCAATATTACGCCGGAGCCTTGTTCTTCGTTGCTAGTAACAATCTCGGCAGGAGGCAGGAAAAAAAAAAAAAGAATAAGCAATCGTTTCCACGATGATAAATTTCGCCCATGCTAAACAAAATCCTTCGGGCCTTTTTCCACTACCGCTCTGTACATGTTTGACAGCTACTTGCAAAATTAGCTTTTAAAAAGTCCTGGGAGACGGGTTATTAATAATACAGTTTGACGTCCTTAAGAAGTGGCAGGATTGCCGAAATTCCTGTCTCTCCATTGTTCAATTGGCAGAGTTAGAAAAAAAATGGTTCTCTGTGTTGTTCTTTGGCAGTGGGATCAAGCGCCCATCAAGACATTGCGTATCATCATACTTTTCATTGTAAAAGTGGCCCTGATGAACATTTTCAGATGCCTTTTGTCTTGTATTATTGTTCAAGTAATAAAAAATCAAAAAAACACAGCAAAATGACACAGTTTTAGTTAGGCATGCCAATGGCTTTATATGCCAGCGTGGCCTAAAATTTTAATTATTGGAGCATGTAATTACAAACGTAACTTTTTTTTAAAAATATATTTTTTTTTTATTGCTATCTCAAATATAAAACACTACAGTGTATTATAAATCAAATCACACAAATATAAAAACAGCCATTGAATCGCATCTTCCTGTAGTTCACAAAATTATCCCTTAAAGAAATTGTAAACCTCAAAAAACAAATAAAAAAACCTGCAAGAAAAAGACATAATGATGTATCGCATACTAGCTCATTATTAAATACCTTAGAATGATGCCCTGAATGGCCGCTGACACGGCCGACATCTTTCCCGGAGTTACACTGAGCAAAATTATAAACGCATCACTTTTGTGTTTGCCCCTATTTATCATGAGCTGAACGCAAAGATCTACGACTTTTTCTATGTACACAAAAGGCCTATTTCGCTCAAATATTGTTCACAAATCTGTCTAAGCCCAGGTTCACACTGGGCTGCGGGAGTGAAGCCGTGCGAGTTCAGCTGAACTCGCACGATTTCACTCTCACTAGCAGTCCCGATTTCAGCCGCGATTACAAAGACATCTGTGCAGGTTTCTGCACAGATGTCAATGTAAATTGCGGCCCGAAATCGCAAAAAGTAGTACAGAAACGACTTTTTGAAATCGGTGCAGCGCCGCAGATGCGGTGTCACACCGATTAGGACAGTGCCATTGCCCGCAATTTGCGGCAAATATCGCCGTTTTGACATGCGATTTAACATGCCAAATCGCATGTCAAAACGCACCATTGTGAACCAGGGCTTAGTCTGTGTTAGTGAGCACTTCTCCTTTGCTGAGATAATTCATCCACCTCACAGGTATGGCATATCAAGATGCTGATTAGACAGCATGATTATCGCACAGGTGTGCCTTAGGCTGCCCACAATAAAAGGCCACTCTAAAATGTGCAGTTTTATCACACAGCACAATGCCACAGATGTCGCAAGTTTTGAGGGAGCGTGCAATTGGCATGCTAACTGCAGGAATGTCCACCAGGGC
Source organism: Rana muscosa (assembly GCA_029206835.1). Classification (NCBI taxonomy): domain Eukaryota; kingdom Metazoa; phylum Chordata; class Amphibia; order Anura; family Ranidae; genus Rana; species Rana muscosa. Next base: position 232,822,264 of record CM055123.1, on the reverse strand, counting down.
TGTTTCCCTTGAATTGAATGTTAATTTCTCTACCATAAGCCATCTCCAAAGGTGTTTCAGAGAATTTGGCAGTACATCCAACCAGCCTCACAACCGCAGACCACATGTAACCACACCAGCCCAGGACCTCCATATCCAGCATATTTACCTCCAAGATTGTCTGGGACCAGCCACCCGGACAGCTGCTGCAACTATCGGTTTGCATAACCAAAGAATTTCTGCACAAACTGTCAGAAACCATCTCAGGGAAGCTCATCTGCATGAATCGTCCTCATCGGGGTCTCGACTTGACTGCAGTTCGTCGTCGTAACCGACTTGAGTGGGAAAATGCTCACATTTGATGGAGTCTGGCACTTTGTTCTCTTCACGGATGAATCCCGGTTTTCACTGTACAGGGCAGATGACAGACAGCTGGTATGGCGCTGTGTGGGTGATCGGTTTGCTGATGTCAATGTTGTTGATTGAGTGGCCCATGATGGCAGTGGAGTTATGGTATGGGCAGGCGTATGCTATGGACAACAAACACAGGTTAATTTTATTGATGGCATTTTGAATGCACAGAGATACCGTGATGAGATCTTAAAGCCAATTGTTGTGCCATTCATCCATGACCATCACCTCATGTTGCAGCATGATAATGCACGGCCCCATATTGCAAGGATATGTACACAATTCCTGGAAGCTGAAAACATCCCAGTTCTTGCATGGCCAGCATACTCACCGGATATGCCACCCATTGAGCATGTTTGGCATGCTCTGGATCGGCGTATACGACAGCGTGTTCCAGTTCCTCCCAAAATCCAGCAATTTCGCACAGCCATTGAAGAGGAATGGACCAAGATTCCACAGGCTACAATCAACAACCTGATCAACTCAATGCAAAGGAGATGTGCTGCACTGTGTGAGGCAAATGGCGGTCACCCCAGATACTGACTGGTTTTCAGACCCCCCCGACCCCCCAATACAGTAAAACTACACATTTTAAAGTGGCCTTTTATTGTGGCCAGCCTTAGGCACACCTGTGCAATAATCATGCTATCTAATCAGCATTTGGATATGCCACACCTGTGAGTTGGATGAATTATCTCGGCAAAGGAGAAGTGCTCACCAACACAGATATAGTGAACAATATTTTTTGAGAAATAGGCCTTTTGTGTACATAGAAAAAGTCATAGATCTTTAACTTCAGCTCATGATAAATAGGGGCAAACACAAAAGTGTTGCGTTTATAATTTTGCTGAGTGTACTTCCGGGTTTGCGGGCTCTGTGATTGTCCGGAACCGCAATGACGTCACTCCCACGCATGCGCGTGGGTGCCACCATTCACAGCACATGCCCTGAAGAAACGGCATGAGCGGGTTGTTCCTTCAGTGCACATCTGCCAATGATGTCGGCGGCAGCGTATATGGTAAATATCTCCTAAATAGTGCAAGTTTAGGAGTGTTTTACAGTACCTACAGGTAAGCCTTATTATAGGCTTACCTGTAGGTAAAATTAAAGAGGAAGACTTTACTTCCTCTTTAATTTAGGTATAATTAAAATATCAACATGTTTCCAGCATTGGTATAACTTGCATTGCCTTTAAACACTAGACATGTGTATAATGACGAGAAAATTTGTTTAGTTTCATTTCGTTTCGTTTTGTTAATCTAGTTATTTATTGTAGTTAAATTTGGTTGATTTGTTCAATTCGTATTCGGGATTCATATTCGGACATTGTATTCAAAATTTGTTCTATGTATTTTTCTAATTTTCTTTGAATGTACATTTTTTTCTCGATTTGAAACATTCTGAACTATAAATATTGAATCAGTCTAATCGAAAAAAAATTTTTTTTTTTTTTTTTACGTTCGATTTTTCGATTTGAATGTGGCAGCCGAGTAACCAAACAACTGATTGTTATTTATACACATTGATCTTGTTTGTATTAATAATATGTTTATTCAAAATATGCAAAGTGTTCTAATTAATTAAAGTAGTATCTTACTTTCAACATTTCACTATGTACAATGCTGTGCAGAAGTTTTAGCCAGCTGAGAAAAAATAATGTCAAGTACAAATGCTTTTAAATATTTATATTTTACTGGTTTCTTTTTCTCAGTTTCACACTTGCAAAGTGAACGAACAAAAGAAAAATCTTCATCAAAGCATTACGACTCTTTAAATCACCTTTGGCTTAACAAAAACAGCAATATTTTGAAATAGCACACTAATAACACGCACAGTCTTTGATTTTAACAATATGTTTACAGTTCAAATTCAAATGGAATTCGATGTAAAATTTGAGTCAAATTTCAATTCGATATTCGGTAATTCTAACAAATTTTGTTTCATTATTCGGAAACTTCTGTAACATTCGTTTGTACTGTAATTCAGAGATTCAGATATACTGTGTATGAATCTCTAAATAATGAAAATATTGTCTGAATATTTATTCGGAACAAAACAAACTGCACATGTCTATTAAACACAAACTTTTAATTCCCCCCCCCCCTCAAAGAAAAGGCAAAAAGGGTGGAGGGTGGAGGGAGGAAGCAACAGATAGGAAATTGTTAAAATAGAAAGAGAGGGGGAAAAAGGAAAAAAAAAAGAGGGGATAAAGAAAAAAAGGGGGAGAACAAATATATAAATAATGCTAACAAAAAGGTAAAGGTTAATTAATAATAACGAATAGGTCATATTCTGACTCACTTTACTTAACCACTTCATTACCCACTTATAGTCATATGACGTCCGCAGGCGGGATCTCCCATCCTGGGCGGGCATCATATGACGTCCTGGGCTTCCCGGCGGTCTAGGGGGCACGCGCGCACACCCGCTGTCGCTTGGGACCCAGTGCGCATGCGGCGGCCGCGATGTCCGCTATTGCCCGTTAACACAGCAGGACCGTGGATCTATGTGTGTAAACAAACAGATCCAGGTCCTGTCAGTTGAGAGGAGACCGATGGTGTGTTCCCAGTACAGAGAAACACTGATCGGTCTCCTCCCCTTGTGAGTCCCCACCCCCTACAGTTAGAATCACTCCCTAGGACACACAATTAACCCCTTGATCGAAGAATGAGCTCACCAATCTGTTGCTTCTCTTTTCACTGTCTAGTCACAAGTTGGTCACAAGACCTGTAGGTGTTACTGAACTACAACATAGAAAAGACAGGTTTTCTGCCCTGCCAGAGAGGGCTGTGCCATGTGACAGAGCTGTGTAAAGACTTATACACACGGTACGATTGTTTGAAGGGGATTGTCTGTTGACAGACTGTTGTCCTAAATTCTTACCGTTAGCACGCTCCTTTTGACAATTGTTGTCCAATTTTTAGTCAAACAAATGTTGGATGACAGGCTAGTAAATTTTCGGCGGACAACGGCTCCATGTCTGATTTTTGTATGGTCAGTACACAAATCCGTCACACAAATCGAAAGTACAAACACGCATGCTCGAAATCACTGTTCACCAAACACGAAATTAGCAGAAATGGCCCAAAGGGTGGCGCTCAAGAGCTGAAATTCCTTGTAGTACGTCACTACGTTTGTGTTTGTGGCTCGGCAATTGTGTACCATTAGTATGCAAGATAAGATCCTGGCACACGCCCTTTTGACAAAAATCAGACGCTCAGTTGGCCAACGATTGTACCGTGTGTACGATGCTTTAATGTCAGAATTGGATAGGCAGAAACACCAATAACTTTGGCGGTTAAGACAGCTCCCATATACAGTATACAATTTAGCTGAATGGAGTTCAGCTTTAAAAATAGGTTTCAATTATCTGGAAAGATTTTTTTTTGTTTATGAACTTGCTGTTTTTTATTTTTTTGGCGACAGTTGTCACTTGCGAAAAACAACAGATTTGAAGTGCATAACGTCAATCAAAATATTTTCTTGGCGCCATCACGCATTTTTTACCATTAACTTTAACTTGTTCTTTGACAAATTTTTTTCTTCTACTAATAAAACACTCTAAACTGTTTCTAAGAACCAGAAACAAAGAGACACGGGTTCATAATCTCATAATATGATAACGCTGCTGACATTTCTTCTTTAGATCACTGAGCAAGGGACCTCATGCAAACACAATAGTGTGACCATCTTGTAAGCAAATGCCCATCGATGCGCGTCGGAACCTGGAAAACGCGCACGTATACACCGGCTATAACTGATAACTTTATCCTGCAGGGAAGTATTTTTTTCCTGGAGATGTGTGGGATCAATCTACTGTCAAACTGACTTGATCTTCAAACTCCAGTGGCCATAAAACATGTAGACGCGGATCGATGGCGCACTACGGCATGGGGATGCAATCAATCACTGATGAGTATCTGGCTGAAAATAAAGGGATTTATAAAGCACATATGGAGAGCAGCAGAGCCGAAATAGTGAAGATTTGTCTTAGAGAGTCCATTCTGTAGCTGTTCCAAAAGCGATTTTAAAGGGGCTTTGCATATATATACTGTGTGTGTGTGTGTATATATATATATATATATATATATATATATATATATATATATATATATATATATATATATACTGTATGTACATTTATACAGTTTATATACACTATATATACAGTATATTACTGTGCAAAAGTTTTTTAGGCGGGTGTGAAACATTTCTGTAAATTTGGCAGTTCCATACTGGGCCATAGTAAAATGACTCCGTCAGGAACACTCTACACTCATGGGTGGACATCATATGACATCCTCCCATACTCGCCGCTCCTGCGGGCCCCTGAGGGCCGGCAGCGCGGTGATCGGGGATGAGGCGTGTCCCCCGGGACACAGCCCATCCCAGATCAGTGTAAAAATGTCTCTTTACCATGTGACCAGCTGTGTCCAATCACAGCCAGTCACATGCACTGTCCTCGTGCACGCCGCTTGTGCGTGCCTCTAGGGGCAGGCAGAGCGGCGATCGGGAACGAGGCTTGTCACCCTGACACAGCCCATCCCCGATCGGGGTAAAGAGCCAATGAAATTGGCTCTTTACCACATGACTGGCTGTGTTCAATCACAGCCGGTCACAGAATGTAAACAACGAGCTGTTACCGGGTTCTCCTCCTCACACACCAATCGTGCGTGAGGAGGAGGTTGTGGTAACAGCTCGTTACCGCTTAAAGTGCACACTAATCACACTGCTTGCCCCCCCCCCCAGTAATAAAGAGGACCCATCATCAGCCCATCTGAGTACCTGTCACCAGCCTATCAAAGTACCTGTTACCAGCCCATATGATTACCTGTCACCAGCCCATCAAAGTACCTGTCACCAGCCCATGAGGGTACCTGTCACCAGCCCATCTGAGTACCTGAGTACTTGTCATAAGCCCATCAGAGTGCCCGAGTACCTGTCCCCAGCCCATCAGAGTACCTGTTACCAGGCCATCTGAGTACCTGAGTACCTGTCACTAGCCCATCAGAGTACCCAAGTACCTGTCACCAGCCCATCAGAGTACCCGAGTACCTGTCACTAGCCCATCTGAGTACCTGAGTACTTGTCACCATCCCATCAGAGTACCCAAGTACCTGTCACTAGCCCATCTGAGTACCTGAGTACTTGTCACCAGCCCATCAGAGTACCAGAGTACCTGTCACCAGCCCATCAGAGTACCTAAGTACCTGTCACCAGCCCATCAGAGTACCCAAGTACCTGTCACCAGCCCATCAGCGTACCCGAATACCTATCTGCAGCCCATCAGAGTACCCAAGTACCTGTCTCCAGCCCATTAGAGTACCCAGGTACCTGTCACCAGCCCATCAGAGTAACCAAGTACCTGTCACTAGCCCATCAAAGTACCCGAGTACCTTTTGCCAGAGTACCCGAGTACCTATCTGCAGCCCATGCCTCATAGAATATACCTTTTGGTGTTTGCTTTCCAAAATGGGGTCATTTTGTGGGTAATTCCACTGTCCTGGTACTCCAGGGCCTTCAAACGTGTAATAGGTCGTTAGGAAATTCTATGTGTAATTTATGCTCCTAGAACGCCTGAAGGTGCTTCCTGCATGTTGGACCTCTATAAGTGGCCAGGCTGTATAAAAGTCTCACACATGCGATATCGCCATACTTTAGACGAGTAGCAAAATGTATTTTGGGGTGTAATTTTTGCTATATACATGCTACGTGTTAGAAATATCTTATAAATTGACCACTTTGTGTAAAAAAAATAAGTTTTCATTTTCTTTCCACGTTTTACGAAGACTTGTGGAAAAAAATTAACCATTCAAAAGACTCATAATAACTCATAGAATATACTTTGGGGTGTTTGCTTTCCAAAATGGGCTCATTTTGTGGGTAAATCCATTGTCTTGGTGCTCCAGGGCCTTAAAAATTGTAATAGTTTGTTAGGAAATTAGATGTAAATGTAGAATGTAATTTATACTCCTAGAACGCCTGACGGTGCTCCCTGCAAGTTGGGCCTCTGTATGTGGCCAAGCTGTAAAAAGGTCACACACATGTGGTATTGCCATACTCAGGAGGAGTAGCAAAATGTATTTTGGGGTGTAATTAGAAGTATGCATATGCTGTGTGTGAGAAATCACTAGAGTTGAGCGGACACCTGGATGTTCGGGTTCGACGGGTTCGGCCGAACTTCGGAAAAAAGTTCGGGTTCGGGACCGAACTTTGCCCTGAACCCGAACCCCATTGAAGTCAATGGGGACCAGAACTTCTGAGGACTATTAGCGCTGTTTCCCGTGCTTAGAACTGTCCCTGCACAAAGTGTCATTTCTGAAGGAAAAAAAGTCATTTAAAATTCACTTGCGGCTATTAATGAATTGTCGGCTCCCGGCAATACATAGAAAAATCATTGATAAAAAAAAAAAAGCGTGGGGTTTCCCCCAAATTCAATTACCAGGCCCTTTAGGTCTGGAATGGATATTAAGGGGAACTCTGCCGCAAATTAAAAAAAAATGCGCGCGGTTCCCCCAAATATCCATACCAGGCCCTTCAGATCTGGTATGGATTTTAAGGGGAACTCCACCCCAATTTTTTTTTAAAAATGGCGTGGAGTACCCCAAAAAATCCAGACCAGACCCTTTATCCGAGCACGGAACCTGGCAGGCCGCAGGAAAAGAGGGGGGACGAGAGAGCGCCCCCCCTCCTGAACCGTACCAGGCCTCATCCCCACAACCCTTGCCGGTGGTTGTGTGGGTCTGCGGGCAGGGGGCTTATCGGAATCTGGAAGACCCCTTTAACAGATCCCGGCCCCCCCTATGTGAAATGGTAATGGGGTACATTGTATCCCTATCATTTCACAAAGAAAGTGTCAAAAATTTTAAAAATGACAATAGCCGGTTTTTGAAAATTCCTTTATTAATGTCTTCTCCTTTCTTCCATCTTCTTGAGAAATGTTGTTTGGGTACAGTGTTGCATGAGAAATTGGCATTCAAAGTGTGAGAGCACTGAAAGCTGAAAATTGGTCTGGGCAGGAAGGGGGTATAAGTGTCCTGTATTAAAGTGGTTAAGAAGCTTTCAGAAATAGAAGTGTTGATCAACGCTGAATCCTGGCCTAGGCCAAACAAGGCCCAGGCCTAGGGCAGCACTTTGCAGGGGGGCAGCACGGAAAGAGTCCCTGCCGGTTTGTGCTACACTGTTAGTGTAGCGCCAGTCTTATGGGGCAGACTGGGCAGAGAGGCAAAATTAGTCTAACGCCCCCATAAAGCGGTCGCACTGCTTCCGGTATGTGCATAAAGTAGAACTATAGGCAACAATTTTATTTTCATTTTGGATAGAGTAAGGGAGGGTTATAGCCCTGGTCAGTTTATTTTTTACCATTCCTGTCCCATTGCAGTGATTTCCCTTCACTTATGCCCCATAGCCAAACAGGAAGTGTGAGGAAATCTATGCAAATTAAATTCCCCCCCGCCCCCCAGGCCCTCAGAACTAGTGTCCCCACACTTTTTTAGGGCGTGTCTTAAGGGGTGTGGCCTTAACAGGAAGGGGTGGGTCATATTTAAATTAGGGGGTGCATGAGTTTAGTCCGGCCTAGGGCAGCACAAAACCTAAATACACTACTGGTGTTGATAGTTTAATTTTATCAATTAACTAAATGAAAATTAAATGAACAGAAGAGAAATCCAAACCAAATCAATATTTGGTGTGACCGTCCTTTTCCTTCAAACAGCATCAGCTCTTCTAGGTACACTTGCACACAGTTTTTGAAGGAACTTGCCAGGTAAGTTGTTCCAAACATCTTGGAGAACTAACCACAGATCTTCTGTGGATGCATGGGCTTCCGCTCCATAGGGCAAGGGGGGTCAATTGCCTGCCCCTGGAAGTCAGAGTGAAGACACACTTGCCCCCTGTGTTGCAATGGATGCTGCGGCCACCTTCGCGGCAGCCATGGACTTTTTTTTCTAAGTCTGCAGACTGCTGCTAGCCTGGGGGCTGGGGCTGCTCTCAGTCTTTTCCGACTATCTGTCCCTCCTTCCTCACCCCCCCGCCCAAGCATCGGATTGGCTCTGCCGCTCGGGCCTCTGTTTAACATCACCGTGACCCTGACCTGGCTGTTCCGTGATTGGCTGCTGCCTCAGCCTGTGTAAATGTGCCTATGCCGACCTGGCCGGCGCGGCGCTGGCTCCTCCCACAGGTGCGTGGCGTGCAGTGGCTGAGACAAGAGACTGAATACGCTGCCAGTGCCTGCCCTATCGCTGAAGAACTACAGGTAACAGCAGTGCCTGTGCCACGACACCACTAAGTACATCTTTTTGTATTGCAATGTATTGCAATACATCTGTGTTGTGGCTACAGTATACAGTATAGGCTGTTTTCATCAAGATCAAAATATGGCCACAACAGATGTATTGCAATACATGGCAATATAGAAAGATGTACATTCTCTAGGCTATATTTATATGGGCATGGAGGAAAGCGGAATTATCCTCAATAATGATGCCCCCCCCCCTGAAAAAAGTTTAGCGGACGCCCATGTGTGGATGTCAGCTTCCTCAAATTCTTCTGCCTCTTCATGTAATTCCAGACAGATTCCATAATGGTGAGATCAGGGCTCTGTGGGGGCCAAACCATCACTTCTAGGACTCCTTGTTTTTATTTACTCTGAAGATAGTTCCTAATGACATTGGCTGTATGCTTGGGATTGTTGTCCTGCTGCAGAAAACTAACACCTGCAAGACAAAGGCATAATGAGCTAGTATGCATAGCATACTAGCTCATTATGTAATACTCACCTGAGATCGAAGCCCTCGCTGCGGTGCCCGTACACAGCACTGGCCGCCAACATCACTCCCGGGGTTACTTCCGGGTATCGCGGCTCCGGCACTGTGATTGGCCGGAGCCTCGATGACGTCACTCCCACGCATGTGTGGGAGCCGCCGGTAACGGCGCACTCACTCGCTTCAGTGTGCTTCAGTGCCCGGCTTGTCAGTTTAAATGGAGGGCAATGTCTTGGAAGTTTGCAGTTGTTCCCTACTCTTTCCATTTTTGGATGATGAATTGAACAGTGCTCCATGAGATGTTCAAAGCTTGGGATTTTTTTTTATAACCTAACCCTGCTTTAAACTTCTCCACAACTTTATCCCTGACCTGTCTGGTGTGTTCTTTGGCCTTCATGATGCTGTTTGTTCACTAAGGATCTCTAAGAATCCTCTGAGGGCTTCACAGAACATCTGTATTTATATTGATATTAAATCACACACAGGTGGACTCTATTTACTAATTAGGTGACTTCTGAAGGCAATTGGTTCCACTAGATTTTATTTAGGGGTATCAGAGTAAAGGGGGCTGAATACAAATGCACACCACACTTTTCAGATATTTATTTGGAAAAAATTTGGAAAACCATTTATCATTTTCCTTCCACTTCACAATTATGTGTCACTTTGTGTTGGACATAAAATCCCAATAAAATAAATTTTTATTTTTTCGGTTGTAATGTGACAAAATGTCAAAAATTTAAAGGGGTATAAATACTTTTTCAAAGGCCAGGTTTATGAAATAAAATAGGGAGCAGTATTGCATGACAGAATAGTTGTCAGTCAAACGATACAATCACTAAACAATGGCTTGGTGCTAAAGGAGTATTACAAGTTGGTACTCACGTGGTTAGTTTCCTTTTTATCATGAATAGGGATAAGCCGAACACCCCCCGGTTCGGTTCGCATCCAGAACATGCGAACAGGCAAAAAATTGGTTCGAACACGCGAACACCGTTAAAGTCTATGGGACACGAACATGAAAAATCAAAAGTGCTAATTTTAAAGGTTAATATGCAAGTTATTATCATAAAAAGTGTTTGGGGACCCGGGTCCTGCCCCAGGGGACATGTATCAATGCAAAAAAAAGTTTTAAAAACGTCAGTTTTTTCGGTAGCAGTGATTTTAATAATGCTTAAAGTGAAACAATATATGTGAAATATTCCTTTAAATTTCGTACCTGGGGGATGTCTATAGTATGCCTGTAAAGTAGCACACGTTTCCCGTGTTTAGAACTGTCCCTGCACAAAATGTCATTTCTGAAGGAAAAAAAGTCATTTAAAACTACTCGCGGCTATAAATGAATTCTCGGGTCCCGGAAATACAGATAAGTCATTAAAAAAAACGGCATGCACCAAATTTTTACAAAAAAATGCCGTACGGGTCCCCCTAAAAATCCATACCAGACCCTTTAGGTTTTAACAAAGGGGACCCCCCAGATTCTGCCCCCCCCAATTCTGTTGAATTGGTAACGGGGTATATTGTACCCCTACCATTTCACAAAAGAAAGTGTCAAAAATGTTAAAAACCACACAGACACAGTTGGAACAAGTCCTTTAATAAAAAAAAAAAATAATAAATTCCAACAATGTAATCCAGTCTTGAGCGATACGGAGAGAAAAAAAGCCAAAGCGATCCTCTCTCCATGGGAGGTACCCAGGGAATGACGCTCTCCCTCCGTGACAGTTCTTTTAAAGCTGAGGGCGGGGCCACCTGTCACTTGCACGGGTGACCCCGCCCCCTCTGACACAACGGGGAAATGCTGGGGTTACCCAATGACGTGTACGGGTGACACCGCCCCTTCTGGCACATCACAGGAAAACCCGCGTTGCATCAGAGGGAGCGGGGTCACCCGTACACGTCACTGGGTAACCCCGGAATTTCCCCTTTGTGTCAGAGGGGGCGGGGTCACCCACGCAACTGACAGGTGGCCCCGCCCTCAGCTTTAAAAGAACTGTCACGGAGGGAGAGCATCATTCCGTGGGTACCTCCAATGGAGAGAGGATTGAGTCGGGTTTTTTTTTCTTTCTCCGTATCGCTCGAGACTGGATTACATCGTTGGAATTTTTTCTTTCTTACTTTTTTTTTCTTCTTACTAAAGACTTGTTTCAACTGTGTCTGTGTGGTTTTTAAAAATGTTGACACTTTCTTTTGTGAAATGGTAAGGGTACAATGTACCCTGTTATCAATTCACATAGGGGGGGCCGGAATCTTGGTGTCCCCTTTGTTAAAGGGGGCTTCCAGATTCCGATAAACCCCCCGCCCGCAGACCGCCACAACCACTGGGCAAGGGTTGTGGGGATGAGGCCCTTGTCCCCATCAACATGGGGACATCCTCCCCATGTTGAGGGCATGTGGCCTGGAACGATTCAGGAGGGGGGGCGCTCTCCCCCCCTTTTCCTGTGGCCTGCCAGGTTGCGTGCTCGGATAAGGGTCTGGTATGAATTTTTGGGGGGAACCCCACGCCATTTTTTTTTTTTGGTGCGGGGTTCCCCTTAAAATCCATACCAGACCTAAAGGATCTGGTATGGATTTTTAGGGGGACCCCTACGCTATTTTGTTTTTTAAATTTGGTGCAGGGTTCCAGTTAATATCCATACCAGACCTGAAGGGCCTAGTAATGGAATTTGGGGGAACCCCCACACTTTTTTTTTAATTTTGGTCCGGGGTTCCCTTAATATTCATACCAGACCCAAAGGGCCTGGTAATGGACTGTGGGGGAACCCATGCCGTTTTTTTCAATGACTTTTATCTGTATTGCCGGGACCCGACAATTCATTAATAGCCGCGAGTAGTTTTAAATTACTTTTTTTTCTTCAGAAATTACATTTTGTGCAGGGACAGTTCTAAACACGGGAAACATGCGCTAATTTACAGGCATTCTATAGACACCCCCAGGTACGAAATTTAAAGGATTATTTCACTTTAAGCATTATTAAAATCACTGCTCCTGAAAAAACTGCAGTTTTTAAAACTTTTTTTTTGAATTGATACATGTCCCCTGGGGCAGGACCCAGGTCCCCAAACACTTTTTATGATAATAACTTGCATATTAACCTTTAAAATTTGCATTTTTGATTTCTCCCATAGACTTTTAAAGGGTGTTCCTCGGCTTTCAAATTTGCCGCGAACACCCCAAATTGTTAGCTATTCGGCAAACGGGCGAACAGCCAATGTTCGAGTCAAACTCATGTTCGACCCGAACATAAACCCCATCCCTAATCATGAACGCTGGGAAGAGATGGAAATCTACATTTTGGTAAAAATGCACACAATTTAAATTTCACTTTTTTATGTTTTTTTTTTTGTTTTTTTGTTTTTTTAATACAGCTAGTATAAGTAATTGTCTATATATTAATTTCCCTGCTATCCCATGCATAGTACAACTCACACTGTAAGAAGGCTGGGGGGGTCCAACACTGCACACTTATAGGACACCACCACATTGCACAGTGCTGTCAATAGGTCACAGAGGAATAACAAGCAGGAGAAGAGTGATTAGGATGTCAACCTCATCTCAATTGTCATATCAGCATGTGGGGAAAGGGATAATTGGTGACCAAGTTGTAATGTTTATTGGTAGAGGAGAAATGTGAGGTCACTGACCTGACTTGGATCATAAGACTGGCGATACAAAATTACATCTTTTAGAAGATAAACCAGTTCACACGTATGTATTTCAGTGTTGTATTTACATTGTAGCCCTATAGTGTAAAGAGCATCTTTTATGTACTTAAAGGTCAGATTTTAATTTGCTATACTATATTTCTTATAAACTGACCCCAGAAGCTGTGAAGTCCATTCTGATGGCAGAAATGGCTTGGAAGTTAGCCAAATGGTGCAGCCACAAAATGCAGAATTAACCTGGGGTAGGTGCAGGGCACATACAAAGTAAATTATTTATTTTTAAATGCAGCTCACCTGAAAATTGTCACAGTACATAGAATGTGACATAATGTAAACAGTTATAACCTTGTCCAGGATAGATCTGGTACTCTGTAATGAGGAGGCATTGGGCGAGGTGGGGGAGGTAGTATATGAACCAAGAAGCATTTCAGACCATTCCTCAGTAATTTTTTAAATAAAGATGAATAGAGGGGATAGTAAAGGGGATTGGAAAATTAGCCCATTTTGGCTGGAAGTAATCGAAGATCCGGGGAGAATATGTGCTAGTTTGAAGGAATTCATAGTAGCAAATACAGGATCAGCTTCAACGGGAGTGATTTGGGATACCCTGAAGGCATTTTTACGGGGAATTTTAATTCAAAATATATAATTTATTTAAAAAACACGCGCCAAGGAAATTGCAGCGAGAGAAAAGGCGAAGAGGTCAGAGATTAACTATATAGGAAATCCAACCACAGAGAAATATAAGGAATGGTCAGAGACACAGGAAGAGTATAAAAAAAATAGTAATAAGAAAGGCGGAAAATAAAAAATTATTTCAGAAACAGAATTTTTATGGGGAGGGTGAGAGAGTGGGGAGAATTCTGGCCCTAATAGCTAGGGCCGGTGCTCCCCTATCTGTCATTCCGGCGGTCTGCGATGAGGAGGGGGAAATTAGGAGAGGTACATTAGAAATAAAAGAGGTCTTCAAAAAATACTATCAGAACCTGTATAGTAGTACACAATATGGTAACACAGAGGGAGAGATGGAAGCCTTTTTCACAGGTTTGCAGATCCCCCGGCTATCAGGGGAAGACAGGGAGGGTTTGGAGGCACGGCTTACACTGAAAGAGTTACAAGTGGCAACAATGGACATGGCAAACCAAAAGGCCCCAGGGCCCGATGGCTTGCCAACAGAAATATACAAAACCTACGGTGAGGTGCTGCTTCCAAAACTCCTGGAGGTATTTAATTGGGCAGCCGAGGAAGGGAAGTTACCCACGTCCATGACGGAAGAAACAATTATAGTACTATTAAAAGAGGGGAAAGATCAATTGGAGATGGCCTCATATAGACCGATATCTCTCCTGTGTGCAGATGTAAAAATCCTGGCCAAAATATTGGCAATGAGGTTAAATAAGATAGTCTCAAAGCTGGTACACCCGGATCAGACGGGATTTATCCCAGGTAGGTCTACCAGTTCTAACATAACAAGAGCATTTCTAAATACCCAGTTGCCAACAGATGTAGAGGGGTCAAGACCAATTTTATCCTTGGACGCAACCAAGGCACTTGAGTGGCACTACCTTTGGAAAGTCCTGGCAGAGTTTCAGTTTGGTCCTAATTTTATTCAATGGATTAGAATCCTGTATGAGGGTCCCAGGGTGAAGGTAAAGATAAATGGTGAATGTTCAGATTGGTTCCAATTGACTAGGGGGACAATGCATGGTTGCCCAATGTCGCCCCTGTGTTTCGCCCTTGCCATGGAGCCACTGGCCATTGCTATAAGGGCATCCCCGGAAAGGGTTTTAAGAGGAGGCTGAGGGAGGAGAAGGTGGCTATGTATGCGGATGACGTATTGCTTTTCCTAGGGGATACGCAAGCCTCATTGGAGACAGCAATAGACATAATAGGGGAATTTGGTATTTTGGAATTCTCGGGGCTAAAAATTTATTGGAACAAATCGGCCCTTTTGCCAATAGACCCATTGATAGGGCAGATAGATCAAGTGAAGGTAGTTGCCCAAATGAGATATTTAGGAATAAACATAACAAGGGACCCAGGGCAGTACATAGTAGACATGTGCATTCGTTTTCGTCCGAATGCATTTTCGTCCGAATTTCAGCTATTTTCGTTATCGTTTTAACAAACGAAAACGAAAGCACAGAATCCGAAAACCGAAAGATCCGACATAAACAAATGCTTTATTTTCGTTTTCGTTGCTACAACAGTTCGATATAGATAGGAGATTCGACGTGACGCTGACAATAACAATCTGTGTCTATCGAACCTGTGGTCGAATGCGCCTAACCTTAACTCTATTAGTCCAAGATTATTCTACATAGGAGAGAAAAGATTCGACATTATAGAGAGAAAAGATTTGACATAGGAGAGAAACATTCGACATAGGAGAGAAAAGATTCGACATAGGAGAGAAGATTCGACATTATAGAGAGAAAAGATTCGACATTATAGAGAGAAAAGATTTGACATAGGAGAGAAAAGATTCGACATAGGAGAGGAAAGATTCGACATAGGCGAGAAGATTCGACATTATAGAGAGAAAAGATTCGACATTATAGAGAGAAAAGATTCGACATAGGAGAGAAAGATTCGACATAGGAGAGGAAAGATTCGACATAGGAGAGGAAAGATTCGACATAGGAGAGGAAAGATTCGACATAGGAGAGGAAAGATTCGACATAGGAGAGGAAAGATTCGACATAGGAGAGGAAAGATTCGACATAGGAGAGGAAAGATTCGACATAGGAGAGAAAAGATTCGACATAGGAGAGAAAAGATTCGACATAGGAGAGAAAAGATTTGACATTATAGAGAGAAAAGATTCGACATTATAGAGAGAAAAGATTTGACATTATAGAGAGAAAAGATTTGACATTATAGAGAGAAAAGATTCGACATAGGAGAGAAAAGATTCGACATAGGAGAGAAAAGATTTGACATTATGGAGAGAAAAGATTTGACATTATAGAGAGAAAAGATTCGACATAGGAGAGAAAAGATTCGACATTATAGAGAGAAAAGATTCGACATAGGAGAGAAAAGATTCGACATTATAGAGAGAAAAGATTCGACATAGGAGAGAAAAGATCACTGCTTGTGGGCGGAACATTCGACCGGAAATGTATGATTGCAGAGTCGTACAGTTTCGCTGCTCCGTCGAATCTTCTTTGAACATTCGACAGACACCATAAGCCTTCAATGACAGATTCGACCTTAATTAATTCAGATTTTCGGACGAATGCAATTTTTAACGAAAAACGAAATAAATAAAAACGAATTTCGGGAGTAACTAAATAAATTTATTTTTTGGACGAAAACGAAATTCCGAAACGAAATATTTCAGTGTGCACATGTCTAGTACATAGCCGGAAATTTAGTACCATTGCTGACAAAGCTTAGAAAAAAATGCCGGGTTTGGAACAGGCTTCCACTTTCAGTGGCTGGCAGGAGCAATTTGGTAAAAATGGTATGGATGCCGCAAATTTTGTATATCCTCCATAATTCCCCAGTATGGATTCCAAGACAGTGGTTTAAGAAAATAGACAGGGTGTTTAGGGAATTGATCTGGAAGAACAGAGCAGCAAGGATTTGCCTCTGAGTCTTGCAACAACCCAGAGAGAAGGGGGGATTGGCCCTTCCGAACCCCAGATACTATTTTCTAGCTGCTCAAGTGCAGCATATGAGGGGCAGTAACCGAATGACAGGAAGAGAGACAGTAAAGGGGTTAACTCTGAATGATACAAGCCATGACACAGAAGTAGAGGCAGGAGAGGCAGATTATTTTTGTTCTAAATGTCCTACAGTTCAATTAATGGTAAAATGCTGGAAAGAGGTCAAGAAGATCCTGGGATATAAGGGATTCTCTGAATTCTCTCCCATATGGGACAATAGTATCTTGCAGGAACTAAAAGCTATGGGAAAGGTTGAGGAGTGGGATAGACTGGGAATACATTTATTGGCACAACTCTTTAGGGCAGGAAGAATAAAATCATTCCAAGAAATATGGGAGGAGTATGCTGTTCCAAATAGATCCTTTTACAGATATTTGCAAACTAGGCATGCGCTGAATGCACAGTTTGGACAGAGCCCACCGGAATGGAATGATATGCCCCTTCTCCGTAAATTAGTAAACGCAGAGGCCTCCAGAGGGGCAATTTCAGACATGTATGATTCCCTAGAAAGGGTGGATTGGGGGGGGGGTATTAGTTAGTAAAAACAAGGCTAAATGGGAGAGAGATGTGGGCCCACTTTCACAGGAACAATGGGAACAAATATTAGCAATAGGACCTAGGGTGTCATCTTCCCAAATAATGTCCCATCTTTATTTGGTACATAGAGCGTATCACACGCCTCAAAGGATGTTTCAGTTTGGCAGGAGGCCGAACTCGAGTTGTCAGTGATGCGGGGACACCAGGGGAGACCTAATACACATGGTTTGGAGATGCCCAAAGTTATACCAAAACTGGAAGAAAATAGTTGAGAAGATAAACACTGTGTTTGTGACATCTTTGCAGCCAGAAGCCAGGCTATGTGTATTGGGTCTCCTGGAAGAAAGGGGACTGCTAGAAGACAAACGAACAGCAATAACAAGATGTCTGTTTCAAGGAAGGAAAATTATTGCGCTGAAGTGGCAAGCGGAAACCCCCCCCCACAGTGTTAGAATGGAGGAGGGTGATAGATGATACCGTTGCAAAAGAAGAATTTATATACAAGAAGAGAGGAAATAAAAACAAATTTAATAATATGTGGAAAAATGGATAGAAGTGGAAACTCGTTTAAGGGTGGGTGACGGAAAAGCAAGTATGGCGGGTGTGAGGTTTTGTGGTTGTGACGAAGGGACATTGCGGGTTTTATATGTGATGAATATATATGTGTATTGTTGTATATGGGGGGGGGGGGTGGATGTATGTATGTTTTAAACACGTGAAAAAGGAAATAAAGAATATCTGATTTAAAAAAAAAAACAGTTATAGCCTTACAATATTTGGAACGCTGAAAATAGGTATAAAAATGTCTACTCTATGTGAATCTGAACAAACATAGAAGATATTTCTAGGGTAGAGGTAGAGGCAGGGAGCCATGAAAGTACAAGCTGGCCATCCTCCAATCATTAGGTCTACCTCTGTGCACACAAGTAGAGAAAAGTTAAATTCTGAGTTTTGGTCTTGCTAACATTTTGATAAAAAGTTAGGACATTTCAGCAAAGTTAAACTATTTTGGTGAAATTTATTGGAGTTAATCAGGAAGATGAAGTTAAGGGGGTTAAGTGATTATTAAGGATGCAACAAGTTTTTAACTGCTCATAATGTTGTAGAAGCTCCTTCCAACTATCTTGGACCAGTTTGTGGGTCCAAAAAATGCTCCAAAGTTAGCTGAGAACATAATATCAGATCCTAAGGCGAACCCTAAAGCTAGCCGTAATGCTTTGTTTATCCACCAAGCCATGAAATCACCACATTATTGCTGACTTGCAAATCACATAACTTTGTTAGAAAACAAAGGCAAGTGATTTTCACTTTCAAGCAAACTTTGACTAAGCAGTTCACATGGCAACATTTTAGATTATTTTGACAACTTTTAAACAGAGCTAAAATCAGTAATTTAGCAGCTAAATTAATTTCAGCAACCCACTCTGCTTAGGGCTCTTTCACACGGGATGGATCTGTGAAGATCCGCCCCGTGAAGCTCCGCTTGCTCAGCGGGGATCGCTCAGTTGAGCGCCCTGTCAGAGCGCCGCTCTCCCCTATGGGGGGGTCGGATGTCAGCGGACATGTCACCGCTGACATCCGTGGCTCCATAGGGCTACTTGGAGCGTCCGTCCAGGTCCGCCTAAAAAACTGACAGGCCGACCTGAACGGACCCTCCGTGTGAAAGGGGCCTTAGTCTATATTTTTCAATTTAAGACAAATATATTAAATGACTCATTCACTTGTTGATCTCTGGAAGGGAGTGAGGTATCAAAAGTAAGTTTCTTCCTTGAGAGTTTTGGAGGCTCCTTTCAACTACCCAAAACCTATTCTTGTGCCATAAGTGGCTGTTTGCTGGCCTTTAAGCGGACCTTATGCCTAACTCCAATGATATCCCTAACTCTAATCCTAAACATAACTCAAACCATAGTGTAGCACAAAATTCCTGGAGGAGCCACTGGTAATATTGGGTCCTCTGCTTTTTCTCTGGCCCTAGGCAAAAACTCACTCCTGCTAACACCACCAGTAGGGATGAGCTTCGAGTTCGAGTCGAACTCATGTTCGACTCGAACATAGCCTGTTCGCCCGTTCGCCGAACAACGAACAATTTGGGGTGTTCGCGGCAAATTCGAAAAGTTTATGGGAGAAATCTAAAGTGCTAATTATAAAATTATAAAGGCTTATATGCAAGTTATTGTCCTAAAAAGTGTTTGGGGACCTGGGTCTTGCCCCAGGGGACATGTATCAATGCAAAGAAAAGTTTTAAAAACGGCAGTTTTTTTTAGGAGCAGTGATTTTAATAATGCTTAAAGTGAAACAATAAAAGTGAAATATTCCTTTAAATTTCGTACCTGGGGGGGGTGTATGATATGCATGTTAAGTCGCGCATGTTTCCCGTGCTTAGAACTGTCTCTGCACAAAGTGTCATTTTTTAAGGAAAAAAAGTAATTTAAAACTCACTTGCGGCTATTAATGAATTGTCGGCTTTTATCAATACATAGAAAAGTCATTGACAAAAAAAAAACAAAAAAACGTGGGGGTTCCCCCAAATTCAATTACCAGGCCCTTCAGGTCTGGAATGGATATTAAGGGGAACCCCGCCGCAAATTAAAAAAAAATGGCGTGCGGTTCCCCCTAAATATCCATACCAGGCCCTTTAGATCTGGCATGGATTTTAAGAGGAGGAAGTTCCCCATCAGGTCCGCTCAGGCACAACCAATGACGGACAGCGCTGGACATCGGGATCGCCGTGGGACACTGGATTTCATCGATGGAATGTTGTTTTTTTTTTAATAAAGGACTTTTCCAAGGTGTTTGTGTGTTTTTATTTACATTTGTTTACACTTTCTTCGTGAAATGGTAGGGGTACAATGTACCCCTTACCAATTCACATGGGGGGGCAGGATCTGGGGGTCCCCTTTGTTAAAGGGGTATTCCAGATTCCGATAAGCCCCCTGCCCGCAGACCCCCACAACCACCGGGCAAGGGTTGTGGGGATGAGGCCCTTGTCCCCATCAACATGGGGACATCCTCCCCATGTTGAGGTCATGTGGCCTGGTACGGTTCAGGAGGGAGGGGGGGCGCTCTCTCATCCCCCCTCTTCCCCTGCGGCCGGCCAGGTTGCGTGCTCGGATAAGGGTCTGGTATGGATTTTTGGGGGGACTCCACGCCATTTTTTTTTATTTGGGGTGGAGTTCCCTTTAAAATCCATGCCAGATCTGAAGGGCCGGGTATGGATATTTAGGGGGAACCGCAAGCCATTTTTTTTTAAATTTGCGGCGGGGTTCCCCTTAATATCCATTCCAGACCTGAAGGGCCTGGTAATTGAATTTGGGGGAACCCCCACGCTTTTTTTTTTTTTATCGATGACTTTTCTATGTATTGATAAAAGCCGACAATTCATTAATAGCCGCGAGTGAGTTTTAAATTACTTTTTTTCCTTCAAAAATTACACTTTGTGCAGGGACAGTTCTAAGCACAGGAAACATGCGCGACTTTACATGCATATCATACACACCCCCCAGGTACAAAATTTAAAGGAAAATTTCACTTTTATTTTTTCATTTTAAGCATTATTAAAATCACCCTCCCGTAAAAACGTCTATTTTTTAAACCTTTTTTTTGCATTGATACATGTCCCCTGGGGTAGGACCCGGGTCCCCAAACACGTTTTAGGACAATAAATTGCATATTAGCCTTTATAATTAGCACTTTAGATTTCGAACGTTCGAGTCCATTGTATTTAATAGGGTTCTAAAGTTCACACGAACATTCTGTCTGTTCGCAGGTTCTGGTGCGAACCGAACAGGGGGGTGTTCGGCTCATCCCTGACCACCAGAATACCTTGGCTGGGAATTTCCAGCAGTCAAACAAGAATGGTGAACACTAACTGCTAGAAAATAAGCAGGTTGTATTGGCAGACAAAAGAGAAATGGTAACAAGGTGTGAATTAGTCATTTTTTGTCGACACAGTGCTATACAAATACAATGTAGTTAACCCAGGCACCTTTAGGATTAGAGATTAAGTCTCAAGTGACTGGGAAGGTCTAACAATAAGTACAACAGGATAGTTTACTTGGAGGCTTCCAGTCAAGAGCGGCTGGGCTTAGGCCTGAGAGTTTGACAAACTAACAGCAATCCAGTACTGCCACTAGGTAGGCCACAAGATCTAAGATACTCAATATTAACTTCTGCCAGCTCAGTTGGGACCCTTTAATGTTGGTGTGCTAAAGCTGTGCAATGATTCTGTGGTATAAAGCTCAGGAACAGTTAGATGATAGGTTAGACTCAGTCAGTGGGTATGCCTCTTTAAAGCAGCTAGGCAAAAGCAAACATGTTTGAAGAAAGAGGAGTGCAATGTGGAGAGAGAATTGGAAGGAGTTTGTGATGCACATGGAAGAATTAAAGTCAGCATTCTTAAATACTGGCAGCTTTAGCGGTGACCATTGGCGTTGATAGCTGTAGCTTTTAGAAGTAAATGGCACCAAATGTATTTGGCTTCTAGTGGGGAACAGTGTCACTGGGGGTTTTGGTCCTGCTAAGCCTGTGGAGCAAACACGAACTACAGTTGATTATAGCAGCTGTATGGGTTAGTGAGCCTCTGACTCAATCCTTATGTGGCAGTTCTTAGGAGACAATGAGTCGTCTGTGCGGCAGGAGCCCCCTTAAGTGGCAATGCAGCTGAGGCGATACAGATGAATACAGCTCCGGCAGTGACTCCGGAAGATAGCAGGCCTCCAAAGGTTATTTCATGGCTCAGTGCTCAGCACAGTGGTCTGCTACTCGGCTCTGATGCAGCCCTGTAAAATGCAGCACGACCTGGCCTGGTTTACAACAACAGGGCACAGCATGGTCACACGCACAACTTTCCTGTTGGCACATCTCTCTCCAACTGCCCAGCTCCTTCCCAGGCATTTTGTTTTGTATCATCCCTCCCCTTCTACTTTTACTTGTGGTATTTGTAGGTTTGTCCCCAGCTTCACTGTATGTAAGATCCTCCTTCGAGACTACATTTCCCAGTTTTCTCTGGGGACTTGCATTAGAGCTATGGCGGGGCAAAGTGGTGAACACTGCCATGTTGTGAGCAAGTAGAGTTCTGCGTCTCCAGGAACGATAGTGTTACACCTGCATTAACCCTAACCCTTTGTTGATAAATAAATGGCACATGATCACTTTGACAGTGTTGGTATATTTATCACATTGCTCTGTAAGAAAGAGATCCATGGGATTCGTAAGATAAAGTCAGAATGGGTTATTTTGGGAAGATATCAATTTATAATGATCATTCCAGTTATATGCACTTTGGTCAAGTAAAATACCCTATGCATATATGGGTAATTGAATAAAGAAGGGAATAGAAGTGGGCAGACCTGTCCCAAACCATTTCCCTCTAAAAAATGGTGGCCAGTAATGCCCCGTACACACGATCGGATAACCTATGGATTTTCGTTCGATGGATTTGTCCATCTGAAATCCGATGAAACTGTTTTTCATCAGTCTTGGCCACACACCATCAGTCAAAAAACCGACCGTTCCAAACGCGGTGACGTAAAACACTCTGATGAGCCGAGAAAAATGAAGTTTAATGCTTCTGAGCATGCGTCGACTTGATTCTAAGCATGCGTGGGTTTTTTAACTGATGGACTTGCCCATAGACGATCGGAAATTCCCATTGGTTTTTTATCCATCGGAAAATTTTAAAAAAAGTTCTATTTTTTACAACCGATGGAAAAAAGACCGATGGGTACCATACACGATCGGTTGGTCTGATGAAAACCATCCATCGGACGGTTTTCATCAGTCAAACCGATCGTGTGTACGGGGCTTTAGTGTTTGCTGCTGCTTGATGCATCTCCTGTTGTGATCCAGACAACCAAACAGAAGCAATGTCAGCCACTTGCTCAATTTTAGGTAAACCTACGGTACTTTGAAAAAACATCAAGAATGGCCATGGCTTACCTCTTGAAAATGTTAGTTGTTTGATGTTATCATGATGCTCTGGCTTCAATTACTTGACCAAGAACAAATAATCCAGGTCAGGATTGTCTGAGGAAATTCCTTATCTGCTCACACTGCTCTCTCCTCCTGTAAGAATGTTCCCTGTCATGACATGTATATGGAGCACACATGATTGGTTGTTAGGGCTGCCCCTCCCTCCACAAGTGTATGTGCCACTGTATGCACACCATATGTGTATTAAAATACATTTAAATTGATAATTGGAAATTATTATTATTATTATTTTAAAAATATCAGCCAAAGGTTCAGGTTTAAAGACAATTCCTGAGCAAATTCCCCACGCCTTCCACCAACACAGATTCAACCCTTTCACATTTAATTAAAAAACACCCCTTTATCCTATTTTAAACACTAACCGACCAGCGGTCGTCGTTATACGACAGCAGGTTGGCTCTCCTGTGCAGGCCTGTAGAAGCACGTAGCCTGCTATTCCTGACCATCAAGAACTGTCTCTCCATGGTGCCAGATCACTTCCAGTGACGTCATATCCTTGTGTTTCATGCTTGTTCCAGCCGACTTCCTGGTGGCCACAGGACTGCATAACGGATACCTTGCCATTCCACTGATGCCTGGATAATGGTCCTGGATGCCTGGGGAGTTACCACTTCAATCACACAGATGAGCTTGACATTAATTTACTTCTTATGAGTAGGGATGAGCTTCGTGTTCGAATCGAACATACGTTCGACTCGAACATCGGCTGTTCGATCGTTCGACGAAGATCGAACGATTTGGGCCGTTCGCGCCAAATTCGAGTGACGCGAACGGCCCACAATGCACTACGCCATCGCAGTGTCATCCAGACGCTGTGATTGGCCAAGCATGCACTGTGACCCCGCATGCTTGGCCAATCACAGCGCCGGCAGCGAGGAGAGCAATGATTGGCCACAGGCAGGATGCCTGTGGCCAATTATTGCTGAGGGTGTTTAGTACACGCCCCACACTATAAAAGGCCGCCAGCACGGCGGCCTAGTGTAGTGTGTTCCGGAGCAGGGATAGAGCAGCATAGGCAGGGACAGTGACTTTTATTTCTTTCTTGCTTAACCTGGATTCCTTTAGTTTAGGGAAAGAGAAGGATAGGTAGGGAGAGTGTCAGTGTGTTTTGTGCTTGTGCTATAGTGTGCTTAAAAAAAACATTTTTTCTAGGGACAGAAAACTGTAGGTAGGGAGAGTGTCAGTTTCTTTCACTGTGCAAGTCCTTGTTTCTAGGGACCTGGAAGGACAGTGAGTGAATTCTCCTTGTGCTATATTGTGCTTAAAAAAAACATTTTTTCTAGGGACAGAAAACTGTAGGTAGGGAGAGTGTCAGTTTCTTTCACTGTGCAAGTCCTTGTTTCCAGGGACCTGGAAGGACAGTGAGTGAATTCTCCTTGTGCTATATTGTGCTTAAAAAAAACATTTTTTCTAGGGACAGAAAACTGTAGGTAGGGAGAGTGTCAGTTTCTTTCACTGTGCAAGTCCTTGTTTCTAGGGACCTGGAAGGACAGTGAGTGAATTCTCCTTGTGCTATATTGTGCTTAAAAAAAACATTTTTTCTAGGGACAGAAAACTGTAGGTAGGGAGAGTGTCAGTTTCTTTCACTGTGCAAGTCCTTGTTTCTAGGGACCTGGAAGGACAGTGAGTGAATTCTCCTTGTGCTATATTGTGCTTAAAAAAAACATTTTTTCTAGGGACAGAAAACTGTAGGTAGGGAGAGTGTCAGTTTCTTTCACTGTGCAAGTCCTTGTTTCTAGGGACCTGGAAGGACAGTGAGTGAATTCTCCTTGTGCTATATTGTGCTGAAAAAAAACATTTTTTCTAGGGACAGAAAACTGTAGGTAGGGAGAGTGTCAGTTTCTTTCACTGTGCAAGTCCTTGTTTCTAGGGACCTGGAAGGGCAGTGAGTGAATTCTCCTTGTGCTATATTGTGCTTAAAAAAAACATTTTTTCTAGGGACAGAAAACTGTAGGTAGGGAGAGTGTCAGTTTCTTTCACTGTGCAAGTCCTTGTTTCTAGGGACCTGGAAGGACAGTGAGTGAATTCTCCTTGTGCTATATTGTGCTTAAAAAAAACATTTTTTCTAGGGACAGAAAACTGTAGGTAGGGAGAGTGTCAGTTTCTTTCACTGTGCAAGTCCTTGTTTCTAGGGACCTGGAAGGACAGTGAGTGAATTCTCCTTGTGCTATATTGTGCTTAAAAAAAACATTTTTTCTAGGGACAGAAAACTGTAGGTAGGGAGAGTGTCAGTTTCTTTCACTGTGTAAGTCCTTGTTTCTAGGGACCTGGAAGGACAGTGAGTGAATTCTCCTTGTGCTATATTGTGCTTAAAACAAAAATTTTTTCTAGGGACAGAAAACTGTAGGTAGGGAGAGTGTCAGTTTCTTTCACTGTGCAAGTCCTTGTTTCTAGGGACCTGGAAGGACAGTGAGTGCATTCTCCTTGTGCTATATTGTGCTTAAAAAAAACATTTTTTCTAGGGACAGAAAACTGTAGGTAGGGAGAGTGTCAGTTTCTTTCACTGTGCAAGTCCTTGTTTCTAGGGACCTGGAAGGACAGTGAGTGAATTCTCCTTGTGCTCTATTGTGCTTAAAAAAAACATTTTTTCTAGGGACAGAAAACTGTAGGTAGGGAGAGTGTCAGTTTCTTTCACTGTGTAAGTCCTTGTTTCTAGGGACCTGGAAGGACAGTGAGTGAATTCTCCTTGTGCTATATTGTGCTTAAAAAAAACATTTTTTCTAGGGACAGAAAACTGTAGGTAGGGAGAGTGTCAGTTTCTTTCACTGTGCAAGTCCTTGTTTCTAGGGACCTGGAAGGACAGTGAGTGAATTCTCCTTGTGCTATATTGTGCTTAAAAAAAACATTTTTTCTAGGGACAGAAAACTGTAGGTAGGGAGAGTGTCAGTTTCTTTCACTGTGCAAGTCCTTGTTTCTAGGGACCTGGAAGGACAGTGAGTGAATTCTCCTTGTGCTATATTGTGCTTAAAAAAAACATTTTTTCTAGGGACAGAAAACTGTAGGTAGGGAGAGTGTCAGTTTCTTTCACTGTGCAAGTCCTTGTTTCTAGGGACCTGGAAGGACAGTGAGTGAATTCTCCTTGTGCTAAATTGTGCTTAAAAAAAACATTTTTTCTAGGGACAGAAAACTGTAGGTAGGGAGAGTGTCAGTTTCTTTCACTGTGCAAGTCCTTGTTTCAAGGGACAGAGAAGGACACCTGAAGGTAGCCCTTATTGCTTTTTTCCCATCTCCCTGCAGGCCATCTATTAGAATGTCTGGAAGGCAAACAAGGAGAGGCAGACAGTCAGGAGGCAATAAAAGAGGGCAAGCAGGCTCTGTGTCTGGGGGCAACAGTGCTGGTCGTGGACGCGGTGCATTGTCATCAGCACATGGCCATGGGACACGCTTGTCCTTCTTTTCCGCAGCTGGACATGTTGAGCCACATCATGCCGAAGACTTGGTAGAGTGGATGACCAAGCCCTCCTCCTCCTCCTCATCCTCTCTCACCCAGGCTCAGGGTACTGGCAAAGCAGCTGCCAAAGCGTCCTCTTCCCTGGTATCAATGTCAGACTCATCATCAGTCACTCCTTCCCTAGACCCACCATGTCCTCCTCCTGAGGAGTCCCCCGAACTGTTTGAGCACAGTGTTGGGTACATGCTCCAGGAGGATGCCCAGCGTTTCGAAGGGTCTGATGATGAAACCCAGCTACAGGAAGGCAGTAGGGTGAGAGCAGACAGAGGGGATGCTCAAGAAGGACACCAATCTGGCAGTCATGTTCCAGCAGCTGCAGCATACTGCCAGATTGGCTCCAGTGATAAAGAGGGAGGGGATGATGAGGTCACTGACTCCACGTGGGTGCCTAATAGGAGAGAGGAGGAGGAGGATGAGGAGGAGGCACATCTCCAACGAGACAGGATGCCCTTTGGTGGCCAGCGTAAGGGCAGTACACCGACGGAATCACACCGCAGAGCTCCGCCTGTGCAGGGCGCTGCCTCTGCCCGTCATTCAAAAAGTTCCTTGGTGTGGGCCTTTTTTGAGGCTAGTGCATCAGATCGCACAGCTGCTGTTTGCAACATATGTCTCAAGCGTATATCGCGTGGCCAAAACATCAGCCGCTTGGGTACCACATGCCTGACCAGACATATGTTGACCTGCCATGCAGCTCGTTGGCAAGCCTACCTCAAAGACCCACACCAAAGAACAAAGCGGACCTCTCCTTGCACCGCATCAGCTGGGATTTCCAACCCCACTATAACTTCAGTCCTCTCTGAAACATGCACTGAGAGGAATGAAGGTGTAGAATTAGGTGTGTCACAGCCAAGTACTTGCGGCCACTCTGCTAGCAGTACACCGACGTCCGATTCTAGCAGGCAAATTTCCCTGCCCCAGCTGCTGGACGGTCGAAAGAAGTTCACTCCCAGCCATCCACATGCCCAGCGGTTGAATGCTAGCTTGGCTAAGTTGCTAGCGCTTCAACTGCTGCCTTTTCAGTTGGTAGACTCGGCCCCCTTCCGTGAGTTTGTGCAATGTGCGGTTCCTCAGTGGCAGGTTCCCAAACGCCACTTTTTCTCACGGAAGGCTATTCCGGCTCTCTACCGGCATGTGGAAGGCAATGTCTTGGCCTCGCTGGACAGGGCGGTCAGCGGTAAGGTGCATATTACCGCTGACTCATGGTCCAGCAGGCATGGACAGGGACGTTACCTTTCTTTCACGGCCCATTGGGTCACTCTTTTGGCAGCTGGGAAGGATGCAGGACAAGGTGCAGTAGTGTTGGAGGTTGTCCCACCGCCACGCCTCCAAAATGCTACTACTGGTTGTGACACACCTCTCTCCTCCACCCCCTCCTCTTCTTCTTCCTCCATGGCCTCTTCCTGTGGTTTGTCCTATGAACCAGCGGTGCTCCATAGCCGTTCACGGGGCTACGCAAGTACGCAGGCAAAAAGATGCCATGCCGTGCTTGCGCTGGTGTGTTTGGGGG
Organism: Rana muscosa; assembly: GCA_029206835.1. NCBI lineage: Eukaryota > Metazoa > Chordata > Amphibia > Anura > Ranidae > Rana > Rana muscosa. The sequence goes on along the minus strand of CM055123.1, from coordinate 232,794,286 downwards.
ACAGAAGCCACACTGGGGCAGAGGTCCTGTCTGCTCTGCAGGGCCAGGCCGAGAGGTGGTTGACGCCACGCCAGCTTAAGCCAGGAATGGTGGTTTGCGACAATGGCACCAACCTCCTCTCCGCCCTCTGACAGGGACAACTGACCCATGTGCCCTGTGTGGCTCACGTCCTTAACCTGGTGGTGCAGCGGTTCTTGTGCAGGTACCCGGGCTTACAGGATGTCCTGAGGCAGGCCAGGAAAGTCTGTGTGCATTTCCGCAGATCTTATAATGCCAGTGCTCGCCTGGCTGAGCTGCAAAAGGAGTTGAACCTGCCCAAGAACCGCCTTATATGTGACATGCCCACCAGGTGGAACTCAACGTTGGCCATGCTGCAGCGGCTGCACACGCAGCAGAGGGCCATCAATGAGTACCTGTGCGACTACGGCACCAGGACAGGGTCAGGGGAGCTTGGTTTTTTTTCTCCACGCCAGTGGGGCATGATCAGGGATGCATGCACTGTCCTGGCACCATTTTAGGAGGCCACGAGGATGGTGAGCAGTGACAGTGCATGCATCAGTGACACTGTACCTCTTGTCCACCTGTTGGAGCACACGCTGCGTGGAATAATGGACAGGGCACTTGAGGCAGAACAGAGGCAGGAAGAGGAGGACTTCCTTGCCTCTCAAGGCCCCCTTTACCCAGACAGTGTTCCTTCTGTCCCACCCATCGCACAGGAAGAGGAAGAGGAGGAGGAGGAGGAGGAGGAGGAGGATTGTGTCAGCATGGAGGTGGAGGCTGGCACTCAGCATCATCAGCAGCAGTCTTTTAGGGATGATTTACAGTCCCAAGAAACCAGTGGACTTGTACGTGGCTGGGAGGAGGTGACTGCGGATCATGTCGTCCTTAGTGACCCAGAGGACTCCGGAGCGAATGCCTCAGCAAACCTACGCTGCATGGCCTCCCTGATCCTGCAAAGTCTGCGGAAGGATCCTCGTATTCTTCGGATCAAGGAGAGGGACCATTACTGGCTGGCCACTCTCCTTGATCCACGGTACAAGGGTAAGGTTGCGGACCTTATGTTACCGTCGCAGAGGGAGCAGAGGATGAGACAACTCCGGGAGGCCTTGCAGAAAGGTCTGTGCAACGCGTTCCCAGAGACTGGGAGGTTACAAACTCCTGGTCCAGGACAACGAGTTGCTGAGGCTTCGGCCAGTCAAAGAAGGAGCGGTGGGGAAGGTGGCCGTCTGACCGATGCGTTCAGACAATTCTTTAGTCCGCAGCCCCAAAGTATGATTGGTTCCAGCAACCATCGCCAGCGTCTGATAAACATGGTGCAGGAATATCTAGGGGCAAGGTCAGACTTGGACACCTTCCCCACCGAAAATCCTCTGGCTTACTGGGTCTTGAGGATGGATCACTGGCCAGAGCTTGCACAGTATGCAATTGAGCTACTGGCCTGTCCTGCATCCAGCGTTCTTTCGGAACGCACATTCAGTGCTGCTGGAGGATTTGTCACGGATCACAGGGTGCACCTGTCCACCGACTCGGTTGATCGACTGACTTTCATCAAGATGAACCAGTCTTGGATCACCACCAGCTACCACACACCTGATGCTGATATAACAGACTAATTGATTTTAACATGTCACATCCCTTCAAGACTGATGCTGATGCTGAGTGTCTGTGCTGTTATGTTGACTGGCTATCCTCCTCCTCCGAGTCCTCAATGATACGATTGATGATGATAGCTTGGAAGATCATTTTTGTTTATGGGTGCCGCCACCAGTGGCTAAGGCCCAATTTTTCAGCCCCTGTTTTACAGGGGCGTGTAATTACAATTTTTTTAGCAATAATTTGCCATAGGGCTCATTGCTGTGCTCCAAGTACAGTATCTGTGAGGGGTTGGAGTGTTGTGGCACCAGTGCCTAAGGCCCAATTTTTCAGCCCCTGTTTAACAGGGGCGTGTCATTACAATTTTTGAAGCAATAATTTGCAACAGGGCTCATTGCTGTGCTCCAAGTACAGTATCTGTGAGGGGTTGTAGTGTTGTGCCACCAGTGCCTAAGGCCCAATTTTTCAGCCCCTGTTCAACAGGGGCATGTAATTACAATTCTTGATCTAATAATTCACAGCAGGGCCCATTCCTGCACCCACCAAGAGTAACTCTGAGGGCTTACAGTGTTGTGTCAACACCACCACCACCACCAAAGGCCCAATTTTTCAGCCCCTGTTCAACAGGGGCATGCAATTACAATTCTTGATCTAATAATTCACAGCAGGGCCCATTGCTGCACCCACCAAGAGTAACTGTCAGGGCTTACAGTGTTGTGGCACCAGCACCACCATCAAAGGCCCAATTTTTACTACCACTGTTCAACAATTATATGTAATTACAATTCCTGATATAATAGTTGACAGCAGGGCGTTCCAGCACCAACCAAGAGTAACTGTGAGTGCTTACAGTGTTGTGCCAACACCAACAACTAAGGGGCCTATTTCTGCAGAGTATCTACGGCAGGTCCCTACTTTCAAACATCCAACTTACAAACGACTCCTACTTGCAAACGCAAGAAGACAACAGGAAGTGAGAGGAAATCTACCCCTAGGAAGGAAAATTCTCTCCTGTAAGAATTAATATGGGAGAAAGGTGTCTCCTCTGTACTGATGCTTTATCAGCAATCCTTGTTTCAAGAAAAACACCACATTTCAAAAACAGTTGTCATTGGGACGGAAAGTGAGGTGAAATGTTCTGAACAGGGGCACAGACAGCAAAACAAATGTTACAGGGGTGATAACCCTTACCTATGTTTTCCAAAAATTTCAAAAATAGATTTTTGGGCTGGAGCTACACTTAAACAATGTACCTGTTCAAAATTACAAACAGATTCTACATAAGAACAAACCTACAGTCCCTGTCTTGTATGCACCGCCTGTATACGGCTGTTCAGAGTATATAGGGCCTTTTTTATTTTATGTGCGGGGTTCCCCTTAATATCCATACAAGACCCAAAGGGGCTGGTAATGGGCTGGGGTGGGGGGGGGGGGGGTCATGGGGTAGCTATGCCATTTTTCTTAAAGATTTTCATCCATATTACCGGGAGCAGACATTACATTAAAGCCGCAAGCAGTTTTAAATGGCTTTTTTTTCCTTTAGAAGTGTCATTTTGTGCAGGGACAGTTCTAAACACGGGAAACACGTGGCACTTCACAGGCATACTTTAGACACCCCCCAGGTACGATATTTAAAGGAATATTTGACTTTTTTTTTTCACTTTATGCATCATTAAAATGACTGCTCCCGAAAAACGACCGTTTTTAAAACTTCTTTTTGCATTGATACATGTCCCCTGGTGCAGAACCCGGGTTCCCAAACCCTTTTTAGGACAATAACATGCATAATAGTTGTTATAATTAGCACTTTAGAATTCGAACGTTCGCATCCATTGTATTTAATAGGGTTCTAATGTTCGTACGAACTTTCGGTCCGTTCGCGGGTTCTGGTGCGAACCGAACCCGGGGGTGTTCGGCTCATCACTACTTATGAGTGTTACATTTACTTTGCGATTAAAACTTTGCTTAAATACTACACTGATGTGGCGCTTCCTGTGTTTTCCCTTCCTCCTTGTCTGTTCACAGAGCTGGCTTTCTCTGAGGCTAGCTCCCACCATTCATTTTAAGGACTGACCCTTTAAAGGACTAAAGGACTTTTATTGTTATTTTTCTATTGGCTCATTGCTATATGTTTACTGTTACTCCATCCCTGCGCTTAGTTTCCTTTCTTATATAGAATCCTTTGAGAACCTCACCAATGAACCAAATGGCAGACTCTTAATCTACCCCTGCACTTTTGCTGTCATCCTTTGTCATGATGTCACCACACAGCTTCTGGATGCTTCGGGACCTTATGAAAACTTCACCAATGGACCCAATGGCAGACTTTTGATCCACCACTGCAGTCTTGTTGCTACACCTTTGGTGATGTCACCACACCACCACTGAAGTCTTCACAACTTTTTGAGAACCTCACCATTGGACCCAATGGCAGACTGGTTTTCCACCCCTTCAGTCTTGCTGCTACCCTTGTTGTGATGTCATCACACTGCCACTGCAATCTTTAGGATCTTGTGAGAACCTCACCAATGGACTCAATGGCAGACTGTTATTCTATCTCTGCAGTCCTGTTGCCACCCCTTGTTGTGATGTCACCACACAGCTACTGAAGTCTTCAGGACCCAGCTAGAGTTTACAATGGATCTAATGGAATGTTTCTAGAGAAGCAATGTGAGAACCTGAAGAAGGACCGTTCGCCACTGCAGTAAAGAAGTATATGAATTTTGGACCTAGCACATCACAGATTTAACTTAATATTTGCAGTAATTAGCTTGTTTTCTTTTTTCTTTCTTTCTTTTAATTATGGGGGTGATTAGCTTCAGGATGGGAGGTATTGTTTGAGTGGAGCGAGAGCCTCTCTTGCCCAAAATACGCTTTAAATTGAAGAGGAATTTTCCTTTAAAAGAAAAGTTTTTTTCTTCTGCTTTCAAACTTTTTTTTTTTCTCTCCTTGTCTTTTTTTTTTTTGGCCAGCTGTAAAATGTCAATTTTTATAGGAAGTGGAACGCGGCAGCAATATTTTGCCCCTCTCTACACACCAGTGCCATGTTTGTGTATTTTATTATCATCTCTACGTGGCGAGGACCTTTTCTGAGTAGGAGAAGCACTTGTTCCGGGGCTTTGCGGCGTGGAAACTTAGAATGTGATAAATGTTGCGAGCAATCAATGACAATCACATTGTTATACCTACGCTGACTATTGTATATAATGTATCTCTGTCTTCCCCTCCAATGTCCTGTTGTTGCTAAGCAACGCTATCACGGCTCGCCTGTATCGCGTTGTATCAAATTTATTTTTATTGAGCAGGAGGGAATGGTGATAAAATAACCAAAAAATGGATTTTATTAGAGGAAGGGATAGAAAACAAAATGAGTGTGTGTTACCTAAAGTCTTTAAAAAAAAAATTGCTATCTATCAAAAGACAGAAATTCGATATTACAGCAGGATCTCATAATCTTCTTGTTAACAGTATCTAAATTACATGCATACACTGACATATGTATGAATGTGACTCATTCAAAGGAGGCTTCTACTTTGCCCATAGATTCATCCAATTTTATTTTGAACCTCTTGACACATGGAAGGTTAATATACCAATGTCTGCAGTGTTAGGATTCATCTATTTATTTTTAGTGTTTCTTCTGCATACTGCTGGGGGGACGTTCTGCATTCTCCTATGGCCTAGCTTGGTATGCTGCTGAGGATAGTTCTACATGCTGCTGGGGGTAATTCTAGAAGCCACTGGGTATAGTTCTACATACTGCTACTGTGTAAATCTGCATGTTGCTATGGGTTAATTATGCAATGTTTCTGGGGATGTTTCTTCAATGTTGTTGGGGGTAGTTATGGAAGCTGCTGCTGGGTTATTCTGCATGCTGCTGGGAGTTGTTATGAAAGCTGCTTGTGGGTAGTTATGCATACTGCTATGAGGTATATACCGTATGTATGTTTCTGAGTGGTAGTTCTTCATGTTGTTGAAGGTGCTTATGCAAGCTGCTGGTGGGTTGTTCTGCATGCTGCTAGTGCAGCCTTCTTAATGCAGTTTGGGGTACATAGCGCACCCCATGTAGGAGCCACTGGTGAATTGGAATCCCTCACCCTACACAGCCAGGCACACCAAATCTCCACAGTTTCCCAGAGAAAGGGAGTCACCGCTCAAGGTAGAAGATGTAACTGATGAACCTCTTCACCAGATCCAAAGCCACGGGTGCTGGCAATGCATATGATAATGCAAAATGAAGAGGGATGTTTAGACAGCCACACTCCAATTTTTTTTAATTTTATTGTAAAAGTAAAATCACAGGAAACATGCAACAGCAAACCAGGTACAAGCTGACACGTTTCACACTAAAACTTAGTGCTTAATCATAGCTAACACACATGAAAAATGGATATCAAATATATACTCTTCCCCACTGGTCACATGGCCTGGGGGTGGTGATTAGAGGTCCACAGTTTCCCAGAGTCAGAAAACCGTCCAGTACTTTTTTTTTTATTGAGGAAATAAAACTTGAATGGGGAGTAGGGGTATTATGGGACGCCCACTTGACTTTGAAACATCTTCAAGGACAACTCCTAGTATATACAGTCCTATATGTCAGGGTCACCTGTGGCCAGGTGACAGATGCACACCGTAGGGGGACAGGAGTGCACCGCGAGGTAGTGAACCCTATGGCTGGCTTCTGCGGATAGGGAACTGGGTGGTTGTGGAAAGCGGGACCAGAGGAGCACAACCGGGATCCAAACGGAAGCTAGAGCCAAGATTCCCCAGGGCGCGGAGTCTAAGACCCAGCTGGTCTTCTCCAGGGCCTCTAGTGGTGAGGATGTTAGCTGCAGGCTGGGACCTGGTCGCGGCCCCTGGAGTTTTCTAGCTCACGCCCCGCAGGATAAGGGGACAAGAGGGGAAGCAGCAGCACACGAAGAGAGAACCGAATAACAAGCTGAAGGTCAGGGGCCACAAGCAGACAAGGATAACGAAGAACGAGCTGAAGGTCAAGGGTCACGAGCAGACAGGGATAGTCGGGGACAAGCCAATAACGTAACAGAGAGACAGACGTAGCACCCGGCAGGCAGGAACCCAAACACACAATGCCTAACAAACACGTTGATCAGCAAAGCAGGCTTGCAGTTCACAGGTTAATATAGTGTTCAGTGATAGGGCCTGGGGTGGAGTCAGGCTGGGAGGAAATTATAAAGGAAGCCAGGTGAAGGAGGTCTGGTCTCTAGATGAACACATGAGGAGGAAGGTAAGATGGCAGACAGACATTAATGCATATCCATGACAGTACCCTCCCTCTTATGGGCCCTCCCCCACCTGGACCCAGGCTTAAAGGGAAATCTCTGATGAAACCTTCTCAACAGATGAGGTGCAGCGACATCAGATGCAGCGATCCAAGACGCCTCCTCAGGACCAAAACCTCTCCAATGCACAAGGTACTGAAGAATGCCTCTGCAGAGCCGAGAATCCAGAACTTGTCTAACCTCGTACTTAAGATTATCCTCAGAGACCGAAAACGAGGTAGGGAGATGACAAGAAGATCTATTGAGGACCAAAGGCTCTCTAGGAATAAGCAAGGGCATGAAAGGATCAACAGGAATCTGAGGAGGCTCACTGGGCATGGGCTGGACTGGCATAACTAGTACAGAGGCAGAGTGAATAGCTGAGTCAGGTGTAGCGACTACCTGAATCACATCGCAAGACGTAGCGACTGCAGGACTTGTAGACAAGCTAGCCTGGCTGTGCGTCCAAGGGTGGTTAGGGACAGAGAAATGTAAATGGTTATGCAACCTGGAATGAATGACCGGCTCAGATTCACAGGAGGCAACCTTGGGTAGGCAGGACGAGGAACAGGAGGGACCCCAAGCCAGGATCTGTCCAGTAGTCCAGTCCACATGAGGAGAATGGAGCTGTAACCATGGGAGACCCAAAATTATAGGCGTTGAGGCCTTGGGTAAGATAAGGAAGGATATCCACTCCTGGTGGAGTGTCCCTACCGACATCTTAACAGGGAGGGTCTGGAAGCGGATAGGTCCCCCTGGGAGAACAGTACCATCAATCGCCAAGACCACCAATGGCGTGGTGAGGGGCAAAAGAGTAAGTCTCATGGACGATGCGATTTCCCAGTCCATGAAGTTACCAGCGGCTCCGGAATCCAGATATGCTGAGACCGAATGAGAAGAAGCACCAACATGAAGGAACACAGAAAGCAGAAGACGAGAAGGGGAAGGTGATATTTCTGGGTCCAATACTCCACTTTCCAGATGAAGTGGACCCAAACGTTTTTCTGGACAAAGAGAGCAAGTGTCACGAAAATGACCTTTGCCCCCACAGTAAAGACACAGACCAAGAGTTCTGCGCCTAGCACGTTCCTCGGGGGATAGCCTGGTCCGACCCAGCTGCATGGGTTCCTCAGCTGGTAGGAGATGCTCTACGGGTCGAAGAGAGGGGAGCTCAGGCTGACTAAGAACCAAGAAGTGCTGGCGTTGCTTTTCTAAGGTCCTCTCCTGAAAGCGAATATCGATCTGGTTACACAAGGAGATAACGCCGGCCAGATCAGTGGGGATGGTTCTTCCTGCTAATTCATCCTTCACTCTATCACACAGGCCATGCAAAAAGGTTGCGACTAAGGCCTCATTGTTCCAGCTTAACTCAGCCGACAGTATGCGGAAATGAAGGGCATACTGTCCCACAGAAGCAGACTCTTGGCGGAGACGTAAAAGGGCGCTGGCCGCTGAAGAGACACGAGCAGGTTCTTCGAAGATATTCCGAAAAAGTTTCAAGAAGCCAGACAGGCTAGAAACCACTGGATCATTCAGTTCCCACAGAGGGGCTGCCCAGGCTAAAGCTTCACCAGAGAGGAGGGAAATGATATAGGCTACCTTAGCCCGATCAGACAGGAAGTTTTGGGGCTGGAGCTCAAAATGAATTGTGCATTGGCTAAGGAACCCCCTGCAAGCCTTGGAGTCCCCAGAGAAACGGGACGGAGCTGGCAGTTGTAGTGAGTGTGTGGCTGCGACTGGTGCAATAGGTGCAGCCGCTGATTGTATTTGAGGTTGCGGATTCAGGGTTCCCAAGGAGGCCTGAAGCTGCTCGAAGCGAGAAGCCAGATCCTGGAGGAATCGCATCACCTGAGTCTGATTCGATTCCTGGGTTTCAAGTCTGCAAACTATGCCCTGCAATGGATCATCCGCGGGTAGCGGGATGTCAGCCGGGTTCATGGCTGATCAAACTGTCAGGGTCACCTGTGGCCAGGTGACAGATGCACACCGTAGGGGGACAGGAGTGCACCGCGAGGTAGTGAACCCTATGGCTGGCTTCTGCGGATAGGGAACTGGGTGGTTGTGGAAAGCGGGACCAGAGGAGCACAACCGGGATCCAAACGGAAGCTAGAGCCAAGATTCCCCAGGGTGCGGAGTCTAAGACCCAGCTGGTCTTCTCCAGGGCCTCTAGTGGTGAGGATGTTAGCTGCAGGCTGGGACCAGGTCGCGGCCCCTGGAGTTTCCTAGCTCACGCCCCGCAGGATAAGGGGACAAGAGGGGAAGCAGCAGCACACGAAGAGAGAACCGAATAACAAGCTGAAGGTCAGGGGCCACAAGCAGACAAGGATAACGAAGAACGAGCCGAAGGTCAAGGGTCACGAGCAGACAGGGATAGTCGGGGACAAGCCAATAACGTAACAGAGAGACAGACGTAGCACCCGGCAGGCAGGAACCCAAACACACAATGCCTAACAAACACGTTGATCAGCAAAGCAGGCTTGCAGTGCACAGGTTAATATAGTGTTCAGTGATAGGGCCTGGGGTGGAGTCAGGCTGGGAGGAGATTATAAAGGAAGCCAGGTGAAGGAGGTCTGGTCTCTAGATGAACACATGAGGAGGAAGGTAAGATGGCAGACAGACATTAATGCATATCCATGACACTATATACAACTCCTTTCCTTCCTGCAGCACTTCACTTGCTTGTAGAATCACCAGTGGTATCACTATGTAAAAATTTGTAGCACTGGCCCATTACAGGCAGGGACTCACAGCCCCATATACTTGTAGGATGTAGAGTGACACCACTAACACATTTACTGCACTTCCTCCTGTGGTCACTGGTCCCAGCACCACCTCTTCAATTCAGGCCTTCAGCCCTCCTGGCTGCAGCAGCCTCTTTCACTAGCCATCCTGGCTACTTCACCACAGTCCTCCTGACTGATGCTCCCAGTCCTCCAGACTGACATTCCCCAGTCCTCCAGACAGACACTCGCCAGTCCTCCCAGACTGACTCTCAGGAGATCTCCCGGACATGTTGACTCTCTCTCTCGCTGTCCTCACCCGCCTCCTGTGCCTCCAGGCACAGATTCCTCTGTGTGTTGTAGAGGGTTCCTCCAGCACCCGAGCCCTAGGCCTGAGGTCACCCCCCCCAGACTAGGGAGCACCCTCAAGGACCACCAGCAGCCTCCTCAGCTCTCCTTCTCCATCTTCCACGTGACTGCCTTTGCTGGCTTGACCCCAGAGTATTTAAGAGGTGCCTGCCCCCTGGAATTCTCCTTTAGGCATTACATAAAGTCGTTGTAAACTCTTACATACACACGTTGGAGTGCCTGGCCTCAGGTAATACACAGAGATGAAATCCATCCTGCTACATAAGTTGTACCTATTTATCTGCAGTCTTCTCTTCTCTACAGCTGTTCAAATTGCAACATTTATAAAGCTTATCTGAGATTTCAGAATGCAGGAGACAAGGAGCTAAAGTTACACTCTTCAGAGCTCTGAGAACTGATTGGATATTAGGGACACACCTCCCTTTACAGAGCACACAGGAGCAAAGCTGAGTCTGTCAATCACAGGATGTGTGCTGGAGCTTCTTCCCCTTGTCATTATTTTTCTCTTGGTGTCACGAAAACTTGTCAGAAGTGGCTCATACAGATAGCAGAGGAAGGAGGCAGCAGAGATAAATTACACTTAGTGCTCTGGATTGAAAGATACAGTAGGTGCCGCCGATATTGTATATCTATCGCGCTCCCATCGCCGAGATTCTCGGCGACAGGAGTGCCGATATCTCGGCAACAGGGTGGCAACACGTGTCGCGCTCGCTGCAATAGCGAGAGGGAGACGCGACACTGTATTGAACGGGATCCGACGTGGATTCCCGCCAATACCAGGCACTGCGTTTGGTATGAATCCTGAGCGGGAACTCCACGCCAATTTTTAAAGAAAAAACCGGCATGGGTTCCCCCTCCAGGAGCATACCAGGCCCTTCGGTCTGGTCTGGATTTGAAGGGGAACCCTACGCCGAAAAAACGGCGTGGGGGTCCCCCTCGAGGTCCAAACCAGACCCTTATCCGAGCACGCAACCTGGCAGGCCGCAGGGGAAGAGGGGGGGTCGAGAGAGCGGCCCCCCCTCCCTCCTGAACCGTACCAGGCCGCATGCCCTCAACATGGGGGGTTTGGTGCTCTGGGGCAGGGGGGCGACCTGCGGCCCCCCCACCCCAGAGCACCCTGCCCCCATGTTGATGAGGACAGGGCCTCTTCCCGACAACCCTGGCCGTTGGTTGTCAGGGTCTGTGGGCGGGGGGCTTATCGGAATCCGGGAGCCTCCTTTAATAAGGGGGCCCCCAGATTCCGGCCCCCCCACCCTATGTGAATGAGTATGGGGTACATCGTACCCCTACCCATTCACCTGGTGGAAAAAAATGTCAATAAAAACACAACACAGTTTTTTAAAGTATTTTATTGCACAGCTCCGGGGGTCTTCTTCCGACTTCGGGGGTCTCCGGTGTCGTCGCCGTGCTCTCCGGTTCTTTCTTCTGCCGGGCCACCGCTATCTTCTTCCAACTCTTTTGCTAGCGGGGCCCGGTCTTCTCCGTCGTCTTCTCCCCTCCGGTTCTTTCTTTCTTCCGCCGGGCCTCCGCTAACTTCTTTTAGCTCTTTTGCTAGCGGAGAGGCCCGGTCTTCCCTGTCGTCTCGTCCGGCTCTCCGTTGTCCTTCTGCCAGCCCCTCCACTACCTTCTTGTAGCTCTTTTGCTAGTGGAGGGGCCGGTCTTCCCGTCGTTGCCGTCGGCGTCTTCTTCCCTCTTCTCCTCCTCGATGTTGACTCGTCGCTTCCTCTCGCAGTAATGCTAAATCTTCGGTCCGCAGAGATTAATATAGGCTTCTCATGACGTCAAAGTCACATGCTCCGGGTGGCCCCGGAGCATGTGACTGTACCCCATACTCATTCACATAGGGTGGGGGGGCCGGAATCTGGGGGCCCCCTTATTAAAGGAGGCTCCCGGATTCCGATAAGCCCCCCGCCCACAGACCCCAACGGCCAGGGTTGTCGGGAAGAGGCCCTGTCCTCATCAACATGTGGGCAGGGTGCTCTGGGGTGGGGGGCCGCAGGTCGCCCCCCTGCCCCAGAGCACCAAACCCCCCACGTTGAGGGCATGTGGCCTGGTACGGTTCAGGAGGGAGGGGGGCCGCTCTCTCGGGCCCCCTCTTCCCCTGCAGCCTGCCAGGTTGCGTGCTCGGATAAGGGTCTGGTTTGGACCTTGAGGGGGACCCCCATGCCGTTTTTTCGGCGTAGGGTTCCCCTTCAAAACCAGACCAAACCCAAGGGCCTGGTATGCTCCTGGAGGGGGAACCCACGCCATTTTTTTCTTTAAAAATTGGCGTGGAGTTCCCGCTCAGGATTCATACCAAACGCAGTGCCTGGTATTGGCGGGAATCCACGTCGGATCCCCGTCTATCGGCAATGCGCGGCGCTCATCGTGAAAGGAACATTTTTTCCTTTCCCGATGACGAGACAGCTCGGCGCTGGCTCTTGCGACGGAGCTCATAGGGTGTCAATCTCGCTGCTAGAAGCGGCGAGATTGACACAATATCGGCGGCACCTACTGTATACACACTATAGAGGGATATGCTTTGTTCATATTTTATGTCTGAGGTTTACAACCACTTGAAGGCACAGTAAAACATGCATTTAACAATTTACTACCGTAACACATGTTAATACACAAACCCAAGGTGTGTTATGTTTCAGTGCCCCCTCTCATGCATTCATCGGCAAGGTGCAGTGGGGTGCCATTCAGACTAAATGGCACTGCATCGCACCAATGTGTATATCGCAGCACTATAGTCTGAACCGTCCCTTAAGGTGCACTGAAGTCACATCCAAAACAAGTTGGCTAGGTCAGTGGTCTCCAAACTGCGGCCCACAGGTAAAATGTGGCCCTTTGCATGCATTTATTAGGCCCTTGGGGCTCCATTCCATCCACTGACACCTATGTTGCGGCATTATTCCTCCCACAGACACCAATGAGGGGCACCAATCCTCCCAAAGACACCAATGATGGGGCACCATTCCTGCCACTGACACCATTGATGGAGCACCATTACTCCCACTGACACCAATGATGGGGCAGCATTCCTCTCTTGAATACCAACAATGGGAGAATTTTTTTCCCACTAAAACCAAGGATGGGGCATTGTCTACTCCCACTGACAACAGGACATTTCCTATTCTCACTTGCCACAGTCCAGCCCCCATAAAGCCTGAAGGACAGTAAACTGACCCCTTGTTTAGAAAGTTCGGAGACCCCTGGGCTAGGTCATAGAAACACTGTAACCATGACCATGCAGAGCAAAGTGGCAGGATCTCAGTAAAGGTCATCCCACATATAGCCTTTATACTCACCTTATCAGCATGTGAGCCCCTCCCACTCTGGTTTAGAAGCCAATCACTATTATCAAGTACTGCACAGAGGAGTGGCATTCCCTGGGTCGATGACACCAGGCATTTAGGTGTTGACTTCAGAGGAAGAAGGAGTTGTGAGAGATTACTGATAAAGTGAAAATAAGAGGGTCAGGGATGCTCTGCGCAGAGTCGCTGTTACTTTACATTGCAAAAGCAATGTGACATTGTCCCTTTAATGCAACATACTAACTACACATATGCTAACCCAACCTTAGATGTGTATTTATAAAAACTAATTGTAACGCTGTTCACTCATCGAAACATGTAGGCATACAAGTTTGTTATATGCAAATAGGACGAATTTGAACATTCTCAGGATATATTCTTTTCAATTCAAATGTGTGAATTTAGAAAATATTATGGCCACTAGATGGTGCAGCGGTACATACTTATTGCAGTCATTGCCATCTAGTGGCCATAATGTGATAATGCCACTTGATGGTATTGACAATGGAAAAAACGATGATCCTCAGAGCCATCTAGTGCCCATAATGCAGTATTTTTCGCATTCACACTTTCGAATTACAAAAGATGTAGCTTGAGAACATTCAATTTTACCCTGTTCGACTGAAACAAATTTGCATGCAGCTTCAATGGACGAACAGCTTTGTGAATTTTTTATGACTACACCCCATAGTGTGAACGGGACCATAATCTATCCAAAATTATTTGTATGCTGATTTTTTCTTAAAATAAATCCAAATAGTTTAAAATATTTATGCAACCGAGTATGTAAAAAAAAAAGTGGGGGGTTTGAGTTTGGGGCAAAGCGCTGAATGTGGAATATTCATGTATCATAGCACCAGAAACAGATGCTTTAATTTGCTTGTTTTCTCTTCTGAAATTACTTGTCTTGATTAAAAAATGTACCTCTGGCTGAAGCAATCGGGTTAAGACAACGGCACAATTTCACAAAAACGAAAGGCTGAGAAAAAAAATTGATGTCTTTTGGGAAAAATAAAAATCAGTTGGGCTAAATACCTGTCATTTCCAGGGTAGATGGACTTTCATCACAGCGCACTTGTATATTTTGACATCTCCGAGTCTTGGCAGCCAGGATCCTCTTCATCTAATTATGTGCCCACTACAACCTTTTCCTTTCATATTCTTCATTTGTGCTTTAGTCTCGGCGGGAGGTTAGCTGAGACAGAGCTAGAGACTCCGTTATTAGGAAAGCCATAATGTTCAATTCTGCTCCAGAAGGAGCCTGCAGACTCAACAGAGAATCTTAAGGGGAATCTATTATTTTTCTTTATATTTATATGATTTCTCTAATCCATCAGTTATTTAATAACAATAATATGTATATACTGGATATATATATATATATATATATATATATATATATATATCTATATAGTTATTTATTTAACAATAATATATATGTATATATGTGTGTATATATATATATATATATATATATATATATATACACACACACACACACACATGCATATCATTTTTAGATGTATTTTATTCCATACTAAAATTTAAATAATAAAAAATATATATATATGGCCCATCAGAGTTAAACTCCAGACAGGAAATGGTTCATATCACTGTGTTGCCCCTTTTCGTGTGTACCAAATGTCTTTACAGACTCAGATATATTACAAAAGTAAAAGTATCCGTGACATCATCACTGTGCTGCATATGTCCAGACAGCAGAGCTGTGGGCGAGACCCAACAGTCTCCACCCACTACAGGCTGCCTGTAGAAAACTACAGGAGGAGGCGGAGACAAGACCAGTCACCCTGCACAAGGAGAGAGAGCAGCAGTGAGTAGTCTTTATTACAGGAAAAGTCTCACACTGGATCTGGAAGGAATACACAACACTCGAAGGAATACACAACACATTTGCTTATCTCGAAGTTCAGCTTCCATGGTTTATATTTTCCACTAGTAGCCAGCAAGCCATGAACTTCAAAAAGACTTTATAAAGAAGAATAGAAGAATTGGAGAAGCAGTGATCATGAGCTGTATACTCTACTGAGGGATGAGTGATTTGGGGAAAATTGAATTTGGCGCAAAATTCACCAAAATAAAAACTCTCAATTTCACACACTGAGATGCTTAGGTGAAATTTGCTTGCAAAACAATCCACTCTTTTATTTTTTTATTTTGAAATTATCTTGGTTTTTATTAAGGGTTTTTTGTAGTTCTTTTTTTATTTAGAGATTTATTTTTATTTTTATTTAGGGTTTTTTGTAGTTTTATTTTTTTATTTATTTAGTGATCATTTGGGGTTTTATTTGGGTTTTGTTTTTGAGTTCTTTTTTTTTTTATTTACCAGGTATGCTTTATTTTGGTTATTCTTTCTTTTTTTTTTTTTTTATTTATACTTTATTTTGGTTGCTATTTTCTGTTTTTTTGTAGTTTTTTTTAATTTTTTTATTTAGTGATCATTTGGGTTTTGTTTCGGAGTTCTTTTTTTTTTTTCATTTATACTTTATTTTGGATGCTATTTTCAGTTTTTTTTGTAATCCTTTTTTTTTAATTTAGTGATCATTTGGGTTTTGTTTTGGGTTTTGTTTTGGAGGTTTTTTATTTATACTTTATTTTGGTTGCTATTTCCTCTTTTTTGGAGTTCTATTTTTTATTTTAGTGATCATTTGGGTTTTGTTTTGGAGTTCTGTTTTTTGTAGTTTTTCTTTTTTTTTGTACCCATTCTCAAATCTATTTAAAAAAAAAAGGTTTAACTTTAGATATACTTTAACCCGTTCCCACCGGCATCACAAATAAATGCAGAGATTCTTCCAAGTAGTGATGAGCCGAACACCCCCGGGTTCGGTTCGCACCAGAACCCGCGAACGGACCGAAAGTTCGCACGAACATTAGAACCCTATTAAATACAATGGATGCGAACGTTCGGATTCTAAAGTGCTAATTATAACGACTATTATCCATGTTATTGTCCTAAACAGAGTTTGGGAACCCGGGTTCTGCACCAGGGGACATGTATCAATGCAAAAAGAAGTTTTAAAAACGGACGTTTTCCCGGGAGCAGTCATTTTAATGATGCATAAAGTGAAAAAAAAAAGTCAAATATTCCTTTAAATATTGTACCTGGGGGGTGTCTAAAGTATGCCTGTGAAGTGCCACGTGTTTCCCGTGTTTAGAACTGTCCCTGCACAAAATAACATTTCTAAAGGAAAAAAAAAACATTTAAAACTGCTTGCGGCTTTAATGTAATGTCTGGTCCCGGTAATATGGATGAAAATCTTTAAGAAAAATGGCATAGCTACCCCATCAACCCCCCCCCCCCCCCTACCCCAGCCCATTACCAGCCCCTTTGGGTCTTGTATGGATATTAAGGGGAACCCCGCACACAAAATAAAAAAGGCCCTATATACTCTGAACAGCCGTATACAGGCGGTGCATACAAGACAGGGACTGTAGGTTTGTTCTTATGTAGAATCTGTTTGTAATTTTGACAGCTACATTGTTTAAGTGTAGCTCCAGGCCAAATACCTATTTTTAAGCTTTTTGGAAAACATAGGGAAGGGTTATCACCCCTGTAACATTTTTTTTGCTGTCTGTGCCCCTGTTCAGAACATTTCACCTCACTTTGCGTCCCAATGACAACTGTTTTTGAAATGTGGTGTTTTTATTGAAACAAGGATTGGTGATAAAGCATCAGTAGCGAGGAGACACCTTTCTCCCATATTAATTCTTACAGGAGAGAATTTTCCTTCCAAGGGGTAGATTTCCTCTCACTTCCTGTTGTCTTCTTCCGTTTGCAAGTAGTAGTCGTTTGTAAGTTGGATGTTTGAAAGTAGAGACCTGCCGTATATACTCTGCAGAAATTGGCCCCTTAGGTGTTGGTGTTGGCACAACACTGTAAGCACTCACAGTTACTCTTGGTGGGTGCTGGAACGCCCTGCTGTCAACTATTATATCAGGAATTGTAATAACATATAATTGTTGAACAGTGGTAGTAAAAATTGGGCCTTTGATGGTGGTGCTGGTGCCACAACACTGTAAGGCCTGACAGTTACTCTTGGTGGGCGCAGCAATGGGCCCTGCTGTGAATTATTAGATCAATAATTATAATTGCATGCCCCTGTTGAACAGGGGCTGAAAAATTGGGCCTTAGGCACTGGTGGCACAACACTGCAACCCCACACAGATACTGTACTTGGAGCACAGCAATGAGGCCTGTTGCAAAGTATTGCATCAAAAATTGTAATTACACGCCCCTGTTAAACAGGGGCTGAAAAATTGGGCCTTAGCCACTGGTGGCGTCACCCATAAACCAAAATGATCTTCCAAGCTATCATCATTAATCGTATCATTGAGGAGGAGGAGGAGGATAGCCAGTCAACATAACAGCACAGGCACTCAGCATCAGCATCAGTCTTGAAGGGATGTGACATTTTAAAATCAATTAGTCTGTTATATCAGCATCAGGTGTGTGGTAGCTGGTGGTGATCCAAGACTGGTTCATCTTGATGAAAGTCAGTCGATCAACCGAGTCGGTGGACAGGCGCACCCTGTGATCCGTGACAAATCCTCCAGCAGCACTGAATGTGCGTTCTGAAAGAACGCTGGATGCAGGACAGGCCAGTAGCTCAATTGCATACTGTGCAAGCTCTGGCCAGTGATCCATCCTCAAGACCCAGTAAGCCAGAGGATTTTCGGTGGGGAAGGTGTCCAAGTCTGACCTTGCCCCTAGGTATTCCTGCACCATGTATATCAGACGCTGGCGATGGTTGCTGGAACCGATCATACTTTGGGGCTGCGGACTAAAGAATTGTCTGAACGCATCGGTCAGACGGCCACCTTCCCCACCGCTCCTTCTTTGACTGCCCGAAGCCTCAGCAACTCGTTGTCCAGGACCAGGAGTTTGTAACCTCCCAGTCTCTGGGAACGCGTTGCACAGACCTTTCTGCAAGGCCTCCCGGAGTTGTCTCATCCTCTGCTCCCTCTGCGACGGTAACATAAGGTCCGCAACCTTACCCTTGTACCGTGGATCAAGGAGAGTGGCCAGCCAGTAATGGTCCCTCTCCTTGATCCGAAGAATACGAGGATCCTTCCGCAGACTTTGCAGGATCAGGGAGGCCATGCAGCGTAGGTTAGCTGAGGCATTCAGTCCGGAGTCCTCTGGGTCACTAAGGACGACATGATCCGCAGCCACCTCCTCCCAGCCACGTACAAGTCCACTGGTTTCTTGGGACTGTAAATCATCCCTAAAAGACTGCTGCTGATGATGCTGAGTGCCAGCCTCCACCTCCATGCTGACACAATCCTCCTCCTCCTCCTCCTCCTCCTCCTCCTCCTCCTCTTCCTGTACGATGGGTGGGACAGAAGGAACACTGTCTGGGTAAAGGGGGCCTTGAGAGGCAAGGAAGTCCTCCTCTTCCTGCCTCTGTTCTGCCTCAAGTGCCCTGTCCATTATTCCACGCAGCGTGTGCTCCAACAGGTGGACAAGAGGTACAGTGTCACTGATGCATGCACTGTCACTGCTCACCATCCTTGTGGCCTCCTCAAATGGTGCCAGGACAGTGCATGCATCCCTGATCATGCCCCACTGGCGTGGTGAAAAAAACCCGAGCTCCCCTGACCCTGTCCTGGTGCCGTAGTCGCACAGGTACTCATTGATGGCCCTCTGCTGCGTGTGCAGCCACTGCAGCATGGCCAACGTTGAGTTCCACCTGGTGGGCATGTCACATATAAGGCGGTTCTTGGGCAGGTTCAACTCCTTTTGCAGCTCAGCCAGGCGAGCACTGGCATTATAAGATCTGCGGAAATGCACACAGACTTTCCTGGCCTGCCTCAGGACATCCTGTAAGCCCGGGTACCTGCCCAAGAACCGCTGCACCATCAGGTTAAGGACGTGAGCCATACAGGGCACATGGGTCAGTTGTCCCTGTCGGAGGGCGGAGAGGAGGTTGGTGCCATTGTCGCAAACCACCATTCCTGGCTTAAGCTGGCATGGCGTCAACCACCTCTCGGCCTGCCCCTGCAGAGCAGACAGTACCTCTACCCCAGTGTGGCTCCTGTCCCCCAAACACACCAGCGCAAGCACGGCATGGCATCTTTTTGCCTGCGTACTTGCGTAGCCCCTTGAACGCCTACGGAGCACCGCTGGTTCCGAGGACAAACCTCAGGAAGAGGCCATGGAGCAAGAAGAAGAGGAGGGGGTGGAGGAGAGAGGTGTGTCACAACCAGTAGTAGCATTTTGGAGGCGTGGCGGTGGAACAACCTCCAACACTACTGCACCTTGTCCTGCATCCTTCCCAGCTGCCAAAAGAGTGACCCAATGGGCCGTGAAAGAAAGGTAACGTCCCTGTCCATGCCTGCTGGACCATGAGTCAGCGGTAATATGCACCTTACCGCTGACCGCCCTGTCCAGCGAGGCCAAGACATTGCCTTCCACATGCCTATAGAGAGCCGGAATCGCCTTCCGTGAGAAAAAGTTGCGTTTGGGAACCTGCCACTGAGGAACCGCACATTGCACAAACTCACGGAAGGGGGCCGAGTCTACCAACTGAAAAGGCAGCAGTTGAAGCGCTAGCAATTTAGCCAAGCTAGCATTCAACCGCTGGGCATGTGGATGGCTGGGAGTGAACTTCTTTCGACGGTCCAGCAGCTGGGGCAGGGAAATTTGCCTGCTAGAATCGGACGTCGGTGTACTGCTAGCAGAGTGCCCGCAAGTACTTGGCTGTGACACACCTAATTCTACACCTTCATTCCTCTCAGTGCAGGTTTCAGAGAGGACTGATGGTATAGTGGGGTTGGAGATCCCAGCTGATGCGGTGCAAGGAGAGGTCCGCTTTGTTCTTTGGTGTGGGTCTTTAAGGTAGGCTTGCCAACGAGCTGCATGGCAGGTCAACATATGTCTGATCAAGCATGTGGTGCCCAAGCGGGTGATGTTTTGGCCACGCGATATACGCTTGAGACATATGTTGCAAACAGCAGCTGTGTGATCTGATGCACTCGCCTCAAAAAAGGCCCACACCAAAGAACTTTTTGAATGACGGGCAGAGGCAGCGCCCTGCACAGGCGGAGCTCTGCGGTGTGATTCCGTCGGTGTGCTGCCCATACGCTGGCCACCCAAGGGCATCCTGCCTCATTGGAGATGTGCCTCCTCCTCATCCTCTCTCCTATTAGGCACCCACGTGGAATCAGTGACCTCATTATCCCCTCCCTCCTCATCACTGGAGCCAATCTGGCAGTATGCTGCAGCTGCTGGAGCATGACTGCCAGATTGGTGTCCTTCTTGAGCATCCCCTCTCTCTGCTCTCACGCTACTGCCTTCCTCTAGCTGGGTATCATCATCAGATCCTTCAAAACGCTGGGCATCCTCCTGGAGCATGTACCCAACACTGTGCTCAAACAGTTCGGGGGACTCCTCAGGAGGAGGACATGGTGGGTCTAGGGAAGGAGTGACTAATGATGACATTGATACCAGAGAAGAGGACGCTTTGGCAGCTGCTTTGCCAGTACCCTGAGCCTGGGTGAGAGAGGATGAGGAGGATGAGGTGGGCTTGGTCATCC
Source organism: Rana muscosa (assembly GCA_029206835.1). Lineage (NCBI taxonomy): Eukaryota > Metazoa > Chordata > Amphibia > Anura > Ranidae > Rana > Rana muscosa. The sequence goes on along the minus strand of CM055123.1, from coordinate 232,773,472 downwards.
ACTCTACCAAGTCTTCGGCATGATGTGGCTCAACATGTCCAGCTGCCGAAAAGAAGGACAAGCGTGTCCCATGGCCACGTGCTGATGACAATGCACCGCGTCCATGACCAGCACTGTTGCCCCCAGACACAGAGCCTGCTTGCCCTCTTTTTTTGCCTCCTGACTGTCTGCCTCTCCTTGTTTGCCTTCCAGACATTTTAATGGATGGCCTGCAGGGAGATGGGAAAAACAGCAATAAGGGCTACCTTCAGGTGTATACTGTGCAGGAGGCTTAGCAACAAAGACACTGACACTGTCCCCTGCCTATCCTTCTCTGTCCCTAAACACAAGGATGTGCAATATGCTTCAGCAAGATTGGTTTAGCACAGAATAGCACACTGATAGTTTCCCTCACTGTCCTTCTCTGTCCCTACAAACACGATTTAGCACAGAATAGCACACTGATAGTTTCCACGAGTGTCCTTCTCTGTCCCTAAACTCAAGGATTTCAAATATGGTTCAGCAAGATTGGTTTAGGACAGAATAGCACACTGACACTTTCCCTCACTGTCCTTCTCTGTCCCTACAAACAAGATTTAGCACAGAATAGCACACTGATAGTTTCCACGAGTGTCCTTCTCTGTCCCTAAACTCAAGGATTTCAAATATGGTTCAGCAAGATTGGTTTAGAACAGAATAGCACACTGACAGTTTCCCTCACTGTCCTTCTCTGTCCCTACAAACAAGGATTAGCACAGAATAGCACACTGATAGTTTCCACGAGTGTCCTTCTCTGTCCCTAAACTCAAGGATTTCAAATATGGTTCAGCAAGATTGGTTTAGCACAGAATAGCACACTGATAGTTTCCCTCACTGTCCTTCTCTGTCCCTACAAACAAGGATTAGCACAGAATAGCACACTGATAGTTTCCACGAGTGTCCTTCTCTGTCCCTAAACTCAAGGATTTCAAATATGGTTCAGCAAGATTGGTTTAGCACAGAATAGCACACTGATAGTTTCCCTCACTGTCCTTCTCTGTCCCTACAAACAAGGATTAGCACAGAATAGCACACTGATAGTTTCCACGAGTGTCCTTCTCTGTCCCTAAACTCAAGGATTTCAAATATGGTTCAGCAAGATTGGTTTAGAACAGAATAGCACACTGACAGTTTCCCCGAGTGTCCTTCTCTGTCCCTAAACTCAAGGATTTCAAATATGGTTCAGCAAGATTGGTTTAGGACAGAATAGCACACTGACACTTTCCCTCACTGTCCTTCTCTGTCCCTACAAACAAGATTTAGCACAGAATAGCACACTGATAGTTTCCACGAGTGTCCTTCTCTGTCCCTAAACTCAAGGATTTCAAATATGGTTCAGCAAGATTGGTTTAGAACAGAATAGCACACTGACAGTTTCCCTCACTGTCCTTCTCTGTCCCTACAAACAAGGATTAGCACAGAATAGCACACTGATAGTTTCCACGAGTGTCCTTCTCTGTCCCTAAACTCAAGGATTTCAAATATGGTTCAGCAAGATTGGTTTAGGACAGAATAGCACACTGACACTTTCCCTCACTGTCCTTCTCTGTCCCTACAAACAAGATTTAGCACAGAATAGCACACTGATAGTTTCAACGAGTGTCCTTCTCTGTCCCTAAACTCAAGGATTTCAAATACGGTTCAGCAAGATTGGTTTAGAACAGAATAGCACACTGACAGTTTCCCTCACTGTCCTTCTCTGTCCCTACAAACAAGGATTAGCACAGAATAGCACACTGACACTTTCCCTCACTGTCCTTCTCTGTCCCTACAAACAAGATTTAGCACAGAATAGCACACTGACACTTTCCCTCACTGTCCTTCTCTGTCCCTACAAACAAGGTTTAGCACAGAATGACACACTGACACTCTCCCTACCTATCCTTCTCTGTCCCTAAACACAAGGAATCCAGGATTAGTAAAGGAAAAAAATGACACTGTCCCTGCCTATGCTTCTCTTTCCCTGCTCCGGAACACACTACACAAGGCCGCTGCGCTGGCGGCCTTTTATAGTGTGGGGCGTGTACTAAACCCCCTCAGCAATAATTGGCTACAGGCATCCTGCCTGTGGCCAATCATTGCTCTCCTCGCTGCCGGCGCTGTGATTGGCCAAGCATGCGGGGCCACAGTGCATGCTTGGCCAATCACAGCGCCTGGATGACACTGCGATGGCGTAGTGCATTGTGGGCCGTTCGCGTCACTCGAATTTTGCACGAACGGCCCAAATCGTTCGATCTTCGTCGAACGATCGAACAGCCGATGTTCGAGTCGAACGTATGTTCGACTCGAACACGAAGCTCATCCCTACTTCCAAGGTGCCAGATATATATACACTTGATTTTGCTGAAAAAGCATCACGGTGCACCTCCAGCCCTGTCCCGTACAGCTCCAGGTCAGAGCTGGGAGAACTGACTTCTGATCACTGTAATAGTCTGTGATTAGCACAGTGATCACTCTCTTTACAGCCTGCCCCTGTGCTTTATTTTCTGCGTTATTTATCCTAATAATATCATAATAAATCAATTAGTTTATTATCTTAAGTTATCTTAAAGCGGAGTTCCACCCAAAAGTGGAACTTCTGCTTATCTGATTCCTCCCCCGTCCGATGCCACATTTGGCACCTTTTGGGGGGGAGGGGGGGGGGAGTGGGTTCCTGTTTTTGACAGGTATCCTGTCCCCACTCCCGTCGGACCTTGCCACGGTGAGGTACGTCAGAAGTTCGGCCCCCCATCCTCCTCCCTCCTCCTTCCCCTGATGCCAGTAAGAGAGTGCAGCACGCTTCGCGCATGTGCAGTAAGGACCCGGCTGTGAAGCCGCAAGGCTTCACTGGCGGGTTCCCTTAGCGGCAATGGCGGCAGCAGCACCCGACAGCCAATGGAAACCAGCTGGAGTGCCGACATCGCTGGACTCCAGGACAGGTAAGTGACCTAATATTAAAAGTCAGCAGCTACAGTATGTGTAGCTGCTGACTTTTAATTTTTGGAGGGGGCAGAACACTGCTTTAAGTAATGACAGGCATGAGAGCAGAAGTGATTAAAGTGATTGTAAACCTCAGACAGGAAATATGAACAAAGCATATCCCTCTATAGTGTGTACTTGTCTCAGTCCAGATCACTATTGTCACTGCCTCCTTCCTCTGCTATCAGCATGAGTCACTTCTGACAAGTTTTCCTGACACCAAGAGATAAAAAGGTGACAGGGGAAGAAACTCCAACACACAGTCTCTGCCCCCTTTTTTCTGACAGCTTAGACAAGCTTTGTAAATGCTGTACTTTGAACATATGTAGAGAAGAGAAGGCCACAGTTAAACAGGTACAACTTATGCAGGAGGATTTGTTTCATCGCTGTGTATCACCTGATGCCAGTCACTTTACTGGTTATACACTCACTGGCCACTTTATTAGGTACACCTGTTCAATTGCTTGGTAACACAAACTGCTAATCAGCTAATCACATGGCTAATCACATGGCAGCAACTCAATACATTTAGACATCTAGATGTGGTGAAGACGACTTGTTGGAGTTCAAACCCAGAATCAGAATGGGGAAGAAAAAGGAATTAAATTACTTTGAACGTGGCATGGTTGTTGGTGCCAGACAGGCTGATCTGAGTATTTCACAAACTGCTGAACTACTGGGTTTTTCACACACAACCATCTCTCAGGTTTTCAGAGAATAGTCCAAAAAAGAGAAAATATCCGGTGAGCGGCAGTTGTGTGGATGAAAATGCCTTGTTGATGTCAGAGGTCAGAGGAGAATGGGCAGACTGGTTCCAGATGATATAAAGTATCTCAAATAACCACTCGTTACAACCAAAGTACCAAGGTATGCAGAATACCATCTCTGAACACACAACACATTGAACCTTAAACAGATGGGCTACAGCAGCAGAAGACCACCACAGGTGTCACTCCTGTCCGCTAAGAACAGGAAACTGAGACTACAATTCGCACAGGCTCACCAAAATTGGACAATAGAAGATTGGAAAAACGTTGCCTGGTATGAGGAGTCTTGATTTCAGCTCCGACATTCAGATGGTAGGGTCAGAATTTGATATATACAACATGAAAGTATGGATCCATCCTGCCTTGTATCAACGATTCAGGCTGGTGGTGGTGTAATGGTGTGGGGTGATATTTTTTTGGCACACTTTTGGCCCCTTATGCCCTGTACACACGATCAGAATAGGAAATTCCGATCGTCTGTGTGGAACTCCATCGGAGAAAAATCCATGCATGCTCAGACTAAATTAGGAGACGGGAGCGCTCGTTCTGGTAAAACTAGCGTTCGTAATGGAGATAGCACATTCGTCATGCTGCAAATTATTGCATCGTTAAATGTAGCGCATTCTTTTCTTCTTTCTAATGCTTGAACAAATTTTATTTTTCGCTGCGGATATTCACACCGAGTTCTCCGAAATATCTTAATATTTATTTATTTTTGTTGGCGATTTGAATCAAGATCTCCTTATTTTTTTTGGTGGGGTTTTAATATTTTCTTGTGATCTCCATTTTTATTTTCTGGTCAAGTTACCCCAATAACATTATTATCTTGTATTTTTTTTCCCTCAAGGAGGTTGGTGTCCCTTGTTAATTACACATTGTATTTATGAAATGTAATGCCTACTCACAAGAAAAACACATAGGTAAGTATTTAAATTAAATCAAATATCCATTTATTATGGTTAACAAAATAAAGAGGAAGGGCAACAATGGAGAAATTTGTAGAATTTATGCAGCCTTTGGACCCCAAGGCAGACACCAAAGTGTGTTATAACGAAACTTAAATATCTTGAGCAGTCCCTCTAATTGGGAGCACAATCTGGTCCCCAAATCTCAGAAATCAGGAGCAGCAGCAGATGTCATACATGTCCCCAGGCTGTGGTACTCCAACAAACTGCATCTTCTGGCAGAGCAGCTTGAAGTCAGGGAATCACTTTCTGGTCTTCCCTGTAGCCTTCCTTCCACGGCTCCATGCACGCCCTCTTGCAAGCTGTGGCTCTGGTGTTGGAAATGTGGCAGGAGGAGGAGAAGGATGGGCGAGGTCACACCGATGGGTTGTCTCAGTCAGCTGGCCCCACCCTGCCTTCTGAAGGACCGTAGAAAAAAGCTCCTCAGAGAGTCTACGTTGTCCCTCCTCCACTATCTGGAGCTTATCGGCCAGATAGCAGCTATAGGCCTCTACAGGGTTATGGGGGGGCTCTCATTATCGCGGTTAGGTTCTTTATTATCCTTAGGGATTCCTCCTCCACCTGAGTCATCCTCCTTGGCCTTTTTGGTCTGACGTGGAGGGCAGGCACCTGTGACTGGGTGCTGCCACTTGACCTGGGCACCTGCTGGCTGCCACTTGGCCCGGCCTCCTCCTGGCTGCCACTCACCCCTGCCTCCTCCTGGCTGCCACACTCCAGAGCCTCTTCCTCCTGGCTGACCTCATCCTGTGTATAAAAAAGAGACAGATTTATTATTTGGTTCATCAATCACACACAATTTTCAGCTCATGACTGTTGCAAATTGAATGTTAATAAATAGAAAAGACTCTCATTCTAACCCCAACATTTTTCATTCTTGTCTCAATCAATTCTGGCCACTACTGTATATTGATATGTAAATAATTTTGTGTTTCTTAATTTGTGAATAATAACATCTAGTTCCCAACAATATGTTTAGGACAACAAATATGTTGTAAAATACTATACATGGCTATAGATGTGCAGATCCGGCTCTTCCAGGTCAGCTAGCTCCTCTGCAGGGGTGGAGGGAAGGCTGGAGGGAAGGCTTGAAAGTGATTCCCTGGCTTCAATCTGGTCATCCAGAAAACGCAGGTGTTTGTAGTACCATAGCTTGGGGACATGTACTTGGTCTGCTGCTGCTCCTGAGTCCGTGATTTGCGGACTTCTTTGTACTGCTTTTTGTACATATTCCTCACGTTATTGATTTTATTATTCAACATGGTATAGTCTGTAGGGTTGAGCAAACCCGAACTGTAAAGTTCGGGTTAGTACCGGACTTTTGGGTTTTTGGTACCCGGACCCGAACAATGTACTGTATGTTCGGGTTCGGGTTCGGTGTTCGGCAATGTAATGGCACATTTTAAAAAGCTACAGGGCAGCCAATCAACATTTGTTTAACTCCTGTGTCCTTAGAAGCCATCACAGCCATGCCTACTAATGGCATGGCTGTGATTGGCCAGTGCAGCATGTGACCCAGCCTCTATATAAGCTAGAGGCACATAGCACAGCACGTCACTCTGCTTCAGTTAGTGTAGGGAAAGGTTGCTGCTGCTGCTGCTTTGAGGGAGAGAATTAGATAGGAGTCCTGATTCAGAAATCAAATTACTCAGCGATAGGGATGAGCTCGGTGTTCGAGTCGAACATAGGTTCGACTCGAACATCGGCTGTTCGCGCGTTCGGCGAACAACGAACGATTTGGGCCGTTCGCGCCAAATTCGAGTGACGCGAACGGCCCACAATACACTGCGCCATCGCAGTGTAATCCCGGCGCTGTGATTGGCCAAGCATGCACTGTGACCCTGCATGCTTGGCCAATCACAGTGCCGGCAGCGAGGAGAGCAATGATTGGCCACAGGCAGGATGCCTGAGGGGGTTTAGTACACGCCCCACACTATAAAAGGCCGCCAGCGCGGCAGACTCGTGTAGTGTGTTCCGGAGCAGGGAAAGTGAAGGATAGGCAGGGACAGTGTCAAATCTTGTCAAATCTATTCTTTGCTAAACCTTGTGTGTAGGGACAGAGAAGGATAGGCAGGGAGAGTGTCAGTGTCATATTCTTTGCTAAACCTTGTGTGTAGGGTGAGAGAAGGATAGGCAGGGAGAGTGTCAGTGTCATATACTTTGATAAACCTTGTGTGCAGGGAGAGAGAAGGATAGGCAGGGGACAGTGTCAGTGTCATATTCTTTGCTAAACCTTGTGTGCAGGGAGAGAGAAGGATAGACAGGGAGAGTGTCAGTGTCATATATTTTGATAAACCTTTTGTGCAGGGAGAGAGAAGGATAGGCAGGGGACAGTGTTGCTAAGCCTCCTGCACATTATACACCTGAAGTTAGCCCGTATTGCTGCTTTTTCCTGGTGTGTTACACCAACAGGATTTTGCGGCACTTACAGCGGGCGGAGTGTGCCTCCTGACCATATTACACCTTAACTTAGCCTGTATTGCTGCTTTTTCCTGGTGTGTTACACCAACAGGATTTTGCGGCACTTACAGCGGGCGGCATGTGCCTCCTGACCATATTACACCTGAACTTAGCCTGTATTGCTGCTTTTTCCTGGTGTGTTACACCAACAGGATTTTGCGGCACTTACAGCGGGCGGAGTGTGCCTCCTGACCATATTACACCTTAACTTAGCCTGTATTGCTGCTTTTTCCTGGTGTGTTACACCAACAGGATTTTGCGGCACTTACAGCGGGCGGAGTGTGCCTCCTGACCATATTACACCTGAACTTAGCCTGTATTGCTGCTTTTCCCATTTCCCTGCAGGCCATTAGAATGTCTGGAAGGCAAACAAGGAGAGGCAGACAGTCAGGAGCCAATAAAAGAGGGCAAGCAGGCTCTGTGTCTAGAGACAACAGTGCTGGTCGTGGACGCGGTGCATCGCCATCAGCACGTGGCCATGGGACACGCTTGTCCTTCTTTTCGGCAGCTGGACGTGTTGAGCCGCATCATGCCGAAGACTTGGTAGAGTGGATGACCAAGCCCTCCTCATCCTCCTCATCCTCTCTCACCCAGGCTCAGGGTACTGGCAAAGCAGCTGCCAAAGCGTCCTCTTCCCTGGTATCAATGTCATCATCAGTTACTCCTTCCCTAGACCAACCATGTCCTCCTGAGGAGTCCCCCGAACTGTTTGAGCACAGTGTTGGGTACATGCTCCAGGAGGATGCCCAGCATTTCGAAGGGTCTGATGATGATACCCAGCTAGAGGAAGGCAGTAGCGTGAAAGCAGAGAGAGGGGATGCTCAAGAAGGACACCAATCTGGCAGTCATGTTCCAGCAGCTGCAGCATACTGCCAGATTGGCTCCAGTGATGAGGAGGGAGGGGATGATGAGGTCACTGACTCCACGTGGGTGCCTAATAGGAGAGAGGAGGAGGAGGAGGAGGAGGATGAGGAGGAGGCACATCTCCAACGAGGCAGGATGCCCTCGGGGGGCCAGCGTAAGGGCAGCACACCGACGGAATCACACCGTAGAGCTCCGCCTGTGCAGGGCGCTGCCTCTGCCCGTTATTCAAAAAGTTCTTTGGTGTGGGCCTTTTTTGAGTCGAGTGCATCAGATCGCACAGCTGCTGTTTGCAACATATGTCTCAAGCGTATATCGCGTGGCCAAAACATCACCCGCTTGGGCACCACATGCTTGACCAGACATATGTTGACCTGCCATGCAGCTCGTTGGCAAGCCTACCTTAAAGACCCACACCAAAGAACAAAGCTGACCTCTTCTTGCACCGCATCAGCTGGGATCTCCAACCCCACTATACCTTCAGTCCTCTCTGAAACCTGCTCTGAGAGGAATGAAGGTGTAGAATTAGGTGTGTCACAGCCAAGTACTTGCGGGCACTCTGCTAGCAGTACACCGACGTCCGATTCTAGCAGGCAAATTTCCCTGCCCCAGCTGCTGGACCGTCGAAAGAAGTTCACTCCCAGCCATCCACATGCCCAGCGGTTGAATGCTAGCTTGGCTAAATTGCTAGCGCTTCAACTGCTGCCTTTTCAGTTGGTAGACTCGGCCCCCTTCCGTGAGTTTGTGCAATGTGCGGTTCCTCAGTGGCAGGTTCCCAAACGCCACTTTTTCTCACGGAAGGCGATTCCGGCTCTCTACCGGCATGTGGAAGGCAATGTCTCGGCCTCGCTGGACAGGGCGGTCAGTGGTAAGGTGCATATTACCGCTGACTCATGGTCCAGCAGGCATGGACAGGGACGTTACCTTTCTTTCACGGCCCATTGGGTCACTCTTGGCAGCTGGGAAGGATGCAGGACAAGGTGCAGTAGTGTTGGAGGTTGTTCCACCGCCACGCCTCCAAAATGCTACTACTGGTTGTGACACACCTCTGTCCTCCACCCCCTCCTCTTCTTCTTCCTCCGTGGCCTCTTCCTGTGCTTTGTCCTCGGAACCAGCGGTGCTCCGTAGGCGTTCAAGGGGCTACGCAAGTACGCAGGCAAAAAGATGCCATGCCGTGCTTGCGCTGGTGTGTTTGGGGGACAGGAGCCACACTGGGGCAGAGGTTCTGTCTGCTCTGCAGGGGCAGGCCGAGAGGTGGTTGACGCCACGCCAGCTTAAGCCAGGAATGGTAGTTTGCGACAATGGCACCAACCTCCTCTCCGCTCTCCGACAGGGACAACTGACCCATGTGCCCTGTGTGGCTCACGTCCTTAACCTGGTGGTGCAGCGGTTCTTGGGCAGGTACCCGGGCTTACAGGATGTCCTGAGGCAGGCCAGGAAAGTCTGTGTGCATTTCCGCAGATCTTATAATGCCAGTGCTCGCCTGGCTGAGCTGCAAAAGGAGTTGAACCTGCCCAAGAACCGCCTTATATGTGACATGCCCACCAGGTGGAACTCAACGTTGGCCATACTGCAGCGGCTGCACACGCAGCAGAGGGCCATCAATGAGTACCTGTGCGACTACGGCACCAGGACAGGGTCAGGGGAGCTCTGGTTTTTTTCACCACGCCAGTGGGGCATGATCAGGGATGCATGCACTGTCCTGGCACCATTTGAGGAGGCCACGAGGATGGTGAGCAGTGACAGTGCATGCATCAGTGACACTGTACCTCTTGTCCACCTGTTGGAACATACGCTGCGTGGAATAATGGACAGGGCACTTGAGGCAGAACAGAGGCAGGAAGAGGAGGACTTCCTTGCCTCTCAAGGCCCCCTTTACCCAGACAGTGTTCCTTCTGTCCCACCCATCGCACAGGAAGAAGAAGAGGAGGAGGAGGAGGAGGACTGTGTCAGCATGGAGGTGGAGCCTGGCACTCAGCATCATCAGCAGCAGTCTTTTAGGGATGATTTACAGTTCCAAGAAACCAGTGGACTTGTACGTGGCTGGGAGGAGGTAGCTGCGGATCATGTCGTCCTTAGTGACCCAGAGGACTCCGGACCGAATGCCTCAGCTAACCTACGCTGCATGGCCTCCCTGATCCTGCAAAGTCTGCGGAAGGATCCTAGTATTCTTCGGATCAAGGAGAGGGACCATTACTGGCTGGCCACTAGACTTGTGCACAACGGAAAAATTTGTTCCGTTTCGGTTCGCTTCTTGTGCACAACGGAAAAATTTGTTCCGTTTCGGTTCGTTTCTTTCCGGTCCTGTTGATTCGTAATCATTCGTAATTTTGCTAGACGGGATTTTTCGTGTTCGGACTAATTCGTATTTTCGCAAGCGACATTTTTTGTTGAATTTTTTGTTGCTTTATAATTCGTACTTTCGGTAGAGTACGTTGTTTTTCGTTGATTCTGGACACAACTCCTACTTTCGTAACTTTTTTTGGGTTCGTTGATTCGTAATTTTCCGTGTCTCTCTCACAACGACGCTGCCTATTATGCCTAATGTGCTTCGAATGGATTTGTACTTTTCTAAATACATCTCGAAATCTCGTATTTTACTTTCGTTTTTTACATGCGGCTATAGGCTCCGCCCCTGTACACCATTTTGAGAGGGTTCAGCACAGTGAGGGAGAAGCAGAGAGCAGAGCAGAGTGTTATTGTGCTTCGAATGGATTAGAAATCTCGTATTTTACTTTAGTTTTTTCATGCGGCTATAGCCTCCGCCCCTGTACACCATTTTGAGAGGGAGTTCAGCATGGTGAGGGAGAAGCAGAGAGCAGAGTGAGTGTTATTGTGCTTCGAATGGATTCGTACATTCGTAACTTTTTTCATAACGAATTATGCCGAAGACATTCGGGCATTCGCTATTTTGCGGTCTAATTTATTTCGGATTCGGTTTTATTCGTAATTGCTTTGTTCGGAAATTCGAATGCTTCCGAATGTCCGAAAGTTGCTACATTCGGACGAATTTCGATTCGTTACGAAACGAATTGCACAAGCTTACTGGCCACTCTCCTTGATCCACGGTACAAGGGTAAGGTTGTGGACCTTATCTTACCGTCGCAGAGGGAGCAGAGGATGAGACAACTCCGGGAGGCCTTGCAGAAAGGTCTGTGCAACGCGTTCCCAGAGACTGGGAGGTTACAAACTCCTGGTCCTGGACAACGAGTTGCTGAGGCTTCGGTCAGTCAAAGAAGGAGCGGTGGGGAAGGTGGCCGTCTGACCGATGCGTTCAGACAATTCTTTAGTCCACAGCCCCAAGGTATGATCGGTTCCAGCAACCATCGCCAGCGTCTGATATACATGGTGCAGGAATACCTAGGGGCAAGGTCAGACTTGGACACCTTCCCCACCGAAAATCCTCTGGCTTACTGGGTCTTGAGGATGGATCACTGGCCAGAGCTTGCACAGTATGCAATTGAGCTACTGGCCTGTCCTGCATCCAGCGTTCTTTCAGAACGCACATTCAGTGCTGCTGGAGGATTTGTCATGGATCACAGGGTGCGCCTGTCCACCGACTCTGTTGATCGACTGACCTTCATAAAGATGAACCAGTCTTGGATCACCACCAGCTACCAAACACCTGAAGCTGATATAACAGACTAATTTATTTTCAAATGTCACATCCCTTCAAGACTGATGCTGATGCTGAGAAACTGTCCTGTTATGTTGACTGACTATCCTCCTCCTCCTCCTCAATGATCCGATTGATGATGATAGCTTGGAAGAACATTTTTGTTTCTGGGTGCCGCCACCAGTGGCTAAGGCCCAATTTTTCAGCCCCTGTTTAACAGGGGCGTGTTATTACAATTTTTTATGCAATGCTTTGCAGCAGGGCTCATTCCTGCACTCCAACTAGAGTATCTGAGAGTGGTTGCAGTGTCGTGGCACCAGCACCAGTGGCTAAGGCCCAATTTTTCAGCCCCTGTTTAACAGGGGCGTGTAATTACAATTTTTGATGCAATACTTTGCAACAGGGCTCATTGCTGTGCTCCAAGTACAGTATCTGTGAGGGGTTGCAGTGTTGTCGCACCAGTGCCTAAGGCCCAATTTTTATGCCCCTGTTTAACAGGGGCATGTAATTACAATTTTTTATGCAATGCTTTGCAGCAGGGCTCATTCCTGCACTCCAACTAGAGTATCTGGGAGAGGTTGCAGTGTCGTGGCACCAGCACCAGTGGCTAAGGCCCAATTTTTCAGCCCCTGTTTAACAGGGGCGTGTAATTACAATTTTTGATGCAATACTTTGCAACAGGGCTCATTGCTGTGCTCCAAGTACAGTATCTGTGAGGGGTTGCAGTGTTGTGGCACCAGTGCCTAAGGCCCAATTTTTCTGCCCCTGTTTAACAGGGGCATGTAATTACAATTCTTGATCTAATAATTCACAGCAGGGCCCATTCCTGCGCCCACCAAGACTAACTGTGAGGCCTTACAGTGTTGTGTCAACACCACCACCACCAAAGGCCCAATTTTTCAGCCCCTGTTTAACAGGGGCATGCAATTACAATTCTTGATCTAATAATTCACAGCAGGGCCCATTCATGCGCCCACCAAGAGTAACTGTGAGGGCTCACAGTGTTGTGGCAACACCAACATGTAAGGGGCAAATTTCAGCTGAGTATATACGGCAGGCCCCTACTTTCAAACATCCAACTTACAAACGACTCCTCCTTGCAAACGGAAGGATACAACAGGAAGTGAGAGGAAATCTACCCCTAGGAAGGCAAATTCTCTCCTGTAAGAGTTAATATGGGAAAAAAAGTGTCTCCTCTCCACTGATGCTTTATCACCAATTCTTGTTTCAATAAAAACCCCAAATTTTCTAAAAACATTTGTCATTAGGACGGAAAGTGAGGTGAACTGTTCTGAACAGGTGCACACTGCACAGACAGCAAAACAAATGTTACAGGGGTGATAACCCTTCCCTATGTTTTCCAAAAAGCTTAAAAATAGATTTTTTGCCTGGAGCTACACTTAAACAATGTACCTGTTCAAAATTACAAACAGATTTTACATAAGAACAAACCTACAGTCCCTGTCTTGTATGCACCGCCTGTATACGGCTGTTCAGAGTATATAGGGCCTTTTTTATTTTGTGTGCGGGGTTCCCCTTAATATCCATACAAGACCCAAAGTGGCTGGTAATGGGCTGGGGTGGGGGGGGGGGTGTGATGGGGTAGCTATGCCATTTTCCTTAAAGATTTTCATCCATATTACCGGGACCAGACATTACATTAAAGCCGCAAGCAGTTTTAAATGGCTTTTTTTCCTTTAGAAATGTAATTTTGTGCAGGGACAGTTCTAAACACGGGAAACACGTGGCACTTCACAGGCATACTTTAGACACCCCCCAGGTACGATATTTAAAGGAATATTTGGCTTTTTTTTTTCACTTTATGCATCATTAAAATGACTGCTCCAGAAAAACGGACGTTTTTAAAACTTCTTTTTGCATTGATACATGTCCCCTGGTGCAGAACCCGGGTTCCCAAACCCTTTTTTAGGACAATAACATGCATAATAGTCGTTATAATTAGCACTTTAGATTTCGAACGTTTGCATCCATTGTATTTAATAGGGTTCTAAAGTTCGTGCGAACTTTCGGTCCGTTCGCGGGTTCTGGTGCGAACCGAACCCGGGGGTGTTTGGCTCATCACTACTCAGCGATCTACCTTGCTTTTGTTGTCTGGGTGCAGTGCGCAATTTTTTTATCCTGCCCTGAGCCCAAAGCCAGAGAAAAGATAACTTTTATCCATCTGTTAGGTTGACTTCGGCAGGCATTTTATGCAAGCTCAGTGCACCAGCACTGCATATGTTGCTGTGAGATACACACTTTAGATACCGTTCTCCTATTCTGCTATTCAAAAAAAAAACAAATTTAGGGCAACAAAAATATTTTTTGCTGCATTTTCTGCATATCTGTACGTGTGAGATACACACTTTAGATACTGTTCTCCTATTCTGCTATTCCAAAAAATAATAATTTAGGGCAAAATTTTTTTTTTTGGTGCGTTTTCTGCCATAAAAGTTTATTTTGGTGAATTTTTTGCATATCTGTACCTGTGAGATACACCCTTTAGTTACTGCTGCTCTATTCTGCTATTCAAAAAACACCCATTTAGGGCAAGATCCTAAATTTCAGAAATATGAGGAGACCGTCAAATAAGGGACGTGGCCCCGGTCGTGGTGCTGCTGGTGGAGCTCCTGTTGCAGGGAGAGGGCGTGGTCAATCTGTGCCAGCTACACGCACAAGTGAAACACCTTCCTCAGGTGCGAGTAGGCGACAGAGCCTGCAGCGGTATTTGGTCGGCCTAATGCGGCTCTACGAATGTTGAGGCCAGGCCCAGGACAAGAACAGGCGATAGTAGATTGGGTTGCTGACAGTGCCTCCAGTTCCTTCACATTGTCTCCCACCCATGTTATTTTAAGTTATTTTTCTATCCACATTTGTTTGTAGAGCACTTGCCACGCTCTTAACAACATTTTGCTGCCATTTGCAGACCTCTAGCCCTTTCCATTACTTTTTTAGAGCCATTTTAGTCCTCAAAAGTTCGGGTCCCCATTGACTTCAATGGGGTTCGGGTTCGGGGTCAAGTTCGGGTCAAGTTCGGGTCCCGAACTCAAACTTTTTTCCGAAGTACGGCCAAACCCGTCGAACCCGAACATCCAGGTGTCTGCTCAACCCTAATAGTCTGCCTCTGGGATCCAGGTCTTCATAAATTCAGCTAATTTCTCAATTGTTGCCCTCCTTACATCACGGTTATGGTACAAACTGTTTTTTACCTCCCACAAGTTTCTCAGCTCTCTATATTTGTCAATAAAAGCTCTCATGATCACAGGATCCTTAAATTGCTGCATATTTTCTGCAAGATAAAACACAAGACAAAAACACTAGGTCAGCTTAAACTGTCCTAATCTTATCCCAATATAGGCCTTTATAATCATGAATCAGTATAGGCCACTGATGGTCCAAGTAAAATTTTTACATTCGTTTGTGACGTTCGGCACTTCCAGTCCTCCTTACTACGTGCACACAACGTAGTTACGACACATGCGTGTTATCATTATATACCCTGCGCATGCGTGAAACTCGCCCACCCTTGACGTTCTTTCTAGGATATTTCTAGGATATTCCCCGCCCCTTCTCGTTCGACGCACAGTGGGAGACGTCATGGCAGTGACACAGCAGGTGCGTGTTATATTTAGTACCGACGAGGAAAGCCCCGAGCCGGAAACGTCCCGATCCAGGACAAGATACAAGGCCAGTAATATGTCCTTTGCTGAGATGGTGGAGATCTTGTGGAGTAGAGATTATGATGGGAAGCATGGGCAGTACAACAACCCTTATTTTCAGGAAGGCCAAAATAATGGGCAAAGTGGTGATGAGTCTGTACAAAAAATTTGGGGTCCAGAGATCCAAAGAGCAGCTGAGAAAAAGGTGGTCTGACCAGAACTTGAGGGAGTCGGAGCAGTACAGGAAGATCAAAAAAATGCTAGCAAAAAGTAAGTATTTCTCCTGTGTTATTACTAATTTGATTATTATACTTGCATGTTGCTCCATGTGCTTTGATTGACTGGTTGGGCAATTGAAAATGGCAACTTTCAGGTTAGTGGCCAAAGTATAATCGTTCATAAAAACATCCATCTTCAAAAATACGCTGTTTTGTGCAGATACAGGTAAACCACATTTGGTCATGCCTATTTGTATTAAAACAACGTTTATAAACATTGTTGTCTAGATGATGTGTTTGTAGAAAAAACACCCCAAAACACGTCCATTGATCCCCCATGATAGCAGATAGCACATGTTGACATTAAGCATGGGATCAGGAAGGAAATCCCCATTTTGACGCACAATTTGTGTGCATCTTCCAAATTTGGCTTGTTCAGGGGTGACATCACCCCATCTCATGAAGGCAACAGCAACACATTTTTGAAACACTATATAATGTCTTATATTGCCTTCAGTTTTTCAAAGGTTGAACTTTGTAAGTTCCATAGTTTTTATATGTTTTATTGTTTGAAACATGCCTGTTTATGCAAAACAAAAAAAAAGTATATTTTTGTTAATTTTTTTTTGAATTTTCTAAGAAATTTTCTAACTTCTGCACAGAGTAAAAATTGTTTTCTACTCAACAATGTGTGGCTTCTTCTTTCTATGCTCAATACCAGTTTGAAAATTAAGTTCTTGTTTACTGTGACAATGGTGGTTATTTACTAAAGACAAATCCACTTGGCACTACAAGTGCACTAGGAGAGCCTGGGAGACAGATAAAAGAAACACAAGCAATAATGACAAATCAAGTTTTTCACAGAAATTTGTTTTTGGTTTATTTTTTACTCAAAAAATCATAGATTGTCTGGCATAGCAATGGCCCCCCTACCCGTAAAGTACTCAACGTATTTCTCACGCACTTCACGGGCGCTTTGGGGGGCCAAGCCAATACGGCCAGTATCCAGGCCCGTCATGGGATTGTCTGAAAGTCCGGCCTTAGGCCCAACTGTGGTGAGATAATTTGGTGAATTTCTCCTTAAAAAGTTATGCAGGATGCAGCAGCTGAATACTATATGATTGAGTTTGTATTTCGCCATATGTATACTTGTCAGGAACAGTCGGAACAGGCTGGCCATTATCCCAAAGGCATTCTTAACAACACTTTGTGCTCTAGCCAGCTGGTAATTAAAAACCCTCCTCTCCGGGGTGAGGGCCCTCAGGGGAAATGGCCTCATCAGGTGTGGTCCCAGTCCGAAAGCCTCATCAGCAATAAAAACAAACGGAAGTCCCTTCACGTTGTCTTCATCAGGTGGCAGTGCCAGGCCACCGGTCTGGAGACGTAGGGAAAATTCTGTCTGTGCGAACACACCACCATCCGACATCCGGCCATTCTTCCCCACGTCCACATACATGAATTCATAGTGTGCCGACACCACCACCATCAACACAATACTATTAAAACCTTTATAATTATAATAGTAGGACCCCGAATGGGGTGGTGGCACTATGTGGACATGCTTCCCGTCTATTGCCCCTCCACAGTTGGGAAAGTCCCACCACTCGGCAAACTGGGATGCCACATTCTGCCATTCCTGTGGCGATGAAGGAAACTGTGGAGTTAAACCATAAAAATAAATTAGTACTTTTGCACATAACATTGCAAGCAGATTACACAAAAACATTCTTGGCCAACATCAGTATAACATTCATTTTTAGTAGTATTCAAACACAAAAATAGAAGGCACAATTAGAACATTCCTCACCCCCTCTGATGGCCCATTGAATTTTTTTTTAGGGGGGGGGAGGGGTTCTAGCTGAATTTGGGCCCTCAAAAAAAAGCCTCCGCCACTCTGCCTAAATATAATGAGAAGCAAAACATTTGTACACATTTTAGAGGGGGGGTAAAGCACTACAATGGAGCTGACAAAATACATTCTTAACAGACTAGGCTAGGTGTGTTTGGGCCCAGGATAGCATGCTGGAGAGGTTAGTTATGGGAAATATGCATGTAGGCCAAAAAAGGAGCATTAAAAGCTTACAGCATGCATGAGGACAAAGGGGACATTCACAGCATATTACAATCATGGTAATTAGGGAAGGATAAAAGAAATACAATACATTAGCTAGCATTAAGATACATAGAATATGATGTTAAAGGAGAAAACCTACCTTAATAAAGTCCTTCTGAATTATAGCAGAACAGGTCTTTGGAATAATGATCCCCAGAGCCTGGGGGAGATGCCTGTCGTGAACTTGAGGTCCTGCAGACTTCTCCCAGTCGCCATGGTATCGCAACGTGGCGACTAGCCTCTGCTCGGCAGTGATGGCTTGCCGCATCACAGTGTCCTCCCTCATGATATAGGGGGACAACAAATCCAACAGATGGTGTAAAACGGGATCCGTCATCCGGAGATAATTCCTGTAGTCTTCAGGATTATTCTCCTGGATTTCCCACAGCAGAGGCATATGAGAGAATTGTATATGGGTGGATTACTAAAGCGCTAATGAAAAAAATAGTGTAAATCCAATAAAAAGATAACTAAATGGTGAAAGCTGCAATCAATTAAAAGATTCTGTGGCCTTAACGTGTAAATGAATAAACAAATATTGATGCGCTAGACACCAACCTAATTATTGTGCACTTGTGTCAGTGTTCAATCGACTCTCCATGCTGAGAGCAAATTATTCTACAGTGAAAGTAATATATATTGTATAACCATACAATTTCCCCCAAACCACACGATGCTGTGTATATTGTCCAAAAACAGCATGGATTCCAATGTGGGCTGTAATACACCTTATGTTGCATGTCCCCAGTCCATATAAATCACTGATCAATGTAATACAAAAACCATCTGCACCATAGTGATTTTAACAGTACTTGCTCCTAGACCAGACTCCTCCTTAGAA
Source organism: Rana muscosa (assembly GCA_029206835.1). Lineage (NCBI taxonomy): Eukaryota > Metazoa > Chordata > Amphibia > Anura > Ranidae > Rana > Rana muscosa. The sequence goes on along the minus strand of CM055123.1, from coordinate 232,754,999 downwards.
GCTCCGATTCCCAGGATAATTCCATACACATAAAAGGGAAAAAGAAAGCAGATCATTGCGCAATAGCCTATACAAGACACAACCTGTCACAGCTGTGGCCTGCACTCACATAACCTCCGGGATAATCAGTGTGTGCTCAGCTCAGTAGTTCCTGTGTTCCTCACTCAGACTGCCGATGCAAGCGTCACTTAGGCTCCTCCCCCCTACGTGTTACGTCACTGGCACGTGACTTAATCATGGGTAACGTCTGCTACATCCCCACACCCTTATGTAGAGGACGACAGAACGTTTGTAGTGGTTGCCATGGTGATGGTCTGAAATACATCATCGCTGGCCAGCGCTGATTACCATATATTTATAAGTTAAACAATTTTTTATTTATTACAATAGAAATGTGCCGCAACTTATTCATATATAGGTTTTCGGCATAATACAACCTATTTAAAACCAGCAATTAAAAACATCTAATGAACTGTATAAAACATTGCTGCAGATGATGCGCCAGTCCCTCCAGTGGCAAAACTTGGAACTGCGATCTCATATATTACATATTCAATACTCAATGCATCACCGAAAAATAATTGACATACATAGATATAAAAATAAGAATTAGAAAATGGAAAAATAAAAAGGTATAGAGGGCGCCACATCCCTCTATCCCTCAGCTCATGGCATCTATTCTGAGGGTCCATGTTCCACATATTGATATATGTTCCCATTTGAATAAAATTACAAATAAATTGTATAAAATGTGTAGAACTTCCAATCATTCTATACACATGTCCCATGTGTTGATCCTTACATGTATATATATATATGTGCACTCACCTATAGCCAATTCGGTCCCCAGTAATAATACCCAATGGGTATCTATGGGTCATAAAACCAGGGTTGGGCCCTCTAGGAACCAAAGGGCGAAATGTATGTCTTATAACCCAAATGCCATATGGGTTCCTCAGGCCAGATGCTAATAGTCAGAAATAAAACAATTGAGGTCAAAATCTATATTTAAACCATACAGCGATAAAGTGCAAATTTCATAAATCCACCGGGATTCACTTTTACTAATTTCCCTCACCTTGTGGCTTCCCCTCCAATGTGGTTTACATTTCTGTATAGCCCAAAACTTTAAGTCTGCCGGATTCCTCTTATGGCACAGGTCAAAATGTCTAGAGACATTATGTTTTGGAAAACCTGCCTTGATGTTTTGTACATGTTCTCTTAACCACTTAACGACCGCTCACTGTATATATACGTCGGCAGAATGGCACCGACAGGCACAATCACGTAGAGTGTACGTGATCGCCTTTGTACAGTTGGGGGGTCCGATCGGACCCCCCTCCTATACAGTGAGTGCCCGTTAATCGTTGGGGAGCGATCAGAGATGAGGGGGTGACCATTCGATTTTTGGCCACCCCCTCGCGATCGCTCCCCGCCAATGAAAATGCTTCCTCCGCCATGTGATGTAAACACAGGCAGGAGGAAGTGATGTCATCTCCCTCGCGGCGATCTTTTCGATTCCGGCGCAGAGGAGAGAGGAAGCAGGTTAGTGCACCAACAGTCCACTGACACATAGGTACACATAGGCACACATTTCACCCCCCCAGTCACCCCCAGATCACCCCCCAGGTCACCCCCCAGCCCCCAATCACAGTGATTGCAGTGATCATTTATTTTACTGATCACTGCATTTAGTGTCATCTGTGATAGTAAAAAGTTGCAGGGCAGTTAGGTTTAGGCCCCTTTAGGTCCAGGGTAGCCCCCTAACCCCCCCTAATAAAGGTTTAACCCCTTAATCGCCCCCCAAGTAACCCTTTCACCCCCTAACGCCAGTGTCACTAAGCAATCATATTTTCGATCGCTGTATTTAGTGCCGGTGGTGCCCTAGATAGCCAGTTATTTATTTTTAGTTTCGCCGCAGGTTTTTAGAGCGTCAGGTACCCCCATATATTATTTTAACCCCCTGATTGCCCCTAGAGTTAACCCTTTCACCAGTGATCACCGTATAAGCGTCACTGGTGACACTGGTTACCCAGTTAGTTATTTAGTTATTTAGGTAACCTGTCAGGTTTTTATATAGCGTCGGGTACCCCCATATTTAACCTAATAAAGGTTTTAACCCCCTGATTGCCCCTAGTTAACCCTTTCACCAGTGATCACCATATAAAGGTTACGTGTGACACTGGCTGGTTAGTTTGCTTTTATAGCATCAGGGCACCCGCCGTATATAACCCAATAAAGGTTTAACCCCCTGATCGCCCGGCGGGTGAGATCAATTAGGTTTTAGCGCCAGAGAGGGTCTGCGTCGCCCCAGGCAGCGTTAGGTTAGTGCCAGTAACGCTAACACCCACGCGCAAAGCATACACCTCCCTTAGTGGTATAGTATCTGATCAGATCTATACTAGCGTCCCCAGCGATTTAGGGTTCCCAAAAACGCAGTGTTAGCGTGATCAGCCCAGATACCTGCTAGCACCTGCGTTGGGCCCCTCCGCCCAGCCCAGCCCAGCCCACCCAAGTGCAGTATCGATCGATCACTGTCACTTACCAAACACAAAACACATAACTGCAGCGTTCGCAGAGACAGTCCTGATCCCTGCGACCGCTAACAGTTTTTTTTGTAGCGTTTGATATATTTGCTGACGACAGTCGGGTGCTTTTTTTCCTGTGAATCTTACTAGTGTACCCCTAAATTTAGAGCCCAAAATGGCAAGTCGAAGGTACACTAGTAAAGAGGCCTACGAGATTCTGAGCATGACAGATAGTGAAGAGGAGGTCACGTATCTGTCAGATTCAGGCTCAGAATATCTTCCCGTAGAAGACAGTGACGTCAGCGGCCCCACGTCAGATAGCTCTGACGACGAAGTTGAGGTCCCTGCTAAGGTCAGGCGTACCAGATCCCGATCTTCTGAGGTTGTTGAGGAGCAAGAACCGCAGGGCTCTCGTATCATGGAGCAGAGGAGTACTAGCGCCGCTATTCCTTCTGGTGAATTGGCAAGCACCAGCGGCCTAGTACAGCCTGGGCGTACATCCAGCACTGCAGTATCACGTGGTGACGTGGCGAGTCCCATAAGTGCAGTTCAAGCTGGCGAGGTGGCAAGCACAAGTAGTGTCCCGCTGCCACCAAGAAGACAAAGGCAGGCCCGTCGTACCCATAGTGCTCTTCCTGCAGAATTCACCTATCCTGATTGGGTCCCCACCACTTCTGCAGAACCCGTACTTCCCCCATTCACTGCCCAACCCGGTATTCAGGTGGAAACAGCTGATTTTATGCCAATCGATTATTATTCACTGTTTTTCACGGAAGATCTCTATAGATCTATTGTGGACCAGAGTAATTTATAGGCTGGTCAAATTATCGCCGCTAATCCCCAGTTGCCTTCCATTGCCAAAGATTGGAAACCAATTACGGTTTCCGAATTTAAGACCTTTCTGGGCCTTTCCCTCAACATGGGCACACATAAATTCCCGTCATTGCGTGCTTATTGGTCCACGCACCCAATTGACCACATGCCCGTGTTCTCTGCCTCCATGCCCAGGAAACGATACGAGCAGATTTTGCGGTTCATGCACTTCAACGACAATGAACTTTGTCGTCCACGTGGGGACCCTGAATACGACCGGCTCTATAAAATTCGGCCCCTCATAAACCACTTCAACAAACGTTTTGCAGCCTTGTTTATTCCCGATCAAGCTGTCTGCATTGATGAGTCCCTGATTAAATTTTCTGGCCGCTTGGCTTTCAAGCAGTACCTTCCCAGCAAGCGTGCCAGATATGGGGTCAAGCTCTATAAGTGATGTGACAGGGCAACAGGCTATGTATGGAGCTTTATGGTTTATGAGGGAAAAGATAGTCAGGTTGAGCCGGTCAACTGCCCGGATTACATAGGGAGCGCTGGCAAGATAGTGTGGAACTTGGTGTCACCCTTATTCGGAAAGGGGTACCACTGGTATGTGGACAATTATTACACGAGCGTGCCACTGTTTAGTCACTTGTTTGATCATCAGATTGGAGCATGTGACACCGTGCGACCTAATCGCCGGGGCTTTCCCCAGCGGCTTGTAGATGCCCGTCTTAGGCTGGGGGAGAGAGCCTGCGTAAAGTGTAATAACTTGCTCGCTATAAAGTGGAGGGACAATAAGAATGTTTTCCTTCTTACCTCCCTTCATGCAGACACGACAGTCCAAATTCGTACGGTGACTGGTGTTGTGGAGAAACCCCTCTGTGTCCACGAATATAACAAAAATATGGGAGGGGTGGACCTCAACGACCAGTTGATGGCGCCGTATCTAATTGACCGTAAGGCGAGACGCTGGTACAAAAAAGTGTCTCTATCCTTATTCCAATTGGCTTTGCTGAACGCTCATGTGCTATACAGAGCTTCAGGCGGGACTTTATCTCTTCTAAAATTCCAGAATGAGATAGTCACAGAACTCCTGTATCCAGGCGGTTCTGCACCTCACCATCCCCTACCAAATGCAGTAAGCCGGCTGCATGAGAGGCATTATACGCATCTCCTCCCGAGTACCCCTACCCAACGAGCCCCCCAAAAAAGATGTTGTGTCTGTAGCAAGCGCGGATTTAGGCGTGACACCCGTTATTATTGTCCACTCTGTCCTGACAAACCTGGTCTTTGCCTCGGTGAATGTTTTGAACGCTACGACTCAAAAGTGAAGTTTTAGCGTAGGGTACAGCATTTCACAGACTAGGACACACTTACACAGGGTCTCCCAAGATGCCATTACATTTTGAGAGACCCGAACCATTACAGTTGTTAAAGTTTAAAAAAAAAGTGTAAAAAATAAAAAAAAAACGTAAAAAACAAAAACACCAAAAAAATATAAAAGAAAAAAACCAGAAATAGTTGTCGTTTTATTGTTCTCTCTCGCTCTCTCTATTTTCTCTCTATTGTTCTGCTCTTTTTTACTGTATTCCATTCTGCAATGTTTTATCATGCTTGCTTTTCAGGTATGTAATTTTTTGTTTTCAGGTGCGCCATTCAACTGCAGCGCGGAATTATTTATCTTGACAGCAACAGCGTTTGCTCCCACGATACATAAAGCCGTGACTCCAGTGCTGTAGGAGGTGACTTCACCACCACAGTTAAAAAAAAAGAGCATATATGCCGAAGCATGGGGGCAGCAGGGGCGGAGGAGAGATTTTGCTCCTAATGCCGCGTATATACGGTCGAAATTCCGACGGAGGCTTGCCCGTGGAAAAGTTTGACCGTGTGTACGCGGCATAACCTTTTATGCCGCGCCGCGTACATACGGTCGAAATTTCGACAAAGGCTTGCCCGTGGAAAAGTCCGACCGTGTGTACGCGGCCTAACTTTTTTGCGGGAGGATGCCCCCATGCTTCGGCATATATATATTTTAGGCACAGGTTGCGTTAAAAAAATGTTTTATTTTTTACTAGGTTTTGTTTTGGTATTTGCTTTGCAGGTATGGTATGGTAAGGTCTTACTGTTGTACTGTAATGTTAATTTGTTTTAATGTTAACCATCATTTGCTTAGCAGGTACGCCATTCAGTTGCATCGCGGATTTATTTATCTTGACAGCAACAGCATTTGCTCCCACGATACATAAAGCCGTGACTCCAACGCTGTAGGAGGTGATTTCACCACCACAGTTAAAAAAAGAGCATATATGCCGAAGCATGGGGGCAGCAGGGGCGGAGGAGCGATTTTTCTCCTAATGCTGCATATATACGGTCGAAATTCCGACGGAGGCTTGCCCGTGGAAAAGTCCGACCGTGTGTACGCGGCATAACTTTTTTGCGGGAGGATGCCCCCATGCTTCGGCATATATGCCCATCATTAGAAGTGGGTGGATGAAGGGAGGTATTCTAATGGTGGGCATAACCACCGATCAATCTCTTTTTTTCGTTCAGCCAACAGGCTGCATGAAAAAAAAAGATTACAATACATGTCCAACAAGGACCAGCAACGTACTGGTATGTTGCTGGACTTTGAATGTTTATACCAGAATGATGCCTGCAGGTTTAGGTATCATCTTGGTATCATTCTTTTCAGCCAGTGGCCGGCTTTCATGTAAAAGCAATTCTAGCAGATAATTAGCCTCTAGACTGCTTTTACAAGCAGTGGGAGGGAATTCCCCCCCCCCGGATATAAACAGCGCCATTGGGAAATTGGGAAAGCATTTTATCACACCGATCTTGGTGTGGTCAGATGCTTTGAGGGCAGAGGAAAGATCTAGAGTCTAACCCCCCATTTTTTTTCAAAAAAAGAGTACCTGTCACTACTTATTGCTATCATAGGGGATATTAACATTCCCTGAGATAACAATAAAAATGATAAAAAAAAAATATGGAAGGAACAGTTTAAAAATAAAATAAAAAAGCAAAATAAATATAAAAAAAAAGCACCGCTGTCCCCCCCCTGCTCTTGCGCAAAGGCGAACGCAAGCGTCGGTCTAGCGTCATATGTAAACAGCAATTGCATCATGCATGTGAGGTATCACCGCAAAGGTCAGATTGAGGGCAGTAATTTTAGCAGTAGACCTCCTCTGTAAATCTAACGTGGTAACCTGTAAAGGCTTTTAAATGCTTTTAAAAATGAATGTAGTTTCTCGCCGCTGCGCGTTTGTGCGCAATTTTAAAGCATGTCGTGTTTGGTATCCATGTACTCGGCCTAAGATCATCTTTTTTATTTCATCAATCATTTGGGCAATATAGTGTTTTTTAGTGCATTAAAAATAAAAAAAGTGTGTTTTCCCCCCAAAAAATGCGTTTGAAAAATCGCTGCGCAAATACTGTGTGGAAAAAAAAATGCAACACCCACTATTTTAATCTGTAGGGCCTTTGCTTTAAAAAAATATATAATGTTTGGGGGTTCAACATAATTTTCTTGCAAAAAAAAATGTTTTCATGTAAACAAAAAGTGTCAGAAAGGGCTTTGTCTTCAAGTGGTTAGAAGAGTGGATGATGTGTGACATAAGCTTCCTAATGTTGTGCATAAAATGCCAGGACAGTTCAAAACCCCCCCAAATGACCCCATTTTGGAAAGTAGACACCTCAAGCTATTTGCTGAGAGGCATGTTGAGCCCATTGAATATTTTTTTTTTGTCCCAAGTGATTGAATAATGACAAAAAGAAAAAAAAAATGTACAAAAAGTTGTCACTAAATTATATATTGCTCAAACATGCCATGGTTATATGTGGAATTGCACCCCAAAATACATTCTGTTGCTTCTCCTGAGTACGGGGATACCACATGTGTGAGACATTTTGGGAGCCTAGCCGCGTACAGGACCCCGAAAACCAAGCACCGCCTTCAGGATTTCTATAGGTGTAAATTTTTGATTTCACTCCTCACTGCCTATCACAGTTTCGGAGGCCATGGAATGCCCAGATGGCACAAAACCCCCCCAAATGACCCCATTTTGGAAAGTAGACACCCCAAGCTATTTGCTGAGAGGTATGTTGAGTATTTTGCAGATCTCGCTTTTTGTCACAAAGTTTTAAAAATGGAAAAAAGAAAAAAAAATATGTCTTTCTTCATTTTTCAAAAACAAATGAGAGCTGTAAAATACTCACCATGCCTCTCGGCAAATAGCTTGGGGTGTCTACTTTCCAAAATGGGGTCATTTGGGGGGGTTTTGTGCTATCTTGGCATTTTATGGCCTTCAAAACTGTGATAGGTAGTGAGGAGTGAAATCAAAAATTTGTGCCCTTAGAAATCCTGAAGGCGGTGCTTGATTTTCGGGGGCCCGTACGCGGCTAGGCTCTCAAAAAGTCCCACACATGTGGTATCCCCGTACTCAGGAGAAGCAGCCAAATGTATTTTGGGGTGCAATTCCGCATATAACCATGGCATGTTTGAGCAATATATCATTTAGTGACAACTTTTTGTACATTTTTTTTTCTTTTTGTCATTATTCAATCACTTGGGACAAAAAAAAAAATATTCAATGGGCTCAACATGCCTCTCAGCAATTTCCTTGGGGTGTCTACTTTCCAAAATGGGGTCATTTTGGGGGGTTTTGTGCTGTCTTGGCATTTTATGGCCTTCGAAACTGTGATAGGTAGTGAGGAGTGAAATCAAAAATTTCCACCCTTAGAAATCCTGAAGGCGGTGCTTGGATTTTGGGGCCCAGTACCCGGCTAGGCTCCCAAAAAGTCCCACACATGTGGTATCCCCGTACTCAGGAGAAGCAGCAGAATGTATTTTGGGGTGCAATTCCACATATAAATAACCATGGCATGTGTGAGCAATATATCATTTAGTGACAACTTTTTGTACATTTTTTCTTTTTTTTTTCTTTTTATCATTATTCAATCATTTGGGACAAAAAATAAAAAATATTCAATGGGCTCAACATGCCTCTCAGCAAATAGCTTGGGGTGTCTACTTTCCAAAATGGGGTCATTTGGGGGGGTTTTGTGCCATCTTGGCATTTTATGGCCTTCAAAACTGTGATAGGTAGTGATAGGTAGTGAGGAGTGAAATCAAAAATGTATGCCCTTAGAAACCTTGAAGGCGGTGCTTGGTTTTTGGGGTCCCGTATGCGACTAGGCTTCCAAAAAGTCCCACACATGTGGTATCCCCGTACTCAGGAGAAGCAGCAGAATGCATTTTGGGGTGTAATTTCACATATGCCCATGGCATGTGTGAGCAATATATCATTTAGTGACAACTTTGTGCAAAAAAAATAAAGTTTGTCATATTCCCGCAACTTGTGGCAAAATATAAAATATTCCATGGACTAATCATGCCTCTCAGTAAATAGCTTGGGGTGTCTACTTTCCAAAATGGGGTCATTTGGGGGGGTTTTGTGCTATTTTGGCATTTTATGGCCTTCGAAACTGTGATAGGTAGTGAGGAGTGAAATCAAAAATTTGCGCCCTTAGAAATCCTGAAGGCGGTGCTTGGTTTCCGGGGTCCCGTACGTGGCTAGGCTCCTAAAAAGTCCCACACATGTGGTATCCCCGTACTCAGTAGAAGCAGCAGAATGTATTTTGGGGTGCAATTCCACATATAACCATGGCATGTGTGAGCAATATATCATTTAGTGACAACTTTTTGTAATTTTTTTTTTTTTGTCATTATTCAATCACTTGGGACAAAAAAAAAATATTCAATGGGCTCAACATGCCTCTCGGCAATTTCCTTGGGGTGTCTACTTTCCAAAATGGGGTCATTTGGGGGGGTTTGTACTGCCCTGCCATTTTAGCACCTCAAGAAATGAGATAGGCAGTCATAAATTAAAAGCTGTGTAAATTCCAGAAAATGTACCCTAGTTTGTAGACGCTATAACTTTTGCGCAAACCAATAAATATACGCTTATTGACATTTTTTTACTAAAGACATGTGGCTGAATACATTTTGGCCTAAATGTATGACTACAATTGAGTTTATTCGATTTTTCTTATAACAAAAAGTAGAAAATATCATTTTTTTTCAAAATTTTCTGTCTTTTTCCGTTTATATCGCAAAAAATAAAAATCGCAGAGGCAATCAAATACCATTAAAAGAAAGCTCTATTTATGGGAAGAAAAGGACGCAAATTTCGTTTGGGTACAACATTGCATGTCCGCACAATTTACAGTTAAAGCAGTGCAGTGCAAAATTCTGAATTCACCTCTGGTCCTTTAGCTACCAAATGATCCGGGGCTTAAGTGGTTAATCTTTTCCAAAGAGGTATTTTGGTTCTTCCTATATACTGTAATGAGCAAGTGCATTCTAACATGTACACTACCCCTTCTGTTCTACATGTGATAAAATCTTTAATACTGTAATCCTTATTAGTGGTGTTGGATTTAAAATTAGAACATTTAACCCCCTTTAAGCCTGTTTCTCTGCATGCGTAACAACGTTTGCAAGGGTAAAAACCCTTACCCTGAAAGAAGGTAAGAGTGTTAGTTTTTTGGGGGGGATCAGGGATATTCTTCACCACTAAGTCCCTCAGGGTTGGTGCTCTTCTGCATATCACCCTTGGTTTGTCTGGTAAAATGGTTTGTAGCTGTTTATCTGCTTTTAAAATAGGTTTCCTAAATATTTTTTCCAGTTGTCTATGCTGAATATTATAATCCATAATTAATGCTACCTCTTGAGAATTGTTCTTAATTTTTTCCTTATCTTTTATAAGCTGATTTCTGGGGATTTCATGTACCTCTCTTATTTTCTCATGGATAAAGTCTTCATTATATCCTTTCGAGATAAATTTATTACCAATTTCATTTGCCTGTTCTAAATACACATTTTGATCTGAGCAATTCCTCCGTAGCCTCACTAGTTGGCGCTTTGGTATGTTGATCAACCAAGGGTCATAATGACAACTGTTTGTTGGTACTGTATATAGCTGTTTCTTTCCACTGGTTTAAAGTGTGTTTTAGTTTTTATTTGGTTATTCTCTATGGATATGTCCAAATCCAAAAATTGTATGGCTTTATCACTTATTATGTAGGTTAATTTGATATTTCTGTGATTCACATTCAGTTTTTGAAAAAAATCAATTAGAGTGCTCTCATTCCCACTCCATATCACGATACAGTCATCAATGAACCGTTTATAGAGAATCAATTGTTCCGGTTCCTCGAGATATATAGCCTCTTCCTCCCATTCGGACATAAAAATGTTTGCAACACTAGGGGCATATTTCGCCCCCATCCCTATTCCATTCAGTTGTCTGTAGTACTCTGATCCGTACCAGAAATAGTTGTGTTGTAATCCGAAGGCCAGGCTTCTTAAAATGAATCTTTTCTGTTTTGACGCTATGTCGCTAAAACCATCCAGAGCCCATCTGGAGGCTTTTATAGCTTGCTCATGCTCTATATTAGTATATAGCGAGGCGACATCCGCTGTAGCCATCAAATATTGCTGTTGTGGATTTAGTTCAACCTTCTCCAGGAGTTGTAAGAGATGTTTCGTATCTCTCAAATACGCACGTGTTTTAGGCACCAAAGGTTGTATGAAACGATCAATATACTCCCCCAGTCTTGAATTGAGAGATTGTATACCATTAATAATCAGCCTACTGGTGTATTTTTTAAATCTTTATGTACCTTCGGTACTGTATAGGTAACCGGAACTCTACACATATCCGGTACCAGGTATTTCTCCTCTCTCTTGGATAGAATCTTCTTCATACACCCTCAATCAATTCCGATAGTTCTTCTTTATATTCACTGGTGGGGTTGCTTCTTAATTTTATGTATGTATTAGTGTCATTTAGTTGCACCATTAGTTCTTGATGGTAATACTCCTTCGATAACACCACAATGGCCCCCCCTTTGTCAGCAGGTCTTATCACTACCTGTTTATTCTTTTCTAATTCTTTTATTCCTCTATTTATAGCCTGGGGTCCATATGAGAGAATTGGTCCCGCTGGAGCAACCAATTCTTGGTCCATGAACTCCTCCTCACCCTGTTCATGGACTGAGCTTGGGTTAAATTAATAACCGTAACACCAAGTGCATACGCAGCATGAGCTCTACGATGAGAACGTACTTCCAACATGGCTAGAAACCGGCCAGCTGGTCAGAACGAACTTAAACAGAACGCACTGAGGAACAGCAAGGCCTATGAAGAACGACCTGAAAAACAGACACGAGCGGACAAGAACGCACTGAAAAACAGATACGACCTGACTACACACACTGAAAGACAGATACGAACCCACAAGCACAAACTGAAACGCAGAAAACGATCTGAAAAGCAAGGAGACTGAAAAGCGCGAATCGGCTAACATCAAACTTTTACTAACACGCGGTAACACAAAATCAGCAAAAGCAGCCCAAAGGGTGGCACCATTGGATTTGAACTTCCCCTTTATAGTGCCGTTGTACGTGTTGTACATCACCGCGTTTTTGGACAGTCGGAATTTGGTCTGATGGTGTGTATGCAAGACAGCATTGAACGGAATTCCGACAAAAAATTCCATTGGATTTTAGCCCATCGGAATTCCAATCGTGTGTACAGGGCATAAGTTCCAATCGAGCATCGATTAAATGCATTTTTTAGATTATTTAGGTTTCGGCTGAAATTTTACTTTAACATACAGTATAGCACCTTTTCTGAGAAGCAAGTGCACTTGAATCACCTACATTAGTACCTACAGAACAGAAGAAGCTATGGCAGTGTAACAATTTGCTATTCTTTTTATAATATAAATGGTTGTATTGAAAGATTATATAAATTATGCAAAATTAAAGTCTAATTTGACCTTAAAAACTTGATTGGAGGTGATTTGCCTTTTTTCATTCAGGAAATATTAAGGTGCAGTCAGTTTTCAGTAAGGCCGCTTTGTTCGTTGATTACTGTCAAACCACAGTGACCACCAGCAGAGAGCCAATACACCTAGCTTCCTTGATTAAAGGTTGCCTATTAAATTATTTTAATAGGCTTAAAAAATTTAAATTATTCACACAAAAAAAGGAATTAGGTTATTATTATTTTATGTTGTTTCTTTTGTATAATGACACATTCTAAAGAAAAGAACTTTATGGTATATCATTAAAACAGTTTAGGATGGAACCTGTCTTTTTAATAGGTGCAATATAACGCTGAATGCTGTTATATGTACTGTGGAAATAATAATTACTACTATCAAATACTGGGTGTGTTTTATGTAGAGCGATATTTCATTATATTCTGAATAATTTTCTCACGGCGTAGCTTTGTCTAATAAAGATTATTACCTACAGCCAAAGTTTAGCAGATTTTTAAAAGGGTTTTGAAAAGGTAAATTACGATTTTTAGAGAATACGTTCACTCTAGAGCTTCATCCAAATTCGCCAGAACCCATCTAAATTACAGTATCCATTTTGCATGAATTAACACAGTTGTAGTAAATTATTAATGGAGTAAGTTCCATTTTTAGGAAGTCAAACTATATTTGCTGCAAGCAACCAATTTTGCACAGATGTGCTAATTCTCCAGGTCATCAAGTAAACAGGTTCACACCCTGTTCAGAGAAAAAAATAAATACAATTTTACTGTCTGCGTTGGTGGGCGTTTCATTCACTTCCTAGAACTCACATTTCCTTCCTAGCCTGGTACTCACATTTTCTTCCTTACCTGGTACTTAAATTTGCCTTTTCTAGCCAGGTACTCACATTATCTTCCTCACCTGGTACTCAGATTCCCTACCTCGCCTTATACCCACATTCCTTTCCTCATCTGGCACTCACATTTCGTTCTTCACCTGGTACTCCCTTTTTCTTCCTTGCCTAGTTGGCACTCTCATCTCCTTTCTCGTCTGGTGCTCAAATCCCTTCTTCACCTGGTACTTGCATTCCCTTTCTTGCCCGCAACTCACATTTTCTTCTGTAGCACACAGATCCTTTACCCTTCTTACCTCCACTTGCAGAGTGGGACACACCATGCCACTTGCCCAGTATCCTCCATCTTGTAGAGGGTGAGCCGTGTTAATAGTTTTGGGTCCTGCAGCGAGTTACCTCCTTCCATTGGTTCTCGTCCCTAGAGTGTAGGGAAAAGTCTATTCTCTCTCTTTGAAGAAGGCCATTGTCCAGACAGTATTAAACCCAATACAAAAGTTTATTTTACTTGCTTGCAACTTGACAGGAAAGGATGGAGATAGAGAAAGTTGAACAGGGAGGTAGGTTCAGGCACGCGGCACTTAATTACCCTTGTCGCCACTCAAGCCTGAGTGGGTTTTGCTCACCCGGATAGTCCCCTCTCATGGTCCTAGCAGCCGGTGTGGAGCACAAACATTTGCTTCAAATTTTCCTAAGGATACGATCAGGATAATAGCCTCCAAGTTCTGAACTTCCCAGCACTTGTAACACTTGAGACCTTAGGTGCCAATGGGGCACGTTACAAGGCTAATGGCGGATTGTGGAGTCCTTCCCTCTGACAGGTAATTAGGCCTCTCCCGAGACAGTGACTTCCTTCACCGATCCCCTGGATAGGTCCTCCCCTGGTTCCCTCTCCTTCAGAGCAGGTCACCCTCCCACGGGTACCCTGGGACTCCTCTTCTGGTGTAGGCCTCAGCTAAAGGTGCCTACCTGGAATGATGCAGCCTTGGGCTAAAGGTGCCCGGGACTGAACACACATACGCACCCCTGGCCTGGAGGGCCGGGAGGTGCAAACTGCTCCCCGAATAATGGCGTCTGCCCCTTATCTATCATCTCCCAGCATGCACAGCGGGTAGACCACTCCCACTGCACGGCTGCCGAGAGAGGACAACCAATCGCGCTGCAATGCCACCTGTGGTTCGACCTGAGACCTGGGCGACAGCGCCACCTGCAGGCCACAGGGAACTGTACTATCAGGCAACATCACAACAGAGCAGAGGCCAATTTAGAGAATTCCAACAGCCTGAGCCTAACTATTTGCTCAGGCTAGCCCCTAAATTTAGGCATAGCGACCCCAGTTTTGGGGCGTCCGCTACATTTCCTTGCCTAATACTCACATTCCCTTCCTCACCTTGTACTCACATTTTTTTCCTTGCCTAATACTCACATTCCCGTCCTCACCTTATACTCACAATCCCTTCCTCACCTGGTACTCAGATTCCTTTCTTCAACTGGTACTCAGATTCCCTTCTTTGCCTGGCTCCCACATTGCCTTCCTTGCTTCTTACTTACATTTTCCTTCCTTGCCTGCTACATACATTCATTTTCTCACCTGGTGCTCACAATGCCCCTCGCTCGCCTGGTATTCCCATTGCCTTCCTCGACTGGTACTCACATTCCCTTCTTCGCCTAATACTTTAAATCCCTTCCTCGCCTGATACCAACATTCTCTTCCTCGCCTGGTACTCACATTCCTTTCCTCGCCTAGTGCTCACATTCCCTTCTTTGTCTGGTCCCCACATTCCCTTCATCGCCTTGTACTCACATTCCTTTCCTCGCCTAGTGCTCACATTCCCTTCTTTGTCTGGTCCCCATATTCCCTTCCTTGCCTGATACTTGCATTTTCTTTCCTTGCCTGATATGTACATTCTCTTCCTTGCCTGGTACTTACCTTTTCCTTCCTTGCCAGGTACTCCCATTCCCTTCCTCACCTGGTACACACATTCCTATCCTCGCCTGGTATTCACATTTTGTTCCTCACCTGTTACTCATATTTTCTTCCTCACCTGTTACTCACTCTCATGTTGCCTTCCTCGCCCGGTACTCATATTCCCTTCTTTGCCTAATACTTTAATTCCCTTCCTCGCCTCATACCCATATTCCCTTCCTCGCCTATTACCGATATTCCCTTCCTCGCCTGGTACTCACATTCCTTTCCTCACCTAGTGCTCATGTTCCATCTTCCTTGCCTGGTATTAATTTTTTTTTTCAATAGTTTTTTTATAAATTTTTTTACAGTAACAAAGAAATAACAATGTGGACATGCCCATTGTACAGTAGGTTGTAATACAAATATTCATATAAGTAGTTGCAAATTATATAATATAACAGAGGTTTCGAACCTGGATATGTCTTATGTTCCATTCTGATTACCTATCTTAATGTAGAAAGTGTGGGTTCCCCTTCTCCAGGCACCCCAAATGGGAACACTTTAGTAACCCGGGGGCGGGGGGTGAGACCACCATAGTTTGTTGGTTTGTGAATGTTTTTTTAACATATTGCAAGATATTAATTATTTGTAAGACAAAATTGAAGTTCAGATTTTTGAGCGAACAAACATTACAGCTCAGTCATCATGTCTAAACTCAGAAGGGTATTACATGACCTTGTAACATTGTTATTTAAACATTGCTGCTGTAGACCATTGCGACCAGGGTTTCCAATCATTTTGTGCTTTGGCGATTTGTCCTCTACTAGAGGCCCTCATTAATTCATAACTGTAGTGTAAGTTTTCCAATTTGAGAGTGTTTACAATTGATAGGGTCTGGTCGGTTTTCTATAGTCTTGTTAGGCTTAATCTGGCTGCCAAAAGGATGTGTGTTATCACGTGTCTGAAGGGTTTGGGAGTGGATTCTACCGTTAAATTCAGTAGAGCTGGGGCGGGTAAGGGAGAAACTGGGCCATTTGTGATATCTTCCAAAATTCGGAAGATGGTGTTCCAATAGGGCTGTATGTGAGAACAAGACCAAATAATGTGGATTAGATCTCCTTTGGTTGTGTTACATCTTCAGCAGGAGTCAGGTTTGCTGTGGCTGAAGGATGCTAGTTTTGTAGGTGTCAGGTACCATCTTAGAGAGATTTTTGGGGTGAGTTCCCAAAGAGCAGAACATTGTGTTGATTTGTATATCCCTTGTAGAGCTTGTTGCCATTGAACTTCAGTGTAGCACTTTCCCAGGTCTGACTCCCAGTGGAGGTATGGTGTGGAATTGGTGAACATGCATTTTTGTTGGAAAATATTATAGAAGTGAGATATCCCTTTAATTTTAGAAGCGGGGTTGGTTAAAGCGGAGCTCCACCCTAAAGTGGAACTTCCGCTGATCGGAACCCTCCCCCCTTCCGGTGTCACAATTGACACCTTTCGGGGGGAGGGGGCGCAGATACCTGTCTAAGGGAGTCCTCTCTGTGGGAAATCTGCGGGAAGCACGTCACTTCCTGCAGATTCTTCGTTGTGTTCTGGGAGACACTCGGCTCCCAGAACACAGGGGACCATTCAGAACGGTGCAACGCGACTCGCGCATGCGCCATAGGGAACCGGGCATGAAGCCGCAAGGCTTCATTTCCTGGTTCCCTCACCGAGGATGGCAGTGGGGGCAGCAGAGTGACGAGCGATTGCTCGTCCTCTGCTGCGGACGCCGCTGGACTCCAGGACAGGTAAGTGTCCATATATTAAAAGTCAGCAGCTTCTGCTTTTAATATTTTTTTTCTGCGGCACCTCCGCTTTAAGAATTCCCATGCTTTTGGTGGTATAATATAGAGAGGTGTTGGTAATGAGTTTAAGCAGTGTCGTACTCAAGTGTAGGTAAAGAGTTCTGTTGGGGGGGGGGGGGGTTATATTCTCTCTGTAGTTGAGAGAAGGTTTTAGGTTGTGACATGTGGGGTAAGCTCTGTAAGAATTTAATGCCCCTCATAGACCAATGACTTAATGACAGGTCTTTTGAGAGATGATGTAGTACCTCTACTGGGAGTTGTGACTTGGAGGTGGTGGGGGAAATGTTACCTGTTTGTGTCAGTTTTTTCCATGCGTGTGCTGAGATCTTCATTGTAGGGGAAGTTGCTGTCGGAATGGTGGATCCTAGGGCCTGGTACTTACATTTTCCTTCCTTGCCTGGTATCCACATTCTTTACCTTGCCTAGTACCTACATTTTCCTTCCTTACCTGGTACACACATTCCTTTCCTCGTCTGGTACTTACATTCTATTATTTACCTGGTTCTTTAGTTCCCTTCCTTGCCAGGTACTCACATTTCCTTCCTCACCTTGCACTCACATTCCGTTCCTCACCCGGTACTCACTTTTGTTTCTTTGCCTGGTGCTCATATTCCCTTCCTCACCTGGTACTCACATTTTCTTCCTCACTTGTCACTCACATTCTGTTCCTTACCTGGTACTCACTTTTATTTTCTTGTCTGGTTGTCAGGGACATGCTGTCCATAACGCAGCAGATGTGCAAAGGCAGAGGCAATTACACATGCGTGAGCACAATTCCACAATTTCCCTTCCTGGCAGGCTTGTCTGCGCGAGTGCGCGCACGTCCATTAGCACTGGCGCAAAAATTACATTTATAAGGATGACAGCTGCACTAGGGCCTTGCTGTCTGATCTGCAGCTTTCCCCTGTATCCTGTTCCTGTGCCAGTTCTTGATCTTATTTTTACCCGGCTTCCTGACTATCCTGATTCTCTCCTATCCTGACCCTGGCTTGCTTTGACTTTGATTCACCTGCATCTGCTTGATTCTCCATTGCCAAACCTCTGCCTTAACTGTGACCATTCTTTGCTTGATGTCTCTGATGTATCTGATCTTCCATGTATAACCTGGCTTGTCTGACTCTGCACCAGTCTCCTCACCTTCCTCCAGAATCTGCGTACCTGCATCTACAGCAGCCCTCAAAAATTCCACTTGCACGCTCGCATTTTGCGAGTGGATTTTGAGGGCTGGCGAGAAGGGCTGCCTGGGATCCGGGGGGGGAGCACTGCCGATCACAGAGGGGAAGAGAGGAGAGCCGCCGCTGAATGATCAGAGCAAGGAACATCACAGCTTTAATTTCAATAGCTGTGTGTTCCCCCTCCTTTTTCCGGGACTTTGATAGACAGATCACCCATCCAATCCTAGGACGGGTGACATGTATCAAAGTTCCCCGGACAAGGGGAGAGGCTTATGTGACGGCGTGCGGCGGGGGGAACACGCAGCTATTGAAATGAAAGCTGTGATCATCCAGCAGCGGCTCTCCTCCCCTACACAGGTAGGCTGCATGGTGGGCACAAACTGCACGGGGCACAGACTGCATAGGACACAGGCTACATTGTGGGCACAGGTTGCATGGGGGACAAACTGCACGGGACACAGGCTGCATGGTGGGCACAGGCTGAGTGGGGCACAAACTGCATGGGACACAGGCTGCATGGTGGGCACAAACTGCATGGGATACAGGCTGCATGGTGGGCACAAACTGCACAGGACACAGGCTGCATGGTGGGCACAAACTGCACGGGACACAGGCTGCATGGCGGGCACAGGCTGCACGGGACACAGGCTGCACGGTGGGAACAGGCTGCATGGGACACAGGCTGCACGGTGGGTACAGGCTGCATGTGGCACAAACTGCATGGCACACAAACTGCATGGTGGGCACAGGCTGCATGAGGCACAAACTGCATGGGACACAGGCTGCATGGTGGGCACAGGCTGCACTGGGCACAAACTGCATGGGACACAGTCTGCATGGTGGGCACAATCTGCACGGGACACAGGCTGCATGGGGCACAAACTGCATGGGACACAGGCTGCATGGTGGGCACAGGCTGCTCTGCCCATTGAAATCAATGGGCAGCGCCGCCGTACCGCCGGCAATACGCCGCTATAGCGGCGCATTGTGGGCAGTTTTAGCCCTTTCTCGGCCGCTAGTGGGGGGTTAAAAGTGCCCCGCTAGTGGCCGAAATGCGCCACTATTTTACCGCCGAGGCTATGGGCGGCAGCAGTGTAAAAGGGCTCTTAAGTGTAATTTCATGAGATTATTTATGAGGCTGGGTTTAGGGGTGGGGCAGGGTAGAGGTTGGAAGGGGCAACTGGTGACAAATAACCCTTGAGGCCTGACTAGTAGCTCAGGACTTGAAATTTTGAGCCCTGATCTACAGTACACTGGCACCTGCAACGTACCTGCATCCGCAGAACCCTGCATCCACAACGTGCCTGCATCTGCAGCCAACCAGCAGCTTCTACTACGGCTGCCCCCTGCTTCTCCTGTTTGTCCAGCGATGTAAATCCACCTTCAATCATGCCGCCCGACGGACCCTAAAAATAGAAAAAAAACAAGAAAAACTCTGCCTCCATGGGGGCCTCCCGATGACTGCTGTCTTTTTGCTTATATAGGCAAGGGCGGGGCCACCCGCTGACATAACTGGATGACCCCACCCCCTCTGACGCCACATGACCTTAGAAGGGGGCAGGGTCACTCGGTTACATCAGCGGGTGTCCCCGCCCTTGCCTATATAACAGCTGTCAAAGCAGTTGCCGGGTCCGTCGGGCGGCGTGATTGAATGGATGTACATCGCGGGACACTTTTTATTTAAAAAAAAATTATCAAAGGAATTGTCAAAAACTGTCTCTTGTTGTTTTTACTTTTTGGCACTTTTTTTGGTGAATGGGTAGGGGTACAATGTGAGTACTACATTTGTCCAGCAGGTAGTATCCCTAGACGTAGTGAACAGAAACCATTATTTCTGTTCCTGGTGCCAGCTCTGATATTATATTTTTTGTATGTTCAAGCTCAATCAGATTTACCTGTGGAGGGCCTTAGAAGCCAGGTGACCTCATCCCGGCACTGTGAGGAAAACGTGGTGTGGCGTTGACTAGCTCTGCATTTGTTCTTCATAGCTGCCGTCAGAGCAGAGTTTTAGGTATTTTATATTTCCTTAAGTTTTATACACTCCCTAGACAGAACAGACTTTCCATAATTACAGTACAGCCTAACAGTAATTACCTCTACACACTTCCCTTGTGTCATTTTATTTAGACACATATCGCTTTTATTGGCTGATGAGATGATTAAAGAGAAGTGTGATGTGCCATTCTTACACCAGTCAGCGCTGTGATCTCCCCTCCAATGTACTCTGGAAGAGAACAATAACTTTGTTGCAGCTTGTTTCCTAAATGCCTTTCACCAAGTAACAGACTTCAGTTGTTGTTTTGATTGATCCATTAACGCCGATCGGTGTATACATACCGGGAAAACTAATCCTAAATATAATAACTTGTTTATTAAATATTCCCCAACAGACAGTGTAAAGGTTCTAATGTGAGATGAGTGGCAGTTCTATGATAAACAGAAACTGAGGAGGAGGAAAGAAAATTAAACCTGGGCTAAAAGAAGACGGAGGCTGCCAACACAGAGTATTTTCTCTCGCCTTTCATATCCTCCCCTCCCCTTACTTGCTTAGTTTCTGGTAGTTTTAGGAGAAGAGAAGTGGTGTGTTTTTTCTCATGTCTGGAGTGCTTTCAAGTGTAGACAGAATAGAAAGAAAAAAAAGGAGATTAGTGGAGAACAGAGAAGAGAAAATGCAAAGGAGAAGAGAACAGAGAAGAGAAAAGCAAAGGAGAATAGAACAGAGAGGAGAAAATTTAAGGAGAAGAGAACAGAGAACAGAAAATGAAAGGAGAATAGAACAGAGAGGAGAAAAAGGAAAGGAGATAAGGAAAAGAGAAGAGAAAAGGAAAGGGGAATAGAACAGAGAGGAGAAAAGTTAAGGAGATTAGAACAGATAGGAGAAAATGAAAGGAGAAGAGAAAAAGGAAAAGAAGAAGAAAACAGAGAAGAGAAAAAGGAAAGGAGAAGAGATCAGAGAAGATAAAAAGGAAAGGAGAAGATATCAGAGAAGAGAAAAGGGAAAGGAGAAGAGAACAGAGAAGAGAAAAGGAAAGGAGAATAGAAAAGAGAAGAGAAAAATTAGAGGAGAAGAGAACAGAGAGGAGAAGAGGAAAGGAGAAAAGAACAGAGAAGTGAAGAAGTAGAAGAAGGGAGACGTGGAAGGGAGAAGAGAAAAGAAAAGGAAGGGAGGAGAGGGGAAAAGGAGAGGGAGAGGATAGGAGAAAAGGAGAGGAGGAGAAGGAGAAGAGGAGAAGAAGAAAGGAGAGGAGAAGAGAAGAGGGGAGGTGGGGGGAGAAAAAAAAGAGAAGAGAAAGGAGAAGAGAAGAAATGAGGAGAAAAGGAGAAGAGGAGAGGAAACACAAGGGTGAAAAAAAAAAAAGAAAAAGGAGAACAAAAGGGAAGTTAGATAAAAACGGAGGTGAAATAGCTATACCTAGTTCTTATCTCTTGTCTCCTCTACTTGATCTGAGATTTGCATTTGTATTATGTAATCGTGTTTGTTTAAGAAGTGTTGATCGTGACAAACGGTGGGCTTTCCATCCCCTATGACACAGTTTGATCCCATTAGGGGTGTCTGGGTGGAATGGAAAATACCCATTTTCCAGTCTTTAACAATTGATTCTTCTCGTCTCTCTTTGAAACGTTCACCTCATTGCTATTCTGAGATGTAATTTTCACTTAATTACAGAATTCACCTTACTATGGCGATTGTAGGACAGACAATGTTTTCATTTTGATTTGGTTTTTGTTTTTCTTTGCAAAAATTCAATAAAAAAACGGAGGTGAAGAATAAAAAGAAAAAAACCCCAAAAACAACAAGGGAAAATTGAAGAGAAGAGAAGAGAAGATGGAATAGGAGGGAACACTACAAAGAAGCAACTTTGCCCCTAAATCAACTACCCAAAGACATACCATTTCAGTAAAAATCTTAGATAAAATACTGTTGTTTTGTATATACCTGTATATGTATATATATGTAGATATTACCCTTTTTACCATCTCCCCCTCCCTTTAAATTGTAAGCTCCATGAGCAGGGCACTCCTACTCCTGTATTGAACTGTATTGTAATCGTACTGTCCCACTTTATACTGTAAATATTGTAAAGCGCTGTGTATACTGCTGACACTATTTAAATCCTGTATAATAATAATAATTAAATATATACTATATTGCCAAAAGTATTGGGACGCCTGCCTTTACACACACATGAACTTTAATGGTATCCCAGTCTTAGTCCTTAGGGTTCAACATTGCGTTGGCCCACTCTTTGCAGCTATAACAGCTTCAACTCTTCTGGGAAGGCTGTCCACAAGGTTTAGGAGTGTGTCTATGGGAATGTTTGACCATTCTTCCAGAAGTGCATTTTTTTATTATTATTTCAGGCTTCCCAGCCTAGAGGTGAGATGTGGGGTCTTATTGACCCCATATCTCACTGTAAAGAGGACCTGTCATGTCATATTCCTATTACAAGGGATGTTTACATTCCTTGAAATAGGAATAAAAGTGATCAAAAAAAATTTTGGGGGGGAAAAATGTGTCAAACTAAAATAAATAAAGTAAAATTAACAATAGAAAAATATATATGTTTTAAAGCGCCCCTGTCCCCGTGTGCTCGCATACAGAAGCGAACGCATATGTAAGTCCCGCCCACATATGAAAACGGTGTTCAAACCACACATGTGAGGTATCGCTGCAAACGTTGGAGCGAGAGCAATAATTTTGACATCCTCTGTAACTGAAAACATGTAACCAGTAAAAATATTTAAAGTGTCACCTATGGGAATTTTTAAGTAGCGAAGTTTGGCGCCATTCCACGAGCGTGTGCAATTTTGAAGGGTGATATGTTAGGTATCTATTTATTTGGCGTAACTTCATCTTTCACATTATGCAAAAACATTGGGCTAACTTTACTGTTTTTTTTTTAAGCACAAAACTGTTTTTTTTCCCAAAAAAAATCATTCGAAAAATTGCTGCGCAAATACTGTGAGAGATACAAAGTTGCAATGACCACCATTGTATTCTCTAGGGTCTTTGCTAAAAAAACATATATATATATAATGTTTTGGGGTTCTATGTAATTTTCGAGCAAATAAATTATGATTTTTACATGTAGGAGACAAATGTCAGAATTGGCCTGGGTGCTCCAGAAAGCCTGAAGTTGCTCCCTGCATGTTGGGCCTCTGTATGTGGCCACGCTGTGTAAAAGTCTCACACATGTGGTATCGCCATACTCAGGAGTAATAGCAGAATGTGTTTTGGGGTGGATTTTGTGGTATGCATATGCTGTGTGTGAGAAATAAACTGCAAATTTTGTGAAAAAAAAAAATCTTGATTTTGCAAAGATATGTGGGAAAAAATGACAACTTCAAAAAACTCACCATGCCTCTTTTTAAATACCTTGGAATGTCTTCTTTCCAAAAATGGGTCATTTGGGGGGTATTTGTACTTTTCTGGTATATTAGGGTCTCAAGAAATGAGATAGGCCTTCAGGTGTGATCAATTTTCAGATATTGGCACCATAGCTTGTGGACTCTAACTTTCACAAAGACCAAATAATATACACCAATTTGTACTTATTTTTACCAAATATATGTAGAAGTATAAATTTTGGCCAAAATTTATGAAGAAAAATTACAAATTTGCTAAGTTTTATAACAGAAACAAAGAAAAATTTATTTTTTTACCGAATTTTCAGTATTTTTCTTTTATAGCGCAAAAAAAAAACCCAACGGTGACTGAATACCACCAAAAGAAAGCTCTATTTGTGTGAAAAAAAGAACAAAAATTTCATTTGGGTACAGTGTTGTATGACTGAGTAATTGTCATTCAAAATGTGAGAGCACCGAAAGCTGAAAATTGGTCTGGTTAATAAGGGGGTTTAAGTGCCCAGTTGTCAAGTGGTTAAAGTTCATGTGCGTGTTAAGGCAGACATCCTAATACTTTTGGCAATATAGTGTGTGTGTGTGTTTATATACTGTGTATATATATATATATATATATATACATTATGTAGCGGGGTCTTTAAATTTAGGTGGGGTACACCTGGGTGGAAATTCAGGTGTGTAGGTATGGGAGTAATGACCATTTGTATTCATGGAGGATTGGGCGGTGTAATAATCTCCTTGGCCGGTGGGTGGTGAGTGCCGGCAGGCTCAAGGTAGATTCACTGCCATAGTGCTGTCCTTTTTGTCCCTTCTCGGAGATGGTACGGCGAGGGCGGGGAACATTCCGTGGCGTCATTGGGGGGGATAAAAGGGGGAGACGCCAGAGTCACGAGGTCTTGCTCTTCTGGAGGTTCTTCATCACGCGCCCAGGCACCTTAGGCCTGGGTGCGGGTGGTTCTGGATTCCGGCTCAGGTGCCCTAGGCCTGACCAAATTGGAGTTGGAGTCCATCCCAGGCACCTTCAGCCTGGGGTGAGGTACTAAACCAGGAGGCCTGGGGCCCAGTGACTTCGACTGGGTCCCGCGAGGGTGGAGAAGTCCGAGGATCCCTGAAGTGGATGGGGCCCATGTCTGAGGTAAGGGGCCGGGGAGGTTACCCATTCGGAGAGTCTGGAGCAGCATCAACCCAGTGACGGATGGGCCTCTGGTAACTCCCTTGGAGGGACATCTTCCCCTGATAGGGGCCGCAACACAGCGAAGGTACTCCTATCTATGTTCTCTTGAGTCGCTGGTAGAGACTCTCAAGTTCTAAGTCCTTTCAAGATATGGCTATAGTAACCGCTGGCGAGATCGCAGTGGTTTAGCTGAGAATTAGGATAGTGCCTCGGTCTGCTAATCCCCTGTATCAAAATGTTAACAAGTCGCAACCAGTTGGCTACTGAAGCACTGTTTATTGTGAGAAATGCAATAAAACAAGAGTTGGACTGTGATCGGTGTGTGGAACTCTGGTTAATGGGAGCAAAGGGAAGTGTTGGCACAACAGGACTTAATCCTTTACAGAAGCACATAGGCCCAAGGAAATATCTGGTACTGGCCTTCACCTCACCCACAGCTATGGGGAGGACATGGGCCGTAGCGCATCTCACCCTGTCGTGTGACATACCCCTAGACAAAAGAGATGGGGTGAGGCTGCTACAATTACATAAATAGTGAGCCGCATTGCCTTTTTTTCTGCTTTGTGCACAATTACCCAGCGTTCTTTCTTACACCGCTTCATCAAATAGATCCAGAATAAAGGTTGAGGCACTGTATTTTATTTGCTCTTTAGCCTAATTTCCTTTCTTCAAGTTAAACATGGAACAACTGTTTTGGGCATCCCCATCCTTGTTTAGGTTTACAATCATGTTAATCAATATATACACAGGTTTAAATAATGAATGAGCATCAGGAAAGGCCTTATGATTATTTATATCTGTGTGTAAAGGTTGATCAACATGCTTGTGAACTTGAGCAAGGACGGGGATGCCCAAAACAGTTGTTTCATGTTTGACTTGAAGAAAGGAAATTAAACTAAAGAGCAAATAATTTTACAGTGCCTCATCTTTTATCTTTTTTATCTTGTATATATGCTGTATGTCATTTTTCTATCTATCTATCTATCTATCTATCTATCTATCTATCTATCTATCTATCTATCTATCTAGCTATCTATTTTTTTCATTTGAAATGAACACTGCATCATAAGCTAAATTTCCAGTTTACTGTACAACCAAGGAAGGAAATGCATTCTTACACCAAAACCACCAAGTTTCTGGGGGGGGGGGGAGCAACCTTATAACATGCAGAGGTCAAAGAGATCACGCAATAAAAAAAATGCATTTTATATTGCAAAATAACCTTTTTACGCAATCATGTCGCTGGAGGTCTTGGGGGCAAGCGTCTCCTCAGTGCTCCAGTTCGATTCCAATTTTTCTATCTCAGGCGTGTGACTTCCCTGCAGAACTTTGAAGAAATTGCTTTAATTAAAGGACCAGTTCAAACCTTTAAATGTCTCTGTGGATAAAAGACGTATTGATTCGTTTGCCAGCCTGTCCACCAGTTTCTATTTCTGAGATAGCCTTCAAGGGCTCCCTTTCAAGAAAAAAGTAACAAGAGCGATGACTCCACATCTCTGACTGTCACTCCGTCCTTTGTTTCTCCTTGGGGTCAGTATTGATACTGTGTGGGCTTTTCTCCGCTTTCATTGCTGATACAGTCTAAGCTCCTTTTTTTCTCCCCTTGCTGATGTTAAACTAATTACTGGTGGCCATCAAACAAGCAGACATCTAATGTTGTGTGTTAAACTGAGTCAGAGTAACCGACGGAAACAAATTAAACTAGAAAGAAACCAGGAAAAAAATACTTTTGAAAACAAAGTCTCTGTGTGATAAGGCTTATTTAAACGACCAACCACACCTAAAGCAAAAATGTCAGATTTTAGCTTGACATTATACTGTATGTCCTAAAAAAATATTGCAAATTGTATCAAATATTTATTGAAATTTTTCTTTCCTGGTGCTAATCCATGGCAGCATACTACCATCACATGCATGCTGCCATGTTGGTGCCAGGAAAACAGAAAATTTATCAAATACTTACCATGATTTTCCTTTCTTAGCGTTAATCCAATGCAGCATACACTCATCAGCCATACCATTATGACCATTGACAGGTAAAGTGAATAACACTGATTATCACGTGGGATATAGTAGGTAACAAGTGAACATGTTGTCCTTGATGTTGATGTGTTGAAAGCCGAAAAAGTGTAATGATTTGACCAACAACTCCCAAACGGCAACTCTTGTGGGATGTTCCCAGTCTGACCTACCAAAAATGGTCCATGAAAGCAGCCGGCTACAGGGTCATGGGCAGCTAAGGTTTCCTGATGCACGTGGGGAACGAAGGTTGCCCCCTGTTTTTGGAACCAACAGAAGACATACTGTAGCTCAAATTGCTGAAAAAGGTAAAAGAGAAGTATGGGTATCTTTTTTTTTATCATACTTACACAGCTCCGACCGATGCTGCATATGTCCCCTGCCAGATCTAACACTGAGAACCGAGCGATCAAACACCACTGATCGCTCGGTTCTCAGAGCTCCCTGAGCAGAGAGTTGCTGACTATCAGTCACCGGCTCTCTGCTCTGCCTCCCCACGCTCACTGGAGTGCTTGGCTGTGAGGCTGAGCCGGGTGTCGGTCCAGGCATGTGAGCAGATCCCAAACATATGGTCGTGATCTTGCCCGAGCCTGGACTGGCTCTGTGACATCAGCCGACAGAAGGCTTCAGCCCACTGTCTGCTAAGAAAGGGTCACAGGAGTGCAGAACGAACAAACAAGCTTTGGCTTTACTTTTTCTTTAATGTTGGTTCTTATAGAAAGGTGTCAGAACACACAGTGCATCATAAATTGTCTTGCATAGGGCTGTTTAGCGGCAGCCTGTTTATGGTGTCCATGCTGACCTATGTCCACAGCCAAAAGTGCCTACAATGGGCAAGTGAGCATAACAACTCGATCCACGGAGCAATGGAAGAAGGTGTCTTTGAGGCCTTCAAATTCCCCAGAACTCAATCCATCGAGCATATGTGGGATGTGCTGGAAAAACAAGTCCAATCTGTGGAGACCCCACCTCACTAATGCCTTGTACACACAATCGGATTTCCGATGGAATAAAATCTGATGGACTTGTTTCATCGGAAATTCCGATTGTGTGTGGGCCCCATCGGACTTTTTTCCATCGGAGTAAAAAAATAGAACATGTTTTACATTTTCCGATGGAAAAAAATCCGATGGGAAATTCCGATCGTCTGTGTGGAATTCCATCGGAGAAAAATCCACGCATGCTCAGAATCAAGTCGACGCATGCTCGGAATCATTGAACTTAATTTTTCTTGGCTCGTCGTAGTGTTTTACGTCACCGCGTTTTGGACGGTCGGAATTTAGTGTGATGCCGCGTACACACGGCCATTTTTCTCGTCAAAAAAAACAACATTTTTCCCATTCGACGAGAAAAACGATAGTCTGTGGGCGACAAGAAAAATGGCATTAAAAAACTACGAGAAAAATTAGAACATGTTCTAATTTTTCTCGTCGTTTTTTTCGACATGTTTTCCGCGGCAGTGTTTCCCATAGGGAAACACTGCCGCGGAGCCCACAGACGGTCGTTTTTCTCGTCAAGAGAAAAAATGACGTGAAAAACGACCGTGTGTGGGGAACAAGCTGTTCCCCCGTTTTAAATGACATTATTCACGGCGGTTTTTTAACCGCCGTTAATAATGATCGTGTGTACGCGGCATGACAGTGTGTATGCAAGACTGATGGAAGTCAGCTTCATCGGAATTCCGACGGAAAATTCCATCGGAAATCCGATTGTGTGTACAAGGCATTACAGGACTTAAAGGATCTGCTACTGACAGCTTAGTGCCAGATACCAACGCATACCTTCATTTAATATAGCATATACAATTGCTACACACACCATGTTGTAATTTATTGTTAGTAAAAAATTATCTTTCCTTTTCAATCTGCAGCCGCTGTAATATTTTGTACAATTAAATGCAATATGGCAATCTGGAGGTATTCTGTACACCCCAGAAATGTAATTTGCTGCTTGTGTGATTGGCTTACTGATTTTCATACCTGCTGTTACTGGCAGGATTGCCAGTTAAAAAACGTTGCAATTGATTCACAAAAAAGGTTTCGCTTAAAGAAGAACTATAGGCCAAACATTTATTTTACTTTTGAATAGAGTAAAGGAAGGGTATAACCACTGTCTGTTTCTATTTTTGCTATCTGTACCTCATTAGGGAGATTTCCCTTCACTTCCTGTCAAAACAGGAAGTGAGAAGAAAGTAAGCACATCCCTGGTTGTCACCAGGCTCACCAAAACCAGTTCCCCCATTGCAAGATTTCCCCACTATTCCTGTTTTGGGGAAAAACTGCAATGAATCTGAGCCATGGCCATCACTGGGAAACCATCTACAATACCCAGTGATACCTGAGAGCAGCCCCCAAGTAACTTGTCATCTCGCCTGTCATCAAAGACAGTCACTACAAGAAAGGGGCCCCCCTCCTTTCATCTAACCAACTGCCACAGAAGAATTACAGAGAGAGAGAGAGAGAGAGAGAGAGAGAGAGAGAGAGAGAGAGTGGTGAGCGGGTATACAGACCCACAGTTAAGCTGAATCCTTGTTGATGTTGCCAGTTCTAATTTGCAAGAAGCTGCAGATATAAACCCGGCACCCACTATTGTGCTAACTGCTCATTTTGTTGATAGGCTAAGCCCAACACAGCAAAGTCACCTGTTCTGATCTGCAGAGTGCTGCAACTGTGCACACCCTAACATCTAACTGCTGCAACTGGGTCTGTCTTTGTCTAATGTACGCATCTGCATCTACAGATTCCTCTACCTTGCAAAAATCTGCTTCTCAGGTATACCCAGTCTATAGACACATCCATATTTTCCTGCGCGCCAATGTCTCCAAAGGGCCCCAATGTAGCCGGCAGAAGATTCACCTCAAACAATATACTCAGATCATTTTATCCAGAGGTCAGATTTGTCTGGCCTAAACCTAGCCCCTTTGTTTGAGAGCTTTCAAGTGGTATAGTTAATCCAGGTTGTTACTTTTTTTGGTCACTTGGGTCGATTTATTTCATACGGAGAGCTACTGTTTATGCCCTTGAGTTCACATGATATGCTGGAATCCGATGCCCCTAATATTATTATTATGTAATAAAGGTATTTATATAGCGCCGTCATTTTACACAGCGCTTTACACATACTGTATATATATTTGGCATTCACATCAGCCACAACATTCAAGGAGCATACAATCTAAGGTCCCTAACTCACATTCATACATACACATACTAGGGCCAATTTAGAGAGGAGCCAACCAGCATGTCTTTGGATTGAGGGAGGAAACCGGAGTACCCAAAGTAAAAACCACACAGGCACAGGAAGAACATGCAAACTCCAGACAGGTAGTGCTGTGATTGAGATTCAAACCAGTGACCTTAGTGCTGCTATACTTTTATGACCTTAAAGTGGTTCTAAAGGTTGAAGGTTTCTTTTACCTTCATGCACTCTGTGCATGAAGGTAAAAGACCTTGTTTGTGCAGCGTGCCCCCCAGCCCCCCCAGTCCTAACCTGAGCTGCCTCTGATCCAACGATGTTCATGATAGTCTTGGCTGTTCCGGGATTCTTCCTCCTCATTGACTGAGCAGGAGCCCATTGGCCTGCTGAAGTTTACAGAAGGGTATACACAGATATTCACAAAGGTGCCAGCACCTCTTCTTGCCCTTCTTAGAACTCAGGGTATCAAGGTCACAGGTTATCTAGATCAGTGTTTCCCAGTGTTTCTCAACTCCAGTCCTCAAGGCGCACCAACAGGTCAGGTTTTCAGGATTTACCTCAGATGAAACAGCTGTGGTAATTACTAAGGCAGTGAAACTGATCAAATTACCTGTGCAAAATAATGGAAAGCCTGAAAACATGACCTGTTGGGGCGCCTTGAGGCCTGGAGTTGAGAAACACTGATCTAGATGACCTTCTTCTGAAGGACTCATCTCCCAACTGTCTGCTAGCGCCTACAGAACAATTCAATTGTTGCAGCCTTCTCTTTGCTTGGAATACTTGGGTCTTGTCCTGAACACATTCCAAACAATTATTTCTCCCTGAGCCCACGCTTAAAATCTGAGATCAAAGAGATATATATCCCACAATGAGATTATTTTTGAGAGCTTTTCATGCTTTCCTCTTTCAAGGCTGTACCATTTGCCCAATTTCATTCGAGCTCTCTCCAAGAGGAGAGAAGAAGTTATTGTGGGGGATATGATCAACATGTACTGTATGGATAGGCTTCATCAAAGTAGGAGCTGTGAAAATGTGACTCCTCCATGAGCTAGTTCTGGCCAGCTCAGTAGAAATTGGCCTGAATTATTTCCTAAATGCACAAAATATAACTGGACACTAATATTTATAAGTAAAGTTGATCTAGGGAATATCTGATTGCTAGGGATGAGCCGAACACTGAACACCCCCCGGTTCCGGTTCGCAGCAGAACATGTGAACAGGCAAAAAATTTGTTTCAAACACGCGAACACCGTTAAAGTCTATGGGACACGAACATGAAAAATCAAAAGTGCTCATTTTAAAGGTTAATATGCAAGTTATTGTAATAAAAAGTGTTTGGGGACCCGAGTCTTGCCCCAGGGGACATGTATCAATGCAAAAAAAAGATTTAAAAACGTCAGTTTTTTTCGGGTGTAGTGATTTTAATAATGCTTAAAGTGAAACAATAAAAGTGAAATATTCCTTTAAATTTCGTACCTGGGGGGTGTCTGTAGTATTCCTGTAAAGTGGCACATTTTTCCTGTGTTTAGAACAGTCCCTGCACAAAATTACATTTCTAAAGGAAAAAAAGTCATTAAAAACTACTCGCGGCTATAATGAATTGTCGGGTCCCAGCAATACAAATAAAATTGAAAAAAACTACATCACTGCTCCCGAAAAAATGGGCGAACAGCCAATGCTCGAGTCAAACTCACTTCAACCCGAACATAAAGCTCATCCCTACTGATTGCCTCTTGGAATATAAGGAAGGATTTTTCCACAGCTGGAGCAAATTGGATCATGCTTTATTGTTTTTATTTTTTTTTACTTCCTTTGGATCAACTGTAGGTCTAGGACTGTATATACAGAGGTTGTGTGTGTTTTTCCTTTTTTTTCTCCTCCCTGGGTTGAACTGGATGGGCTTGTGTCTTTTTTCAACCAGACTATATGTATACTGGTGGTGTCAGTTAAGTTGTAGCCACACATAGGCTGGACAAGAGCAGGGGTCTCAAATCTGCAAGCGGCTCCTGTGTGGGTAGTGCTACATAAACTTTAAAGAGTAACTCCATATTTGTTAAGAAAAAGCAATTCTCTCTGTCTGATTAATTTACATTGCAGGGATTTCAACATACTTCAACTTCAACTTTGTATGTTGAAGGGTCTGGTATGGATTTTTTTAAATTTGGGGTGGAGTTCCCCTTAATATCCATACCAGACCTGAAGGGCCTGGTAATTGAATTTGGGGGGACCCCCACGCATTTTTTTTAATTTTTATCAATGACTTTTCTCTGTATTGCCGGGAGCCAACAATTCATTATAGCCGCGAGTGCTTTTAAATGACTTTTTTTCCTTTAGAAATGACACTTTGTGCAGGGACAGTTCTAAGCAAGGGCAACAAGCGCTGCTTTACAGGCATACTATACACCCCCCCCCCCCCAGGTACAAAATGTAAAGGAATATTTCACTTTAATTGTTTCACTTTAAGCATTATTAAAATCACTACTCCCGAAAAAACTGCAGTTTTTAAAACTTTTTTTGCATTGATACATGTCCCCTGGGGCAGGACCCGGGTCCCCAAACACCTTTTAGGAAAATAACTTGCATATAAGCCTTTAAATTTAGCACTTTAGATTTCTCCCATAGACTTTTACAGGGTGTTTCCTGGATTTTCGAATTTGCCGCAAACACCCCAAATTGTTCGCTGTTCGGCGAACGTGCGAAAAGGCATTGTTCGAGTCGAACATGAGTTCGACTCGAACTCAAAGCTCATCCCTAATTCCTACCTTTCCTTTCTGTTTGTTTCACCATGTCCTTTGCAGACTGATTTGGAATGGAAGGGTCTGGTTCATTATAACCAGCTGGTGTATGCTCAGTGTTCTAATGAGGAAAGTTGCAGTGTTGGCATCCATTTAGAAGTGGTTAACCCTTGGTGAGTATCTCACCAAAACTGAAAATCCTATTGCAGGGGGTTGATTAAATCTGACTTGTATCTTAGTGCAGACTTCTGGGAACATCAGTTAGACCAGTGTTTCTCAACTCCAGTCCTCGAGGCGCCCCAACAGGTCATGTTTTCAGGATTTCCCTCAGATGAAACAGCTGTGGTAGTTACTAAGGCAGTGAAACTGATCAAATCACCTGTGCAAACTAATGGAAAGCCTGAAAACATGACCTGTTGGGGCGCCTTGAGGACTGGAGTTGAGAAACACTGAATTAGCCAATCACAGAAACAGGAGATGACTTTCCCTATGCAGCCTGCATTATGCAGGTAGACCACCCTAGGTAATATCCACAAGTGATGCAGAACCGCCTTGATTGAAAAACCTGAAATCCAATGAATGAAAGGGGTGGGTCAGGGACAGACAAGCTGGGAAAGACATGGATGATGCTGGATGTCCTCCAAACAAGAAATGAGGTGGGCTCTATCTGACTTTCTGCAGCTTCTAGTGCACAGTGTAAGATGCTTACAGTGTGCAGTGAAATTAGAGGAAATCATTTCAGTAGAGGAGGGGAGCTGTACAACTGTGCAAGACTGAAGGAAAAGCTGAAGTTCAGTTCTAATTCTTACATTTTTTTTTAAACACAGGGTTGGGTTTCAGTTCTTGAACCCTCCCCTTCCCTTTTCACATTAATTCTGTTGTCCCCATTTAACCATGTAGCAGACTCTTTTTAAATTCTGCACATTTATCAGTAGAAGGGCTTTTATGTGTCGCTGATATTTTGTCTTTGATGTTAGTGACTGATGCGATCCTGCAACTGCCAGTTTACATCTTACAAATGGATGACCTCAGACTTTTACTTAGTTAAATGTCAGACAGGTGCAGCCAAAATCCTGCAATCTCTAATATTTTTATTCAGCTTTCTGCTGGGACATTGTTTCTGGAATATGTAAAGTATATCCCTCAATAATTTCTTTCAGTATTCAGTTTAAGCTGCTGTATATAATTTACACATGAAGGAAGGCGATGAATATGGTGTAAATGTAATTATATCCTTCAGGTCCATACAATGTATAAAAACATCCTGGATTGAAGTGGGTAAAACAAGCTAATGGTTGCACCTGTATCATTTTTTTTTTTTACAGCCAGCAATAGGGTGTTTAGTAAACGTGACATGGGCAACTCTACAGCCACCTGATCACTTTTACTGTGGTGAGAAGGGTCACCCCCCCTGCTGCTGCCCATGGTGGTTCCTGGGCTCTCCAGAGAATCCCAGGACTGCAGTAATCAGCCTGGATAGCTAGATACAGAGGAGACCGAGGAACATCCATTCCCCAATCTCCTCTGTGGCTGATGAACCCAGAAACAATGAAGCCTTTTTCACTTCCAGTTTCAGATCTGTCATTCCCTGGCTCCAACAGCCAGGGAAGCAGCTAATCAAGCACAATATGAGCTTGATTAGCTGCATTAAATGGCAGGGGAGACATTGAGGGTTTAACAGTAGAGTTGAGCGGACACCTGGATGTTCGGGTTCGACGAGTTCGGCCGAACTTCGGAAAAAAGTTTGGGTTCGGGACCGAACTTTAACCCGAACCCGGACCCGAACCCGAACCCCATTGAAGTCAATGGGGACCCGGACTTTTAAGGACTAAAAAGGCTCTAAAAAGGTAATGGAAAGGGCTAGAGGGCTGCAAATGGCAGCAAAATGTTGTTAAGAGCATGGCAAGTGCTCTGCAAACAAATGTGGATAGGGAAATAACTTAAAATAACATAAAAAAAAAAAATAATCTTGACCTAGGAGGACGAGGTCCATATGGAGTAGGAGGTTGAGGTGGCGGTGGATGTGGCTGTGTAGGTGGAAGCGGCGGTGGAGGAGGACGAGGTAGCCAACACTGATTCAAAAATTCAACAATGGCTGGGTAAGACCGGTGATGTGTCGAATTCTGTCCCCCGTCAAATAGTGTCCACCCTGTACTGCGCTTGCTCAGTATGTAGGACAAGGGGATTTCGAAAATCTCCCAAGACGAACGGCGCCTGGGTGGTGAGTTCAGGTGAAGGCCACACCATCCGTGGTTCAAGCCGAGCCAAGTGAGGCCGTGCCCGAAGCGTGGCGATCGAACCGAGCCCGTGAGGGGCCCTGTTACTATGTGCTACCGTATGTCCACTTGGATGGTGGGGCTTTAACCTGCACTCACAGCGCAGGCGCCGTTCATCTTCGGAGATTTTGTGAATCTCCTTGTCCTCTGTACTGCGCAAGCGCTGCGCCTTCGCAGTATGGGCCGGACACAATCCGATGGCCGGACAGTTTTTGTCACAACACCGGTATACATGTCTATTCTGCACAAGGTACGGACAAGTCCTGTGGGATCCATGCCTGGTTCATTTTAATGAACGTGAGCTTGTCCACATTGGCTCTGGACAGGCGGCTGCGCTTGTCTGTGATAACGCCCCCTGCCGTGCTAAATACACGTTCAGATAATACACTGGCTGCAGGGCAGGCCAGCACCTCCAAGGCATAAAGGGCAAGCTCAGGCCATGTGCCCAATTTGGAGACCCAGAAGTTAAAGGGGGCAGACCCGTCATCCAGTACGTGTAGGCCTGTGGACACATACTGCTCAACCATGTTGGTGAAATGCTGCCTCCTGCTAAGACGTTCCATCTCAGCTGGTGGTGCTGGTTGTTGTGGCGTGCTGACAAAGCTTTTCCACATTTCAGCCATGCTAACCCTGCCTTCTGAGGTGCTGCCGGTGCCCCGGCTGCGTTGGCGACCTCTTCCTCCTCCTCTGCCTTCGCCTTGTGCTTCCACCGTACGCCCGCTGTCAGGTGGGAATGCCACCAGCAGCGCATCTACCAGCGTGCGCTTGTACTCGCGCATCTTACGATCCCGCTCCAGTGAGGGAATTAAGGACGGTACGTTGTCCTTGTAACAGGGATCCAGCAGGGTGGCCACCCAGTAATCAGCACCAGTTAAAATGTGGGCAACTCGGCGGTCATTGCGGAAACACTGCAGCATGTAATCGCTCATGTGTGCCAGGCTGCCCAGAGGCAAAGAAAAGCTGTCCTCTGTGGGAGGTGTATCGTCTGTGTCCTCTGTATCCCCCCAGCCACGTACCAGTGATGGCCACGAGCTGGTCTGGGTGCCACCCTGCTGTGAAAATGGCTCCTCCTCCTCCTCCTCCTCCATATCCTCCTCCACCTCGTCATCCTCCAGAACTGTGCCCTTTCTGCCGGACAATTGTGTACCTGGCGTTTGTTGGTGCAGGAACCCACCCTCGTAGCCACTTGTGAAAGACTGCCCTGAAAGCCTTTGAAATGATCCCGCTTCCTCCTCCTCCTCCTCATCCTCCTGTGCCACATCCTCTTCCATCATCGCCCGAAGCGTTTTTTCAAGGAGGCATAGAACTGGGATAGTAACGCTAAGAACGGCGTCATTGGCACTGGACATGTTGGTGGAGTACTCGAAACAGCGCAACAAGGCACACAGGTCTCGCATGGAGGCCCAGTTATTGGTGGTGAAGTGGTGCTGTTCCGCAGAGCGACTCACGCGTGATTTCTGCAGCTGAAACTCCACTATCGCCTGCTGCTGCTCGCACAGTCTGGCCAGCATGTGCAAGGTGGAGTTCCACCTTGTGGGCACGTCACATATGAGGCGGTGAGCGGGAAGGCCGAAGTTACGCTGCAGCGCTGACAGGCGAGCAGCAGCAGGGTGAGAACGCCGAAAGTGCGCACACACAGCCCGCACTTTCTGCAGCAGCTCTGGCATAGTGGGGTAATTTTTAAGGAACCTCTGGACCACCAAGTTCAGCACATGCGCCAGGCAAGGGATGTGTGTCAAACCGGCTAGGCCCAGAGCTGCTACGAGATTTTGCCCATTATCGCACACCACCAGGCCGGGCTTGAGGCTCACTGACAGCAACCACTCATTGGTCTGTTGTTCCATGTCCCTCCACAACTCCTGCGCGGTGTGGGTTTTTTCCCCCAAACAGGAAAGTTTTAAAACTGCCTGCTGTCGTTTACCCCTGGCTGTGCTGAAGTTGGTGGTGAAGGTGTTACGCTGACCGGATGAGGAGGCGGTAGAGGATGAGAAAGCGGAGTAGGAGGAGTTAGCAACAGGAGGCAAACTGAAGCGCCCTGCAATCCTCGGTGGTGGAAGGACATGCGCCAAACTGCTATCTGCCTCAGGCCCAGCCGCCACTGCATTTACCCAGTGTGCTGTTAGGGAGATATAACGTCCCTGACCGTGCTTACTGGTCCACGCATCCGTAGTTAGGTGGACCTTGCCACAGATGGCGTTGCGCAGTGCACACCTGATTTTGTCCCCCACTTGGTTGTGCAGGGAAGGGATGGCTCGCCTGGAAAAATAGTGGCGGCTGGGCACGACGTACTGTGGGACAGCCAATGCCATCAGGCTTTTAAAACTCTGCGTCTCCACCAGACGGAATGACAGCATTTCAAAGGCCAGGAGTTTTGAAATGCTGGCATTCAGGGCCAGGGATCGCGGGTGGCTAGGGGGGTACTTCCTCTTCCGCTCCAATGTTTGGGAGATAGAGAGCTGAATGCTTCCATGGGACATTGTGGAGATGGTTGGTGACCCAGGTGGTAGTGTTGCTGGCAGATCCTCTGTTTGCGGGGTGGCAGGTGCCACTGTCACTACAGAGGTGGATGAAGAGGCCGAGACTGCAGCAGAAGAGGAAGCAGGAGGAGCCAGAGACCTTTCTTGGTTTTTGAGGTGTCTACTCCACTGCAGCTCGTGCTTTGCACTTAGATGCCTGGTCATGCAGGTTGTGCTCAGGTTGAGAACGTTTATGCCTCGCTTCAGGCTCTGATTGCACAGCGTGCAAACCACTCGTGTCTTGTCATCAGCACATTGTGTGAAGAACTGCCACGCTGGGGAACTCCTTGGACCTGGCTTTGGTGTGCTCGGTCCCTTGCTGCGTTGGGCAGTAGCAGACATACTGTCTAGCTGACAGACGCTCCGCTTTTGCACCCTGCTCCCTCTTCTGCTGTGCTGGTGGCTCTGTGCGACCACCGCCTCTTCCTCCAAACTACACTGGTCACCTGCATAACGTTGATTCCATGTGGGGTCGAGGACCTCATCGTCCTCCACATCATCTTCCACCCAGTCTTCACCCCTGCCCTCCTTGTCTGTCTGCACAATTGCGAAAGCAGCAGCAGTTGGCACCTGTGTTTCGTCATCATCCGAGACGTACTGCGATAGTCCTCCCATGTACTCATCATGAAACATAAGTGGTTGGGCATCGGTGCACTCAATCTCTTCCACTTCTGGGGCAGGGCTAGGTGGATGGCCCTGGGAAACCCTGCTAACAGAGTCATCGAAAAGCAGAAGAGACTGCTGCATGATTTGG
Organism: Rana muscosa; assembly: GCA_029206835.1. Classification (NCBI taxonomy): domain Eukaryota; kingdom Metazoa; phylum Chordata; class Amphibia; order Anura; family Ranidae; genus Rana; species Rana muscosa. The sequence goes on along the minus strand of CM055123.1, from coordinate 232,717,025 downwards.
GGCTCAGACTGCTTGGCTGATTTGCAAGGGGGTGAGGTGAAAGACTGATGGACATGGGTTTCAGGTGCCAACTCTGTTCTTTCATCAGAAGAGTGGGTCGGAGACAATGTGAAGGAACCCGAGGCACTGTCAGCAACCCAATCTACTATCGCCTGTACTTGTCCTGGCCTAAACATTCGTACAGCCTCATTAGGCGCGACAAAATACCGCCGCAGGCTCGGTCGCCTACTCACACCTGAGGAAGGTGTTTCACTTGTGCGTGTATCTGGCACAGATCCACCACGTCCTCTCCCTGCAACAGGAGCTCCACCAGCAGCACCACGACCGGGGCCACCACGTCCCTTTGACCTTCTCCTCATATTTTCAAAATTTAGGATCTTGCCCTAAATGGGTGTTTTTGGAAGCGCAGAACACAACCAAAGTACGTAACCGCTGAATCGCACAGCTACAGAACTGCAGAAAATGCTATTCAAAAAAAATGTTTTTTTTTTAGTATAGCACAGTAGGAGAAAACTATATAGAAATTGTTTATTTCCCACACCTCAAAATATGTATAACACACTGCAAACTTTTTTTTGTGCCCCTAAACGGCGTTTTTTTGGAAGAGCAGAACACACCCACAATACGTAACCGCTGAATCGCACAGCTACAGAACTGCAGAAAATGCTATTAAAAAAAAATGTTGTTTTTTTAGTATAGCACAGTAGGAGAAAACTATATAGAAATTGTTTATTTCACACACCTCCAAATATGTATAAGACACTGCAAACTATTTTTTGTGCCCCTAAACGGCGTTTTTTGGAGGAGCAGAACACACCCACAGTACGTAACCGCTGAATCGCACAGCTACAGAACTGCAGAAAATGCTATTCAAAAAAAATGTTGTTTTTTTAGTATAGCACAGTAGGAGAAAACTATATAGAAATTGTTTATTTCACACACCTCAAAATATGTATAACACACTGCAAACTTTTTTTTGTGCCCCTAAACGGCGTTTTTTGGAAGAGCAGAACACACCCACAGTACGTAACCGCTGAATCGCACAGCTACAGAACTGCAGAAAATGCTATTCAAAAAAAATGTTGTTTTTTTAGTATAGCACAGTAGGAGAAAACTATATAGAAATTGTTTATTTCACACACCTCAAAATATGTATAACACACTGCAAACTTTTTTTTGTGCCCCTAAACGGCGTTTTTTGCAAGCGTACATTAAAGTGCAATTTTTTTTTTTTTTTGCCCTAAACGGGTCTTTTTTTGCACGAGCAAAATAAAATGCTTTTTTTTTTTTGCCCTATGGGTCTTTTGGAAAAGAGCACAATAAAATGCCTTTTTTTTTCCCTAAAAGTTAGATTTTCTCTGACACTGGGCTCATGGCAGTGTAAAAAGACTGCACTGCAACACAAATAGGTAAACCTATGCAGATCGCTGATTTTAATCTCTGAATCTGGACTCCTATATAATATTCTCTCTCCCTGAAAGCACCAACACAGGAACCTGGCCCTACACTACACTATCTCTCTATCTTTTCCCTCAGATTGTAGAATCAGGACTACCTCATCTATCTTTCTATCTCTCCCTAAAAGCAGCAGCAGCAGACTAGATCCTCTCCCTATCTATTCTGAAGCAGAGTGACATGTGTGCTGTGTGCCTCTAGCTTATATAGAAGCTGGGTCACATGTTGCACTGACCAATCACAGCCATGCCATTAGTAGGCATGGCTATGATGGCCTCTAAGGGCACACCAGCTAATCAAAAGGTGATTGGCTGGTCCCTGAAGCATTTCTAAATGCGTTATTAGATTGCCGAACCCGAACCCGGACTTTTGGGCAAAGTCCGGGTTCGGGTTCGGGAAAAAGCTAAAGTTCGGTACGGACCCGAACTTTACAGTTCGGGTTCGCTCAACACTATTTAACAGACCTCTGATGTCTCCATAAAGTATACCTGTCACCAGCCCAAAGCTATCACATAGGGGACTTGTTAACCCTCTTGCGATAGGAATAAAGTTAAATGAAGCTTTTGTTGAAGTAATTAGTCTATGGGTTCACTTACATTTTTTCCTACAGCACTTTGAACATTTAATTTGTATATTTAATAAAGACAAGATAAATTAGAATAATTTGTATGTTATCAAGTTGATTTACTAAAGGCAAGTATACTGTGCACTAGAACTGCACTGCAAGTGATCTGAGGGGAAGCTCTGAAATGAGGGAAAGCTCTGCTGAATTCTATCATCCAAATATGTGCAAGCAAAAATGCAGTTTTTTATTTCCTTGTATGTTCCCCTCACAACTAAAACAACTGCAGTGCACAAACTATTTACTTTTAGTAAATGAACCCCATTGCGTTTATCTATTGTGACTTAGACAAGGTTCAGATCACATTTTTTGGCAAATTACTACAGAAAACCAGTTATTTCCAAGTGGTTCACATACTTTTTCTTGCCACTGTAAATAGAAACTGTAAAAATAAATAAATAAAATAAACTCTAATACAGTAAGCAAAAAAAAAAAATAAATAATTAAAAGCAACCCTATCCCATAAGTGCATACAGGCAAATGCAAACATGAGTGTAAGTCAAGCGCGTGTAGGTTAATACTGATTGAGCCACACATCAGAGTGAAACACCACCTCGGCCGTCACTGTGAAATCCTCCTTTAGAAGACTGAAGGAATTGAAAGACCAATACATCATCGATCCTCCTGAATTTCTTCTCCTTTGTCTGTTTTTCTGGACTGTTCTTTAATAAAGGATGTCTTGTAAAATGGAAAAAAAATAAGGAGCCCTTTTTGCCTGGGTCCTGGAGGAAGATAGCCAAACGCATCAAAAAGGTCAGCATTGTGGGTAAATATGGGGCCTGTTATAGTGCTTCCCTAAGGCCCCTTTCACACTGAGGCGCTTTGCAAGCGCTATTGCGCTAAAAATAGCCCTTGCAATGCGCCCCGAAAAAGCCGCTCCTTTGTATACAGTGTGAAAGCCCAAGGGCTTTCACACTGGAGCGGTGCGCTTGCAGGAGGGTAAAAAAACTCCTGCAAGCCTCATCTTTGAGGCGCGGTATGAGCGGTAAAAATACCGCTTCTATAGCGCCCCTGCCCATTGAAATCAATGGGGTAGCGCCTCCAAAACGCCAGAAAAACACTGCAAAGAGGCGTTTTTGCAGGCGTTCTTAGCCCTTTTTCGGCCACTAGCGGGGGTTAAAATCACCCCGCTAGCGCCCGCAAATCGCGGCAAAAACGACGGTATAGCGGCACTAAAAATAGCGCCGCCATACCGCTAGTGCATCCAGCGCTTCAGTGTGAAAGTAGCCTAAGGTAGATGGTCATGAAAATTGAAATCAGCCAACACGTCAAGTACACTTTCTCCTTCTGTGGCAAGACCAAAATGAAGAGGAATCTGGAGCTGCAGTTCTTGCATGAAAATTGTAGCTGAAGAAGCTTGGACCTACAACACCACCTTAGCCGTCACAGTGAAATCCACTGTCAGAAGACTGAAGCAATTGAATGACCATTAGATCATCATCCTTCTCAAGCTCTGCTCCTTTGTTTTTCTGGACTGCTCTTTAATAAAGGGTGTCTTGTAAAATGGAAAAAAACAAAAAACATCAGAGTGAGGGCACTACGTGTTGACCTCTGAGCTGATGTGCGTGTAAACCAGGGAAGGGTATTTTTTCATTTGGGGTGGAATATTGTCCCCCCTCCCCCTCTTATAGTTATAGTTTTTTAGATTACAATGTTATTTATATATCCTTTATAGTGACGCACATTGCACCTGCTCATTAAGAAGTGGAATTTACTCCACAAAACGTGTCAAGCCTTTTAAGATGCAATTTATACAATTATGCGTCCATATGTTTGATATTTCATACATGTATTTTTTGTTAATCATGAACTTTTTGTATTGTATCTAATCCATCCACACTATCAGCTCCCAATTCCATATCCATGTATTATAATGTGCTATGGTCTTATTGGTACAATGATGAAATGTTTTATCACATGCATAAATTACTGTATTTATGAACTTTTTTATATTCTGTTGATGAGGATGTTCATTAAATTCTGCTCTCAAAATTACTATCTTATATTTACTGTTTCTTGATTCCATATGTATGTGTATATATATATATATATATATATATATATATATATATATATATATATATATATATATATGTTTCATAAGTGTGTTTTTATTCAACACCATTTATCTACTGCTTCGTTCACATCTCATTCAAAATCCCAACCTTATTTTGTCTCTTTAAATAAATTGGGGATGGAGGTACTGAGCCCATGTGCTATCTAAAGCCCTAAAACCCTTTTCTTTCAAAGGCTTCCCTAAGGAAGATGGTTAAGAAAATTGAAATTAGTCAACACACAAAGTACACCTGCTCTTCCGTGACAACACCAAAATGAAGAGGAAGGCTGTAGGAATCTGGTTCTGTGCAGTGGCGGTGCGTCCATAGTGGGCAAAGGAGCGCCGCCCCCTCTCGCTCCTGCGCCCCTCACTCACCACAACAATACATAGGTTCATGCATAGCATGAACCTATGTATTGTCGCCGCTGCTGCCGCCCACTATTCAGATGGCCGGCCCCCTGTTGAGCACCGGCCATCTGAATAATAGCGGCTGGTTGGTGTTTGGAAGTGCCTATCAGAGCCAGCGGGCTGTAGTCGGCTTTCACATAGCTAACCAGAGGACGCACGGGGGGTGCGTTCCCTGGTTAACACTGACAGGCGTTTCAGCCAATCAGGTTCACCGGGTCTGGTTAAGACATCGAGGATGGAAGAAGGACGGCGCTGACCGAGGAAGGTAAGTGCAGGGCTGGGGGGAAACTGTCTGCATTTGGGGGGAAACTGGCTGCATTTGGGGGGAAACTGGCTACATTTGGGGACAAACTGGCTACATTTGGGGACAAACTGGCTACATTTGGGGACAAACTGGCTGCATTTGGGGACAAACTGGCTGCATTTGGGGGGAAACTGGCTGCATTTGGGGGGAAACTGGCTGTATTTGGGGGGAAACTGGCTGCATTTGAGGGTGCAAACTGGTGGCGTTTGGGCACAGTGGCTGCGTTTAATGGGCACAGTGGCGGCAATTACTGTTTTTTTTTTTCAGTTTGTTTGCGCCCCCCCAAAAATTTTGAGCACCAGCCGCCACTGGTTCTGTGGTTCTTGCATTAAAATTGTAGCTGGACAAGCCTGGACCTACAACACCACCTTGACCATCACAGTGAAATCTGCCATCAGAAGACTGCAGGAAATAAAAGACCAATAGATCATCAATCCTTCTGAAGTTCTGTTTTTTTTGTTTGCTTTTCTGGACTGTTCTTTAATAAAGGATGTCTTGTTATGCTGCATACACGTGATCGGAATTTCCGAGAACAAATGTTCGATGTGAGCTTTTCGTCGGATATTCCGACCGTATGTAGGCTCCATCGGACATTTGCTGTCGGAATTTCCGACAACAAACATTTGAGAGCAGGTTCTGAATTTTTCCGACAAGAAAATTTATTGTCGGAAATTCCGACCGTGTGTAGCCATTTCCGACGCAAAAAAGTGCTGTGCATGTTTGGAATCAATTTGACGCATGCTTGGAATCATTGTACATTTTTCTCAGCTCGTCATAGTGTTGTACGTCTCCGTGTTCTTGACGATCTGAATTTCCGAGCAACATTTGTGCGACCGTGTGCAGGCAAGACAAGTTTGAGCCAACATCCGTGGGAAAAAAAAACACAGTTTTGTTGTCGGAAATTCCGATCGTGTGTACGTGGCATTAAATGGAAAAAACCCACAAAAAACATCAAAGTGAGGGCAATAATTTTAAGGCTATAATTGACAGTTGACCCCAAACCAATAATCTGTAAAGGCTCTTAAAGAGTCACCTATAAAAAATGTTGTGAACCGTAGTTTGTTGCCATTTCGCTCTATTTTACATCTTGCCGCTAGGGATGAGCCGAACACCCCCAGTTCGGTTCGCAGCAGAACATGCGAACAGGCAAAAAATTTGTTTGAACACGCGAACACCGTTAAAGTCTATGGGACACGAACGTGAAAAATCAAAAGTGCTAATTTTAAAGGTTAATATGCAAGTTATTGTCATAAAAAGTGTTTGGGGACCCGGGTCCTGCCCCAGGGGACATGTATCAATGCAAAAAAAAGTTTTAAAAACGTCAGTTTTTTCGGGAGCAGTGATTTTAATAATGCTTAAAGTGAAACAATAAAATTGAAATATTCCTTTAAATGTCGTACCTGGGGGGTGTCTATAGTATGCCTGTAAAGTGGCACATTTTTCCTGTGTTTAGAACAATCCCTGCACAAAATGACATTTCTAAAGGAAAAAAAGTAATTAAAACCTACTCGCGGCTATAATGAATTGTCGGGTCCTGGCAATACAGATAAAAGTCATTGAAAAAAACGACATGGGTCCCCCCCCCAGTCCATTACCAGGCTCTTAAAAAAGAAATTGCGTGGGGGTCCCCCCAAATTCCATACCATTCGGATGGGCGTGGCCACCAGCGCATCGGCGCCATGTTCTCCACGCCCATACACTGACGTCGTCTGACGCCTTATGTATTGGGCTGTGAGGAAACATCTCCGATGGGTGGGTGACTGCCGCGCAGGCGCACCCTCCCCTGACGGCTGATGTGAACCACGTCTGTGCGTCATCAGCCGCTTATGGCGTTGGGGGCGGATCCCCCGGAGATATATCCGGATGTCGGGCGCAGTAGGAACTCGCAGTTGCGGTTCAGCAGTTTGGTGGGGTAGACCAGCCATGAAGGTGTCACAACAGCAGTCACAGCCCTTTTACTTTTATCCAGGTATTTTTCTTGTTCAGTAGGCAGCTGCATTATACTTACCTCATTTAGGTCATTCACCCTATTATTTAACATGCAGGTCTGCACCATCTCCCAATACACACTGGAGTGGATTTATCACCCCATGGTATACATGTATACCTTACACTGTTACAATCCATCATCCCATACCTGCTTTATCTCACAATGGCTATACATTTTTCCATCCCCACACTGCCCCGCAGCCCCTAGGCCTACATCAACCTGGGGCCCTTGTTTGATCTCTTGATCATTATACATCACAATCCATACTTGTAGGTATCATGTATATGCACAATACAGCTAGTCAGTCCAACTCTTTTTGTTTTCCATGCACTTCATGTATTAGATTTACATCAAGTTTACATTGTTACTAAGATGCTGTCTGACATTTGTGCATTGTCATATATATACATTCTTTCTAGACACACCTTCTATGAGCCCCAGTTGGCCGTCTGTTTTTCGAGTACCCCCATACAGACTGCGCTGCACATCCGAGTGTCTTTTTCCGTGGTGGTGTCCGTGTGCCTTGCCCCCTCAGCTCCCGAATTGGTTATTCAATTGCTACCACCCAGGTACTCCGTGATTGGTAACTTAGTCCAGAGCAGTGGTGAGCATAGAGTCTCCTTCCCCTTTGACCTTTTTTACTTACCACTTTACTTGCCCCCCCCTTTTTTCATTAGTACTACATTTTTTACTGTCTCACTACAGATACAACGATACGCACTTGCCCCTGATGAGCGAGCAGAGCCTTGTGAAATGCGTAGGGCACCACAAATGCGTTTATGTACCTGCATGGGCTGAGGATCTATGCTATCTGCTAGAAGCCTACTAATCGGTTCTACATCATAATTTTTTAAAAAGTATTTTACTGGTTGTGCAATTATGTCCATTGGCCCAGCAACCTTCATCACCATCACTGTGTTCTTATATGGATGTAACATATTTGTAATGTATCGTTTGTTTTACAGCATTTTGTAATTAATAAATTATATATATTTTTGTACATATGTGGGTGAACATGTGCCAATTTCTACCACCTCATTCAAAGTCCCAAGGGTGACCCTTCCTTTCAAATCCCATACCAGGCCCTTCAGGTCTGGTATGAATATTAAGGGGCACCCTGAGCCAATTTTTTTTTTAAATGGCGTTGGAGTCCCCCTCAAAATCCATACCAGAACCTTATCTGAGCACGCAATCTGTCAGGCCACAGGAAAGAGGGGGGGGGACGAGAAAGCACCCCCCTCCTGAACCGTACCAGGCCACATGCCCTCAACATGGGGAGGGTGTCCCCATGTTGATGGGGACAAGGGCCTCATCCCCACAACCCTTGCCCGGTGGTGTGGGGGTATGCGGGCAGGGGGCTTATTGGAATCTGGAAGCCTTCTTTAACAAAGGGGACCCCCAGATCCCACCCCCCTATGTGAATTGGTAACAGGGTACATTGTACCCCTACCATTTCACCCAAAAAGTGTAAAAAATTGTAAAAAAACACAGGAGACAGCTTGGGGCAAGTACATCCATTCTCAAGCAGAGGATACGGAGAAGAAAAAAAAAACGCCGACACGATCCACCTTCATGGGTGGTTCCTGTGGAATGACACTACACCGGCCGTGACCCCGCCCCCTCTGATGCAACGGGAAAATTCCGCGGGGGTTACCCAGTGACATGTACGTGTGACCCTGCCCCCTCTGATGCCACAGGGTGACCCCGCCCCCCTCTGATGCCATGGGGGTGACCCTGCCCCCTCTGATGCCACGGGGGTGACCCTGCCCCCCTCTGATGCCACAGGTGACCCCTCCCCCCTCTGATGCCATTGGGGTTTCCCGTGGTGTCAGAAGGGGGCGGGGTCATCCGTACATGTCACTGGGTAACCCCACGGCATTTCTCTGTTGCGTCAGAGGGGGGTGGGGTCACCAGCGCACGTGACGGGTGGCCCCGCCCTCAGTTATTTAAGAGCTGTCACGGCGGATGTAGTGTGATTCAACGGGAACCACCCATGGATTTTTTTTTCTCCGCTTGAGAATGGATGTACATCGCTGGAATTTTTTTTTCTTTTTTTTTTTAATAACGGACTTGTCCCAAGCTGTCTCCTGTGTTTTTTACCATTTGTGACACTTTTTTTGTGAAATAGTAGGGGTACAATGTACCCCGTTACCAATTCACATAGGGGGGCTGGGATCTGGGGGTCCCCTTTGTTAAAGGGGGCTTCCAGATTCCGATAAGCCCCCCGCCCGCATACCCCCACAACCACCGGGCAAGGGTTGTGGGGATGAGGCCCTTGTCCCCATCAACATGGGGACATCCTCCCCATGTTGAGGGCATGTGGCCTGGTACAGTTCAGGAAGGGGGGCGCTCACTCGTCCCCCCTCTTTTCCTGCGGCCTGCCAGTTTTTGTGCTCAGATAAGGGTCTGGTATGGATTTTTGGGGAGGCCCCCACGCCATTTTCTTTTTTTTATTTTGGTTAAGGGTTCCCCTTAATATTCATACCAGACCCTAAGGGCCTGGTAATAGACAGGGGGGGGGAACCCATGCCGTTTTTTTCAATGAATTTTATCTGTATTGCCGGAACCCAACAATTCATTATAGCCGCGAGTAGTTTTAAATAACTTTTTTTCCTTTAGAAATGTCATTTTGTGCAGGGACTGTTTTAAACATGGGAAAAATGTGCCACTTTACAGGAATACTATAGACACCCCCCCCAGGTACGAAATTTAAAGGAATATTTCACTTTTATTGTTTCACTTTAAGCATTATTAAAATCACTACACCCGAAAAAAACGGCCGTTTTTAAAACTTTTTTTTGCATGGATACATGTCCCCTGGGGCAGGACCCAGGCCCCCAAACACTTTTTATGACAATACCATGCATATAAGCCTTTAAAATTAGCACTTTTGATTTCTCCCATAGACTTTTAAAGGGTGTTCCGTGGCTTTTGAATTTGCTGCCAACACCCCAAATTGTTCGCTATTCGGCGAACAGGTGAACACCCGATGTTCGACTCGAACATCGGGCTCATCCCTACTTGCCACGTTTGGTATCCATTTACTCAACTCAGTCCCATCAAAATACACAATAAATATAGTATATTTAAAGAATATCACAGTCAATCACGTAATCAGAATGCCACCTCAGCCTCCCAGCATTAAGGCCCCCTTAAAGGGCTCTAAAGTGGTTAATTGTCACATACCTAGTTGGAGGCCGTGGTGCTGAGAGGACTTCCCTTCACAGCTGAGTACAGGGCACCCCTGGAGGTGGTGACAGGGAGTGCTATACCCAAAGATGCAGGGGTTGCCAGCTGCGATAGTGATGAGACATCCGTAGATGTACCAGATGAGAATTGGTCGCAGGGGGAACCAGGCGCACGTTCAGGAGCCAGGCCAGTAGTCATACATGGAGTATCAGCCAGGGGTAAGACAGCAAGCAAGGTCAGGATTAATCCAGGGTCATAAACTGATTATCAGGCAGCAGAGGAGTCCAGAAGAACAAGCCAGAGGTCATACACGGATAAAGCAGACAAGACAATGGAACAAGCCGTGGGGCAAATCCGGAAATGGTGACAAGATAGGTCAAAGGCAAGCCGGGTCTGTAACAGGAAATCCAATAGTATCAAGAACAGGAACACCGGAACACACGAGGAGTTGAAGATCATCCAGCAACTAGTGGCTGATGCTGCTGGCTTTAAATAGGCCACTGGGCGTCAGAATCTGTCACGCATTGTGTGTGCCTTGGCGCACTTTGTGCCTATGTGTGCATGTGTATTAACATTGGTGAATTTCTATGTGCCAATGGCAAATTTCTATGTGCCAATCTATGATTCTGATGGGCATTAGCAGATTTGTCTGTTCTTCTGCGGGCTGTTCTCTGACATTAATATGCAAGTGAAATGAGAAGTTATAATGAAATACAGCAAAACAACACAACCAACCCAGCCACCAGCAGATTTAATTATAGTTAACTGAAATACCATTGGCTTATTTGCATTACTTTGTACTTTTCTGGTTAGCACAGTCTCATTGAATAAAACAATAAGTTTGATTTCTTGCAAAATTCACAACTTTCAGCCTTTTGCGTTTTCCTGCTCTGTATAAACAAGAAGCCACCTTTCAAAAACCCCAAAGAGTTTACTTCTCCTGAGTTTGCACTGTACCTTTCTGTTAGGTAGACTTAGTTTGAAGCCTAGCAAGGTCCCTCCGCGCAGAATCAAAGCCTAGCATCTGACCTTATAGCTGAGAGATCATTAAAATTCCCTGTAACAAAACTAGCTACATTGAGTAATGACACTGGCTGGCTCGCCAAATCCATATTCATGAGATATGATAACAAGACCTTGAATAAGAGGTGTTCTAGACTAAATGACATTAAACAGCTCAGTTATTTTGTAGACTTTCAGGAATGAAACGTTAAAACTTTACAGCCCGTAATTATCAATCCAGACAAACATTTATGTTATGACAGTGGCTAAAATGTATGATTTTTCTTTTTAGAGGAACAAAAAAAAACATAATTTGCAAGAAAGGCCCATTCTGTGTTATTAGCAGAGGTGATAATTATGCTGTAACATTTTAAATAAATATTGGTGCAAGAGGAGTATGGCGAAATGGGACCCTAAAAAATGGCTGAAACGTTCTGCAATTATTACTGAAATGGGAGTATTTTAGGACATTAAGGGACTGTCTGTCTTTGACTTAAAATGCGAATTAAAGCGACATGTTTTTGACAGAGGTCATGTTTAAAGGAAAATCATTTTTGATGAATGTCATTTGTGCCAAAAAGCCCTAGTTAAAAAACAAAAAAGAGATTTGGAGTTTAAAGGATATTTTTGAAGGTTTAACATTTAACTATTTCATTTCTGAAGATGGTATAATCTTTAGAAAATTTAATTTCTTGTTCCTACATCACAGGACACAGAGGCTTAGATAAATACTTAGTGGGTTAGATAGTCACCATCAGGTGATTGGACACTGGCAACCCTAATTACAAGGCGAGTTCCTCCCCTATATAACCCCTCCCACATGGAGAGCACCTCAGTTTTTTCACCAGTGTCTAAGGTGGTTGGTCATGTTGAACATATGCTAAGAAGAAAGCTCTGTTTGATGGTCTCTGCGGAGGCCTAGGAGCTTTACAACTGGATCCATACCTCGGTCTAATGCTAAACGCCTAAGATGGATGGGACCAGGGCCTTGTGGGAAGAAGAAACAAGGTTTGCCTGTAATGTCTCTCTTCGGAGATCTGGGCTCTGGGATCCAGTCTTTGGTGTACTAAATTAAGTGGCACGAAAAGCTCCTGGCAGAGTCTTCTACAGGTCCAGGGAAGAGTAGTTGCATGTCTTACCTGGTTTCCGCCACCAGAGGGAGTAAGTGGCATACCTGGTGTATACTTATATGCCGTCCAGGAACACGCTCAGTGAAGTTGGTCTGTTATAAAAAAACGCTCACCTCCTCCACTGCAGGCTCTTCCACAACTCATAACAGAGAGACCCCATGCAGTCCACTGGTTCCATGAAGTCCTCCAGCGGTCTTCTCTCTCCCCCCTCACTCCTGGACGCCGCCATAACAGTCGCACGTGGTTGCGCGCTGGGGCGTTCTTTTTGACTGTACAGGTGAGCAGGGAAAGCAGGAGGGAGGCGTGGTTGCGTGCGCGTGTGCGTGCACGCTGCATCAGTGCACAGGCACCAAAGCGGCATGATTCAAAAGCAGGGATGAGCCGAACACCCCCCTGTTCGGTTCGCACCAGAACCTGCGAACAGACAAAATGTTTGTGTGAACTTTAGAACCCTATTAAATACAATGGAGTCGAACATTCGAAATCTAAAGTGTTAATTATAAAGGCTAATATGCAAGTTATTGTCCTAAAAAGTGTTTGGGGACCCGGGTCCTGCCCCAGGGGACATGTATCAATGCAAAAAAAGTTTTAAAAACGGCCGTTTTTTTCGGGAGCAGTGATTTTAATAATGCTTAAAATGAAAAAATAAAAGTGAAATATTCCTTTAAATTTCGTACCTGGGGGGTGTGTATGATATGCATGTGAAGTGGCGCATGTTTCCCGTGCTTAGAACTGTCCCTGCAAAAAATATCATTTTTGAAAGAAAAAAAAGTCATTTAAAACTCACTCGCGGCTATTAATGAATTGTCGGCTCCCGGCAATACATTCAAAAGTCATTGATAAAAAAAAAAAAAAGCGTGGGGGTTCCCCAGAATTCAATTACCAGGCCCTTCAGGTCTGGAATGGATATTAAGGGGAACCCCGCCGCAAATTTAAAAAAAAATTGACGTGGGGTTCCCCCAAATATCCATTCCAGGCCCTTCAGATCTGGCATGGATTTTAAGGGGAACTCCACCACAAATTAAAAAAAAAATGGCGTGGAGTCCCCCTTAAAATCCATACCAGACCCCTTATCCGAGCACGCAACCTGGCCGGCCGCAGGGGAAAAGGGGGGGACGAGAGAGCGCCCCCCCCCGCCCTCCTGAACCGTACCAGGCCACATGCCCTCAACATGGGGAGGATGTCCCCATGTTGATGGGGACAAGGGCCTCATCCCCACAACACTTGCCCGGTGGTTGTGGGGGTCTGCGGGCGGGGGGCTTATCGGAATCTGGAAGACCCCTTTAACAAAGGGGACCCCCAGATCCCGGCCCCCCCTATGTGAATTGGTAAGGGGTACATTGTACCCCTACCATTTCACGAAGAAAGCGTAAACAAATGTTTAAAAAAACACACAAACACCTTGAAAAAGTCCTTTATTTAAAAAAAAAAAAACATTCCAGCGGTGAAATCCAGTGTCCCGCGGCGATCCCGATGTCCAGCGTTGTCCTTCATTGGTTGTGCCTGAGCGGACCTGATGGGGAACTCCCTCTCAGTATTTTAAATGTATAGACCCGCCCCTTCTAAAGTTCCCCATCAGGTCCGCTCAGCGGACCAGATGCGGAACATGAGAAGGGGCGGGTCTATACATGTATTACCAAAGTGAGAGCGGTTCCCCATCAGGTCCGCCCCCTCGGTATGTCGGACCCGCCTACATCATTGGCTTGAGCGGGGAACTTCCTTCACTATGTAAATTTAAATTACACAGTGAAGGAAGTTCCCCGCTCAAGCCAATGACGTAGGCGGGTCCGACATACCGAGGGGGCGGACCTGATGGGGAACTGCTCTCACTTTGGTAATACATGTATAGACCCGCCCCTTCTCATGTTCCGCATCTGGTCCGCTGAGCGGACCTGATGGGGAACTTTAGAAGGGGCGCATCTATACATTTAAAATACTGAGAGGGAGTTCCCCATCAGATCCGCTCAGGCACAACCAATGAAGGACAGCGCTGGACATCGGGATCGCCGCGGGACACTGGATTTCATTGCTGGAATGTTTTTTTTTTTTTTTTAAATAAAGGACTTTTTCAAGGTGTTTGTGTGTTTTTTTAAACATTTTTTTACGCTTTCTTCGTGAAATGGTAGGGGTACAATGTACCCCTTACCAATTCACATAGGGGGGGGCGGGATCTGGGGGTCCCCTTTGTTAAAGGGGTCTTCCAGATTCCGATAAGCCCCCCGCCCGCAGACCCCCACAACCACCGGGCAAGGGTTGTGGGGATGAGGCCCTTGTCCCCATCAACATAGGGACATCCTCCCCATGTTGAGGGCATGTGGCCTGTTACGGTTCAGGAGGGAGGGGGGGCCGCTCTCTCGTCCCCCCTTTTCCCCTGCGGCCGGCCAGGTTGCGTGCTCGGATAAGGGGTCTGGTATGGATTTTTAGGGGGACTCCACACCATTTTTTTTTAAATTTGGGGTGGAGTTCCCCTTAAAATCCATGCCAGATCTGAAGGGCCTGGAATGGATATTTGGGGGAACCCCACGTCAATTTTTTTTTTAGATTGCGCCGGGGTTCCCCTTAATATCCATTCCAGACCTGAAGGGCCTGGTAATTGAATTCTGGGGGACCCCCACGCTTTTTTTTTTATCAATGACTTTTGTATGTATTGCCGGGAGCCGACAATTCATTAATAGCTGCGAGTGAGTTTTAAATGACTTTTTTTCTTTCAAAAATGACATTTTTTGCAGGGACAGTTCTAAGCACGGGAAACATGTGCCACTTTACATGCATATCATACACACCCCCCAGGTACGAAATTTAAAGGAATATTTCACTTTTATTTTTTCATTTTAAGCATTATTAAAATCACTGCTCCCGAAAAAACAGACGTTTTTAAAACGTCTTTTTGCATTGATACATGTCCCCTGGGGCAGGACCCGGGTCCCCAAACACTTTTTAGGACAATAACTTGCATATAAGCCTTTATAATTAGCACTTTAGATTTCTCCCATAGATTTTTCGAATTTGCCGCGAACACCCCAATTTGTTTGCTGTTCGGTGAACGGGCGAACAGGCAATGTTTGAGTCGAATATGAGTTTGACTCGAACTCGAAGCTCATCCCTATTCAAAAGCCCGGCACGCCAGAGCCTTCTGTAAAGTGGTGGACACAGAGCTGTTGGCTGTAAGCATCTCAGTGGATCGGATCCAGGCATACCTAAGACACCTACTCGGCATCAGGTTGTGCAGTGGGCTAATATATATATGTATTGTAAGACTAGAGCACAACAGTGGTTGCACTTGTACTAGTAGCTCTGCTTTGCAGCTTAGGACTATGTCTCCCAGTAAGAGGCGTTCAGGGGCAGGTAAGGGAGGCACTAAGAGATTCCCGCCTAGAGCTGGGTGTTCTGCACGTGCCGACAGATTACCATTCTCCCCTGACAGACTGGTAGCAGCCTCACAGGATAAATCTGTACCCCTGTCAGGCTTTGCAGCCTCTCCTATTGTTGCAGCTTCTGTATATGTTACTGAAGACCCTATGAAGGCTGCCTTGGATGGCTTGGAAGTAGGGATGAGCTTTGAGTTCGAGTCAAACTCATGTTCGACTCGAGCATGTTTTGCCTGTTCGCCCGTTCGCCGAACAGTGAACAATTTGGGGTGTTTGCGGCAAATTCAAAAAGTCTATGGGAGAAATCTGAAGTGCTAATTTTAAAGGCTTATATGCAAGGTATTGTCATAAAAAGTGTTTGGGGACCCAGGTCCTGCCCCAGGGGACATGTATCAATGCAAAAAAAGTTTTAAAAACTGAAGTTTTTTCGGGAGCAGTGATTTTAATAATGCTTAAAGTGAAACAATAAAAGTGAAATACTCCTTTAAATTTCGTACCTGAGGTGTGTGTATAGTATGCATGTAAAGTCGTGCTTGTTTCCCGTGCTTAGAACTGAGCCTGCACAGAATGTCATTTCTGAAGGAAAAAAAGTCATTTAAAACTCACTCGCAGCTATAATGAATTGTCGGCTCCCGGCAATACATAGATAAGTAATTTATAAAAAAAAAAAGCGTGGGGGTCCCCCCAAATTCAATTACCAGGCCCTTTGGGTCTGGTATGAATTTTAAGGGGAACTCCACCCCAAATGTAAAAAAAAAATGGCGTGTAGTTTCCCCAAAAAGCCATACCAGACCCTTTATCCGAGCATGCAACCTGGCAGGCCGCAGGAAAAGAGGGGGGACGAGAGAGCGCCCCCCCTCCTGAACCGTAGTAGGCCACATGCCCTCAGGTCCGCTCAGCCAATGACGTAGGTGTAAGGCTAAGCGGACCAGATGCGTAACGTGAGATGGGGCGGGTCTATTCATTTATTACACTGCGGAGGCAGTTCCCCATCAGGTCTGCTCAGCCAATGACGTAGGCGGGGTCTGACATACGAGGGGGCGAACCTGATGGGGAACTTCCTCCACAGTGTAATAAATGAATAGACCCGCCCCTTCTCACGTTCCGCATCTGGTCCGCTTAGCCTCACCTACGTCATTGGCTGAGCGGACCTGATAGGGAAATTTAGAAGGGGCAGGTCTATTCATTTAATACACTGCAGAGGAAGTTCCCCATCAGGTCCACTCTGGCTCAGCCAATCACGTCTCGTGTGGACAGCGCTGGACATCGGATCGCCGCAGGACATTGGATTTCATCGCTGGAATGTTTTTTTTGTGTTTTTTTTTTAATAAAGGACTTTTCCAAGGTGTCTGTGTTTTTTTTTTTTTTACACTTTCTTCGGCCTGCCAGGTTGCGTGCTCGGATAAAGGGTCTGGTATGGATTTTTGGGGGAACTCCACACCATTTTTTTTAACCACTTAATGACCGCTCACTTTATATATACGTCGGCAGAATGGCACGGACATACGATCGGACCCCCCTCCGGTACAGTGAGCGGTGGTTATCCGTTCGCGAGTGATCCGTGATGAGGGGGCCGCCATTCGTTTCTGGCCACTTCCTCGCGATTGCTCCCGGCGAATGAAATGCTTTCTACAGGAAGAGGGAGGGGGAGCAAATTCATGGCTACATGAAACTCCAACATTTTTTTTTTTAAACTTTGTCAAGGAAAGGATGGAATAAACCCCCCTTTTTCAAATGGGGGGGGGAATCCCCCTTGACTCACATATTCCCTGGGAAATCAAACCACAAGTTTTGAGACCTAAATACCACACAGCAGCAACCAAAGCCTCCCCCCCCCCTCCTCCTTTGCAGTCTATTCAATACAAGCTTCAGCTGAAGCAATAAAACCCAAAACAATGGGGGAGGGGCATGAATTGCCCCCTAAGAAACTCCCAAATATTTAAAAATAAAAATAACACACACCGCTGTGTACAAAAACTCAGTTAAAGTTAGTCTTACATTCTATTGAAATTCAGTGTAAAGTAGGGATTTCACTTAAAACCGAAATTCAAATACAAAAATCGCCACTCTTATACTGAAAAGTTGATGAAAAAAAGTACAAACACAGCTCACCTACAGTAGCTTACATTCACTTAACAGAAAACAAAAAAAATACAAGACCGCATGGTTTCCCACACACAAAGTAAAACAAAAATGGTGTCCACCAGATTCCAGCACAGAAAAGACAGCACTACTCAACTCACCACCAAACGTCGAAATCTGCCCCAAAGGCTGAGAAATTCCACCAGCAAGATGGCCGACGAAAAGTACAGTCACATGATATCACACCCAAAGGAAAGGTGTCTGCACCTTCCCCTATAGGATGACCCACAGGCCAAACAGAGACTGCGCCTCTCAAAATGGCCAACGACCATGGCCGCATGGCAAACAGCAACAAAAGCCAGGCCACAATAAAATGGTGGACTACATCTGGACCACAGAAAGATGGCCGAAGACAGTAGCCACATGGCAGACAATAACAAGATGGCCACCAAATGCAGTTTTTCCCGCCAAAACCAGGATTTCTTCACTAGAAAACAGAAATTTTTCTCCACAAAGACTGACTACACATTTGAGATTCAAACTTAACCATAGACACAAACTTTAGGCTACTTCAACTCGGAACCTTGGCCAACTAAACAGCACCATACA
Organism: Rana muscosa; assembly: GCA_029206835.1. Classification (NCBI taxonomy): domain Eukaryota; kingdom Metazoa; phylum Chordata; class Amphibia; order Anura; family Ranidae; genus Rana; species Rana muscosa. The sequence goes on along the minus strand of CM055123.1, from coordinate 232,698,810 downwards.
TAAAGTTCCATACATAAAGTTCATATATTCACACACACACTTACACATACACACAACAGACATCTCTCATGCAACAGACACTCACACATACACACAACAGACATCTCTCATACAACAGACACACACACTCAGGCACACACACAGGCACACCCAGGCATATGCAGGCACACGCAGGCACACGCAGGCACACACCGGCACACACACATTCAAACTTCCAGCATTATTTCAGAAAGCTCTGTTTGATGGTCTCTGCGGAGGCCTAGGAGCTTTACAACTGGATCCATACCTCGGTCTAATGCTAAACGCCTAAGATGGATGGGACCAGGGCCTCGTGGGAAGAAGAAACAAGGTTTGCCTGTAATGTCTCTCTTCGGAGATCTGGGCTCTGGGATCCAGTCTTTGGTGTACTAAATTAAGTGGCATGAAAAGCTCCTGGCAGAGTCTTCTACAGGTCCAGGGAAGAGTAGTTGCATGTCTTACCTGGTTTCCGCCACCAGAGGGAATAAGTGGCATACCTGGTGTATACTTATATGCCGTCCAGGAACACGCTCAGTGAAGTTGGTCTGTTATAAAAAAACGCTCACCTCCTCCACTGCAGGCTCTTCCACAACTCATAACAGAGAGACCCCATGCAGTCCACTGGTTCCATGAAGTCCTCCAGCGGTCTTCTCTCTCCCCCCTCACTCCTGGACGCCGCCATAACAGTTGCACGTGGTTGCGCGCTGGGGCGTTCTTTTTGACTGTACAGGTGAGCAGGGAAAGCAGGAGGGAGGCGTGGTTGCGTGCGCGTGTGCGTGCACGCTGCATCAGTGCACAGGCGCCAAAGCGGCATGATTCAAAAGCCCAGCACGCCAGAGCCTTCTGTAAAGTGGTGGGACACAGAGCTGTTGGCTGTAAGCATCTCAGTGGATCGGATCCAGGCATACCTAAGACACCTACTCGGCATCAGGTTGTGCAGTGGGCTAATATATATATGTATTGTCAGACTAGAGCACAACAGTGGTTGCACTTGTACTAGTAGCTCTGCTTTGCAGCTTAGGACTATGTCTCCCAGTAAGAGGCGTTCAGGGGCAGGTAAGGGAGGCACTAAGAGATTCCCGCCTAGAGCTGGGTGTTCTGCACGTGCCGACAGATTACCATTCTCCCCTGACAGACTGGTAGCAGCCTCACAGGATGAATCTGTACCCCTGTCAGGCTTTGCAGCCTCTCCTATTGTTGCAGCTTCTGTATATGTTACTGAAGACCCTATGAAGGCTGCCTTGGATGGCTTGGAAGTAGGGATGAGCTTTGATTTTGAGTCAAACTCATGTTCGACTCGAGCATGTTTTGCCTGTTCGCCCGTTCGCCGAACAGTGAACAATTTGGGGTGTTTGCGGCAAATTCAAAAAGTCTATGGGAGAAATCTAAAGTGCTAATTTTAAAGGCTTATATGCAAGGTATTGTCATAAAAAGTGTTTGGGGACCCGGGTCCTGCCCCAGGGGACATGTATCAATGCAAAAAAAGTTTTAAAAACTGAAGTTTTTTCGGGAGCAGTGATTTTAATAATGCTTAAAGTGAAACAATAAAAGTGAAATACTCCTTTAAATTTCGTACCTGAGGTGTGTGTATGATATGCATGTAAAGTCGTGCTTGTTTCCCGTGCTTAGAACTGTCCCTGCACAGAATGTCATTTCTGAAGGAAAAAAAGTCATTTAAAACTCACTCGCAGCTATAATGAATTGTCGGCTCCCGGCAATACATAGAAAAGTAATTTATAAAAAAAAAACACGTGGGGGTCCCCCCAAATTCAATTACCAGGCCCTTTGGGTCTGGTATGGATTTTAAGGGGAACTCCACCCCAAATGTAAAAAAAAAAATGGCGTGTAGTTTCCCCAAAAAGCCATACCAGACCCTTTATCCGAGCATGCAACCTGGCAGGCCGCAGGAAAAGAGGGGGGACGAGAGAGCGCCCCCCCCTCCTCAATCGTAGTAGGCCACATGCCCTCAGGTCCGCTCAGCCAATGACGTAGGTGTAAGGCTAAGCGGACCAGATGCGTAACGTGAGAAGGGGCGGGTCTATTCATTTATTACACTGCGGAGGCAGTTCCCCATCAGGTCCGCTCAGCCAATGACGTAGGCGGGGTCTGACATGCGAGGGGGCTGACCTGATCTGGAACTTCCTCCACAGTGTAATAAATGAATAGACCCGCCCCTTCTCACGTTCCGCATCTGGTCCGCTTAGCCTCACCTACGTCATTGGCTGAGCGGACCTGATGGGGAAATTTAGAAGGGGCCGGTCTATTCATTTAATACACTGCAGAGGAAGTTCCCCATCAGGTCCACTCTGACTCAGCCAATCACGTCTCGTGTGGACAGCGCTGGACATCGGATCGCCGCGGGACACTGGATTTCATCGCTGGAATGTTTTTTTTTTTTTTTTAATAAAGGACTTTTCCAAGGTGTCTGTGTGTTTTTTTTTTTTTTTAACACTTTCTTCGTGAAATGGTAGGGGTACAATGTACCCCTTACCAATTCACATGGGGGGGCCGGGATCTGGGGGTCCCCTTTGTTAAAGGGGTCTTCCAGATTCCGATAAGCCCCCTGCCCGCAGACCCCCCACAACCACCGGGCAAGGGTTGTGGGGATGAGGCCCTTGTCCCCATCAACATGGGGACATCCTCCCCATGTTGAGGGCATGTGGCCTGATACGGTTCAGGAGGGGGGGCGCTCTCTCGTCCCCCCCTCTTTTCCTTCGGCCTGCCAGGTTGCGTGCTCGGATAAAGGGTCTGGTATGGATTTTTGGGGGAACTCCACACCATTTTTTTTTTAACCACTTGACGACCGCTCACTTTATATATACGTCGGCAGAATGGCACGGACATACGATCGGACCCCCCTCCGGTACAGTGAGCGGTGGTTATCCATTCACGAGCGATCCGTGATGAGGGGGCCGCCATTCGTTTCTGGCCACTTCCTCGCAATTGCTCCCGGCGAATGAAATGCTTTCTACAGGAAGAGGGAGGGGGAGCAAATTCATGGCTACATGAAACTCCAACATTTTTTTTTTTGTTTCAAAAGTTTTTTATTAGAGCATACTGTAGAGTACAACAAGAAGTAGTCAGAAATGGTGAATGTATATCGTTCACGTTACATATAAAGCATAACTATAACAGAACATCAGAAAATTAGTGGATTAAGTGCTATCATTTGTCGCTGATCAATATTAGGGAGGGTGTTGACACGGTGGCATCAGTGTGTATCAGCGGGGGTGGTCCCCAGAACTTCGACAGCGGGTAATGTTATGCGTTTACATCAGGTTCATGGGGTATCAGAAAATGTGAAATCATAGCCTCAGAGGCCTGTTCTTGTTGAGGAAGTAAGGGAACATGGGTACAAGCGGGGTTCACAGATGAGGGATAGGCGCGTGAGGAGAGGGAGGGCACATAGGGGAAAAAGAGAAAGAGAGAGAAGAGAGAAGGGGGAGAGGGAACGTTGTCGGCGGAGCCGCGGTGTGGCCAGGGGGGCCACCACGCGCAGTGGTAGAGGAAGGTGGAAGATCATGGGATAAGGAGGTTGGGATCAAAGTCTGGGGGTAGAAAGTTATCCACCCATGGGGTCCATATGTTAGTGTGTCGAGGGACACGGTCTAACAATGTGGCCTCAATTTTGCTGTGTATCATGGCTTGGGTTACTCTATTCTTTGTTTCTGCTATGTAGAGTTTTGGAGTTTTCCAGGCTTTGGCAATAGTTTGCTTGGCAGCAGTGGTCAGCTGGAGGAGAAGACTGATTTGATTTCTGGTATATTCTCCCTGTATGTGGTTTAGGAGTGCCAGGGCAGGGTCAGGGATCACTGTTTCATGCAGTATTGTGGAAACCATTTGAAAGATAACCTTCCAGAATTGTTGTGCTATCTCACAAGACCACCAGATATGAAGATGGGTACCCTGGTCACTGCAACCTCGGAAACAGGTCGAGGGATAATTCGGTACAAATTTAGATATTCTTGCTGGAACCAGGTACCAGCGCATTAAAACTTTATAGTTTGTTTCAAGCGCTACCACATTTTGGGAAGAAGATTTGGTGGTGGCCCATATAGCAGACCATTCTTCAGGAGAGAGAGAAATATTTAGGTCCTTGGACCACTGTGCAGCGTATAGAGGGAGGTCAGCTGATAGGGTGGAGAAGTGGCTATATAGGCTAGATATAATGCCTGGGGCATGAGGGTCTGCTGCGCAGATTTTCTCGTATATAGATTGGGTGGTCAGACTAGTGCACGGGCCGACTATTGATTTGGCAAAGTGGAGTACTTGAAGATAACGGAAAGATTCAGAGGTTGGGAGTGAGGCACTGGATTGGAGATCTGAAAAAGATTTAAAGGTGGAGTTGGCAGTAAGATCGCATATTTTAGTTATGCCCGCTTGCGACCAGCGAGAAAAGGTGCTGGGTTGAGTGTAGGCAGGGTAGAATGAAGGGTGGTGTAAGAAGGATAATAAAGGGTTATGCGGAGAGATCAGTTTGAAGGGGTCGCATAGCCTGTCCCATAGCTTTAAGGAGTGATAGGTGATGGGGTTGGTAATATGACCACGGACGGGAGGGGGTAGCCATAGAATGTTATTAACTGTTAGTGGGTAAAGGTCTATAGCTTCGAGGGAGACCCATTTCGGGGTTTCAGTAAGTGCATGTAATAGAGCTAGTTGGGCTAGTTGGGCTGCCTGGTAATATTTGGCAAAGTTCGGGATGCCCAGGCCCCCGTGTAGTTTATGGCGAAGAAGGATAATTTTAGGGATTCTGGGTTTGGTGAGGCCCCATATATATTTAAAGACTCTAGATTGAATAATCCGGTGGAAGTAAGAAGGAACATCGATCGGGAGGACTCTATATAGATATAATAGTTTGGGAAGCAAGGACATCTTAACAGCGGCCACCCGCCCCAGCCAGGAAACACACAAAGGTTTCCAGGTGTCCAAGATAGATGACAATTGTGCCAGCATGGGGAGATAGTTAGCTTGGTATAAAGAGGTTGGGTTTCCGGTCAGTTTTATGCCAAGGTACGGGAGAGAGGTAGCAGACCAAGTAAAGGGGAAGTTTAGTTGTAAATGGGTGACTTCGTGGGGTGGGAGAGACACATTAAGAGCTTTAGACTTTGTTTGATTAACCTCCAAACCTGAAATGGAGGCAAATTTATCCAGGGTTTAAATAAGGTTAGGGAGAGTGGTGCGGGGTGAGGTCACAAATAAAAGTGCATCATCTGCAAAGAGGCAGATTTTATGCGAGGTGGAAGCGATTTCTAGTCCTTTAATATTAATGTTTGTTCTAATCAGAGCTGCCACTGGTTCGATAGCTAATGCAAAAAGTAAAGGGGAAAGGGGGCATCCCTGTCTAGTACCTCTTGCTATAAGAAAACTGTCCGAGCGAAATCCTGAGTACCTAATATAAGCTTGCGGCTGGTTATAGAGGGAGTTTATCCACTGTAGAAAGTGTGGGCCAAAGACCCAGCGTTTAAGAATGTAGTCTAGGTATGGCCAGGACACCGTGTCAAACGCCTTCCTTATATCAAGAGATAATAAATGCATTGGGATATGACGGGTTTTTGCAATATGCTGGAGGAGTATCACTCGTCTGATGTTATCGCTGGCTTGCCTACGGGGTATAAAGCCTACCTGGTCTTTGTTTATTAGTTTGCCGATAAGAGGGTTGAGGCGAAGTGCCAATATTTTAGCCAGGAGTTTGATGTCCAGGTTAAGTAGGGAGATGGGTCTAAAATTAGACCAAAGGGAATTATCAGTGTTAGGTTTGGGTATCATTGCTATAATAGCTGTCAGTGTTTTTCGGCCAAAGACCTGATTCTGAAGTAGGGAGTTGAACGTTTTACTTAAGAGGGGGGCTAGAGTTGTAGCAAATTTTTTGAAGTATGTGGCTGATAGTCCATCTGGGCCTGGCCTCTTATGGGGTTTGAGGGTTTTTATCGCTGCAAGGACTTCTTCTGTAGAAATGGGTGCCTCTAAGGGTTCACGGTCTGAGTCCGAGAGAGCAGGCAAAGGGGTGTCGTGAAGGAGTGAGTCAGCGGTAGAGTGGGAAAAGGTAGATTTAGCTTTATAGAGGTCTTCTAGACGCTTGCGGAATTCCTTTAGAATTTTGATAGGGTTACTAGTGTATGTATTTTTCTCGATCCGTAATCTGATGGGAACATGGTTCCGTTCTGGTCGACGGAGACGCATGGCTAGGAAAGTATCGGGTTTGTTGGCCTTAGTGTAAATGGTATGGCTGGATCTGCGGATGGCCTTATCAGCCGATTCAGCCAGCAGCAGATCCAGTTCAGTTCTGGATTTTTCCATTGCTATCCTATGGGGCTCAGTCTGGGTTTTCTGGAACTGAAGAAAGTTCTGGTGGTACTCCTTCTCAAGGTTGGCTAGTTGGAGCTTCTTATCTCGTTTAAGATGTGTAGATACTGATATGCATGTGCCTCGGATTACCGGTTTGTGTGCCTCCCAGAGGAGAACTGGAGAGATATCAGGAGTATTATTATGACGCAGGTAATCTCCAAGGGCCACCTGAATGTCAAGGCAGTATGACGGATTAGTAAGATGAGCTTCATTAATACACCAGGAGCGGTCGCTGGTTTGGGGAATCAGAGAGGAAACCGTGATAAGGACTGCACAGTGGTCCGACCATGGTATAGGTTGTATAGAGGAGTTGACAAGTGTTGGGGAGGACGCAACCGAGAGGAATATGTGATCGATCCTAGAAAAGGATTTATGGGGATATGAGTAGAACGTGTAGTTCTTCTTCGTTGGGTTGCATTCTCGCCAAGTGTCAAGCAATGAGGCTTGTTGCAGTAATTTTCTAAAGCGTGTGGAAGAGGCATACTGGTCTGGAGCATATGGGGATTTATCCATATGTGGCTGAAGTACTGAGTTAGAGTCGCCGCAAAGGATCACCGTGCCCCTGCAATGTGTCCGGATGACTTGTAGGAGGTGAGAAAAGAAGGGGTTTGGGTTATCATTTGGGGCATAATAGGAGACCAAGGTAGTTTCCACTTCTTGAAGCATGCCTACAAGGATTATATAGCGACCTTCCGGATCTTTGATTTCTGAGATTAATACGAAAGGGAGGGATTGGTGAAGGGCTATGAGTACACCGCGCTTTTTCACATTAGCCGAGGCAGTATACACTTGAGGGTATCGGGGGCTAAAGAATTTTGGTGTCGCTTGCGTCGTGTAATGAGTTTCCTGGAGAGCTACAATACTAGCTTTTAATGCTATGAATGTTTGGAAGGCCTTAACTCTCTTATGCGGTGAGTTGAGTCCCTTTACATTAAGGGAAAGAATGTTCAGGGGGGCCATGGGGAAGGAGAGGAGATATTAGGCAGAAGGGCCCCAGCCCCGCCGACAAGGATCAGGAAAAGAGAAGATACAAGGGAGAAGGGAGGGAAGAAAGGGGAAAAGGAGAGGGTAGTAGTTGTAAGGCAAATGGATGAATAGATATAGGAAGTGGCAATGGGGTTTGGTCGCCCGACCAGGTAGTGGACAGACTCGCCAGTCGGCCAGCCGACTCGCGAGTGTGCACACCATGCAGAGGGGGGGGCAATGACAGCCTCCCGCCGCTAAAGGAGGATTGTGGTTAAAGTTTTTAAAAGTTAAACCAACAAGAAGTAACAGGAAAGACAGTGGTTATGCAGGTATTGCTATGTAACCTATGTTTGTCTGGAGGCACACGGACCTCCAGATTGACTCTGTGGAGACATGGTACAGGGACACACAAATACTCAGGTAGGGTGTATCCGTATACATATATCCTCCCATAAGCATTTAAAGTGAGAAACAGAGAAAGAAAACAAGTTACTGTTCATAACATTTCAATTTACCAAGGTCAAGCACTAACAGACAAAGAATAGGCGGCAGTGTCCGGGTCGCCGCATGCGCCCAGGGAGTGCCCCGAGCACATGCGGAGAGCCAGAAAACAGGCGCCAACCAAAATGTCACACAGTGAATGTTGTGCAGGAATCATCGTACATTTTCCCAAAAAGGAGAAATGGCACAGGGACACACAAATACTCAGGCAGGGTGTATCCGTATACACATATCGTCCTATAAACATTTAAAGTAATAAACAGAGAAAGAGAACAAATAACCGGTAATGACATTTCAATTTACCAAAATCATGCCCAAATGGACAAAAAAATAGGCGGTATCGTCCGGGTCGCCGCATGCACCCAGGGAAAGCCCTGAGCCCATGCGGCGAGCCAGAAAACAGGCGCCAACCAAAATGTTATGTAGTGAATGTTGTGCAAGAATCATAGTACATTTTCCCCAAAAAGGGGACACCGTAGGAAAAGGAAGAAGAAAAAAAAAAAAAAAAAAAATTATATAACCTTCCTGGTTTTCCTGAGTAGTAAGGTGAAAAAATAAAACAATAATAATAATGAAAAAAGAGGGGAGAAAAGTGTATAACACTTGTTGATGAGAAAGGGAATATAAAAGATTCATGGGGCCTGAGCCCCCGCAACCCCGGGAAGAGGGGGGTAGGTGGACTGCACAGACATCCCCCATACCATTAGGGGGTGTCTATCACAGGACAGTCCCCCTTTAACTTGATTGAAGAGTTATCATCACGTCATAAAGTATAGGTTAGCTTCAATCAAGGGGCCTCCGGTGGCAAAAAGTGGTTGTGAAAGGAGCAAAAGTAAATTCAACGTGGAGAGTAGACTTGTCGGTCCCGGGAGATGTCCCTGGGTGGGCGAGCTGGTGTACCTCTACGGATGGATGAAGGGCCAGGATTAGATCTCCTTGGAGTGGTATTATAGGGATGCGTTGCTGCCCGGGCGGGGGTGCGAGGCAGTGTCGTCTCCGCAGGTTGCTCCGGGGTAGTTAGGTGCAGGGCCTCAAGAAGACGTTGGAGGGATTCCGGTGATGTGGAGGAGTGTTGCTGGCCCTGGTAGGAAAATTGCAAAGCGCCAGGTGTATTTAAGTTGGTGCTGCAAGAGAATCTGGAGTTGTGGTTTCATGGCACGGCGTTTAGCAATTGTAGATGGAGCTAGGTCAGAGAACAATTGATACGTGTGACCCTGGAACAGGAGAGTGTCCTTATTGCGAGCAGCAGCTAGGAGTTGTTCCTTTGTACGGAAAAAGTGCAGTTTAATGATAATATCTCGCGGAGGCCCGTCTTGCTGTCGGCGGGTCAGGGCCCTGTGTATTCTATCGAATTCCAGGCGTTCTATTGGTATAGCAGGTGATAGTTCTTGGAATAGGGCCGTTGAGAAAGATTGTAGGTCTTCCACATTTTCTGGGATACCTCTCAGGCGTAGATTTGATCTACGGGAGCGATTTTCAGCGTCCTCGAGACGTGAGAGTAGCATGTTGTTCTCATCACGGAGGGCTGCCTGCTCTTGAACCTGCTCTTGGAGTGTAAGCTCTATATCATCTACCCTGGTTTCCAGGTCTGCCGTGCGCTGGCCTAGCTCCCTGATCTCACGTGACAGCCTGCTTGTTATCTGATCAGATGTAGTTTTTAAGGCCTTTTGCAGCATGGCTTCCATAAACTGTAGAAAATCACCCTGGGACATACCTGAGGAGGGCAGGAAGGAAGGACCGCTGATGGTGGACTCATCCCCGCTGTCGGCGGTGGCTTGTTCTGGCTTGTCTGGTGAGGCAACGTGCTGTTTAGTCAGGGCCTTCGCCGCCATCTTGGACGAGGCGCGGGCCAGGGCGTCTTTGATCGGTTTAGATTTGGATCTACCGCGATGGCCGGTTAAAACCATCCCAGACGATGCTGTGGCCGTTCCGGAGGCTGTATTCAGCAAAAGCGGGGTTGCAGGGCAGCTCAGGCGCGGTGTATGATCCCGATGTTGCGGCGGGAGGTGCGGAGCTCTAGTAGAACACGTCCGCCATACAGAGCCTCGCGCATGCGCCCCCCAACATTTTTTTTTTTTTTTAACTTTGTCAAGGAAAGGATGGAATAAACCCCCCTTTTTCAAATGGGGGGAATCCCCCTTGACTCACATATTCCCTGGGAAATCAAAGCTGAAGCAATAAAACCCAAAACAATGCGGGAGGGGCATGAATTGCCCCCTAAGAAACTCCCAAATATTTAAAAATAAAAATAACACACACCGATGTGTACAAAAACTCAGTTAAAGTTAGTCTTACATTCTATTGAAATTCAGTGTAAAGTAGGGATTTCACTTAAAACCGAAATTCAAATACAAAAATCGCCACTCTTATACTGAAAAGTTGATGAAAAAAAGTACAAACACAGCTCACCTACAGTAGCTTACATTCACTTAACAGAAAACAAAAAAATACAAGACCGCATGGTTTCCCACACACAAAGTAAAACAAAAATGGTGTCCACCAGATTCCAGCACAGAAAAGACAGCACTACTCAACTCACCACCAAACGTCGAAATCTGCCCCAAAGGCTGAGAAATTCCACCAGCAAGATGGCCGACGAAAAGTACAGTCACATGATATCACACCCAAAGGAAAGGTGTCTGCACCTTCCCCTATAGGATGACCCACAGGCCAAACAGAGACTGTGCCTCTCAAAATGGCCGACGACCATGGCCGCATGGCAAAAAGCAACAAAAGCCAGGCCACAATAAAATGGTGGACTATATCTGGACCACAGAAAGATGGACGAAGACAGTAGCCACATGGCAGACAATAACAAGATGGCCACCAAATGCAGTTTTTCCCGCCAAAACCAGGATTTCTTCACTAGAAAACAGAAATTTTTCTCCACAAAGACTGACTACACATTTGAGATTCAAACTTAACCATAGACACAAACTTTAGGCTACTTCAACTCGGAACCTTGGCCAACTAAACAGCACATTCAAAAATTTAAAACAACAACACTCTTTTCTCAAAGTTCACATCAGCTTTTACAGGAACAAGACATTGAGAAATACAGTCAGTGATCCTAGAAACCTGAGACCATCCAACCCACAGTGATGCTTGCATGATCTTTTCATCTCAAAACAAAAACCTCCTCCATGCTAGCATCCAAAAAAAGCCTGCAACCATTTAAAGGCCGTAGCCCTTTCAACATAAAACATTTTCTCATCCTGGCTGCCCTTCCCCCAAGCCGCATGGCACACAAACAATCATCAGTTACTGGTCGCCCCTCCCCCATTCAAGCACATGTTCAAATTACATATGCAGCAGCCATTTTAAAAACTTTTCTAAATGACCATCAAAGTCCACTGAAAAATTTGTGTCTTGAGTTAGCTACACACTCTACAAGACTAGACTCATGTAATCTACTTGTTCCATACATAAAGTTCATATATTCACACACACACTTACACATACACACAACAGACATCTCTCATGCAACAGACACTCACACATACACACAACAGACATCTCTCATACAACAGAAACACACACTCAGGCACACACACAGGCACACGCAGGCACACGCAGGCACACGCAGGCACACACCGGCACACACACATTCAAACTTCCAGCATTATTTTAGCAAAGTAGGGCCTCCCCACGCATCAGAACGTAGATCCATTCTCCCCCTTGTTCCGATGCTAAAAGAGGCCTATTTACTCCTACCTGGCTCGCCACCTGATGTGGAAAAATTGGTTGTATGCAGAGCACACAACCATTTTTCCTGTGCAAATAATAGGATTTTTATAACAGCTTACCTGTAAAATCCTTTTCTTAGGAGTACATCACGGGACACAGAGCGACATAGTCATTACTAATGGGTTATATAGATACCGTCAGGTGCTGGCACTGGCAACTTCCAAAACCGGAAGTACCCTCCCCTATATAAGCCCCTCCCATCCGGGAGCACCTCAGTTTTGTAGCAAAGCAATAAGTGTCCCCAAAGAGGGGCGGGAGCTCTGTGTCCCGTGATGTACTCCTAAGAAAAGGATTTTACAGGTAAGCTGTTATAAAAATCCTATTTTCTTTCTCGTACATCACGGGACACAGAGCGACATAGTCATTACTAATGGGATGTCCTAAAGCAATGCCCAATGAGGGGGGGGGGATACACCATATATAAGCTGAGCGCTATCAGACATGAGGATCTTTTGCGGCCTGCAACACACTGCGCCCAAAGGCGACATCCTCCTGACTTCTAACGTCCACCTGGTAGAACCTAGTAAACGTGTGAACTGAAGACCATGTTGCGGCCTTACAGATTTGAGCCAGGGAGGCCTGGTGATGCACTGCCCATGAAGTTCCAACTGCTCTCGTGGAGTGCGCTCTAACTTTGAACGGAGGCGGTCTCCTTCTCAAGCCATAGGCTTGTATTATGACCTGTCGAATCCACTTGGTTAAAGTAGATTTTGACGCTGCCTGACCCTTTCTGGGGCCTTCCGGCAGAATAAACAAAGTATCCGTTCTGCGAATCTGAGCAGTGGCTTTTAGATAAGCTTTAACTGCTCTTACTACATCCAAACAATGCAATAACTTTTCCTCTACCGAAGTAGGTTTGGGGAAAAAAGAAGGAAGAACCACATCTTGGTTCAAATGAAACCTCGGTACCACCCTAGGAAGAAAGGCTGGATGAGGACGTAATACTACTCTATCCTTATGGATAACCAGATATGGCTCCTTACAGGACATAGCTGCTAATTCCGACACTCTTTTAGCCGAACAAATGGCTACTAGAAAAATCAATTTCCTGGTGAGAAGCACCAAAGAAATATGCTGTAATGGTTCAAATGGTTGTTTCTGTAGAACCGACAGAACCAAGTTTAGATCCCATGGACATATGGGAATATTAACCGGAGGACTAATACGCATCACTCCTTGTATAAAGGCTTTGACTAGTGAATGCGAAGCCAAGGGCCTTTGAAAAAATATTGACAAGGCCGAAATCTGACCCTTGATAGTACTCAAGGCAAGCTTCCTATCTACAGCCCATTGTAGGAAGTCCAGAATCCTACCTATTACGTACTTATGTGGATGCCATTTCTTGGCCTCACACCACGCGATGTACGCCTTCCAGATTCTATATTAGATCTGCCTGGATACCCGCTTCCTGGCATTGATCATGGTAGATACCACAGGATTAGAGAGCCCTCTCTTTTTTAGAATGTGGGCTTCCATAGCCAGGCCGTCAAACCTAGGGCTGGTAAGGAAGGGTGGTATATCGGTCCTTGCGAAAGCAGGTCCGGACGACGTGGGAGAGTCCAAGGACTCCCCACTGAAATTTTACAATCTCCGCGTACCACGCTCTTCGGGGCCACGCTGGAGCCACCGGAATCACTGGTTTCTTTTCTACCCTGATTCTGCGGAGTAATCGAGGTAACCATTGTGGCGGTGTGAATGCATATATCAGCTTGAACTGATCCCAAGGGAACACTAGGGCATCCGAGCCGCAAGCTAGGGGATCCCTTGTCCGAGAGACAAACCTGTCCCCCTTTGCGTTGAATCTGGATGCTAGAAGATCTACATCCGATGTTCCCCACCGCTGACATATTGTCCAGAAAACCTCGGGGTGAAGGGACCCTTCCTCTGGGCCTAATTGCTGGCGACTTAGAAAGTCCGCCTTCCAATTCTCCACTCCTGGAATGAATACCGCAGATATGGCTGGGACATATTTTTCTGCCCATTTCAGGATGTAATTTACTTCCCTCTGGGCTGCACGACTCCTAGTGCCCCCCTGATGATTGAATTCTGACAGGGGACCCTTGGAGTTTGGATGTCCATGCTACTAGGGCATACCGGGCTGCTCGTATCTCTAAGAGATTGATGGGCAGGGCCTTTTCTGCATCCGACCATCTGCCCTGGAGAGACTATTGCTCCAGTACTGCTCCCCAGCCTATAAGGCTGGCATCTGTAGTGACCACCTTCCAAGAAATCAGACTGAAGGATTTCCCTTTTTCCAGATTCTGGGGAACCAACCACTAACGGAGGCTCTCGAACGGAAGGGGACAAGGACATTGTAAGTCTAGGGCCTGAACTTTTTTGTTCCAGGCTGACAGTATGGCCCCCTGCAAATTCCTTGAATGGAATTGACCGTAGGGTACTGCTTCGAATGATGCCACCATTTTTCCCAGCAGCCTTATGCACAGGCGTATGGACGGCTGTCTTTTTTGTACCCACTAAGTGGATCAAATCTTTCAAAGACAACACCTTTCCTCGAGGCAAGAATATTTTTCTCTGGCCTGAATCCAACCCTAGCCCCAAGTATTCCAGACTTTTGACTAGTTTTTAGGGCTAACTTGTCTCGGTTGATAATCCAACCGTGAGATTCCAGAGACTTGATTGTCTTGTGAACGACCACGTCTAGTTTTTTCACTGAGTGGTCTATCAGCAACAAGTCATCTAGATATGCCATTATCATTACACCTTGTGTTCTTAGATTGGCCAATAAAGGGCCAGAATTTTTGTAAACACTCGTGGTGCTGTGGCCAAACCGAAGGGTAAGGCTCTGAACTGAAAATGGCGCCCTTCTACTGCAAAGCGTAGACATTTTTGGTGGACTGGAAAGATGGGGAATGTGCAAATAAGCATCTTTGATGTCGATCGCGGCTAACCAATCCTCCCCTTGTAGGGCAGTGGCCACCGATCGGATCGACTCCATCGGAAAGTCCTGATATACAGGAATTTGTATAGCCCTTTTTAGAATTAATATGGGCCTCCCGTCCAGGTTTGCTTCGGGACTGTAAAGAGGTTTGAGTAAAACCCAAACCCTCATTCTTACAGGGGAACCTCCATAATTACTCCTTGGAGCAATAGTTGTTCTAGTGCCAACAAGAGGGACTCTATCTTCCGGGGATCCCTTGGCACGTTTGACCTCAAAAATGGGAAGGAGGAGAGTCTTTTAACTCCAAACCGTATCCCAAACATACTGCGGAGAGCACCTATCTGTCTTGATCGTGTCCCGCCAGGTCTCTTGCGAACAACTGGAGTCCTCCCCCCACCCGACTGAGTGGGGGCAACCCTTCAATGAATTTAACTTTGGGGGAGGTTTTGTACCTCCCCTGACCCAGGGTTTCACATTACCCTGCTATTGTCCCTGTTTTTTTACCCCCAGGAATTGACCGAGGAGGCCGTCGGAACTGTTACACAGCCGATGCCCCAGGGACTGGAGAAGCAGGCCTCTTAAAGAGGGACCTCTAACTCTGTTTTTAACCGGCAAGAGCGTATTTTTACCGCTGGAAATTTTCTGGATATATTTGTCCAGGTTTTCCCTGAATAAGCGTTCACCATGAAATGGGACGCTAACCAGCCATTCTTTACAGGGAGCTTCAGCAGACCAGTTTTTGAGCCATAGAAGCCTACGCATATGTACTATAGACACCGTAAGGCGGGAGGCCTGATGGACTGAATCCTTATGGCGTCAACCGCAAAGCCTAAGGCTCTAGGTAGATCAGCTAGGGCAAAGCCTGCTGATCTGTCAAGTCCCTCAAGACCTGTTTCAACTGATCCTTCACTGCTTAGCAGACCCCAATAGCTGCTACTGCTGGTTGTGTCACCAAGCTTGCTGTAGAAAGAAGCAGACTTTCATAAGGACTCCAATCTTTTATCTATTGGGTTCTTGAACATTTGGACATTATCCACTGGACATGTCAGTGATTTATACATACAAGAGATGGCTGCGTCCACTTTAGGGACCTTCCATTTTTTTTTTTTATTTATTTATTTTTTTTGATGAACTTATCCTCCCTGGGATAGACCACCGGAAATCTCTTGGGGGAATAAATATTTTCTCAGGACGTTCCCAATCCTGGTAAATAAGCCCTTTCAGTAAAGGGTGAAGTGGAAAAGAACAGACAGTCTGGGGGCTTCTAGCGACCCCAACGAGGATACAGTAGTGGTTGATGGTTCCGCAAGGTGCATTTTTAAATGCCGATCGGACCATGTTAGTCAGAGACTGAACCCATAATCTTTCAGCTTGAGATGCTGAGAAAAGGTTCCCCCACTGTTGACTCCTCTATAACAGAATCAACCTTATCCTGATCCCCTTCAGGCAGGTCGATCCCTGTATGGGACTGTTGCTCTGCTAACAGGCACTTTGAAGGAGGAGATGGAGATCGGCGTGCTTTCCCTGACAGGGAGGCAGCGATCAATGTTGACAATCTCTCTCTAATCCTCCCAGAGCTGAGGAAAAAACCTCCTCTGTTACATACACAGGAGCAGGTGAACTGAGGACAGCCACAGTACCAAGTACCCCTGCGGGGTCTCTACGGTCACTTACCTCTGAACTTCAGGGGAGACTGGTGCAGCAGAAGTATGCCCAAGATCCTCAGAGCCCGATGAGACCCCCTTCGCTTCCTGGAAGATTCAGTTCCGGAGCTTCTGGACGGCATATTCCTAAGCCTAAATCTGAGGTATTCCAGCCGTAATACACCACTTTTACCGAGAATAGTCTAGCACAATTGCTGCTATATCACAGTTGGTGTCTACTAAAGTGCCTTTCTAGGGGATGCCTGCATCAACCGCCTCTATGTGCCTTTATATTGTTGCTAGCTCTGTCTGTGCACTTCAGCAGCCAGCTATAATGTGCTTCAAAACACGCTGGACGCCCGCACATGCGCAGTAGCGCCGCGGCGCACACCTGAGCGTCATCCACCCGCTCCGCCCCTTTTTCCAGATCGCCTCTATGAATAGAGGCGCGTGCACGCGCACGCGCGTGGGCACGTGCGCCTTCGGCGCCTTTTTTGAAAACAACAAGGAGCTAGATGGGAGCCAGGGTCCCTTTGCCGCAGGGCCCGGGGATGGAAGAGCGCAGCAACAGGGCAGAGGAGACAGCTTCCCAGCAGAGAACATACCAACTGCCTGGATTTGATTCTGGAAGAAAAAAATCCACATTACAAGAAAAAGAACCATAGCGGCCTCTAGTGTCTAACACAGGTACCGCGGTCTTACATTTTTTTTTTTTTTTTTCTTGCCTACTATTAAAATTTTTACATTTTCTCAGTAGTAACAGGCATACACAGAATATTAGCGGGAATACCGTTAGGTAACAGACAGAAAGACAAATTAGGCTTGGGGGTCCCCCAATAGAACCAAGTTCCTGGGGGCCCCCACTTACCTGTTCCCCGCCGCAGGACTTTGTTTGGTCCACAAAAGCCCAAACTTCACCTATCACGGCAGGCATTGTAATCAAACCTTCAGGGACCGGGTTCCCAAGGATTCCACTCCCCTGGACCTGTATAGCACCCTGCACAGAAAACATCTTGGTCGTGGGTATGACCAGAGCTCTGGATCCCAGGGTCCAGCTCTCCTAAGAGAAGCATTACAGGCAAAACCTTGCTCTTCTCTGCAAGGCCCGGGTACCGACCGTTTAGCTATGAAGCTTTTTTGGTCGGATCCGGAATAGCTTACTGAGGCCCAAAAGAACCTGTACGCAAGCTCAGTGAAAAACACATGTTTCTTCTTGGCCAACACCTTAGACACTGGCAAAAAAACTGAGGTGCTCCCGGATGGGAGGGGCTTATATAGGGGAGGGTACTTCCGGTTTTGGAAGTTGCCAGTGCCAGCACCTGACGGTATCTATATAACCCATTAGTAATGACTATGTCGCTCTGTGTCCCGTGATGTACGAGAAAGAAAAGCACACATTTCGTCTTAATGATATAATGCATCTCAGCTAAAATTCACTTACCAATCATTTGCTTTTCCATTCATTCAAGTAAAGAGACATCACCATCCTACGTTTCCAGCTCGGCTAGCATCACTGACCAGAGCCCAGTCTGCCTCGATCTTTTATTAAATTCCAACAGGAAGTGATGTTACCATCACAAAAATAAGTCACCAACAGGAAGTGATGTCACAGCATGTGATCTTCACTAAAGAAGTTACCAACAGGAAGTAATGTCACAGCATGTGACCTTCACACAGGGAAAATGACCATACAAGGACACCCCTCCACCAGGATGTCCAATACAATACAATACAAAACAATACACTACAATTAAAGGATTCTAATGGGTGTGTCTGAGCAGAGACAGGTTGAATGTAAGCTAAACAAACATGGACACCATCTCTATTCATAACAACCCAAGACTCCTGTGTTACCGCTGATAGGAATCCTTATTCTGCGCCATTCTAGAGAACAGAGCATACTCGGATTATATTATTATTGCTTGTGTAAAGGGAGGCTATCTGCAGGCGTGCGCTACGAATCCCGACCATGCTGATCAGACATAGCAGAGACAAGAGCGCACATCCGCCTATAACCAATAATGTCCTTGCAGAGCGAACATATCCCCCCCTCGACGATCGCCTGCGCTAATGCACATAGGACCCTTCGTCGGTGGACATATCCCCACTCTGCAAACATCATCTCCAACCTTAAGATGTTTTTTCCACTACCAGACAGGTCTCAACCAACGTCAGCCTGCCCCAGTCAGCTCTTTAGAGTGGGTTGCGGGAGTACTAACACTGGGAGACACTATGATAATACATATTAAATACATCTTCATAAAATTTCCACGATAATACATTCACTAAATTTTACCAAGTGGATGTGAGAGGGCATGAGGATTCCGCCTTCAGGCGCAGTGTACTGCAGGCAGCAGTGTAGGTCCTCTTGTCCGATGGCGGTCTGTGTTTTCTGATCTGTGTCCCCTCAATTTGGGCATTGCTATGGGACATCCCACTAAGTAATTATCTAAGCCTCTGTGTCCTGTGATGTATGAACAAGAAAATAGGATTTTTTAAAACAGCTTACCTGTAAAATCCTTTTCTTGAGAATACATCACAGGACACAGAGCTCCCGCCCCTCTTTGGGATTATACGTTGGGGTACTTATTGCTTTGCTACAAAACTGAGGTGCTCTTCATGTGGGAGGGGTTATATAGGGAAGGAATCACCTGATGGTGACTATCTAACCCACTAAGTAATTATCTAAGCCTCTGTGTCCTGTGATGTACTCTCAAGAAAAGGATTTTACAGGTAAGCGGTTTTAAAAAATCCTATTATATTGCAGCTTATCATTCTTTAGTAAGCGCAGCCCGTAGCAAAAATAAAACAAAAAAATAAGCGCAGGGCTGCATGAACAGGGGACAGGGGAGCCAGGCGAGCAAGGGTTAACTTTGCTTCTAGGCAACTAGAGGCTGCAGTGGATTGGGCAGATAAGTGTGGGGGGAGGAGTCACTACAGAAGCTGGAGTCAGGAAGTCAGGGGGACAGGATATCCGGCCAGCACACACAAGGAGAAAATCGTTCCCGCCCGCCCTACATGTTTTTGAGTTGTTTATGTTTGTTTGGTTATTTCTTTTGTTTGATTTTTATAAGGTGTGTGCAGTTGGGTCTTTGGAGGCATTTTTAAAATAACCTGCTGTAATTAGATGATTGGGACACATCTAAGGTATGGGTCCCCGGTGGAATTCCAATTATGGTTAATTAACTGGTAGTTACAATGGTGTATCTGCTGAATGTGGTTCGTCCCCGAGTCGGTGCATTGCGACAGGGACCGTTGGAAATAGTTTAAGCAGATACAAGGAAATATTTTGTGATAATTAACGCCTCCAAGGATTGGCAACCAAAAAAGATTATGTTTGGGTTTGTAATATTATTTACATAATGGTTAATTTTAATAATATTATTTACATAATGGTTAATTTTAATAAAGGGGCCGTAAACGGCCATTTTACTCCCAACCTTTGTGCCAGTATATTATTGGTAATTATAGTGGGACAATTAAGATGGGGTTAGTTGGAGACAAAAGAGTCAGATACATCTGGGTTACCTTTTCATGGAGTTTGGTGTGACCACATGTAAAAAATAGCATCACTCAAACGCCTTCAGTTCACCCTTCTATCGTTTTCCTTCCCACAGTGGGTGTCAGCTCCTCTAAGAGCATGTCTTACTCCATGGAACAATAGAAAAATTAGGGGGCATATTTGGGGCACATACCACATAGATCAACCACATCTGCTAGTATGGAGTTTGGTGTGTTAGTATGGAGTTTGGCATGATCGCATTTAAAAAATAGCATCACTCAAATGCCTCCACTTCGCCCTTCCATCGTTTTCCCCTTCCACGGTGGGTGCCAGACCCTCTAGGAGCACATTCTACTCCATGGAACAGTAACAATATTAGGGGACACTCACCGCATAGATCAATCACATCTGCTAGTATGGAGTTTGGTGTGTTAGTATGGAGTTTGGTGTTACCACATGTAAAAAATAGGTCACTCAAATGCCTCCTCTTCACCCTTCACATCGTTTTCCACCTCCCGCAGTGAGTGCCAGCCTCTCTAGGAGCACGTCTTACTTCATGGAACATTAACAATATTAGGGGGCACACACTGCATAGATCAACCACATCTGCTAGTATGAAGTTTGGTGTGTTAGTATGGAGGTTTGCGTGACCACATGTACAAAATAGGTCACTCAAATGCCTCCACTTTTCCCTTCTATCGTTTTCCCCCTCCCACAGTGGGTGCCAGCCCCTCTAGTAGCACATCTTACTTCAGGGAACATTAGCAACTAACTTTAATATTATGGATGAGCTTGTGTTTGGGCCAAACCCATGTTCGGCTGAACCTGGAAAGAAGCTATCAATGCTGAACCAATTACCGTATTTATCGGCGTATAACACACACTTTTTCCCCCTTAAAATTAGGGGGAAATCGTGGGTGCGTGTTATACGCCGATCCTCCGCCGATCCCCCTCGCTGAAACGAGCGAGAGGAGCCGAGATTCACGAAGCCGAAGTACACTCGGCTTTACTCGGCTCCTCTCGCAGTCCCGCCCATCTCTGACTGTGCCACTAACAACAGAAAGCCGAGTGTACTTCGGCTAGTCTCGGCTACTCTCACAGTCCCGCCCCTAACTGTGAGCAGAGCCGAGTCTAGCCGAAGTAGACTCGGCTTTCTGTATGTCAGCCGGCGCAGTCAGTGGAGATGGGCGGGACTGCGAGAGGAGCCGAGTCTAGCCGAAGTACACTCGGCCCCGCTCGCTCCTCTCCACACGGAAATCAGCGCCAAATTTAAAAATCGCCGAGACTGGCAAGGCTGCAAAGGCACTGGGAAAGGCTGCAAAGGCACTGGGCAAGGCTGCAGATGGACACTGGGCAAGGCTGCAATGATGGACACTGGGCAAGGCTGCAGATGGACACTGGGCAAGGCTGCAGATGGACACTGGGCAAGGCTGCAGATGGACACTGGGCAAGGCTGCAATAATGGACAAGGCTGCATTTGAATGTAAGTTTTTTTCCTTGAATTTCCCTCCTAAAAGTTTTTTTCCTTAAAATTCCCTCCTAAACTTGGGGTGCGTGTTATACGCCGGCGCGTGTTATACGCCAATAAATACGGTAGTTGTGGCCCGGGACAATGCGCATCCTGCAGCTGCCTGTACACAAAGGGGCAGGGATGCTCATGATATCATTGACTTAATATGGCCATTTTAGGTCAATTTCATTAACCTAATATGGCCATGTGGCCATATTAGATCAATGATGTCACAAGCACCCCTATCCCTTTGTGTTGTGCTGCAGCAATGTAAGGAATGCCCTGGCCCACAGCTGATTGGTCCAGTACTAACAGCTTCCTTCTGACTTCAGCTGAACATGGGTTTGGATCAAACAAAAGCTCATCACTAGTCTTTTTAAGTGATAGCGTCATTGTATTTCTTTTTATGGGCTTTTTTCTCTTTAATTTCACCTGGTTATTTTAAAGCAGAACTCTAAAATGGGAATTTAAACACCCCCCAAACAGAATTGTGTTTTTTTTCTATGTCCCCTTCTTCAGAAGTTGGTGCTGATAAATAAACTGATACAAAATTTGAAGGATCCCAAAGGGTAATTAGTATTATCGCCTCAGATGCCGGATGGTCCGACAAGGGTCATATTTTAGGGAAAACCAAAAAGTTCATATTATTTCAGATGGAGTGTGAAAGTGTTTGAATCTCTGTCAAGTTTTAAATAACGTTTTAAGTCTTTGTATCCCCCCTAATTTTTATGTTGGTGATGGAAAATCCATATTTTTTCAGATGTCTTGAAAAAAGAAGGGTAATTCTCAAATTCTGAGCTTTCACAGACAAGGACACTAAGCATTTAAACATCTGGGCATCCAGTATCCCAACTCATTACATGGTGGGTTGTTAAAAGCTAACCCACTGAGGATACAGCTTTAAAACACATTAACTTCCAGGGCCAACACCCTAATAACCCTGTTCGCATTAGCATTATTGCTCTGTGTGCTAGTGGGGTGATGAGAGACCTCCCATTGAGCGAAGCTGCTTAAAGGAAATGTGTGAAAGCATTTCTCTCTCACTCTGAATATGCAGGCAGGGGGATCGTGTGCTGCCGGACCAGAGTGTCACATGGAAGACTGGTCCGGCAGCACACGATCCCCTACCTGCATATTATGTGTCACATGGAAGACTGTATGTATGTATGTATATGATATATATACATCTATATATATGCGCACATTCATGTGTTTTGGAGCTTTGTTGTGCACACCCTAATGCAATAGGCTTCGCACACCTATGGCAGAATAGGTTTCTAGACCGAGACTCTCTAATTTGCTCATTGAACAGTGCAGAGGGGCAGGCAGGTGTATGCCCACTGCATATGCCCACTTTTATTCTGGCCCAGAGTTCATTTTGGCGCCCCATCTATCTGTTGCATCCTGACAACATCACGTACAATCAGGGCTGATGCAAGGATTTTTGACACACTAGGCGTAACCTAATTTTGCCGCACCCCCCGGCTCTGCCCCTAACTCTACCCCCCTTGCGCTGCCCATCTATAATGTGGAGGTGGCGGGGGTGAAGATTTTTGTGGCGCCTCTCCACCTATTTTTTAAGCCATGGTCCGCAGGCCCGCACCTGCGCCTCCGGACGAGACATGGAGACCAATAGTGGTGGCACCGGCTCGCTTTCTCATGCCAGCTGTGGTCCGCAGGTATATGGACAGGCTAGGGTTGTATACAGACAGGCTAGGGTAATATACAGTCAGGCTAGGGTAGTATACAGACAGGCTAGGGTAGTATACAGAAAGGCTAGGGTAGTATATGGACATGCTAGGGTAGGTATACTACCCTAGCATGTCCATATACTACCCTAGCCTTTCTGTATACTACCCTAGCCTGTCTGTATACTAGCCTGCAGACAGGCTACAGTAGTATGCGGACAGGCTACAGTAGTATACAGACAGGCTAGGGTAGTATACAGACAGGCTAGGGTAGTACACAGACAGGCTAGGGTAGTATATGGGCAGGCTAGGGTAGTATATGGACAGGCTAGTGTAGTATTTGGACAGACTAGGGTAGTATATAGACAGGCTAGGGTAGTATATGGACAGGTTAGGGTATTATATGGACAGGCAAGGGTAGTATACAGACAGGCTAGGGTTGTATACAGACAGGCAACCTCACCTATGTCAGCGTTGCAGAAGGCCTGCTGGGGGTGCACGAGAGAGCAGCTGCAGGCATCGGCCAGGCAATCCGATGACCAGAGCAGGAACAGAAGAGCTACGGGGGCCAGAAGGAAACCAGGGCCGACCCCATTCTCAAAGCCGGATGTAGATCCCAGGGAGAGCAGATCAGTGCCCCGTGTGCTGTGTGCTGCGTAGGCCTCACCTGATGCTTGGGGGATCAGCAGACTCCTCCTCCTGGGCGCTCCACCAGGACCCTCCATACTGGGTGTTTGGAGGATGAAGATGACAGGGGGGGTGCTGCAGACAAGAACCTGTCAGTCATAACCCAGGGAGGAGTGGGAGGGAAGGACAGACAGCCGGATCTGGTAAACTTCCCTAATTTCTGGGGAGACACAGGGAGAGGGGTCCCTAAAGGACTGTCCATGGAGAGGGAGCTTCTCACAACCGGAAGTCTCCTTTCCTTCTCAGAATGTCCCGCACAGCCGGCCAATGAGGAGGAGATACCTCCTGTGCCCCCAACTGGTGTTTGCTTTAGGTGTGTGCGCTCTAGGCTCTACAATGCAGGATCAGCAGTCACCAAGGGCATGGTCACAACCCAAAGCACCAAAGGAAGAAGGAAAGCAGGGGAGCTAGGGATAGAGAATGTAGATCTTCTTTTTAGTGGTCCCCTAGACAAAAACAAGCATTTAACCCTTGCAGTACAGGGAGAGCCCCACTGCAAAGGTAATTTTGAAATCTCCCCAGAGTTGAGCTTTAATTTTAAATTTATTGTTGGGTTACCTTCATAAAATTTCAAGAACATACAATGTACTGGCCCAATTTTGGTTGGCTTACCTAACCACCCATCTCCAGCCTTTCAGTTAACAAGTAAAGGTCAACGCACTTAGGAAAACACAAAACTAAACTGATACAAAGCCGCCTTTTGTGCGCATTCAGATCCATCTTAATCAGGTGACTCTAATTGGCAAATTACCCCAATAATTCTTTTAAGAGACATTTTATAATGCAATAATGACACACGTTCACCTCATCGGTAATGGCCAATTTAGATTACAGGGCCCTGTGTTCCCGAGCCGAACTCAGAAAAAACACATAATTACACTGTCATTTTCTAGTCGTGCTGAAGAAAAATTGGAGTGAAAGAGTAGTTTGGCAGAAGACTTCTCTCATAATTATTCTGTAGAGGGGATGGGTGTTGCTCCTGGGCAGAGTTTGGTGATTGCACCTAGCCGAGCAAAAGTCTATAATGGCCAGTCCCCACATTTCGCCCAGGTCCTTCTTTGCTACAAAGTTGTTCCTCTTTTAGGTTTGGTGTAACTGTTAAAAAACGAAATGTACTGTGAAAATAGCAAAAGGATCTAAACTCTTCAAACTAGAACTACATGGACAATTTTTAGAAGTCCAGTTGTGCTACTTAAAGCTGTTGTAAAGGCTCCTATTTTTTTTCTTCTTAAAATAATAAACATGCTTATACCTATCCACTCTGTGCTATTGTATTGTATTGCTCTCTTTATTGTACCACCCTGTAGCTCTTATCCAACAAACTGCCTCCTGCTACAGCCAAATATATTTAACATTTTGATTCATCAGTCCAGAGCATCTGCCGCCATTTTCTGAACCCCAGTTCCTATGTTTTCCTGCATAGTTGAGTTGCTTAGCCTTGTTTCCACATTGGAGGTATGGCTTTGTTGGCAGCAATTCTTCCATGAAGACCACTTCTAGCCAAACTTCTCCAGTAGATGGGTGTACCTGGATCACACTGGTTTCCACTGCTGGGCATTTTCCGACGTGAAAGGGAAGTAAGAATGATGTGTCTATCATCTGCTGCATTAGGTTCCTTGGATGACCACTGCATTTACGGTCCTCAGCTTTGCCTGTTTATTTGTATTTCTTAAAAAAAGCTTGAACAGCACATCTTGAAACCCCGGTCTGCTTTGAAATCTTTGTCTGGGAAAGACCTTGCTGATGCAGTATAACTACCTTGTGTCTTGTTGCTGTGCGCAGTCTTGCCATGGTGTATGACCTGTGACATGAAACTGTCTTCCGCAACCTCACCTTAGTAGCAGAGTTTGGCTGTTCCTCATCCAGTTTTAAGCCTCCTACACAGTTGTTTCACTTAATGACTGTGTTTCAACTTGCATATGAAATTGATGATCATTAGCACATGTTTGGTAAAATTGGTTAGTCGTGCACCTGACTCTAATCCTACAAAATTCCTGACTTTGTGTAAGTGTAAAAAGTGTGCACGTGTAAGAATTGATTCTGGTTTGAAGCCAAAGGGTGGTCACACCAAATATTGATTTAAATTAGATTTTTCTAATTGCTCATTTTGCATTTTGTAAATTGATAAAAATAAACAATTCAAATATAAATTTTTGAAAGCATTGTTACTTTACAGGATTTCTTCACACCTGCCTAAAACGTTTGCACAGTACAGTATATAGCAAATTAAAAGAAGAATATAGCACAGAAAAGAAAAAGTACATTTTACTAACGTTAAATCCCAGTATGGCTTGTGTAGCATTAGTTAGTAAAATTTTATTTTCCTTTTCCATCTTCACCCTCTGTAATATTGTGTACATTTCAATGCAATATCACAACCTGGATGCATTCTGCATACCACTGGCTTATGGAACACCCCCAGAAATGTAATTTCCTGCTTGCGTGATTGGCTTACTGATTTTCCCAGAAGTCTGCACCAAGATACAAGTCAGATTTTAGGCATCCTCTGTAAAAGAAATGTAAGTTATGTTGAGATACTCCCAAAGGGTTATTATTAACATCTAAAGTTCATTTTCCTTATTAGAAAACTGAACATGCACTGGGTAATTATAATGAACTAGACTCCCACATTCAGAATCAGTCTGGTGAAAGAAAAAAAAAATTCTTCAGAGCAGGAAAAGGTTTGGAATCTGCTACAAAGTTGTTGACCGCTCCTTTACACAGAGCTATAGCAGGATCACATGACAGGACCACAGCAGAATAAAAAGAAATAAGTACACAGATCTTTTTTTTATACAGGTTATGAAGAATAGGTAGGAGGAGGGGGGAAGGAACCTTTTTTAAGAATAGTTATAGTTAGGGTTTTCTTCCACTTTAAGTGTATGCATTCTGAAGAATGTGTAAGTGTAATGCTTGCAGGTATGCATTACCTCTCAAAGATCACAGTACTCCTCCTTGACAATGGCTTTATTTGCTTTTCTCTCCAAAAGTACAACGCCATCTTCGTTGAGGTATTAACCAGGGTTACCATCTACTTCCTGGACTTAGATGCTGGCTCAGAAATATTTGTGCAGTCCTTGGATGTGTTCACAAATGCCTGCCACAGATCAACCTCTGCTGCAGCCTCTTGTGACTTGTTACGAATTCGGGAATTTATTTTTGAAGACTTAAAAGTTCCTGAATAATTTAAAAAAATAAGGCCCCAGTCATTAAAAAAAATTACATATTCTGGTTAAGTTTAAACAGTATGTTGGATTATTTCAAGGATTAACAAAAGGCTTTCCTCCTCTTGGGGCTCATTCACACCAGCAGCATTTGGCAGTGTTGCTCTGTGTAGTCTCAGTGCAAGAACAAGGCAATTTGCCTTATGTCTTCAGTTCACACCAATGAGCTGCGTTGATGTGTGCTGAAAAAAAAAACTCATTGTCCTAGTTCCGATACGCTGAAATGCATAGCAATGCACTGCAGCACTTAGAATGAACACAGAAATTATGGTACTGCAATGCATTACAAAAAATGTAGTGCACATTAACATTGCGCACAAATTATGTGCTACCTGCTTATAGCCCTCTTTGGGGAGGGGGGGTTATGATAAATGACCCTCCCGAAACAGGATATTGCACTAAACCTGTAGGTAAATAAGAGAACCAGAACCTTTGCTAATCAAAGTAATTGTAAGCAGAAGAACTACTGCAACTAGCATATAACAATAACCATAAGATGTACACCAGTTTAGAAGTAATACAAGTTTTATATAAGAAGAGATTTATAATAGTACAACCATCCATCCAATCATTATCAGCAAAGAGCCCAATAGGAGTAGTGGTTGAATTGTGCACACACTGTATACACATATATATACTGTATAAAGTTATTAATGGAGATACTTCCAGAAGAATGTTGTAGCAAAGTCCAGTTGTAGGGGCCCCTGAGGATGATGCTGCATCTGCCTTTGTGATAAAGACCTGAAGACAAGATCAGTAGTCGCTGGGGTATCCTCCAACTGTTGTCCGATCAGCCTGGAATGGGACTTCTCACCAGCAGGAACTGTGGTGTGGCACTGAAACTCAGAGTTAGCCTATCTTCTTTGCACATTAGTCCCTGCCTAGTTTATAATAGTCTCTTCTGGTCTGGGTGAAAATACAACAGCAGCAACTCCATGGACAGGACATGTGGCTGAGTTTTTTCTCTGCCTATGTCCTGGAAACTCCCTTTTATAAAGATATCAAAGTGCTCCAATCTGGGGTTTCTGATCCAGCTAGCAGGGACAGAAAGTGATGTACATATACAGGTACAACTCAATGACAGTAAGAAGCACATCCACTTACAAATACACACACAGAAGAGGGAAGCATATCCCTGCAAGCTGTTGGTGTGGATGAGACTGATCAGATTTAAAGGCTAAGTTCACATTTGTTCACTTTTTTTTTTCTTCTAAATTCCAGCTCCCCTATGTACCAATATAGCATTAATGTACTTATTTTGCAAAAATAAAACAGCTTTCCTTAAATTCTACACCGGCTTACATAAATCTCTTAATAGCAATTTAACCACTTCAATACCAGGCACTTTCGCCCCTTCCTGCCCAGGACAATTTTCAGCTTTCAGCACTGTCGCACTTTGAATGACAATTGCATGGTCATGCAACACTGTACCCAAACTAAATTTTCATAATTTTCTTCCCACAAATAGAGCTTTCTTTTGGTGGGATTTGATCACCTCTTGGGTTTTTATTTTTTGCTAAACAAACTAAAAAAGACCGACATTTAAAAAAAAAAGTTTCTTAGTTTCTGTCATAAAATTTTGTTTTTTCCTTCACTGGCGGGCGCTGATGGGCACTGATATGCAGCACTGATAGGCTGCACTGATGGGCACTGACAGGCGGCAATGATGGGCACTGACAGACAGCACTGATGGGCAACGACCAGGGACACTGATGGGCACTGGTAGGCAGCACTTATTGGAACTGACAGGTGGCACTGATGGACACTAATAGATGGCACTGATGGGCAGTAATGACAGGTGTTACTGATGGGCACTCTTTGGCACTGTGGTGGGCTCTGATTGGCACTGTGGTGTGCACTGAGAGACTTTACTGAGGGGCACTGACTGGCAGCTATTGGACACTGATTGGCTGCTGATTGGCACATATGATGGGGGCTGTGCTGATAATTAATGTGCTGATTATCAGCACAGACCCCCCTCTGGCAGGGAGAGCGACCGATCGGCTCTCCCTGTCAGCGTGAACCGAGGAATGCCATTTACCGGCACTTCCTGGTTCACGCAATGATCAGCTGTGATTGGTCACAGCTGATCACATGGTAAGAAGCCTCTGTCAGTGGCTCCTTACCATGATCGGAGATGCGGTGCGTCAGACTGATGCGCAGTCAGGATAACAGAACCACTTCCCGGCTGTCAATATGCTATAGGCCGGGCGGGGAGTGGTTAAACACTTGATTATTTCTGCCTTACTTCCTGGCTAGACTTTAGGTCAGACTTTGGTCAACTCTTTCCTGTGTCATGACCTAGCTGAGGGTGGATGATGCAGGGTGTGTGCTAATAAGATCAGCTGGCCAACCCCTTCCTGTGTCATGACCTAAAGTCTGACCAGAAAGTAAGGCAGAAGTAATGGAGCAGTGTGTTTAAACTATGAAGAGAGTGAGGTAAACTGTGTAGAATTAATGTAAAGTTGTTTTATTTTTGCAAAATAAGTACATTTATGCTTTATTGGTACATAGGGGAGCAGAAATGTATAAAAAAAAAGTGAACAAAGGTGAACTTGTCCTTTTTAGGTATCCTTTAATGTTACTTGCAAGATTTGTATTTTTTTTAAGCATCCTGCTGAATTTATCTCAGCCGTCTGTTATTGGTCAAACAATACAATGGCTAGCCACGGCCGACAAACACTTCAAGAGCAAAAGCCTGGCAATGTATTTACACAGGCTGCTACACCCCGACAGTTGATTCATACTGTTTAATGGCTCAGATAGTGGCAAGTAAATTTAGAAATTAATCTCTGTTCCAGTGTATGTAGCAAATGGAGTTTGTGATTCCCTTCATGATTTCTATGGCTTTCATGCTTCAGATATATGATTATTATCACAACACAATTCAAAGTATTTGACAGCGAGAGGCCCAAAGAAAAAAAACAAAAAACGCACACAGGTAATAGCAGTGAAATGGATAAAACAGACTTATGAGATGCCTAGAACACCTCAGATATATTATATCCGCCACTCTGTAGCAGATTTCCCAGTTTTCAGATAAATGCACAGACTGCGGAGGTTATAAAAACAACAGCAAGCTCATGTGTAAATATGGTGGAAAAGGCACTTGAGTTTTGGAGGCACGGAGGTGACAACACCAGATCAATGATGGATCACACCTATATTATTGTGTCATCCTGGTTCAACCAATCTCCACCCATGCCATAAAATCAGCTCTAAAACTTAGCCCCAAAAACATCTGAAGCAGACATACACTCATCAGCCATAACTTTGTGACCACCCACCTAATATTGAGAAGGTCCCCCTTTTGCCACCAAGACAGCGCTGACCCATAGTGGCGTGGACGCCACTAGAACACTGAAGGTATGCTGTGGTTCCTGGCACCAAGTCATCAGTAGCAGATCCTTTAAGTCTGAAAGTTGTAAGGTGGGGCCTCCATGGATATGTATTGTTTTTTCCGCATATACCACAGATGCTGTATGGATTGAGATCTGAAGAATTTTTGAGGCCAAGTATACACCTCAAAGTGTTCCTCAAACTATTCTTGAACAATTTTTGCAGTGTGGAAGGGTGCATTATCCTGCTGAAAGAGGTCACTTCCATCAAGGAATAATGTTTCCATGAAGGGATGTAGAGTACTTGGTCAGCAATAATGTTTAGGTAGGTCGTACGTGTCAAAGTAACATCCACATGAATGGCAGGACCCAAGATTTCATAGCAGAACATTGCCCAAAGCACCACACTACCACCAACTTGTCTTTTTCCCATACTGCATCCTAGTGCCACCTCTTCCCCAGGTAAGTGAGGCACACAGACCCGGCCATTCACATGATGTAAAAGAAAACGTGATTTATTAGACTAGGCCACCTTCTTCCATTGCTCTGTGGTCCAGTTCTGATGCTCAAGTGCCCATTGTAGGCACCTTTAAAATTTTGTTGATTAACCTCCCTGGCGGTATGATTCTATCTGGAATTTTGTACCAAAAGCGGTACAATTATTTTGCATGGAAATTTGGCATTTTATATTGTAGGCCTGTAATTCTTAGTAATTACTTACTTAAACCTGACCAAACAAGAGTCTAGTAGACATCCCGGGTATGATGAAGTTTGAAACACAAAATCATAAATTATAATCAGGGATCAGCCGAACACCCCCCTGTTCGGTTCGCACCAGAACCTGCGAACAGACAAAATGTTCGTGTAAACTTTAGAACCCTATTAAATACAATGGACTCGAACGTTCGAAATCTAAAGTGTTCATTATAAAGGCTAATATGCAAGTTATTGTCCTAAAAAGTGTTTGGGGACCTGGGTCCTGCCCCAGGGGACATGTATCAATGCAAAAAGAAGTTTTAAAAACGGCCGTTTTTTCGGGAGCAGTGATTTTAATAATGCTTAAAATGAAAAAATAAAAGTGAAATATTCCTTTAAATTTCGTACCTGGGGGGTGTGTATGATATGCATGTGAAGTGGCGCATGTTTCCCGTGCTTAGAACTGTCCCTGCAAAAAATGTCATTTTTGAAAGAAAAAAAATGCATTTAAAACTGACTCGCGGCTATTAATGAATTGTCGGCTCCCGGCAATACATACAAAAGTCATTGAGAAAAAAAAAAAAAAAAAGCGTGGGGGTTCCCCAGAATTCAATTACCAGGCCCTTCAGATCTGGCATGGATTTTAAGGGGAACTCCACCCCAAGTTTAAAAAAAAAATGGCGTGGAGTCCCCCTAAAAATCCATACCAGACCCCTTATCCGAGCACGCAACCTGGCCGGCCGCAGGGGAAAAGGGGGGGACGAGAGAGCGGCCCCCCCTCCCTCCTGAACCGTACCAAGCCACATGCCCTCAACATGGGGAGGATGTCCCCATGTTGATGGGGACAAGGGCCTCATCCCCACAACCCTTGCCCGGTGGTTGTGGGGGTCTGCGGGCGGGGGGCTTATCGGAATCTGGAAGACCCCTTTAACAAAGGGGACCCCCAGATCCCGCCCCCCCCCTATGTGAATTGGTAACGGGTACATTGTACCCCTACCATTTCACGAAGAAAGCGTAAAAAAAATGTTTAAAAAAACACACAAACACCTTGAAAAAGTCCTTTATTTAAAAAAATAAATAAATAAACATTCCAGCGGTGAAATCCAGTGTCCCGCGGCGATCCCGATGTCCAGCGCTGTCCTTCATTGGTTGTGCCTGAGCGGACCTGATGGGGAACTCCCTCTCAGTATTTTAAATGTATAGACCCGCCCCTTCTAAAGTTCCCCATCAGGTCCGCTCAGCGGACGAGATGCGGAACATGAGAAGGGGCGGGTCTATACATGTATTACCAAAGTGAGAGCAGTTCCCCATCAGGTCCGCCCCCTCGGTATGTCAGACCCGCCTACGTCATTGGCTTGAGCGGGGAACTTCCTTCACTATGTAAATTTAAATTTACATAGTGAAGGAAGTTCCCCGCTCAAGCCAATGACGTAGGCGGGTCTGACATACCGAGGAGGCGGACCTGATGGGGAACTGCTCTCACTTTGGTAATACATGTATAGACCCGCCCCTTCTCATGTTCCGCATCTGGTCCGCTGAGCGGACCTGATGGGGAACTTTAGAAGGGGCGGGTCTATACATTTAAAATACTGAGAGGGAGTTCCCCATCAGGTCCGCTCAGGCACAACCAATGACGGACAGCGCTGGACATCGGGATCGCCGCGGGACACTGGATTTCACCGCTGTAATGTTTTGTTTTTTTAAATAAAGGACTTTTTCAAGGTGTTTGTGTGTTTTTTTAAACATTTTTTTACGCTTTCTTCGTGAAATGGTAGGGGTACAATGTACCACTTACCAATTCACATAGGGGGGGGGCGGGATCTGGGGGTCCTCTTTGTTAAAGGGGTCTTCCAGATTCCGATAAGCCCCCCGCCCGCAGACCCCCACAACCACCGGGCAAGGGTTGTGGGGATGAGGCCCTTGTCCCCATCAACATGGGGACATCCTCCCCATGTTGAGGGCATGTGGCTTGGTACGGTTCAGGAGGGAGGGGGGGCCGCTCTCTCGTCCCCCCCTTTTCCCCTGCGGCCGGCCAGGTTGCATGCTCGGATAAGGGGTCTGGTATGGATTTTTAGGGGGACTCCACGCCATTTTTTTTTTAATTTGGGGTGGAGTTCCCCTTAAAATCCATGCCAGATCTGAAGGGCCTGGAATGGATATTTGGGGGAACCCCACGTCAATTTTTTTTTATTTGCGGCGGGGTTCCCCTTAATATCCATTCCAGACCTGAAGGGCCTGGTAATTGAATTCTGGGGAACCCCCACGTTTTTTTTTTTTTTTTATCAATGACTTTTGTATGTATTGCCGGGAGCCGACAATTCATTAATAGCCGCGAGTCAGTTTTAAATGCATTTTTTTCTTTCAAAAATGACACTTTTTGCAGGGACAGTTCTAAGCACGGGAAACATGCGCCACTTTACATGCATATCATACACACCCCCCAGGTACGAAATTTAAAGGAATATTTCACTTTTATTTTTTCATTTTAAGCATTATTAAAATCACTGCTCCCGAAAAAACGGCCGTTTTTAAAACTTCTTTTTGCATTGATACATGTCCCCTGGGGCAGGACCCGGGTCCCCAAACACTTTTTAGGACAATAACTTGCATATAAGCCTTTATAATTAGCACTTTAGATTTCTCCCATAGATTTTTCGAATTTGCCGCGAACACCCCAATTTGTTCGCTGTTCGGCGAACGGGCGAACAGGCAATGTTCGAGTCGAACATGAGTTCGACTCGAACTCGAAGCTCATCCCTAATTATAATATAATAAATAACTATAAATAATTATAACAAATAGTAATGTAATGTAATTAGATAACATATAGCGGTAGCGATGATTGGAGAATGCGGCATCTCGGTGTTCCTATGTCCGTTCGTTCCTGTGTCGTCCACAGCACCTCCTCTCGTTCAGGTATTGTGTGATGATGTCAGCGGCCCCGACGCGTTTCGTCACTAACAGGACATCAACTGGGGATTGGCCAATCCCCAGTTGATGTACTGTTAGTGACGAAACGCGTGTAATCTACTCTGTTGTAAGTGAGGTTTCATTACCAATTAAAACACTTGGTTTTACATACTACACCATGGATATATTTATTTATTTCCATGTGAGCTCTAGGGATGAGCTTCGAGTTCGAGTCGAACTCATGTTCGACTCGAACATTGCCTGTTCGCCCGTTCGCCGAACAGCGAACAAATTGGGGTGTTCGCGGCAAATTCGAAAAGTCTATGGGAGAAATCTAAAGTGCTAATTATAAAGGCTTATATGCAAGTTATTGTCCTAAAAAGTGTTTGTGGACCCGGGTCCTGCCCCAGGGGACATGTATCAATGCAAAAAGAAGTTTTAAAAACGGCCGTTTTTTCGGGAGCAGTGATTTTAATAATGCTTAACCACTTAAGCCCCGGACCATTTGGTAGCTAGAGGACCAGAGGTGAATTCAGAATTTTGCACTGCGCTGCTTTAACTGTAAATTGTGCGGACATGCAATGTTGTACCCAAACGAAATTTGCGTCCTTTTCTTCCCACAAATAGAGCTTTCTTTTAATGGTATTTGATTGCCTCTGCGATTTTTATTTTTTGCGATATAAACGGAAAAAGACCGAAAATTTTGAAAAAAAAAGTAGGATTTTTAAAACAGCTTACCTGTAAAATCCTTTTCTTGGAGTACATCACGGGACACAGAGCAGCATAGTCATTACTATGTGGGTTATATAGAATTACCTTCAGGTGCTGGCACTGGCAACTTCCAAAACAGGAAGTACCCTCCCCTATATAAGCCCCTCCCATCCGGGAGTACCTCAGTTTTGTAGCAAAGCAATACGTGTCCCCAAAAGAGGGGTGGGAGCTCTGTGTCCCGTGATGTACTCCAAGAAAAGGATTTTACAGGTAAGCTGTTTTAAAAATCCTACTTTCTTGTTCATACATCACGGGACACAGAGCAGCATAGTCATTACTATGTGGGACGTCCCAAAGCAATGCCACATGAGGGGGGGGATACACCATACATAAGCTGGGCGCCATCAGGCATGAGGATCTTTTGCGGCCTGCAACACACTGCGCCCAAAGGCGACATCCTCCTGACTTCTAACGTCCACCTGGTAGAACCTAGTAAACGTGTGTACTGAAGACCATGTTGCGGCCTTACAAATTTGCGCCAGGGAGGCCTGGTGATGCACTGCCCATGAAGTTCCAACTGCTCTCGTGGAGTGCGCCCTAACTTTGAACGGAGGCGGTCTACTTCTCAAGCCATAGGCTTGTATTATGACCTGTCGAATCCACTTGGCTAAAGTAGATTTTGATGCTGCCTGACCCTTTCTGGGGCCTTCCGGCAGAACAAACAAAGAATCCGTTCTACGAATCTGAGCAGTGGCTTTTAGATAAGCTTTAACTGCTCTTACTACATCCAAAGAATGCAATAACTTTTCCTCTACCGAGCTTGGTTTGGGGAAAAAAGAAGGAAGAACCACATCCTGGTTCAAGTGAAACCTCGATACCACCTTAGGAAGAAAGGCTGGGTGAGGACGTAATACTACTCTGTCCTTATGGATAACCAGATATGGCTCTTTACAGGACATGGCGGCTAATTCCGACACTCTTCTAGCCGAGCATATGGCTACTAAAAATATCAATTTCCTGGTGAGTAGAACCAAGGAAATGTGCCGCAAAGGTTCAAATGGCTGCTTCTGCAGAACCGACAGAACCAAATTTAGATCCCATGGGCATATGGGAGCCTTAATCGGTGGAATAATACGAGTCACACCTTGCATAAAGGATTTGACAAGTGAATGCATAGCCAGGGGCCTTTGAAATAGTTACTTAAGGCAAACTTCCTGTCTACAGCCCACTGCAGGAAGTCCAGAATTCTGCCTATAACGTACTTACGTGGATGCCATTTTCTGGCCTCGCACCAAGTGATGTACGCCTTCCAAACTCTATAGTAGATCTGCCTGGATACAGGCTTCCTGGCATTGATTATAGTTGATACCACAGAGTTAGAGAGACCTCTCTTCTTTAGGATGTGGGATTCAATAGCCAGGCCGTTAAACTTAGAGTTAGTAAGGAAGGGTGGTATATCGGTCCTTGCGAAA
Source organism: Rana muscosa (assembly GCA_029206835.1). NCBI lineage: Eukaryota > Metazoa > Chordata > Amphibia > Anura > Ranidae > Rana > Rana muscosa. The sequence goes on along the minus strand of CM055123.1, from coordinate 232,662,953 downwards.
GCAGGTCCGGACGACGTGGAAGGGTCCAAGGACTCCCCACAGACATTTGATGATCTCCGCATACCAGGCCCTTCGGGGCCACGCTGGAGCCACCAGGATCACGGCTTCTTCTCCAACCTGACTCTGCGAAGGAGTCGAGGCAACAATTGTAGCGGAGGGAATGCATATATCAGTCTGAACTGATCCCAAGGGAACACCAGAGCATCCGAGCCGCAAGCGAGGGGATCCCTTGTCCGGGAGACAAATCTGTCCACCTTTGCGTTGAATCTGGATGCTAGCAGATCTACATCCGGTGTTCCCCACCGCTGACATATTGCTCGGAAGACCTCGGGATGAAGGGACCATTCCCCTGGGCATAACTGTTGGCGACTCAGAAAGTCCGCCTTCCAATTCTCCACCCCTGGAATGAAGACAGCTGATATACATGGGACATGCTTTTCTGCCCATTCCAGGATGTGACTTACTTCCCTCTGGGCTGCACGACTCCTGGTGCCTCCCTGATGATTGATATATGCCACTGCTGTGGCATTGTCTGATTGAATTCTGACAGGGGACCCTTGGAGTCTGGATGTCCAGGCTACTAGAGCGTACCGGGCTGCTCGTATCTCTAAGAGATTGATGGGCAGGGTTTTTACTACATTTGACCATCTGCCCTGGAGAGACCATTGCTCCAGTACTGCCCCCCAGCCTATAAGGCTGGCATCTGTAGTGACCACCTTCCAAGATATCGGGCTGAAGGGTTTTCCCTTCTGGAGATTCTGGGGGATCAACCACCAGCAGAGACTCTTCCGAACGGAAGGGGACAAAGCCATCGGGAAGTCTAGATCCTGAACTTTTCCGTTCCAGGCTGACAATATGGCCCTTTGTAAATTCCTTGAGTGGAATTGGGCGTATGGCACAGCTTCGAATGATGCTACCATCTTTCCTAGCAGCCTCATGCACAGGCGTATGGACGGCTGTCTTTTTGCACAAAGCAGACGGACCAAGGCCCTCAAAGAGGATACCTTGTCTAGAGGTAAGAAAATCTTCCTCTGGTCTGAATCCAGCCGTAGCCCTAGATATACCAGGTTTTTCACTGGCTGTAGGGCTGACTTGTCCAGGTTGATGACCCAACCGTGAGACTCTAGATACTTGATTGTATCGACAATTACCACTTCTAGCTTGGCAACTGAGTGGTCCATCAACAACAGGTCGTCTAGGTATGCCATTATCGTTACACCCCGTGTTCTTAGATCGGCCAACAGTGGGGCCAGAATTTTTGTGAACACTCGTGGTGCTGTGGCCAGACTGAATGGTATGGCTCTGAACTGAAAATGGTGCCCTTCTACTGCAAAGCGTAGGAATTTTTGATGACCTGGAAAGATGGGAACATGCAAGTAAGCATCTTTGATGTCGATCGAGGCTAACCATTCCTCCCCTTGTAGGGCAGCGGTGACCGATCGGATCGACTCCATCCGGAAAGACCGGACGTTTAGAAATTTGTTTAGACTCTTTAGGTCCAATATGGGTCTTATGTCCCCGTTTGGCTTCGGGACTGTGAAAAGGTTTGAGTAGAAACCCAACCCCCACTCTTCCATAGGAACCTCCATAATTACTCCTTGGAGCAATAGTTGTTCTAACGCCAATAGGAGAGACCCTCTTTTCAGAGGGTCTCTTGGCATGCCTGACCACATAAAATGGGACGGAGGAGACTCTTTTAACTCCAACTTGTATCCCAGAGTTACTGCGGAGAGCACCCATCAGTCTTTGATCGTCTCCCGCCAGGTCTCTGCGAACAACTGAAGTCTTCCCCCCACCCGTTTGAGTGGGGGCAGCCCTTCATAGGCTTGACTTGGAGGCTGGTTTAGTACCTCTTCGGATCCAGGGCTTTTTATTACCCTGTGGCTGTCCCTGATTTTTACCTCCTGAGTTTGACCGAGGAGGCCGTCGGAACTGCTTAGTAGCAGACGTCGCAGGGATAGGAGAGGTAGTCCTCTTAAAAGATGGACCCCTAGACCTCTTTTTACTCGGTAAGAGAGTACTTTTACCACTGGAAATCTTCTGGATATACTTATCCAGGTCTTCGCCAAAAAGGCGTTCCCCATGAAATGGGAAGCTAACTAAGAGCTTCTTACAGGGAGCTTCAGCAGACCAGTTTTTGAGCCACAGAAGCCTACGCATATGTACCAAAGACAGCGTGAGGCGGGAGGCCTGATGGATAGAATCCTTGATGGCGTCAACCGCAAAGCATAATGCTCTAGGCAGATCAGCCAGAGCCTGGGCCTGCTGGTCTGGCAAATCCCTCAGGACCATTTTCATTTGATCCTTTAAAGCTTGGCAGACCCCAATAGCTGCCACTGCTGGCTGTGTAACAGCCCCTGCTGTGGAAAAAGCAGATTTTAATAAAGATTCCAATTTTTTATCCACTGGATCTTTGAACATTTGAACATTATCTACTGGACATGTCAGTGATTTGTTCACAGAAGAGATGGCTGCATCCACCGTAGGAACATTCCATCTCTGGGTGAACTTTCCCTCCATGGGATAGATCACCGGAAACCTTTTAGGCGGAACAAATAGTTTATCAGGATGTTCCCAGTCCTGGTATATAAGTCCTTCCAATAATGGATGTATTGGAAAGGAGCAATTAACCTGGGGAGCTTTTAGCGACCCCAATGAGGAGACAGCAGTAGTTGATGGTTCAACAAGAGGCATTTTAAATGCAGATCGAACCATGTCAGTTAGGGTCTGGACCCACAATCTTTCAGTCTGTGATGCTGAAAATGGTTCATCTACTGTCGATTCCTCAAAAACAGAGCTAACCTCCTCCTGATCCCCTTCAGGTAGGTCGGTCCCTTCCTGGGACTGTTGCTCTGCCAACAGGCACTCTAATGGAGGTGATGGAGATCTGGCATGCTTTCTTTCCTGTAGAGAAGAAGCGATCAATGCAGCCAATCTCTGCTCCAATCCCTCCAGAGTTGAGGAAAAAACCTCCTCTGTTATATATGCAGGAGCAGGTGGACTGAGGACAGCCGCAGTACCTGGCACTCCCGGGGGTTCCTTATGGGTATTAACCTCTGATTTCTCAGGGGAGGAGGGTGCAGATGACTGCTCCAGATCCTCAGAGCCCGATGGAGACCCCCTACACTTCCTGAGAGGTATATCTCAGAGTTTTTTAGGCGGCATATTCCTTAGTTCAAAGCTGAGGTATTCCAGCCGCAATACACCCCTTACTGAAATAGTCTAATGCAATTTGCTGCTATGTACATCAGTGGGTGTCTACTAATGCGTCTTTCTGGGGATGCCTGTATCAACCGCCCGCTGTAAGCCCCTATACCATGCTACCAGCTCCTTTTCATGCTCTGTGTCCATAGCAAGCAGCGTGGACTGAGTCCTTTTATCTTGCTGGGACGCCCGCACATGCGCAGAAGCGCTGGGCGCACAGAGCGCGTCATCCGCCAGGCTCCGCCCCCTTTTTTGAAGCTAAACCTTATAAAAGGAAAGCATGTGTGCGCGCGCGCGTGCACGTGTGCGCTCTTGGCGCCATGTAGGGAGAGGAGCCAGGGTCCCTGTTTCACCAGGACTCGGGGATGGAAGGAAACTACTTGGCAGCATGACAGAGGAATGCAGCTTCCCTGATAGAGAGCTCACTCATCTGCCTGGACTTTCACCATGGAAGGAATAGTCCCAAGAAAAAAGACGTTCCACAGCGGCCTCTAGTGGACAAACACAGGTACCGCACCTTTGTCTTTTTTTTTTTTTTTTTTAAAACCTCCTTTATGAAAAAACATTTCCAGGTTTACAGTTTTTTTTTTTAAATTTCCCTTATGAAAAAACATTTCTAGGATTTCTTAGGCATATACAGCTTTTAGCGGGAATACCCTTTAGGTAACAGGCAGAAAGACATATTAGGCTTGGGGGTCCCCTCAATAGAACCAAGTTCCTGAGGGGCCCCCACTTACCTTTTCCCCGCCGCAGGACTTTGTTTGGTCCACAGAAGCCCAAACTTCACCTCTCACGGCAGGCATTGTACTAGACCTTCAGGGACCGGGTTCCCAAGGATTCCACTCCCCTGGACCTGTATAGCACCCTGCACAGATAGCCTCTTGGTTTTGGGTATGACCAGAGCTCTGGATCCCAGGGTCCAGCCCTCCTAAGAGAGGCATTACAGGCAAAACCCTGCTCTTCTCTGCAAGGCCCGGGTACCGACCGTTTAGCTATGAAGCTTTTTTGGTCGGATCCGGAATAGCTTGCTAAGGCCCAGAGAACCTGTACACAAGCCCAGATGAATACATGTTAACCTTGGCCAACACCTTAGACACTGGCAAAAAACTGAGGTACTCCCGGATGGGAGGGGCTTATATAGGGGAGGGTATTTCCTGTTTTGGAAGTTGCCAGTGCCAGCACCTGAAGGTAATTCTATATAACCCACATAGTAATGACTATGCTGCTCTGTGTCCCGTGATGTATGAACAAGAAATGATATTTTCTACTTTTTGTTATAAGAAAAATCGAATAAACTCAATTGTAGTCATACATTTAGGCCAAAATGTATTCAGCCACATGTTTTTAGTAAAAAAAATGTCAATAAGCGTATATTTATTGGTTTGCGCAAAAGTTATAGAGTTTACAAACTAGGGTACATTTTCTGAAATTTACACAGCTTTAAATTTATGACTGCCTATCTCATTTCTTGAGGTGCTAAAATAACAGGGCAGTACAAAACCCCCCCAAATGACCCCATTTTGGAAAGTAGACACCCCAAGGAAATTGCTGAGAGGCATGTTGAGCCCATTGAATTTTTTATTTTTTTGTCCCAAGTGATTGAATAATGACAAAAAAAAAAAAAAATTACAAAAAGTTGTCACTAAATGATATATTGCTCACACATGCCATGGTTATATGTGGAATTTCACCCCAAAATACATTTTGCTGCTTCTCCTGAGTATGGGGATACCACATGTGTGGGACTTTTTGGGAGCCTAGCCGCGTACGGGACCCCGGAAACCAAGCACCGCCTTCAGGATTTCTAAGGGCGCAAATTTTTGATTTCACTCCTCACTACCTATCACAGTTTCGAAGGCCATAAAATGCCAAAATCGCACAAAACCCCCCCAAATGACCCCATTTTGGAATATAGACACCCCAAGCTATTTGCTGAGAGAAATGGCGAGTATTTTACAGCTCTCATTTGTTTTTGAAAATGAAGAAAGAAAATATATATATATATATATATTTTTTTTTCAATTTTCAAAACTTTGTGACAAAAAGCGAGATCTGCAAAATACTCACAATACCTCTCAGCAAATAGCTTGGGGTGTCTACTTTCCAAAATGGGGTCATTTGGGGGGTTTTGTGCTATCTGGGCATTCCATGGCCTCCGAAACTGTGATAGGCAGTGAGAAGTGAAATCAAAAATTTACACCCTTAGAAAGCCTGAAGGCGGTGCTTGGTTTTTGGGGTCCCGTACATGGCTAGGCTCCCAAAAAGTCTCACACATGTGGTATCCCCGTACTCAGGAGAAGCAACAGAATGTATTTTGGGGTGTAATTCCACATATGCCCATGGCATGTTTGAGCAATATATCATTTAGTGACAACTTTGTGCAAAAAAAAAAAAAAAAAATTGTCGTTTTTCCGCAACTTGTGTCAACATATAAAATATTCCATGGACTCGACATGCCTCTCAGTATATAGCTTGGGGTGTCTACTTTCCAAAATGGGGTCATTTGGGGGGGTTTTGAACTGTTCTGGCATTTTATACACAACATTAGGAAGCTTACATCCACTCTTCTAACCACTTGAAGACAAAGCCCTTTTTGACACTTTTTGTTTACATGAAAACATTTTTTTTTTGCAAGAAAATTATGTTGAACCCCCAAACATTATATATATATTTTTAAAGCAAAGGCCCTACAGATTAAAATGGTGGGTGTTGCATTTTTTTTTCTACACAGTATTTGCGCAGCGATTTTTCAAACGCATTTTTTGGGTTAAAAAATACACTTTTTTTAATTTTAATGCACTAAAACACACTATATTGCCCAAATGTTTGATGAAATAAAAAAGATGATCTTAGGCCGAGTACATAGATACCAAACACGACATGCTTTAAAATTTCGCACAAACGCGCATTGGCGACAAACTACATACATTTTTAAAAGCCTTTAAAAGCCTTTACAGGTTACCCCAGTAGATTTACAGAGGAGGTCTACTGCTAAAATGATTGCCCTCGATCTGACCTTCGTGGTGATACCTCACATGCATGGTGCAATTGCTGTTTACATATGACGCCAGACCGACGCTTGTGTTCGCCATTGGGCAAGAGCAGGGCAGGACAGGGGTGCTTTTTTTTTTTTTTTTTTTTTTTATTATTAATTTTGCTTTTTTATTTTATTTTTAAATTGTTCCTTCCAAGTATTTTTTTTTTTTTTTATCATTTTTATTGTTATCTCAGGGAATGTAAATATCCCCTATGATAGCAATAGGTAGTGACAGGTACTCTTTTTTTGAAAAAACTGGGGTCTTCTAGACCCTAGATTTTTCCTCTGCCCTCAAAGCATCTGACCACACCAAGATCGGTGTGATAAAATGCTTTCCCAATTTCCCAATGGCGCTTTTTATATCCGGGGGGGGGGCATTCCCTCCCACTGCTTGTAAAAGCAGTCCAGAGGCTAATTAGCCGCTAGGATTGCTTTTACATGAAAGCCGGCCGAAGGCTGAAAAGAATGATACCAAGATGATACCTAAACCCGCAGGCATCATTCTGGTATAAACATTCAAAGTCCAGCAACATACCAGTACGTTGCTGGTCCTTGTTGGACATGTATTGTAATCTTTTTATTTCATGCAGCCAGTTGGCTGAACGAAAAAAGAGATTGATCGGTGGGTATGCCCACCATTAGAATACCGCCCTTCATCCACCCACTTCCAATGATGGGCATACACGCACCATTTATATATGCCGAAGCATGGGGGCATCCTCCCGCAAAAAAGTTATGCCGCACACACATGGTCGGACTTTTCCACGGGCAAGCCTCCGTCGGAATTTCGACCGTATGTACGCGGCATTAGGAGCAAAATCGCTCCTCCGCCCCTGCTGCCCCAATGCTTCGGCATATTTGCTTTTTTTTTTTAACTGTGGTGGTGAAATCACCTCCTACAGCACTGGAGTCGCAGGGATCAGGCCTGTCTCTGCGAACGCTGCAGTTATGTGTGTTGTGTTTTGTAAGTGACAGTGATCGATCGATACTGCACTTGGGTGGCCTGGGCTGGACGGAGGGGCAAAACGCAGGTGCCAGCAGGTATCTGGGCTGATCCCGCTAACACTGCGTTTTTGGGAACCCTAAACTGCTGGGGACGCTAGTATAGATCTGATCAGATCAGATATTGATCTGTTCAGATACTATACCACTAAGGGGGGTGTATGCTTCACGCGTGGGTGTTAGCGTTACTGGCACTAACCTGACGCTGCCTGGGGTGTGACTCAGACCCTCTCTGATGCTAAAACCTAATTGATATCACCCGCCGGGCGATCAGGGGGTTAAACCTTTATTGGGTTATATACGGCGGGTGCCCTGACACTATAAAAAGCAAACTAACTAACCAGCGTCACCCGTAACACTTATATGGTGATCACTGGTGAAAGGGTTAACTAGGGGCAATCAGGGGGTTAAAACCTTTATTAGATAATATATGGGGGTACCTGACGCTATAAAAACCTGCGGCGAACCTAAAAAAAATTACCAGCTACCGATCTGCATCACCGACACTAAGACAGCGTTTAGAAAAACGATTGCTTAGCGACAGTGGTGATAGGGGTGAAAGGGTTACCTGGGGGGGGGCGATCAAGGGGGTTAAACCTTTATTAGATAATATATTGGGGTACCTGACGCTATAAAAACCTGCGGCGAACCTAAAAAAAAATACTGGCTATGATCTGCATCACCGACACTAAGACAGCGTTTAGAAAAACAATTGCTTAGCGACAGTGGTGATAGGGGGTGAAAGGGTTACCTGGGGGGCGATCAAGGGGGTTAAACCTTTATTAGATAATATATTGGGGTACCTGACGCTATAAAAACCTGCGGCGAACCTAAAAAAAATTACCGGCTACCGATCTGCATCACAGACACTAAGACAGCGTTTAGAAAAACGATCGCTTAGTGACAGTGGTGATAGGGGGTGAAAGGGTTACCTGGGGGGCGATCAAGGGAGTTAAACCTTTATTAGATAATATATTGGGGTACCTGACGCTATAAAAACATGCGGCGAACCTAAAAAAAATTACTGGCTACGATCTGCATCACCGACACTAAGACAGCGTTTAGAAAAACAATTGCTTAGCGACAGTGGTGATAGGGGGTGAAAGGGTTACCTGGGGGGCGATCAAGGGGGTTAAACCTTTATTAGATAATATATTGGGGTACCTGACGCTATAAAAACCTGCGGCGAACCTAAAAAAAATTACCGGCTACCGATCTGCATCACAGACACTAAGACAGCGTTTAGAAAAACGATCGCTTAGTGATAGTGGTGATAGGGGGTGAAAGAAAGGGTTACCTGGGGGGCGATCAAGGGGGTTAAACCTTTACTAGATAATATATTGGGGTACCTGACACTATAAAAACCTGCGGCGAACCTAAAAAAAATTACTGGCTGCCGATCGGCATCACTGACGCTAAGACAGCGGTCAGAAAAATGATCGCTAAGCGACAGTGGTGATAGGGGGTGAAAGGGTTATCTGGGGGTGATCAGGGGGTTAAACCTTTATTAGGGGGGGTTAGGGGGCTACACTGGACCTAAGACTAAACTTTGGTGACACTTTTACAGTCACAAATGTCACTGATTGCAGTGATCACTAAATAAATGGTCACTGCAATCAGTGACACTGTGACTGGGGGCTGGGGGGGTGATCTGGGGTGTCTGGGGGGGCCTGGGGGGGCGATTTATGTCCCTATGTGTCCTGGTGTCAGTGTAGTGTTGTGTGCACTGACCTGATATCTTCTCTTGTACGGCGCTCAGTATATGTGAGCGCCGCACCAGAGATGACATCACTTCCTCCTGCTCCCTCTGTCTGACACAGACAGAGGGGGCATTTCTATTCGCCGGGAGCGATCGCGAGGGGGTGGCCAGAAACGAATGGCTGCCCCTCATCCTGAAACGCTCCCGGACACTTAGCCACCACTCACTGTATAGAAGGGGGGTCCGATTGGACCCCCCAACTGTACAAAGGCAATCACGTACACTCTACGTGATTGTGCGTGTCGGTGCCATTCTGCCGACGTATATATACAGTGAGCGGTCGTTAAGTGGTTAAAGTAAAACAATAAAAGTGAAATATTCCTTTAAATTTCGTACCTGGGGGGTGTGTATGATATGCATGTAAAGTCGCGCATGTTTCCCGTGCTTAGAACTGTCCCTGCAAAAAATTTCATTTTTGAAGGAAAAAAAGTCATTTAAAACTCACTCGCGGCTAATAATGAATTGTCGGCTTTTATCAATACATACAAAAGTCATTGATAAAAAAGCGTGGGGTCCCCCAGAATTCAATTTCCAGGCCCTTTAGGTCTGGAATGGATATTAAGGGGAACCCCGCCGCAAATTTAAAAAAAAAATGGCGTGGGGTTCCCCCAAATATCCATACCAGGCCCTTGAGATCTGGCATGGATTTTAAGGGGAACTCCACCCCAAATTTAAAAAAAAAATGGCGTGGAGTCCCCCCCAAAAATCCATACCAGACCCTTATCCGAGCACACAAACCTGGCCGGCCGCAGGGGAAGAGGGGGGGACGAGAAAGCGGCCCCCCCTCCCTCCTGAATCGTACCAGGCCACATGCCCTCAACATGGGGAGGATGTCCCCATGTTGATGGGGACAAGGGCCTCATCCCCACAACCCTTGCCCGGTGGTTGTGGGGGTCTGTGGGCGGGGGGTTTATCGGAATCTGGAAGACCCCTTTAACAAAGGGGACCCCCAGATCCCGCCCCCCCCCCTATGTGAATTGTAAGGGGTACATTGTACCCCTACCATTTCACGAAGAAAGCGTAAAAAAATGTAAAAAAAACACACAAACACCTTGAAAAAGTCCTTTATTAAAAAAATAAATACATTTTAAAAAAAAACATTCCAGCGGTGAAATCCAGAGTCCCGCGGCGATCCCGATGTCCAGCGCTGTCCGTCACTGGTTTTGCCTGAGCGGACCTGATGGGGAACTTCCTCCTCAGTGTTTTAAATGTATAGACCCTGAGCGGGGAACTTCCTTCACTGTGTAATTTAAATTTACACAGTGAAGGAAGTTTCCCACTCAGGCCAATGACGTAGGCGGGTCCGACAAACCGAGGGGGCGGACCTGATGGGGAACTTCTCTCACTTTGGTAATACATGTATAGACCCGCCCCTTGTCATGTTCTGCATCTGGTCCGCTGAGCGGACCTGATGGGGAACTTTAGAAGGGGCGGGTCTATACATTTAAAACACTGAGGAGGAAGTTCCCCATCAGGTCCGCTCAGGCAAAACCAATGACGGACAGCGCTGGACATTGGATCGCCGCGGGACACTGGATTTCACCGCTGGAATGTTTTTTTTTAATAAAGGACTTTTTCAAGGTGTTTGTGTGTTTTTTTGACATTTTTTTACGCTTTCTTCGTGAAATGGTAGGGGTACAATGTACCCCTTACCAATTCACATAGGGGGGGGCGGGATCTGGGGGTCCCCTTTGTTAAAGGGGTCTTCCAGATTCCGATAAGCCCCCCGACCGCAGACCCCCACAACCACCGGGCAAGGGTTGTGGGGATGAGGCCCTTGTCCCCATCAACATGGGGACATCCTCCCCATGTTGAGGGCATGTGGCCTGGTACGGTTCAGGAGGGAGGGGTGGCGCTCTCTCGTCCCCCCCTCTTCCCCTGCGGCCGGCCAGGTTGTGTGCTCGGATAAGGGTCTGGTATGGATTTTTGGGGGGGACTCCACGCCATTTTTTTTTTAAATTTGGGGTGGAGTTCCCCTTAAAATCCATGCCAGATCTAAAGGACCTGGTATGGATATTTAGGGGGAACCCCACGCCATTTTTTTTTATTTGCGGCGGGGTTCCCCTTAATATCCATTCCAGAACTGAAGGGCCTGGTAATTGAATTCTGGGGGACCCCCACGCTTTTTTTTTTTTTTTTTATCAATGACTTTTGTATGTATTGATAAAAGCCGACAATTCATTATAGCCGCGAGTGAGTTTTAAATGACTTTTTTTCCTTCAAAAATGACACTTTGTGCAGGGACAGTTCTAAGCACGGGAAACATGCGCCACTTTACATGCATATCATACACACCCCCCAGGTACGAAATTTTAAGGAATATTTCACTTTTATTTTTTTATTTTAAGCATTATTAAAATCACTGCTCCCGAAAAAACTGCCGTTTTTAAAACTTCTTTTTGCATTGATACATGTCCCCTGGGGCAGGACCCGGGTCCCCAAACACTTTTTAGGACAATAACTTGCATATTAGCCTTTATAATTAGCACTTTAGATTTCGAACGTTCGAGTCCATTGTATTTAATAGGGTTCTAAAGTTCACACAAACATTTTGTCTGTTCGCAGGTTCTGGTGCGAACCGAACAGGGGGGTGTTCGGCTCATCCCTGGTGAGCTCTTGAAGACTACAATTACCGCACTGCTACTGTGGAGATACAAGGGTTCTGGGGAAACCTATTCCCTGTGCTGGGTGAGACTGTTGATCACAGTCACGGCAATCTGGTAAGCAGATTACTTTTCACCAGGGTGACACACCTGAAGCTTTTATGTTCTCCTTGGGAAGATTGGTTCACCATCTTTTTCTTCACATCAACTTTTTCTTTTTAATATTATTTTTTTGGGACTTCTTTTCTTTGTGTGTTTTTTTTTTTTATATCATCACTTAATTTTTTGAATTGATCAATTGCATTTCATCTCTTTTGTGGTTTTTTATTCTGCACTTTTTTGCATTTAATTATTTTTGGATCAATTTCATTTGTAATTTGTGCATATTTATTATTATATAATTTTTTCCTTTCATTCACCAGTTATTATTCACTTTTTCTTCATATTCAGTTTTTGGAATATTATATTCACTTATATATTTCGGAACCCTGCATTAGTTTTCCAATTTTTCTTTCTTTTCACCCAGATTTTTTTCACTCAATTATTTTTTCACTATTTTTATATAATATATATCACACATATATTCATTCATGTGTTTTGTAAACACTCTGTTTATCAATTTAGTCATCAATTTATCAGTTTTGATTTTTGATGATCATTTATGATCATTTTTTAGCGCTGTACTCCTTTGTTTTTTTCCTTTCTGTTTAAGACCTGCCCTGAAATTTTTGAGTGGGGACACTAGTTCTGAGGACCTGGGGGGGGGGGGCAATGGATTCCCTTAATTTGCATAGATTTCATCTCACTTCCTGTCTGGCTATGGGGCAGGAAGTGAAGGGAAATCTATGCAATGGGACAGGGATGGTAAAAAATAAACTGACAGGGGCTATAACCCTCCCTTACTCTATCCATAATGGAAAAAAAAAGTGTTGCCTATAGTTCTACTTTAAGCACAAATTTCTGATAATTTTATAGAGAGGACTAAGAAGATATAACCATGCTGGTGCAGCAGAAAACATAGAGCACAGTGATGAAGGTTTGTGGTCCAGGATGGTAGGACAGTCAAAATTAGAAGCAACGTCCCCCCCCCCACAGTTGCGGAATGCCGGCTGCCCGCATACCGGAAGCAGTGCGGACGCTTTATGGGAGCGCTAGACTAATTTGCCTCTCAGCCCAGTCCGCCCCATAAGACTGTCGCTACACTAACAGTGTAGCGCAAGCCGGCGGGGATTCTTTCCTTGCTGCCCCCCTGCAAAATGCTGCCCTAGGCCTGGGCCTTGTTGGCCTAGGCCAGGATACAGCGTTGGTAGGATGCACAGGTGTTCCATGCATCCACGTGCAGCCAGTCCCATTCATGTTTGATGGGATACAGCAGCTGTACATTTGTCAGCTGTGTGGGTGCGCAGCCCCCAAACACACACTGACTGGGACAAGCAACTGCATCCGTATAACTACAGAGTCCCAACAGAGATGATTGGGACTTCCTGGATGCAAGGAACAACTATGCATTCCACACGGGTGAAGATGGCCCTTCACACGAGTGCATAGAATGGTACACCCATGTGAATGAGCCATAATTGTGCCCTCTTAGTTAGGCTCAAAATTTTTCTCACATGGGGATCCTTATCTTATTATGTGACCACTGTATACTAGAACAGATGGACATGCTTCAAACACAAACACATGTCAGCACTGCATATACAAGTTTACCTGTGCCAAGAAAAGCAAAAAAAAAAGAAAAGAAAAAGCTTTTCAAATCGGATGACACATGCAGGACTCCAGCCAAGAACAGATCCACAGTAGTAATTCACTTCTTTTTTTTTTTCTTGTCAAGTGCTACAATTAATTGTCAGATAGCTCTATTCAAGCTACAGGTGGGAGAGTGATAACAGAACTCACGGTAATTCAAAGCAAATGTTAAATCAGATCCAGCTAAACAAATTAATGAACGCCAGTTAATAACGGCATTTTGGACTTGCATTCAACAATTAGGCCACAAAAATAAAACTTTTTTACACCAAAGGCCAGGGGTCTCCTTTGTTGCACTAATAATGAAGTGCGCTGGGATGTTTTGATGGGTTTGTCATCTTTAATTAATTATACCAGGCATTTAATGTATTGATTGGACCATCTACTAAAGATCATCCTCATTAAGCTGTACTGATAAAATCATGTGTAGCGGCGGTGATCGATTGTGCTGTTGCTTGAAGTGTAACTATGACAATTATTATTTGTTCTTTACAGTGTCATCTGTGTTAAAGAAGATCTAAACCCTAGGAACAGATTCAAGTGGGACTGAACCCTCTGATCCTTTACAGCCCAGGAAGTGCCATCTTGGCCTCTGTTTGTCATGGTGCTGCACATGTGACCAGTTATGACCACAGCTATTTAATGGCTTGAAACTTTGGTTAAGAACCAGTGGCAGCTAGTTCCCCATTTTTTTGGGAAGGGGGACAAACAAACCCCCCCGCCCAGGTCCGCACTTACCCCATCCAGGTCCGGCTTCCTCGGCTTCTCCTCCCGGCCAATCCAGTCTTAAGACCCAGGGAGGAGAAGCAGGAAGACAATAGAGAATGTTGAATCTCTAATGTCACAAGTGGGTGGGCTTGGGGCGCCCCGAGCCAATTAGAGCCTCAGGCTCTAATCATGTGCTTCAAAAAAAAGCTCATAGAAATCTATGTGTCCGGCGCCCCGCATGGAGATTAGGGGCCGGCGCATAGAGATTAGGGGGCGGCTTATGGACTATTTGCACCTGCTGCTCTCAGTAAAGCCCAAGAATTAAGGAAGAGTGCAGAGCAGGGACGCCAGATCTAAAGTGGTGTCAGTTATGTATTCTGTGGAGGGGGGGGGGGCACAGACAGTGGGAGATTTTTTTACCTTAATACACATAATGCATTAGGATAAAAAAAAAAAACTTCTGCCTTTGCCTTTAGAACAACTTTCAGCACAAAAATGAATAATTTGTAATGCCCCATACACACGATCGTTTTTCATGCCGTTAAAAATGCCATTTTAAAAAATGGCCATTAAAAATGATCGTGTGTATGCTCCAGAGCATTTTTAACGACGTGAAAAATGGCCATTAAAAATTTCGAACATGCTCTCTTTTTTCACATAGTTTTTCATGTTGTTTTTTTTAATGACGTAAAAAACGATAGTGTGTGTGCTTTTACGAGGGGAAAAAAAATGCGCATGCTCAGAATTAAGTATGAGACGGGAGCGCTCGTTCTGGTAAAACTAGCGTTCGTAATGGAGATAGCACATTCGTCATGCTGTAACGTAATGAAAATCACAAGGCTGAAAAGCGCGAATCGCCGCTCAACAAAGTTTACTAACATGAAGGGTGGCGCCATTCGAATGGAACTTTCCCTTTATAGTGCCGTCGTACGTGTTGTACGTCACTGCGCTTTGCTTGAGCGTTTTTTTTAATGATCGTGTGGATGCAAGACAGGCTTGAGAGGAAACATGAAAAAAAACGACGAGAAAAACGTCAGTTAAAAAAATGGCATGAAAAACAATCGTGTGTACGCCGCATAAGAACAGCAGAAAAACAAAGCTACCCATAATGACCTTTAATATTCCCCAGATGGTTTTGGTGATCTTAGGGCCTTTAATTTGCCACTGAGGGCTGCCTAAACCTACCAAAACCTACCTCCTGTTGTTCCACAATCTGTAATGAGAGGCTCTGTGTCCAATAGAAGTTCTGAGATTTGGATTAGCTTTTAGGGTGAGGCTGAGTGCCTATGTGGAACATGTGTCCAGCATTCAGATTTCCTAGGGTAACAAAATAGTTTTTAAAATTTAACAAGGAACAAAAATCCCACTGTAAAAAGTTACAAGAAGCTAGAGTTTTTTTGGCAAAAGAGACGTGCGAAAAACTTTTCCTCAATGCTCCTTGCATTCTTTTAATTCCTATATACACTGCATGGCACATGCTCCATACAGTGTGCATTCCAGGCTCATTCTTGGCATGCTGAGAATAGTGCTGGGTTTTGAGGATGCTCAGAAGTTACATTGGCAGTGGCCAAAGAGGAGCGCCAGAAGACCTAGAAGAAGCATCAAAGGAGGTAGTGGTAACATTAATGGAATAGTGACTGGATCCAGGATCTGTCACAATTGTAAGGGGGCACACTGAGAGGTAAGTGTGCCATATTGTGCAAATTTAGCTCTGCTTAAAAAGTCAAACTCTGGTTTAAAGTATATCAACCACAACAATTATTTATTTTTTATTTGCTTCCATTTGGCCTGCTAAATATACCGTTAAATCTGTTTGACAAGCACAATAAATACCTGTTGTATGCTCATTACTGTGTACAGAGGTGAGGAGGGGAAGTAGGTGAGGGGAGGACTTTTTGCTTTGTAACCCATCAAAAAGTGGTTGTAAACCATATAATAAAAATAACAAACATGTCTAACTTACCTTCTCTGTGCAATAGTTTTGTTCAGAGCAGCCCCGATTTTCATCTTCTGGGGTCCTCCGCTGGCACTTCAGGTCCCTCCTCTATATTGGGTGCACCCACGAAAAGCTGCTTTCCCTAGGGGCACCCACGTGGACTCACTCCCAAGTCCCACAGCTGCGCCTGTTGACACAGACACAGCGGGACTCAGCCCCCCCCCCCCCGCTCCCATTTTACAGGATTTGATTGACAGCAGCATAGATGCAATAAGGTGAAAAACCTTGAGCCTTTAGAACCACTTTAAGTAGGAAGGGCTGACATCAAGTGCTTTGCATTTTAGAGCTTAAAACATGCTCTGTTGTCATCTTGAATAGGAAGGTAGAAGAACAGTATACAGTACTGTACAAAAGTTTTAGGCAGGTGTGAAGAAATGCTGTAAAATAACAATGCTTTCAAAAATATAATCTTAGTTGTTTCTTTTTTATCAAATTCATAAATTTACAAAATGCAAAGTGAATATTTGGTGTGACCACCCTTTGCTTTCAAACAGCATCAATTCTTCTAGGTACACTTGCACACAGTTTGTGAAGGAACTCAGTAGGTAGATTATTCCAAAACATTCCAAACATTCCAAACATCTTCAAGAACTATCCACAGATCTTCTGTGGATGTCAGCTGCCTCAATCCTCACACACAGGACCAATGGGTCCCCAGGAACGACAACCCAACCCCAATGACGTCTGTCCCTTATGCACCCCCTCCCAGCATGCACAGCAGGTTCACCACTGCACGGCTGCAGAGAGAGGACACCCAAGGTGCTGTGATACCCCCTGTGGTTCAACCTATGCCGGTGGTGACAGTGCCACCTACAGGCCACAGGGAACACTACTACCAGGCAGTATCACACCCAGAGCAGAAGCAATAGTGAAATATCAATTGGTCTGAGCCCAACTACTGGCCCAGACTACCCCTAAATAGACACATAGCACCCCCAAATATTGGGGGGCGGGCGCTACACACAGAACTGGCGATAACCAGTGGAACCCAGGAACACCCATCTACTGTCAGGAGAAGTCTGGCCAGAAGTGATCTTCATGGAAGTATTGCATCCAAAAAATTTTAAATATTTGGCTGTAGCAGGAGGCAGTGTGTTTGCTGAAGGGCTAGAGAGTGGTACAATAATGAGTGTCTGCAGGCAACAGTGAAGCATGGTGGAGGTTCCTTCCAAATGGGGGGCTGCATTTCTGCAAATGGAGTTGGAGATTTGGTCAGGATCAATGGTGTCCTCAATACTGAGAAATACCAGCAGATGCATATCCATCATGCCGGTCCATTTGGGAGCTGTGTGATTGGCCCCATATGTATTCGGTAGCAGAACAATGACTCCAAATATATAGCCAATGTCATTAGGAACTATCTTCAGTGTAAAGAAGAACAAGGAGTCCTGGAAGTGATGCTTTGGTCCCCACAGAGCCCCGATCTCATCATTATTGATTCTGTCTGGTATTATATAAAGAGAAGGAAGGATTTGAGGCAGCCGACATCCACAGACGATCTGTGGTTAGGTCTCCAAGATGTTTGGAACAACCTACCTGTCGATTTCCTTCAAAAACTGTGTGCAAGTGTACCTAGAAGAATTGATGCTGTTTTGAAAGCAAAGGGTGGTCACATCAAATATTGATTTGATTTGAATTTCTCTTCTGTACCATTACTTTCCATTCTGTTCACACCTGCCTGACACTTTTACACACTTTTATTTCTGTCACATCAACAGTTCTTTTTCATAGTTGGCACATGTCTAAATGAATAAAACATAGACATTTGCACCTATTACAGGGATGTACAATTGATTTTTTTGCTTGACATATACTTTAAAAAAAAAAATTTGACAATGATTTGCTGTGCAGCAATAAAAAAAAAAAAGCTCTTGCTGAATTACTCATTATATTTCCTCCATAGATTTACCAGTCTATGATGCAGTGCTCATCCTCTTCCTGGTTGAATGATGCCTGGCATCATTTAACTTACTTCCCCATGAATCCAGGGCATCCAGTCCCTGTGTGTACATCAGGGGTAGGCAACCTGGGGCCCTCCAGCTGTTGTGGAACTAAATCTCCCATGAGGCATTGCAAGCCGGGCAGTTACAAACACTCCCAGAGGCATAATGGGACTTGTAGTTCTGCAACAGCTGGAGGACCCCAGGTTGCCTACCCCTGGTGTACATCATCAAGCCTCTCTGGACTTAGAGGTTAAGCTCCCGCAAGGAAAGCTCCTGCATGGAGTGAGACACATGCTCCTCTTTACCGGGTATTTCCTTTGGCTCCCAGCACTGAACAGAGTGGTGGGAAAGCAGAATAAAGCTACACACTGCTGGGATAGAGGAGGTTAACAGAAGCACAGATTTCCTTTAAGGCTTTTTTCAATCGAACCATTCCATTTACACCATGCCACTCCACCCTTAGATTCTCATCTGTTGTACGGATGAAACGTGTGTATATGAAATACATCACTAATAAAAATCCATCAGCACACCATATAATATATGACGGTATCTTGTGCCGCTGTCAGCCATAAATAATTGTCTTAAGCTTCCTCTGTCGTATTTTAATGTTTCCAACTGCCCCATGTGAGACCCAGCGGAGATTTGATACCTGCGGATGACATTGCAAAATATGTCTTTTGAACTGTAATCTTCCCCTTCTATCGGAAAAAAAAAGATCATTTAGCCTTTAAAGACTATAAATTATATTAGGTGTCTGCAAGAAAAATAAATGGACTTTCTTATCCTGCATCGCCTGTGATTTAGTTGGCTTTTAACTTCTTTTTAATTCTAATTTATTTTATTTTTCTAGTAGAAGGCAAAAGTGGTTTCCAAAATTAATCCTAACTAGAGATCACTTTTTTACCTTCAGAATGTGTTCATTGATAAAATTAAACAAGGTGAATATTGTACTTTTGGTCTTATGTTGACCTGCGTTGTGTTTTTTTTTTAAAGTAAATATTGAATTATTGGTATGAGGCCCAGCCCTAGAGGATCTTACAAACTCCAGAGCCAATTATTGAGTGTGACAACTAATCTCCTCCTTTCACACATACTTATTTTAAATAGGCAAAACGATTGAAGAACAATAACACACAAAAGTGCTTAGAGTATTGCCATAAAGTCCCAATGTTATGCAGACCTTCAACAGCTGTACAGTTGTGTTCAAAATATTAGCAGTCCAACATCACTAACTGGATCAATCACTGTTTTTGGTATAAATAACATTTCTACATAGAAAATAATTTACTAATAGGTGTAGTAGAGAAGTAGAAAATCAACAGACCCAACAGTCATGATATGCATGTTGCTGATTTGGTGTAATAGAATCATTCATTAAAAGGGGCGTGCTCAAAATAATAGCAGTGTGGAGTTAAATTAGTGATTCAGTCTGTGAAAAAACAGGTGTCACCTAGGTGGCCCTTATTTAAGAAGGAAGAACGCAAATGTTGTACATGCTGAGTATAGTGCATTTCTCTTTGAAAATCTGAATAAAATGAGTCGTTCCAGTCATTGTTCAGAAGAACACCGTACTTTGATTAAAAAGTTGATTGGAGAGGGGAAAACATATAAAGAAGTGCAGAAACTGATAGGCTGCTCAGCTAAAATGAGCAAGCAGCCAATCAAATATAGTGCTCAATGTGGATTAAATAAATTAGAATTATGCATAGCCATAGTTATCATAAATAAAGTGATTTGTGCAACAGCAGGTGCTACTTGCACAAATCACTTTATTTATGATAACTATGGCTATGCATAATTATAATTTATTTAATCCACATTGAGCACTATATTTGGCTGCTTGGCAGTTGGCACACATGCACATGATGATGATGATAAGATCGTTGTGACTTCATCCAATTGTCTAAGTCTCCTCTCTTCTCCAGCCAGTTCTCCTCTTCACCGACCTCATGTGACGTCACAGACCCCGCTCGCGTTTAGGGAGAAGATGATGCTGCGCAGAGGAGGGTAGGCAGAGCTTTAGGCTCAGCCTCCGTCAGTTACCCATAGACCCAGTCCGGCCAGTCACACTTATCGGCAAGAATGGGGGGGCCTGTCACTCTCCTACCCCACTGCCAGGCCAAGTAACTACAGTACTTGCAAGTAAAGTGCTATGCCACCGCCGGCACCGGGAGCTATATTAGTGCAGGAGGCGGCTGAATGATACTTGCCTGCGGTCGCTGGGCAGGTAGGGCCCCCCAGGCAAGTGGGGCCCCCGGGCAACTGCCCAGCGTACCCATGCGAAAATACGGCCCTGATAGGTGTATGTATGAGGAGTACAAAGTTCTGAAGTTGCTTTGGAGTGTTTACAACCAGGGATGAGCCGAACACCCCCCTGTTCGGTTCGCACCAGAACCTGCGAACAGACAAAATGTTCGTGTGAACTTTAGAACCCTATTAAATACAATGGACTCGAACGTTCGAAATCTAAAGTGTTAATTATAAAGGCTAATATGCAAGTTATTGTCCTAAAAAGTGTTTGGGGACCTGGGTCCTGCCCCAGGGGACATGTATCAATGCAAAAAAAAGTTTTAAAAACGGCCGTTTTTTCGGGAGCAGTGATTTTAATAATGCTTAAAATGAAAAAATAAAAGTGAAATATTCCTTAAAATTTCGTACCTGGCGGGTGTGTATGATATGCATGTGAAGTGGCTTGCATGTTTCCCGTGCTTAGAACTGTCCCTGCAAAAAATGTCATTTTTGAAAGAAAAAAAGTCATTTAAAACTGACTCGTGGCTATTAATGAATTGTCGGCTCCCGGCAATACATACAAAAGTCATTGATAAAAAAAAAAAAAGCGTGGGGGTTCCCCAGAATTCAATTACCAGGCCCTTCAGGTCTGGAATGGATATTAAGGGGAACCCCGCCGCAAATTTTAAAAAAAATTGACGTGGGGTTCCCCCAAATATCCATTCCAGGCCCTTCAGATCTGGCATGGATTTTAAGGGGAACTCCACCCCAAATTTAAAAAAAAATGGCGTGGAGTCCCCCTAAAAATCCATACCAGACCCCTTATCCGAGCACGCAACCTGGCCGGCCGCAGGGGAAAAGGGGGGGATGAGAGAGCGGCCCCCCCTCCCTCCTGAACCGTACCAGGCCACATGCCCTCAACATGGGGAGGATGTTCCCATGTTGATGGGGACAAGGGCCTCATCCCCACAACCCTTGCCCGGTGGTTGTGGGGGTCTGCGGGCGGGGGGGCTTATCGGAATCTGGAAGACCCCTTTAACAAAGGGGACCCCCAGATCCCGCCCCCCCCTATGTGAATTGGTAAGGGGTACATTGTACCCCTACCATTTCACGAAGAAAGCGTAAAAAAATGTTTAAAAAAACACACAAACACCTTGAAAAAGTCCTTCATTTAAAAAAAAAAAAAAAAA
The DNA here is from genome assembly GCA_029206835.1 of Rana muscosa. Classification (NCBI taxonomy): domain Eukaryota; kingdom Metazoa; phylum Chordata; class Amphibia; order Anura; family Ranidae; genus Rana; species Rana muscosa. Next base: position 232,641,530 of record CM055123.1, on the reverse strand, counting down.
CATTCCAGCGGTGAAATCCAGTGTCCCGCGGCAATCCCGATGTCCAGCGCTGTCCTTCATTGGTTGTGCCTGAGTGGACCTGATGGGGAACTCCCTCTCAGTATTTTAAATGTATAGACCCGCCCCTTCTAAAGTTCCCCATCAGGTCCGCTCAGCGGACCAGATGCGGAACATGAGAAGGGGCGGGTCTATACATGTATTACCAAAGTGAGAGCAGTTCCCCATCAGGTCCGCCCCCTCGGTATGTCGGACCCGCCTACGTCATTGGCTTGAGCGGGGAACTTCCTTCACAGTGTAATTTAAATTTACATAGTGAAGGAAGTTCCCCGCTCAAGCCAATGACGTAGGTGGGTCTGACATACCGAGGGGGCGGACCTGATGGGGAACTGCTCTCACTTTGGTAATACATGTATAGACCCGCCCCTTCTCATGTTCCGCATCTGGTCCGCTGAGCGGACCTGATGGGGAACTTTAGAAGGGGCGGGTCTATACATTTAAAATACTGAGAGGGAGTTCCCCATCAGGTCCGCTCAGGCACAACCAATGAAGGACAGCGCTGGACATCGGGATCGCCGCGGGACACTGGATTTCACCGCTGGAATGCTTTTTTTTTTTTTTTTTAAATAAAGGACTTTTTCAAGGTGTTTGTGTGTTTTTTTAAACATTTTTTTACGCTATCTTCGTGAAATGGTAGGGGTACAATGTACCCTTACCCATTCATATAGGGGGGGCCGGGATCTGGGGGTCCCCTTTGTTAAAGGGGTCTTCCAGATTCCGATAAGCCCCCCGCCCGCAGACACCCACAACCACCGGGCAAGGGTTGTGGGGATGAGGCCCTTGTCCCCATCAACATGGGAACATCCTCCCCATGTTGAGGGCATGTGGCCTGGTACGGTTCAGGAGGGAGGGGGGCCGCTCTCTCGTTCCCCCCTTTTCCCCTGCGGCCGGCCAGGTTGCGTGCTCGGATAAGGGGTCTGGTATGGATTTTTAGGGGGACTCCACGCCATTTTTTTTTAAAAATTGGGGTGGAGTTCCCCTTAAAATCCATGCCAGATCTGAAGGGCCTGGAATGGATATTTGGGGGAACCCCACGTCAATTTTTTTTTAAATTTGCGGCGGGGTTCCCCTTAATATCCATTCCAGACCTGAAGGGCCTGGTAATCGAATTCTGGGGAACCCCCACGCTTTTTTTTTTTTTTTTTATCAATGACTTTTGTATGTATTGCCGGGAGCCGACAATTCATTAATAGCCGCGAGTCAGTTTTAAATGACTTTTTTTCTTTCAAAAATGACATTTTTTGCAGGGACAGTTCTAAGCACGGGAAACATGCGCCACTTTACATGCAAATCATACACACCCCCCAGGTACGAAATTTAAAGGAATATTTCACTTTTATTTTTTCATTTTAAGCATTATTAAAATCACTGCTCCCGAAAAAACTGCCGTTTTTAAAACTTCTTTTTGCATTGATACATGTCCCCTGGGGCAGGACCCGGTTCCCCAAACACTTTTTAGGACAATAACTTGCATATAAGCCTTTATAATTAACACTTTAGATTTCTCCCATAGATTTTTCGAATTTGCCGCGAACACCCCAATTTGTTCGCTGTTCGGCGAACGGGCGAACAGGCAATGTTCGAGTCGAACATGAGTTCGACTCGAACTCGAAGCTCATCCCTATTTACAACCACTTTAAAGTAGCACATTGATGAATAGCAAAAAATGCTCTGGTCATAAAGGGGGTAAAACCTTCTGGGAGTCAATTAATTAAACTTTGCTATGGTTTGTCTGGGACATTTCTTCTCTTCTTGTAAAAGCTTCACCTACTAAACCGGAATCTCGGAGATTTACAGACATAGAATATAAGTAAATTTTTAAAATAGGTTGAATGTGCAAATATAATATATAAAAGCACAAGCTAATCATCTATCATTTATTTATAGATCATTGTTTAGTATGAGAAGATATTGTTTTGAATATTCTTTTTTTCTTTGTTTATTATGTCTTGTTGCCTGTACATATGCATAGGGCTCATCAATATTGTAGCTTAAAAATACTTCACACCTAATAATAAAGATTCCTCATGTTCTCCTGGCCCAAGGATAACGATTAGCTTCCATAATGACCTCTACATATATTACAATCTCTAAGCTTCCTTAGTAATGCATTTACACAACCTACTTGCCTACCTTTGTTATTTTTATGGTACTCTTGTGAGATGTACATTTAATCAATCTGCAGCAAATCTGTCATATAAATGTTATGCACATGTTACATATTTTAATTTTTGTTTAAAGATGCAGATGAAATATTATATTTTATAAAATTGCTTGTTGCATATAAATCCATTCAATAGAGGAAAAGTATAGAATTCTTACAGTTATGCCCTGTATATACGATAGGAATTTCCTATGGGCTAAAATCTGTTGGAATTTTCTGTCAGAATTCCGTTCAAGCTGTCTTCCATCAGTCTTGCATACACACTGTCAGACTAAATTCCGACCGTCCAAAGCGCGGTGGCGTAAAACACTACGATGAGCCGAGAAAAGTTAAGTTCAATGCTTCCGAGCATGCGTCGACTTGATTCTGAGCATGCGTGGGTTTTTTCTCCGACGGAGTTCCACACAGACAATCGGAATTTCCCATAGGATTTTATTCCATCAGAAAAATTTAAAACATGTTCTATTTCTAAAATCCTACGGAAAAAAGTCTGATGGGCACACACAAGATAGAAATTTTTGATGAAAAAACTCCATCAGACATTTTTCATCAGAAATTCCTATCGTGTGTACAAGGCATAAGGGCTCATTTACACCTGCTTCAAGATGTGGCATTGGACACACTTTTTTAAAGTACTCTGAATGCCAATCAAAGCTCCTGTCACTAAATAAAATGGTTAGCTTACAGTCCTATTTACACGTTACATTTGCTTTGCTTTAAAAATGTTACCCTATTCTTGGTGATTCAAATCATCTCCAAAGCCTCCATAGAAGTCTATGACAAAGCTAGCTAACAGCACCTGCAGCTTTTGAGATGGTTTTTTTTTTCAGAGTTGGCTTTACTTTGTTTTATATGTATTGTAGGTATAGTATATCCCAGGATGCACTGGGAAACCAACAAGCAAACCGGAAAGACGTCATTAGCAGTCACTTCTGGTTCATGTGTATATATTCTGAAAGTGTCTGGTGCAGACGTCACATCTGGTGTGCAGCGTGGAGCAGCAGGAAGGTGAGCAGGTTCCGGACTGAAGTGGAGCAACTAGTAGATGGCACACATGGTGCACAACATGGGAACGCTATAGCGGAAGGTGAGCGGGAACCAGAGAGAGAGGACTGAGCAACAGAGGATCAGCAGAGCTGGGGGACCCGAGCAGGAGAAACTAGCAGATGTTACACACACAGAGCAGCGTAGAGGTGGGGTGTTAAAATTACAATACAGTTCGATACAGTAGGAATAGGAGAGCCCTGCTCATGGAGTTTACAATCTAAAGGGAGGGGGAGGTGGTACAAAACATAATAGGTGCAGGGAAATATCTGATGGAGGTGACTCGGGTACCGATCTTAGGTTGAGGTGCTGTAGACTTTCCTGAATAAGTGAGTTTTCAGGGATTGCCTAAAGACAGACAGGGTAGGGGCTGACCAGACATACTGGGGAAGGGAGTTACAAAGTATGGGAGGCGCTCTGGAGAAGTCCTGGAGGAGAGCATGGGAGGAGGTAACAAGGGAGCTATAGAGCAGGAGGTCTTGGGAGGATAGGAGAGGGCGATTTGGGAGATATCTGCAGATGAGGTTGTTGATGTATCTGGGGGCGATGTAGTGGATGGCCTTGTATGTTGTGGTTAGTCTTTTGAATTTTATACGGTGGGGTAGGGGAAGCCAGTAAAGAGATTGGCAGAGAGGAGCAGGAGTCAAGGATCGGTTAGTAAGGTGTATTAGTCTAGAAGCCGCATTCATAATAGACTGAAGGGGGATACCATGTGTACAGGTAGGCCAGTGAGGAGAGAGTTGCAGTCGTCAAGGTGGGAAATAACTAAGGAGGAAATAAGTTGTTTTGTGATGTTGTTAGTCAGGAAGGGGCAAATTCTGGAAATGTTTTGAAGGTTAAAGCGGCAGGATGTAGCCAGTGTTTGGATGTGGGGGCTGAAAGAGAGGTCAGAGTCTAGGATTACACCCAACACCTTAACGTGTGTGGAGGGACCAATGGTTGTGCCGTTGATCTCAATAGTAAAATGGTGTTATATATGAAAATATATGTTGTGTGATTTTTCCTTTTGTGCACACTTTTATCATCAATTGTAGACTTACTTGATCTAAGTTCTGTTTTCTGAAAGAGAAACATGACTTTCTAAATATAAACTTGCCACTTTCTATTGTAATTACAAGTTATTTTTCAGCCGGAGACAAAGCGAGGACATTCCTTGGTAATGAGCAGCTGTGAAGAGTAACACCTGGAAGTGTGAAGATGTAGAGTAAAAATAGACAAGTCTTCTGGAAATAATAAAGCATTCATGTTTGGAAGCTGCGTTCTGCCTGTCGGGAGTTACGAACAACTCTATGTCTAGTTTTACACATGAGCTGCTGTTTTATTGTCCCTGAGCAAGTCAACCAAAGGGAGTCTTTAAATGGCACACACATTCAGCTGCATGTAATTGCTACATTTCTTAATGATTAAACCACTTTTTTTATTTTTTTGAATTTTCTCCAACTTGAAGTGAGCATGCAACAACTAGTTTACAAGAAAAGTAAGCATATGTGGAAAAAAAGGTCATGTTGTCATTCGTTATGAAAAACATGTCACACTTAATGTGCCACTTTACTCCCTCAATCAACATTGATTATGATTATGGAACGCATAATAGGATTGATAATACTTAGGGGGTCATTTAATACTGACCAGCACCAGTTAACATTAGGGATTCATCATTTCTGTGCACTCTGCAGAGGGTGCAGCACCACTCAACTATTATACCAACCCAAAGGTTGATGAACACCTATTTATTTATTTATTTATACATATTTTTTTCACCCAGTAGTCAACAGCACTTGTCACTTTATTTTTCACCAAAAGGTACAGTTTTTCTCAAAGAGGAACAGCGCCACACCTACACCCCTTCTTTCCTCATTTACTTGTACTGTACTCCATCTAGTTGGTAGTATTCTGTAGGGGCACTAGTTCTCTCTCATTATTATATACATTCTTTTCATTATAATTTTTCCTGCCTTGTACATTCCTTAGCACGGAATCATACACCCATTTCTTCCACTTTCTCTAACACCCCCCAAAAACTAACCAACACAATACAAACATACTATGAAAACAACACAAAATCCTGTTCATAAACCAGAATTACATAGTTACATAGTAGGCGAGGTTGAAAAAAGTCCATCAAGTTCAACCTATGTGTGTGATTTTATGTCAGTATTACATTGTATATCCCTGAATGTTGCGGTCGTTCAGGTGCCTATCTAATCGTTTTTTTAAATGATCGATGCTCCCTGCTGAAACCACTGCCTTAACCGTTCATACAGTAAAGAACCCTCTACGCAGTTTAAGGTTAAACCTAGTTAATGGCCGCGTGTCTTATTAAATTCCCTTTCACGGAAAAGCTTTATACCTATTGTGGGGTCACCAGTACGGTATTTGTACATTGAAATCATATCCCCTCTCAAGCGTCTCCTCTCCAGAGAGAAGAAGTTCAGTGCTTGTAACCTTTCCTCATAACTGAGGTCCTCAAGTCCCTTTATTAGTTTTGTTGCCCTCCTGTGGACTCTCTCCAGTTCCAGCACGTCCTTCCTGAGGACTGGTGCCCAGAACTGGACAGCATACTTCAAGTGCAGCCAGACCAGGGTCTTGTAGAGTGGGAGAATTATTGTTTTATCTCTGAAGTTAATCCCTTTTTTAATGCATGTCAATATTCTGTCTGCTTTGCTTGCATCAGCTTGGCATTGCATGCCTTTGCTGAGCCTGTCATCTTTTAGGACCCCCAGGTCCTTTTCCATCCTATATTCCCCCAGAGGTTTTCCCCCTAGTGAGTAGATTACAGATTTGCCGCAAATTGCCGGAAATGGCACCGTCCTAATCGGTGCGACGCCGCATCTGCGGCGCTGCACTGATTTCAAAAAGTAGTTTCTGTACTACTTTTTGCGATTTTGGCCCGCGATTAACATTGACATCTGTGCAGAAATGCAAAATCGGGACTGACCAGCGGGAGTGAAATCGTGCAAGTTCAGCTAAACTCGCACGGCTTCACTCTCGCAGTCCAATGTGAACCTGGGCTTAAAGTCAAACATTAAAAGTGAAATATTCCTTTAAATTTCATACCTGTGGGGTGTCTATGGTATGCCTGTAAAGTGGCGCATTTTTCCTGTGTTTAGAACAGTCCCTGCACAAAATGACATTTCAAAAGGAAAAAAAGTAATTTAAAACTACTCGCGGCTATAATGAATTGTCGGGTCCTGGCAATACAGATAAAAGTCATTGAAAAAAAAACGGCATGGGTTCCCCCCCCAGTCCATTACCAGGCCCTTTGGGTCTGGTATGAATATTAAGAGGAACCCCAAATCAAAGTTACATTTTTTTTTTTTTAAATGGCATAGGGGTCCATACCAGACCTTTATCCAAGCAAGCAACCTGGCAGGCCACAGTAAAAGAGAGGGAACGAGAGAGCGCCCCCCCCCCCTCCTGAACTGTACCAGGCCACATGCCCTCAACATGGGGACAAGGCCCTCATCCCCACAACCCTTGCCCGGTCGTTGTGGGGGTCTGTGGGTGGGGGGCTTATCGGAATCTTGAAGCCCTCTTTAACAAAGGGGACCTCCAGATCCCGCCCCACCATGGGAATTGGTAACTGGGTACATTGTACCCCTACCATTTCACAAAAAAAATGTAAACATTTTTAAAAAACACACGACACAGCTTGGGACAAGTCCTTTATTAAAAAAAAAATTCCAACGATGTAATCCATTCTCGACCTGGGATACAGAAAAACACGCCGCCACAATCCGATAGCCGAGGGTGACCCCGCCCCCCGCTGACGCAACATGGAAACGCCGCCGGGTTACCCAGTGACATGTATGGTTGACTCTGCCCCCCTCTGATGCAATGGGGGGTTTCTCGTAGCATCAGAGGGGGCGAGGTCACCCGTGATGCCCCAGGGAAACTGCCGGAAACCCCGTTGTGTCAGAGGGGGGGCGGTGTAACTCGCGCATGTGTCGGGTGGCCCCGCCCTCGGCTATTTAAGAGCTGTCACAACGTGTGTAGGGTCATTCGGCGGCCCCCTCCAATGGAGGCGGAATCGGATCTTGGCGGCGTGTTTTTCCATATCCCAGGTCTAGAATGGATTACATCGCTGTAATTTTTTTTCTTTTTTAATAAAGGACTTGTCCCATGCTGTGTCGTGTGTTTTTTACCATTTTTGACACTTTTTTTGTGAAATGGTAGGGGTAAAATGTACCCCGTTACCAATTCACATGGGGGGGGCGGGATCTGGGGCTCCCCTTTTTTAAAGGGGGCTTCCAGATTCTGATAAGCCCATCGCCCGCAGAACCCCACAACCACCAGGCAAGGGTTGTGGGGATGAGGCCCTTGTCCCTATCAACATGGGGACATCCTCCCCATGTTGAGGGCATGTGGCCTGGTACGGTTCAGGAGGAGGGGCGCTCTCTCATCCCCCCCTCTTTTCCTGCGGCCTGCCAGGTTGCGTGATTGGATAAGGGTCTGGTATGGATTTTTGGGGGGACCCCCACGCCATTTTTTTTTATTTTGGCGCGGGGTTCCCCTTAAAATCTATACCAGACCTGAAGGGTCTGGTATGGATTTTGAGGGGGACCCCTACGCCATTTTTTTTTAAATTGTCGCAGGGGTTCCCCTTAATATCCATACCAGACCTGAAGGGCCCGCGGCTTTAGAATTTGCCACGAACACCCTAAATTGTTCGCGAACAGGCGAACACCCGATGTTCGAGTCGAACGAACATCGAGCTTATTCCTAATGAGGATAAACATTGCAGTTTTGGTTACTGAAGCCCCCTGATTCCCTTGTGAAGACCGAGGAGAAAAATAAATTCAAAACCTTCGCCATCTCTCCATCCTTAGTAACCAGTTTATTCATCATTCTTTATGGGACCAATATGATCTGACCTCCATTTCTTACTATTTATGTATTTAAAGAATTTCTTGGGATTTTTTTTACTATCCTCCACTATGTGCCTTTCGTTTTCTATCTTAACCACCCTGATTGCACCCTTACATTCTTTGTAAAGTTGCAATTCTGATGATAATCCCTCAGCCTTGTATTTTTTGAAGGCCTCTTAAAGGATAATAGCTGTGGGGGACATATCTTTGGAATCCAATCAAATTGGCTGAACCACTAAGGCGGTATACCCGTAGTGAGGGGTGATTGCTCACTGATGCGCATATAGTCCTTGGGAGGTCTTAATATCTGGTAAGCAGATATATTTTCCCTATTTATCCTGTGGGGAGCACTGGGTGTTTGCACCAATTGAAATTGGATCGAAGCATTTTCAAGTTCACTTTATATATTTTAGCTGGAATCTTGGACTATAATTTCTTCCTTTTTTTCACTTTTATTTTATTTGATGGATTTTGTGCACTTTATGCAGATAAGGTTGTTTGACAACACAACACGTTATTTGAATAATAATACTGAAGTGAAAATAAACAAAACAAAAATAAATAAAAGTATAAATAAATTGATTGTTATTTATTGAATTAATAAATGCAAAAATGATATCTAACAACCAGTCCTTGAAGTGCAAAGTCCTTAAAGTACAGATGGCTTGAATTGAGATTATATACAGTCTCTGCATAAAAGCCCAAAATACTGCTATATATACCATGCCACGCTTGTGTGTATCATACAAACATGGGAAACACGGGCAAAGGAGAAAAATTAAACAAAGTTCCAGCTGATAGAAGTGGTTCACGTTAACAACCGATAATTGCTGGCATTCTTTGTTTACATTCCCCTGCATTCCCCCGGTGACAGCTGCAAAAACCAAACCTGAAGGTATTGGTTTCTAGTATCGGAGCATTTGCATGAGTATCAGTACATGTGCGAATGCTTAGTATCATAGTTACGTAGTTACATAGTAGGTGAGGTTGAAAAAAGACACAAGTCCATCAAGTCCAACCTATGTGTGTGATTATAGTTCAGTATTACATTGTATATCCCTGTATGTTGCGGTCGTTCAGGTGCTTATCTAATAGTTTTTTGAAACTATCGATGCTCCCCGCTGAGACCACCGCCTGTGGAAGGGAATTTCACATCCTTGCCGCTCTTATGCCGCGTACACACGATCATTATTCACAGCGGTTAAAAAAACGCCGTGAATAATGTCATTTAAAACGGGGGAACAGCTTGTTCCCCACACACGGTCGTTTTTCACGTCATTTTTTCTCTTGACGAGAAAAACGAGCGTCAATTTTTCTTGTCGTTTTTAATGCCGTTTTTCTCGTCGAAAAAAACGACAGAAAGCCCACAGACGATCGTTTTTCTCGTCGAATGGGAAAAATGTAGTTTTTCTCGACGAGAAAAACGGCCGTGTGTACGCGGCATTACAGTAAAGAACCCTCCACGTAGTTTAAGGTTAAACCTCTTTTCTTCTCATTTTAATGTCTTGTTAAACTCCCTTCCGCAAAAAAGTTTTATCCCTATTGTGGGGTAGGGATGAGCTTCGAGTTCGAGTCAAACCCATGTTCGACTCGAACATCACCTGTTCGTTTTGTTCGCCAAATTGCGAACATTATGGGCCGTTCGTGCCAAATTCGAGTGGCGCGTCACGGCCCATAATTCTCTGTGGCATCGCAGTGCATTGCTGGCTGATGATTGGCCAAGCATGCACTATGAATCGGATGCTTTGGCCAATCACAGCGCGCAAAAAACGGAGAGCCATAATTGGCCAAAGCCAAGATGTCTTTGGCCAATTAGGTCTCAGGGGGTTTAGTAAACGCCCCACACTATATAATGCCACCTCCGTGGCGGCCTTGTGTAGTGTGTTCCGGTGGTTAAAGAGAGAGCTTACAGAGAGAGAGAGACAGTGTCATTTATATTAAGTTAGATAGAGCAGGCAGGCGAGTCAGTTAGCTGCAGTTACAGTGTGTAGAGGATATATATGCATCCTAGGTGTTGTATATATATTTATACACTGTATTCAGTTTAGCTAGATCCGTTCCTGGTATTCTCTATACTGACAGGCAGGCAGGTGATTGTGCTAGCTGCAGTGCTTCACTTAGTGTATTGTGTCATTTGCACAGTGTGCACCTAAAAATACCTGAAGACAATTGCTGGTGTTCTGATCATATTAATACCACAGGCAGGCAGCTTCAGTATTTACTGTTATGCCGTGTACACACGATCGGTTTTACCGATGAAAACAGTCCGATGGACTTTTCTCATCGGACAAACTGTCTTTTTTCCATCGGTGAGAAAAAATAGAACATGTTTTAAATTTATCCGATGGGAAAAAAAACAATAGCAAATTCCGATTGTCTGTGTGGAACTCCATCGGACAAAAAACCCACACATGCTCAGAATCAAGTCGACACATGCTCAGAAGCATTGAACTTTATTTTTCTCGGCTTGTCGGAGTGTTTTACGTCACAGCGTTTGGGACGGTTGGATTTTTGACTGATGGTGTGTAGGCAAGACTGATGGAAGTCAGCTTCATCGGATTTCTGATGGAAAAATACATCAGATAAGAATCCATAGGAAATCAGATCGTGTGTACAGGGCTTAAGTGTACTTTGTCCTTTGCACAGTGTGCACCTAAAAATACCTGAAGACAATTGCTAGTGTTCTGATCATATTAATACCACAGGCAGCTTCAATATTTACAGTTAGTGTACTGTGTCCTTTGCACAGTGTGCACCTAAAAATACCTGAAGACAATTGCTGGTGTTCTGATCATATTAAAACCACAGGCAGGCAGCTTCAGTATTTACAGTTAGTGTACTGTGTCCTTTGCACAGTGTGCACCTAAAAATACCTGAAGACAATTGCTGGTGTTCTGATCATATTAATACCACAGGCAGCTTCAATATTTACAGTTAGTGTACTGTGTCCTTTGCACAGTGTGCACCTACAAATACCTGAAGACAATTGCTGGTGTTCTGATCATATTAATACCACAGGCAGGCAGTTGATTCTGCTAGCTGCAGTATAATCAGTATATATACATCCCAGCTTTGTGCAGCTACATCTCACTGCAGGCCATTAGTATGTCTGGAAGGACAACAAGGAGAGGCAGACAGTCACGAGCCAATAAAAGAGGGCAAGCAGGCTCTGTGTCTAGAGGCAACAGTGCTGGTCGTGGACACGGTGCATCCTCATCAGCACGTGGCCGTGGGACACGCTTGTCCTTCTTTTTGGCTGCTGGCCATGTTGAGCCGCAACATGCCAAATACTTGGTATAGTGGATGACCAAGCCGTTCTCATCCTCCTCATTATCTCTCACCCAGGCTCAGGGTACTTTGTCTGGCAAAGCAGCTGCCAAAGCCGCCTCTTCCCTCAGCTCAATGGCATCAGTTACTCCTTCCCTAGCCCCAACATGTCCTCCTGAGGAGTCCCTCGAACTGTTTAAACACAGTGTTGGGTACATGCTCCAGGAGGATGCCCAGCGTTTTGAAGGCTCCGATGATGGTACCCAGCTAGAGGAAGGCATTAACATGAGCCCAGAGAGAGGGGGTGCCCAACAAAGACAGCAATCTGGCAGTCATGTTCCCCCAGCTGCGGCATACTGTCAGATTTTCTCCAGTGATGAGGAGGGAGGGGATGATGAGGTCACTGACTCCACGTGGGTGCCTGATAGGAGAGAGGAGGAGGAAGAGGATGAGGCACATCTCCAATGAGGCAGGATGCCTTCCAGGGGCCAGCTTAAGGGCAGCCAACCAGGTGCATCACACCGCAGTGTTCCGCATGTTAAGGGCGCTGATGTCTCTGCACATTATTCCAAAAGTTATTTGGTGTGGGCCTTTTTTGAGACGTGTGCAGCAGATCGCACCTTTGCTATTTGCAACATATGTCTGAAGCGTATCTCGCGTGGCCAAAACATCAGCCGCTTGGGCACCACGTGCTTGACCAGACATATGTCGACCTGCCATGCAGTCCATTGGCAAGCATACAAAAAAGACCCACACCAAAGAACAAAGCTGACCTCTCCTTGCTCCTCATCAGCTGGAATCTCCAACCCCACTATACCTTCAGTCCTCTCTGAAACCTGCACTGAGAGGAATGAAGGTGTAGAATTAAGTGTGTCACAGCCAAGTACTTGCGGGCAATCTGCTATCGGTACACCGACGTCAGATTGTACCAGGCAAATTTCCCTGCCCCAGCTGCTGCACCACCAAAAGAAGTTCGCTCCCAGCCATCCACATGCCCAGCGGTTGAATGCTAGCTTGGCTAAATTGCTAGCACTTCAACTGCTGCTTTTTCAGTTGGTAGACTCTGTCCCCTACCGTGAGTTTGTGGAATGTGCGGTTCCTCAGTGGCAGGTTCCCAAACTACACTTTTTCTCAGGGAAGGCGATTCCGGCTCTCTACCGGCATGTGGTCAGTGTTAAGGTGCATATTACCGCTGACTCATGGTCCAGCAAGCATGGACAGGGACGTTACAGCTCTTTCACGGCGCATTGGATGACTCTGCTGGCAGCTGGGAAGGATGCAGGACAAGGTGCAGTGGTGTTGGAGGTTGTTCTGCCACCACGTCTCCAAAATGCTACTACTGGTGATTCTGACACACCTCTCTCCTCCACCCCCTCCTCTTCTTCCTCCATGGCCTCTTCCTGTGCTTTGTCCTCGGAACCAGCGGTGCTCCGTAGGCGTTCAAGAGGCTACGCAAGTACGCAGGCAAAAAGATGCCTGCGGTGCTTGAGCTGGTGTGCTTGGGGGACAGGAGCCACACTGGGGCAGAGATTCTGTCAGCTCTGCAGGGGCAGGCTCAGAGGTGGTTGATGCCACGCCAGCTTAAGCCAGGAATGATGGTTTCCGACAATGGCACCAACCTCCTCTCCGCCCTCCGACAAGGACACCTGACCCATGTGCCCTGTTTGGCGCACATCCTTAACTTGGTGGTGCAGCGGTCCTTGGGCAGGTACCCGGGCTTACAGGAGGTCCTGAAGCAGGCCAGGAAACTCTGTGTGCATTTCCGCCGGTCATATAATGCCAGTGCTCGGCTGGCTGACCTGCAAAAGGAATACAATCTGCCCAAGAACCGCCTAATCTGTGACATGCCCACCAGGTGGAACTCTACGTTGGCCATGCTGCAGCGGCTGCACATGCAGCAGAGGGCCATCAATGAGTATCTGTTGCAATATGGCACCAGGACAGGGTCAGGGGAGCTTGGATTTTTTCCCCACGCCAGTGGGCCATGATTAAGGATGCTTGCACTGTCCTGGCACCATTTGAGGAGGCCACAAGGATGGTGAGCAGTGACAGTGCATGCATCGGTGACACTGTCCCTCTTGTCCACCTGTTGGAGCACGCGCTGCATGGAATAATGGACAGGGCACTTGAGGCAGAACAGAGGGAGAAAGAGGAGGACTTCCTTACCTCTCAATGCCCCCTTTATCCAGACAGTGTTTCTGCTGGCCCGGCTATCACACAGGAAGAGGACGAGGAGGAGGAGGATTGTGTCAGCATGGAGGTGGAGCCTAGCACTCAGCATCAGCAGCAGTCTTCAAGGGATCAATTACAGTCCCAAGACACCCATGGACTTTTACGTGGCTGGGAGGAGGTGGCTGCGGATCATGTCGTCCTGAGTGACCCAGAGGACCAAATGCCTCAGCAAACCTACGCTGCATGGCATCCCTGATCCTGCAAAGCCTGCAGAAGGATCCTCGTATTCGTGCGATCAAGGAGAGGGATCATTACTGGCTGGCAACCCTCCTTGATCCACGTTACAAGGGTAAGGTTGCAGACCTTATCTTGCCGTCACAGAGGGAGCAGAGGATGAAGCATCTTCAGGAGGCCTTGCAGAAAGGTCTGTGCAACATGTTCCCAGAGACTGGGAGGTTACAAATTCCTGGTCCTGGACAACGTGTTGCTGAGGCTTCGGTCAGTCAAAGAAGGAGCGGTGGAGAAGGTGGTCGTCTGACCGATGCGTTCAGACAATTTTTTTGTCCGCAGCCCCAAGGTATGATTGGTTCCAGCAACCATCGCCAGCGTCTGGTTTATATGGTGCAGGAATACCTAGGGGCAAGATCAGACTTGGACACCTTTCCCACCGAAAATCCTCTGAGTTAGTGGGTCTTGAGGATGGATCACTGGCCAAAGCTTGCACAGTATGCAATTGAGCTACTGGCCTGTCCTGCATCCAGCGTTATTTTGGAACGCACATTCAGTGCTGCTGGAGGCTTTGTAACCAATCACAGGGTGCGCCTGTCCACCGACTCGGTCGATCGACTGACCTTCATAAAAATGAATCAGTCTTGGATCACCACCAGCTACCAAGCACCTGATGCTGATGTAACAGAATAATTTTCTTTGAAATGTCAGATCCCTTCAAGACTGCCTATGCTGATGCAGAGTGACTATCCTGTTATGCTGAGTGACTATCCTCTTCCTCCTCAATGATCATGCTGATAGCATGTAAGAACATTTTTGTTTCTGGGCACCGCCACCAGTGGCTAAGGCCCAATTTTTCAGCCCCTGTTTAACAGGGGCGTGTAATTAAAAATTTGAATGCAATACTTTGCAGCAGGGCTCATTCCTGCTCTCCAACTAGAGTATCTGTGAGGGGTTGCAGTGTTGTGGCACCAGCACCAGTGCCTAAGGCCCAATTTTTCTGTCCCTGTTTAACAGGGGCGTATATTTACAATTTTTGATGCAATACTTTGCAGCAGGCTCATTGCTGCGCTCCAACTACAGTATCTGTGAGGGGTTGCAGTGTTGTGGCACCAGCACCAGTGCCTAAGGCCCAATTTTTCTGCCCCTGTTTAACAGGGGCATATAATTACAATGTTTAATGCAATACTTTGCAGCAGGGCTCATTCCTGCGCTCCAACTAGAGTATCTGTGAGGGGTTGCAGTGTTCTGGCACCAGCACCAGTGACTAAGGCACAATTTTTATGCCCCTGTTCAACAGGGGCATGTAATTACAATTCTTGATCTAATAATTCACAGCTGGGCCCATTTCTGCGCCCACCAAGAGGAACTGTGAGGACTTACAGTGTTGTGGCACCAGCACCACCACCAAAGGCCCAATTTTTCCTACCACTGTTCAACAATGGCATGTAATTACAATTCTTGATATAATAGTTCACAGCAGGCGGTTCCAGCGCCCACCAAGAGTAACTGTGAGGGCTTACAGTGTTGTGGCAACACCAACACCTAAGGGCCAAATTTCTGCAGAGTATATACGACAGGCCCCTACTTTCAACCATCCAACTTACAAACGACTCCTACTTGCAAACGGAAGGAGACAATAGGAAGTGAGAGGAAATCTACCCCAAGGAAGGGAAATTCTCTCCTGTAAGAGTTAATATGGGAAAAAGGTGTCTCCTCTTCACCAATCCTTGTTTCAATAAAAAAAACAAAATTTTCAAAAAACATTTGTCATTGGGACAGAAAGTGAGATGAAATGTTCTGAACAGGTGCACAGACAGCAAAACAAATGTTACAGGGGTGATAACCCTTCCCTATGTTTTCCAAAAAGCTTAAAAATAGATTTTTTGGCTGGAGCTACACTTAAAAAATGTACCTGTTCCAAATTACAAACAGATTCTACATAAGAACAAACCTACAGTCCCTGTCTTGTTTGCACCACCTGTATACTGCTGTTCAGAGTATATAGGGCCTTTTTTAATTTGGGTGCGGGGTTCCCCTTAATATACATACAAGACCCAAAGGGGCTGGTAATGGGCTGGGGGGGGGCGGGGGGTACCCATGCCATTTTTCTCAATGATTTTCATCCATATTGCCGGGACCAGACATTACATTAAAGCCGCAAGCAGTTTTAAATGACTTTTTTTTTCCTTTAGAAATGTCATTTTGTGCAGGGACAGTTCTAAACACGGGAAACACATGCCACTTCACAGGCATACTATAGACACCCCCCAGGTACGATTTTTTTTTTTGTAAATTCTTTATTTAGGGTTTATTTTTTTTTATTTTTTTAATACAAACGCTTTAATTGAGAAAAGTAAGGAATGAACACAAAATAAAACGGACAGTACAGAGCATACAGTGTCAGCATACATGCATTGAGTAACGCTTGGAGATAGCCATTGAGAGAACAAAGTCCTGTAAATTAGGGGCTTTCCAGGCCACTCCACTATTCTGTGATACTATCTTGCAGCAGCGACTCATAAAGATAATAATATACTAACCAGCAAATAAAAATAAAAAATAAAAGTAAAATAATACAGAAGAGCACAAAGAAAGAAAAAGGATAAGTAATTCAAATTGCAAGAAGCAAAACAGAACAGGTTACGGGAAGATATTTCTAAAGGTGCAAATATCAATGCAATGTGAAACTCAGATGAATGCAGGTATTGACCCATACAGTAAATAAATGTTCAAGGGGACCAGGGCTCCCATGTCAGATCATAAATGGGCATAGTATCCATGATGGTGTGGAAGACCCTCTCCATGATCTGAATAGCCGCCATACGCTTGAGGACCTGGTCCCAGGGGACTCCAGGGGTACGCCAAAACAGGGCAATGGACCAATGTACCGCACTAAAGAGTGTGTGCGCCAGTTTTTGTTCTGGGGGGGTGGCACCGGGGATGTCTGCAAAGAATAGGCACATCTGATGTGTTAGAGTAGGTAGAACCCCTATGAACACCGCTACCTTATTAGCCACCCTCCTCCAAAGTTCCTTCAGGGCTGTACAGCTCCAAAAGATGTGAAAATGAGTCCCCTTCTCCGGGCATCCCCTGAAGCAAAGCTCGGAAACCACAGGGGAGAATTTATGTAATTTGGCAGGGGTGTAATACCACCTGGTGTGTAACTTCATCACCGTTTCCTTGACCGCCTCAGATCTCGTGCATTTGTGCATATTTAAGATCCTGTCAGTCCATTCCTCCGGAGAAGCAACCTCACCGGTTTCTCGCTCCCACCCAAGGATGGCTGTGGATTTATCTAAGAGGCCAAGACCACTTAGGGAGTCGTACATACGGGAGATATTCCCTTTATCTCTGGAGGTCGGGCCACAAAGACCTTCGAATGTATTCCTGGGAGTAGTTGTGGCTCCTGTGTATAGTGAGTTAAAGTAATGCCTGATTTGCAAATACTTATAGAATTCTGACCTGGGGAGGGAGTGGGAGGATTGTAGGGATCCTTCTGCAATGAGTTCAGGGTGACCAAGTCATTTGAGATCCAGAGGGCAAAATTGTTTGTGTTAGGAAAAGCTGCCGGGAAACGAGGGGTCCCCAATAAAGGAGGCCAATCCGGGGTTGGGAGGTAGTAGGGAGAGCCTATCCCTGTATATGGACCAAAGATGTAGAGATTGGCCCACAACCAAATTCAGGGTGGAAATAACCCTGGGGCTAACTGACCTGGTCCAGAGCAAACCCTGGAGGTAATACGGGGTTATAGAAGTTTGTTCAAAGCGGAGCCAGGGGATTCTGCGTGAGGGGGAATGCCATTGTGCCATTTGCAGAAGTCTGGAGGAAACATAATAAAGCCAAAGGTTTGGCAAGCCCAAACCCCCCAAAGCCCTTGGTCTATATACCATTTGCTTACCCAAACGGGGCTTTTTATAATGCCAGACAAATTTGTTCACATCCCTCTGCAGAAGGTCAATCGTATGACGAGACACATAGTTAGGTAGGGCCCTAAAGAAGAATAAAAGTTTGGGGAGTACGGACATCTTCACCGCCTGGATCCTGCCCAAGAAGGTGATATGGTATGGGCCCCAAGTGTGTAATAGTTGTTTAATGCGTACAAAAGCGGGCGGGTAATTGGTGAGGTATATTTTATGAAGCGAGGGGGCCAACTATATCCCCAAATATGACAATGTCTGTGCTTCTATATTGAAGTCAAAGTTATTTTGGAGAGAGGTAATAATGTGCTGGGGAAGATTTATGGGGAGGGCGGAGCATTTAGAGAGGTTAACCCCTAGGCCCGAAATGTCCTGGAATGTGCCTAAGGAGGATAAAAGATTGGGGATCGAGACAATTGGGTCAGATAGGAATAAAAGGACGTCATCCGCATATAAGCTAAGTTTAAACTCCTGATCCCCTTTATTGTATCCCTTAATATTGGGGTCTAAGCTGATTGACCGGGCCAGGGGTTCGATGGCGAGGGCGAACAGAAGAGGGGATAATGGGCAACCCTGTCTAGTACCCCTACCTAGTGTGAAATAGTCAGAGTTACATCCTGGGAGTTTAATACGGGTGCGCGGGGAGTTATAAAGTGCTCTAAATCCGTAGACAAAGGCCCCCGAGAAGCCAAATTTTGCTAAGGTTAGCTCCAGGTACGGCCACAGAACGCTATCAAAAGCCTTGTGGATATCTAGGCCAAGGAGTAGCACCCTGCGAGCGTGTAAGTCAGCGTCCTGAATGATGTTAGGGGCCAGCCTAATGTTGTCTGTAATTTGTCTAGAAGGGATGAAGCCAGTCTGATTAGGGGAAATTAGGGTAGTAATAATGTTCGAAAGTCTGTCCGCCAGAATACGACCAAAGATCTTCAGATCATTATTGATGACCGAAATCGGTCTATAGTTCTGAGGTAGGGAGTGGTCCTTGTTGGGTTTTGGGATCAGGGACATATTTGCAAGAAGCATGTCATCGGGGAAAACATTGCCTTCTAGAACATGGTTGAAGAGTGATTTTAGGTGAGGGATTAAAGTGTCCTTGAATTTCTTATAGTATGGGGCTGAGTACCCATCAGGGCACGGGGTTTTGGACGGTTTCAATGACTTGATAACTGTCAGGATTTCAAGTTCTGAGCAAGGGGCATTTAACTCTTGTAAGTGTTCTGGGGTCAGGGCAGGAAGAGGTAAATCATCCAACCATGATATAAGGGTAGGGTCTTGGGGGGAGGAAGGAGGGGAAAGAAGTTCTGCGTAATAATTAGAAAATATTTTAAAAACCTCCGTAGGGTGGGAAACCAAATTGCCGCTAGGATTTCTCAATTTGTATGTGTGAGGGGGTTGTAGCGATTGATTTAACTTTCTGGCGAACATGGTTGAGGCTGAATTACTGTGCAACAGGAACTTGGCCTTAGACCACTGTGAGGGGGTTAGCTCGGCAGCGGGTGTGTGTGACCCCCGGGATGGGCTCCCCACACAAAAACAGGCCCAGCAAACGGAGGTTGTGGTTTTCAAAATCAAAAAGGTGTGGTTTATTTTCTATTTACAGTGACAAAACACAGCAAAGCAAAAGAAACATAAATAAAATAAATCCTGGTCAACTTGACCTCTGAGTAAACATACAGGTTTCCTAACTAACAACTGGGATCAGCCTAGTGCTGTCCTAGTCCCTAAGTCCCTGGTTTTAAATGTCCAAGCAAATAGCCACACAGGCTTTTTCTCACCGCACAGGGGTTCACTCTCCCTAGACAGTCCACACAGGTCTGGTTCCAGGCATGAGCTAACATCTAATGAAGCTGGGAGTTCTTATAGAGGCCTAAATGAGCTGACAAGCTTCAGCTGGTCTCATCAACTCCCTGTCTGTACGACGCCCCACACTCTCCCTAGAGGTATGAGTCATCCATGAGCCCACTAGCCTTAGCTGGGCTTATACAACTCTCCACCTAGTTGTATAAGTCGGCGTAAAGCCTGAATCTGGGCGAAATATATCTACCCCCCTGGATGCAACCAGGTGACTTTACCTTCCTGCTGTCACATACCCCCCCCTCTTGTTTAAACCTCGGGGTTGGAACACCAGCAATCAGGCATTCATGTACTCGAGACAAAGCATCCACATTCCCCATTTGAACGCCAGGGCGATGCTTTACTGTGAAGTTGAATTCCTGGAGGGCCAGGAACCACCTATTCACTCTTCTATTTGTTTCCTTGTTTTGAGCCATCCACTTTAACGGAGCGTGATCCGTAACCATGTCAAAGTGCCTACCTAGCAGGTAGTACCGAAGGGAATCTAGAGCCCACTTCACCGCTAAACACTCCTTTTCAACGGTGGCGTAATTTACCTCATGGGACTTCAACTTCCTGCTGAGGTAAATGACTGGGTGCTCTTCCCCGTTCCAGACCTGGGACAATACTGCTCCTAACCCCACATCTGACGCATCACTTTGTACGACAAAGTCTTTAGAGAAGTCGGGTGAGTACAACACTGGCTGGCTACATAAGGCTTGTTTCAAGAATTGGAATGCTGCCTCAGCCTCGGGGGTCCATTTAATCATGACCGACCCTTTCCCCTTCGTCAGGTTGGTTAGGGGCACAGCCTTAGAAGCAAAGTGGGGAATGAATCGCCGATAATACCCAGCGATTCCCAGAAAGGCTCGTACCTGCTTCTTGCTGTTGGGACGTGGCCAACTCTGGATGGCCTCGACTTTGTTGAGTTGGGGTTTTATTACTCCCCTCCCAATGGTGTACCCAAGATATTTGGCCTCCTCCTGCCCAATGGTACACTTCTTGGGGTTAGCCGTAAACCCCGCTTCCCGAACAGAGTCCAGGACTGCTTGCACTTTTGGCAGATGTGAGGCCCAATCTGTGCTATGGACAATTACGTCATCCAGGTAAGCCGCAGCATACTTCCGATGGGGCCTCAGCATCTGGTCCATTTTCCGCTGGAATGTGGCCGGCGCATTCTGTAACCCGAACGGCATTCTTTTATATTGGAACGCCCCGTCTGGGGTTACAAATGCGGTTTTCTCTTTGGCCGACTTGGCCAGGGGGATTTGCCAATACCCTTTTGTGAGGTCAAGAGTCGTCATGTATCGGGCTGTTCCCAGCCGGTCGATCAACTCATCTATACGTGGCATGGGGTAGGTGTCAAATTTTGTAACTTTGTTCAACTGACGAAAATCGTTACAAAATCGCCAGCTCCCATCCGGTTTAGGCACCAACACAATGGGACTAGACCAATCACTTTGGGACTCCTCTATCACCCCTAAGTTCAGCATTTTCTGTACTTCCTCCCGTATTGCCTCCCGTCGGGCCTCTGGGATCCGATAGGGTTTTAACTTCACCCTTTCACCGGGCGGGGTAATGATGTCATGCTCTACCCCAGATGTTTGTCCCGGCAGCTCAGAGAATACCTCCTTGTTGCGAAGCACAAACTCCTTAACCTCCTGTTGTTGGGGTTGTGACAAGGTGGCTGCTATTCCAACCTCAGGAATCACGCAACCAGTTTGAGCTGGTGACCAAGTGTCTGCGACTAGGGACTCTCTATCCCTCCAGGCTTTCAACAGATTAACGTGATAGATCTGTTCGGGCTTTCGCCTTCCTGTTTGTCTGACCTTGTAATTCACTTCGCTCACTTTTTCCATTATCTCATAGGGGCCTTGCCATTTGGCAAGGAATTTACTTTCAACCGTAGGGACAAGTACCAGTATCCTATCCCCCGGGGAAAAGGTACGGGTCTTGGCTCCACGGTTGTACACTCTCTGCTGTGCTAACTGCGCTTGGGCCAAATGTTCCTTCACGATGGGCATTACCTGTGCAATTCGGTCTTGCATCAGGGCGACATGCTCAATCACACTCCTGTGGGGAGAACTCTCACTTTCCCAAGTTTCCTTGGCAATATCCAACAGCCCTCTTGGGTGTCTCCCATACAGTAACTCAAAGGGGGAGAATCCCGTAGAGGATTGGGGCACCTCCCTAATAGCAAACATCAAATAAGGAAGTAGACAGTCCCAATCCTTTCCATCTCTATCCACCACTTTCTTCAACATTTGTTTTAGGGTTTTGTTGAATCTTTCAACCAGCCCATCGGTTTGGGGGTGATACACAGATGTACGCAATTGCGTCACTTTGAACAATTTACACAGCTCTTTCATAACCCGGGACATAAAGGGTGTACCTTGGTCCGTAAGCAGTTCTTTACAAATACCCACCCGGCTAAAAACAAGAGATAGCTCTTTGGCTATGGTTTTGGCCGAGGTATTTCTGAGAGGGATCGCTTCTGGATAACGGGTGGCATAGTCCATTATAACCAATATGTACTGGTGCCCCCTAGCGGACTTGATTATAGGACCTACCAAATCCATTGCGATTCTCTCAAACGGGACCTCAATGATGGGTAGAGGGACCAGCGGGCTACGGAAATGTGGCATCGGGGCCGACCTCTGACACACAGGGCAGGAGGAACAATAATTTTCTATGTCCTTCATCACCCCAGGCCAATAGAATCTCTGTAATACCCTCTCTCGGGTTTTCTCTGTCCCCAGATGACCTCCAAGAATGTGCCCATGGGCCAACTCCAACACCAACTTCCTGTAAGGTTTGGGCACCACAAGCTGCTCAACGGTTTCTTCTGCCCTTTTTGCCACCCGATACAGTAGGTCCTTCTCTACGCTGAAGTATGGGTAAGTGCAGGTATTATCTGGGTTCACTAACTCGCCATCTATTTCCACTACGTTTTCCCGTGCCTTTATTAGGGCGGGGTCTTTTAACTGTTCTGTGGCAAAATTTTCTCTGTGAACCTCCAGATCAGAAAACTCCACAGACGGTAGGTTTTCGTCTGAGGAGGTGGGCTCCTCTCCAGTTTCTTGAGTCTCCCCTGCCAATACTGACAAGGGAAATTCTGGAGAGTCCTCACCACTCTCAGAGGAGTTCTGGCTATCACATTCCTGGTACATAGGGGCACCAGTGGGGGGCTCAGGATCATCCCACAGTTCCCAGAACTTCGGAAAATCCCTTCCCACAATGGCATCATGCGGTAATTGAGATACTAACCCCACTGGATGAGAGAGGGTACCTTTGGGGGTCTCGAAACACACTGTAGTCACTGGATACTCTCGGGTGTCCCCATGCACACAAATAACAGCTACCTTGCTATTCCCAGAGACCTCTGTTTTAACTAATTCAGCCTTTATCAGGGTCACAAGGCTACCTGAATCCAGCAATACCACAACATTTCTACCATTAACACACATTTTGCATAAATGTTTCTCAGTTCCTCGAATGGCAGTGCATGCGACTGTCGCACACAGCGACTGACGTCTGCCCGTCAGAAAGTCACACTGCATGGGTTCCTCCACAACCGGGCAATTGGCTGCAATATGTCCCGCTTGCCGGCAGCGGTAGCAAACGATCCTTCTTGCCGCCTCTTGAGCCGCTGATTTCCCAGGCTGTTCTCGCCAAACTTGGGGTAGAGCTCCCACCCTCTCACTCTCTCCACCCTCACCCCTTGGAATCCTCTTATCCGCCCCTGGGGATGGTCTGGTCTTAGGGTGGAAAGTCCGAGTGTCTCTGGAAGAGGCCGTCAGGTTCTCTGTAGCCAAGTATTTTTCCACTCGATCCACAAGACCATCGGCCGTCTCTGGGTCTCCATGGCTTACCCACTTTTGGATGGCAGTAGGAAGAGCTCTCAAAAACCGATCCATTACAACACGTTCCACAATCTTTGGTGCGGACAAAGTCTCTGGCTGTAGCCACTTTCTGCTCAGGTGAATGAGATCATACATTTGAGACCTGGGGGGTTTTCCAAGCTGGAAAGTCCAGTTATGCACACGCTGAGCCCGGACAGCCTGGGTGACACCCAGCCTTGCCAATATTTCAGCTTTTAGCATCACATAGTCTTTTGCTTGGTTAGGCTCTAGGTCATAGTAAGCTTTCTGCGATTCACCAGTTAACAGAGGAGCCACCAGTCCAGCCCACTGCTCCTCAGGCCACTTTTCTCTTTCAGCGGTCCTTTCAAATGTGGTCAAAAATACCTCTGGATCATCCTCTCCAGTCATTTTTGTCAATAAACGACTCACCCCAAAGGACGCAGTATTAGTGGGACGGCTTTCCTCACTGGTCTGCGGACGTTGCTGCATTACTGCTTCCATTTGTTGTAGTCTCTGCTCTAGCTTCTGTAACAGGTCTATGAAGCGGGCCTCAGATTGCTGCTGGGCTTGTTGCTGAGCTTCCAGACTCTGTTGGTGAGCTTGCTGCTGGGCTGCAAGGCTCCTTTGCAAACCTGCATTTGTCTGCTGTTGATTGGCATTTGCTAGAGCCAGCTGTTTCAGTATCTCCTCCATGCTGGCTTAAAAAAAAAACTGCCCGCATTCTCCACCAACTGTGAGGGGGTTAGCTCGGCAGCGGGTGTGTGTGACCCCCGGGATGGGCTCCCCACACAAAAACAGGCCCAGCAAACGGAGGTTGTGGTTTTCAAAATCAAAAAGGTGCGGTTTATTTTCTATTTACAGTGACAAAACACAGCAAAGCAAAAGAAACATAAATAAAATAAATCCTGGTCAACTTGACCTCTGAGTAAACATACAGGTTTCCTAACTAACAACTGGGATCAGCCTAGTGCTGTCCTAGTCCCTAAGTCCCTGGTTTTAAATGTCCAAGCAAATAGCCACACAGGCTTTTTCTCACCGCACAGGGGTTCACTCTCCCTAGACAGTCCACACAGGTCTGGTTCCAGGCATGAGCTAACATCTAATGAAGCTGGGAGTTCTTATAGAGGCCTAAATGAGCTGACAAGCTTCAGCTGGTCTCATCAACTCCCTGTCTGTACGACGCCCCACACTCTCCCTAGAGGTATGAGTCATCCATGAGCCCACTAGCCTTAGCTGGGCTTATACAACTCTCCACCTAGTTGTATAAGTCGGCGTAAAGCCTGAATCTGGGTGAAATATATCTACCCCCCTGGATGCAACCAGGTGACTTTACCTTCCTGCTGTCACACCATCTAAGGAATCTCTCTGTCTGTTCAGAGAGGATTTTGTCCAGATCCAGTCTAATGTCAATAATTCGTTTTAGCAGGCCAGGACCATGGTTTTGAGAATGTAGGTGGTACAATTTATCTAATTCAGTAGTGAGCCTGGTAATATCAATCATTCTCTGTTTTTTTCTTTCCGCCGCTATTTGGATAAGGTGTCCTCTAATCACCACCTTATGCGCAGCCCAAAGGACTGGGGGGAGACGTCGTCTGTGTTATTAGTGGCAAAATATTCAGTTAAATGTTTAGAAAACTGTGAAACTACGATAGGATCAGTTAGGAGAGACTCGTTTAGTCTCCAACCAGCCACTGAGGGTCTGAGGCCTATGTGGGAAATGTCTAAGGAGACCATCTGGTGGTCCGACCATGGGCATGATTGAATGGCTGCAGAGGTGGAGTTTGCTAGGAGTACGGGGGAGCAGAACAGATAATCTAACCTGGAGTAGATATCGTGGGGGTAGGAATAAAATGTGTACTCTCGGGCCACCACATTATGTGCCCTCCAGGAATCAACCAGACTGTGAGCGTGCAGCAGAGTTTTCACAGTTTTGGGGAAAGCATTGGAGGCGCCGCCAGTCCTACTTCTGTCGAGAGTCGAATGCGCCACCAAGTTGAAGTCCTCCCCCAGCAACAAATGCGGAGAGCCAAACCTGTCCAAGACCTGGAAAAAACTCCTGAAGAAGGTTGCCTGAGAGTAATTGGGGGCATATACATTAGCTATCGTGACCTTCTTCCCCTGTAATGAGCCCTGCAAGATAATAAATCTGCTAGCTGGGTCTCTATAGACATTCTCAACATCAAACATAAGGTTATTTTTATAAATATTGCCACCCCTCGGGACTTAGACCCAAATGTCGTAAAATATCCTGGGCCAAATAATCTATCAAAATAAATGGGATGATTATTAACGGAGAAGTGTGTCTCCTGTAATAGAATTGTATCCGCCTGCAGGCGTTTGTAGGCATTAAAAGCTTTTTTCCGCTTTTGTGGAGAATTAAATCCCCGGACATTATGGGAAATTAATCTAATGCCCATTCTGCATATAAGAGGGTTAATAGGCCCTTAACGCTGGGGGAGGGTCCCGAGAAGTCGGCTACCTCTGTCCACCGCCTCAACAGGGCGGGTACAGTCGGGTTGACCTGAGGAAAAACAAATATCACCCTGCATTTCGATAAAACATAAGCCTTAGGGGCAACTATATAGAATACAGCCAAAATATAGGAGACTGCAAAAATAGTCCTGCAACCTGAAACCATAAACCAGTTAAGAAAAAATAACAACAAAAAAAAACACATATGAACAGTCAGGGTCGGGAGGGGAAAGACCTTCCCGACAGAAGGCTACAGTAATAGCCAGTCCAGCACTCTTGACTTATTTAGGGTTTATACATACATACCTATATCTTGAATTATAAGTCAAATAACGAAAAAGAAAGAGAATAAGAAGACAAATCAAGTTAATAAATTTGAGTCTATGCTTCTATATTATAACTATAAAATTTCTAAATATAGTTCAGGACCTATTTCTTTACTTTATATCTTTCAAAAAAAATAAAAAATTAAATCTATACATTGTCCATAGTATATTAATTTAATAATATAATATATCTTCAGCAAGACCATATTCATTCCTTCATACAATCTTATTTTATCTATCTAAATTCCTTAATCTCTTTTTTACTTATTTACTTACCTATTCTCATCTCCCCCTGTTATTCCCCACTTATCCCAAGTTCTCCCCAATAGTGATGAGCCGAACACCCCCGGGTTCGGTTCGCACCAGAACCCGCGAACGGACCGAAAGTTCGCACGAACTTTAGAACCCTATTAAATACAATGGATGCGAACGTTCGAAATCTAAAGTGCTAATTAAAACGACTATTATGCATGGTATTGTCCTAAAAAGGGTTTGGGAACCCAGGAGGGGCGGTGCGTCCATAGAGGGCGCCGGAGCGCCGCCCCCTCTCGCTCCCGCACCGCCACTGAAAGACAATACACAGATTCATGCATTGCATGAATCTATGTATTGTCACCGCTGCCGCGCTGCCCACTATACATATGGCCGGCCTCCTGGTGAGCACCGGCCATATGAATTAGAGCGGCGGCCGGCGGTAGGTGTAACTTGGAAGTGCCTATCAGAGCCAGCGGCTCTGATAGGCTTTCCGAATACAGCTCTCACGCTGTATTCGGCTTCCAAAAACTCCTCCCAGGTACGCACGGGGGTGCGTTCCTGGAAGAAGACTGTGTGGAGGTTTCAGCCAATCAGGTTCACCGGATCTGGTTACCGGTAACCTGATTGGCTGAAGCGACATCGAGGGCGGAAGAACACATCGAGGACGGCGCGGACCGAGGAAGGTAAGTGCAGGGCTGGGGGGGGGACAGGCTGCATTTGGGGGACAAACTGGCTAAATATGGGGCACAAACTGGCTGAATATGGGGGACAAACTGGCTAAATATGGGGGGAACTGGCTGAATATGGGGGACAAACTGGCTGAATATGGGGGGAACTGGCTGAATATGGGGACAAACTGGCTGCATTTGGGGGGAACTGGCTGTATATGGGGGACAAACTGGCTGAATATGGGGGCACACTGGTTGTAATATGGGGGACAAACTGGCTGTATTTGGGGGGAACTGGCTGTATATGGGGACAAACTGGCTGAATATGGGGGGAACTGGCTGTATATGGGGACAAACTGGCTGAATATGGGGGGAACTGGCTGAATATGGGGGACAAACTGGCTGAATATGAGGGGAACTGGCTGTATATGGGGGACAAACTGGCTGAATATGGGGGGAACTGGCTGTATATGGGGGACACGCTGGCTGCATTTGGGGGGAACTGGCTGTATATGGGGGACAAACTGGCTGCATTTGGGGGGAACTGGCTGTATATGGGGGACAAACTGGCTGCATTTGGGGGGAACTGGCTGTATATGGGGACAAACTGGCTGTATATGGGGGCACACTGGCTATATATATGGGGACACACTGGCTGTATATGGGGGCACACTGGCTATATATATGGGGACAAACTGGCTGTATATGGGGGCACACTGGCTATATATATGGGGACACTGGCTATATATATGGGGACAAACTGGCTGTATATGGGGGCACACTGGCTATATATATATATATATATGGGGGCACACTGGCTGTATATGGGGGCACACTGGCTGTATATGGGGGCACACTGGCTGTATATATATGGGGGCACACTGGCTGTATATGGAAACAAACTGGCTGTATTTGAGGGGGCAAACTGGTGGCGTTTGGGCACAGTGGCTGCGTTTAATGGGCACAGTGGCGGCAATTGATTTTTTTTTTCTTCAGTTTGTTTGCGCCCCCCCAAAAATTTTGAGCACCAGCCGCCACTGGAACCCGGGTTCTGCACCAGGGGACATGTATCAATGCAAAAAGAAGTTTTAAAAACGGCCGTTTTTCTGGAGCAGTCATTTTAATGATGCATAAAGTGAAAAAAAAAAAGTCAAATATTCCTTTAAATATTGTACCTGGGGGGTGTCTAAAGTATGCCTGTGAAGTGCCACGTGTTTCCCATGTTTAGAACTGTCCCTGCACAAAATTACATTTCTAAAGGAAAAAAAGCCATTTAAAACTGCTTGCGGCTTTAATGTAATGTCTGGTCCCGGTAATCTGGATGAAAATCTTTAAGAAAAATGGTATAGCTACCCCATCACACACCCCCCCCCCCTACCCCAGCCCATTACCAGCCCCTTTGGGTCTTGTATGGATATTAAGGGGAACCCCGCACACAAAATAAAAAAGGCCCTATATACTCTTAACAGCCGTATACAGGCGGTGCATACAAGACAGGGACTGTAGGTTTGTTCTTATGTAGAATCTGTTTGTAATTTTGAACAGGTACATTGTTTAAGTGTAGCTCCAGGCAAAAAATCTATTTTTAAGCTTTTTGGAAAACATAGGGAAGGGTTATCACCCCTGTAACATTTGTTTTGCTGTCTGTGCAGTGTGCACCTGTTCAGAACAGTTCACCTCACTTTCCGTCCTAATGACAAATGTTTTTTGAAAATTTGGTTTTTTTATTGAAACAAGAATTGGTGATAAAGCATCAGTGGAGAGGAGACACTTTTTTTCCCATATTAACTCTTACGGGAGAGAATTTGCCTTCCTAGGGGTAGATTTCCTCTCACTTCCTGTTGTATCCTTCCGTTTGCAAGGAGGAGTCATTTGTAAGTTGGATGTTTGAAAGTAGGGGTCTGCCGTATATACTCAGCTGAAATTTGCCCCTTACATGTTGGTGTTGCCACAACACTGTGAGCCCTCACAGTTACTCTTGGTGGGCGCATGAATGGGCCCTGCTGTGAATTATTAGATCAAGAATTGTAATTGCATGCCCCTGTTGAACAGGGGCTGAAAAATTGGGCCTTTGGTTGTGGTGGTGGTGTTGACACAACACTGTAAGGCCTCACAGTTAGTCTTGGTGGGCGCAGGAATGGGCCCTGCTGTGAATTATTAGATCAAGAATTGTAATTACATGCCCCTGTTAAACAGGGGCAGAAAAATTGGGCCTTAGGCACTGGTGCCACAACACTGCAACCCCTCACAGATACTGTACTTGGAGCACAGCAATGAGCCCTGTTGCAAAGTATTGCATCAAAAATTTTAATTACACGCCCCTGTTAAACAGGGGCTGAAAAATTGGGCCTTAGCCACTGGTGCTGGTGCCACGACACTGCAACCTCTCCCAGATACTCTGCAGAAGGTCAATCGTATGACGAGACACATAGTTAGGTAGGGCCCTAAAGAAGAATAAAAGTTTGGGGAGTACGGACATCTTCACCGCCTGGATCCTGCCCAAGAAGGTGATATGGTATGGGCCCCAAGTGTGTAATAGTTGTTTAATGCGTACAAAAGCGGGCGGGTAATTGGTGAGGTATATTTTATGAAGCGAGGGGGCCAACTATATCCCCAAATATGACAATGTCTGTGCTTCTATATTGAAGTCAAAGTTATTTTGGAGAGAGGTAATAATGTGCTGGGGAAGATTTATGGGGAGGGCGGAGCATTTAGAGAGGTTAACCCCTAGGCCCGAAATGTCCTGGAATGTGCCTAAGGAGGATAAAAGATTGGGGATCGAGACAATTGGGTCAGATAGGAATAAAAGGACGTCATCCGCATATAAGCTAAGTTTAAACTCCTGATCCCCTTTATTGTATCCCTTAATATTGGGGTCTAAGCTGATTGACCGGGCCAGGGGTTCGATGGCGAGGGCGAACAGAAGAGGGGATAATGGGCAACCCTGTCTAGTACCCCTACCTAGTGTGAAATAGTCAGAGTTACATCCTGGGAGTTTAATACGGGTGCGCGGGGAGTTATAAAGTGCTCTAAATCCGTAGACAAAGGCCCCCGAGAAGCCAAATTTTGCTCCAGGTACGGCCACAGAACGCTATCAAAAGCCTTGTGGATATCTAGGCCAAGGAATAGCACCCTGCGAGCGTGTAAGTCAGCGTCCTGAATGATGTTAGGGGCCAGCCTAATGTTGTCTGTAATTTGTCTAGAAGGGATGAAGCCAGTCTGATTAGGGGAAATTAGGGTAGTAATAATGTTCGAAAGTCTGTCCGCCAGAATACGACCAAAGATCTTCAGATCATTATTGATGACCGAAATCGGTCTATAGTTCTGAGGTAGGGAGTGGTCCTTGTTGGGTTTTGGGATCAGGGACATATTTGCAAGAAGCATGTCATCGGGGAAAACATTGCCTTCTAGAACATGGTTGAAGAGTGATTTTAGGTGAGGGATTAAAGTGTCCTTGAATTTCTTATAGTATGGGGCTGAGTACCCATCAGGGCACGGGGTTTTGGACGGTTTCAATGACTTGATAACTGTCAGGATTTCAAGTTCTGAGCAAGGGGCATTTAACTCTTGTAAGTGTTCTGGGGTCAGGGCAGGAAGAGGTAAATCATCCAACCATGATATAAGGGTAGGGTCTTGGGGGGAGGAAGGAGGGGAAAGAAGTTCTGCGTAATAATTAGAAAATATTTTTAAAACCTCCGTAGGGTGATAAACCAAATTGCCGCTAGGATTTCTCAATTTGTATGTGTGCGGGGGTTGTAGCGATTGATTTAACTTTCAGGCGAACATGGTTGAGGCTGAATTACTGTGCAACAGGAACTTGGCCTTAGACCATCTAAGGAATCTCTCTGTCTGTTCAGAGAGGATTTTGTCCAGATCCAGTCTAATGTCAATAATTCGTTTTAGCAGGCCAGGACCATGGTTTTGAGAATGTAGGTGGTACAATTTATCTAATTCAGTAGTGAGCCTGGTAATATCAATCATTCTCTGTTTTTTTCTTTCCGCCGCTATTTGGATAAGGTGTCCTCTAATCACCACCTTATGCGCAGCCCAAAGGACTGGGGGGGAGACGTCGTCTGTGTTATTAGTGGCAAAATATTCAGTTAAATGTTTAGAAAACTGTGAAACTACGATAGGATCAGTTAGGAGAGACTCGTTTAGTCTCCAACCAGCCACTGAGGGTCTGAGGCCTATGTGGGAAATGTCTAAGGAGACCATCTGGTGGTCCGACCATGGGCATGATTGAATGGCTGCAGAGGTGGAGTTTGCTAGGAGTACGGGGGAGCAGAACAGATAATCTAACCTGGAGTAGATATCGTGGGGGTAGGAATAAAATGTGTACTCTCGGGCCCCCACATTATGTGCCCTCCAGGAATCAACCAGACTGTGAGCGTGCAGCAGAGTTTTCACAGTTTTGGGGAAAGCATTGGAGGCGCCGCCAGTCCTACTTCTGTCGAGAGTCGAATGCGCCACCAAGCTGAAGTCCTCCCCCAACAACAAATGCGGAGAGCCAAACCTGTCCAAGACCTGGAAAAAACTCCTGAAGAAGGTTGCCTGAGAGTCATTGGGGGCATATACATTAGCTATTGTGACCTTCTTCCCCTGTAATGAGCCCTGCAAGATAATAAATCTGCTAGCTGGGTCTCTATAGACATTCTCAACATCAAACATAAGGTTCTTTTTATAAATATTGCCACCCCTCGGGACCTAGACCCAAATGTCGTAAAATATCCTGGGCCAAATAATCTATCAAAATAAATGGGATGATTATTAACGGAGAAGTGTGTCTCCTGTAATAGAATTGTATCCGCCTGCAGGCGTTTGTAGGCATTAAAAGCTTTTTTCCGCTTTTGTGGAGAATTAAATCCCCGGACATTATGGGAAATTAATCTAATGCCCATTCTGCATATAAGAGGGTTAATAGGCCCTTAACGCTGGGGGAGGGTCCCGAGAAGTCGGCTACCTCTGTCCACCGCCTCAACAGGGCGGGTACAGTCGGGTTGACCTGAGGAAAAACAAATATCACCCTGCATTTCGATAAAACATAAGCCTTAGGGGCAACTATATAGAATACAGCCAAAATATAGGAGACTGCAAAAATAGTCCTGCAACCTGAAACCATAAACCAGTTAAGAAAAAATAACAACAAAAAAAAACACATATGAACAGTCAGGGTCGGGAGGGGAAAGACCTTCCCGACAGAAGGCTACAGTAATAGCCAGTCCAGCACTCTTGACTTATTTAGGGTTTATACATACATACCTATATCTTGAATTATAAGTCAAATAACGAAAAAGAAAGAGAATAAGAAGACAAATCAAGTTAATAAATTTGAGTCTATGCTTCTATATTATAACTATAAAATTTCTAAATATAGTTCAGGACCTATTTCTTTACTTTATATCTTTCAAAAAAAATAAAAAATTAAATCTATACATTGTCCATAGTATATTAATTTAATAATATAATATATCTTCAGCAAGACCATATTCATTCCTTCATACAATCTTATTTTATCTATCTAAATTCCTTAATCTCTTTTTTACTTATTTACTTACCTATTCTCATCTCCCCCTGTTATTCCCCACTTATCCCAAGTTCTCCCCAATAGCGATGAGCCAAACACCCCCGGGTTCGGTTCGCACCAGAACCCACGAACGGACCGAAAGTTCGCACGAATTTTAGAACCCTATTAAATACAATGGATGCGAACGTTCGAAATCTAAAGTGCTAATTAAAATGACTATTATGCATGGTATTGTCCTAAAAAGGGTTTGGGAACCCGGCAGTGGCGGTGCGTCCATAGAGGGCGCCGGAGCGCCGCCCCCTCTCGCTCCCGCACCGCCACTGAAAGACAATACACAGATTCATGCTTTGCATGAATCTATGTATTGTCACCGCTGCCGCGCTGCCCACTATACATATGGCCGGCCTCCTGGTGAGCGCCGGCCATATGAATTAGAGCGGCGGCTGGCGGTAGGTGTAACTTGGAAGTGCTTATCAGAGCCAGCGGCTCTGATAGGCTTTCCGAATACAGCTCTCACGCTGTATTCGGCTTCCAAAAACTCCTCCCAGGTACGCACGGGGGTGCGTTCCTGGAAGAAGACTGTGTGGAGGTTTCAGCCAATCAGGTTCACCGGATCTGGTTACCGGTATCCTGATTGGCTGAAGCGACATCGAGGGCGGAAGAACACATCGAGGACGGCGCGGACCGAGGAAGGTAAGTGCAGGGCTGGGGGGGGGGACAGGCTGAATATGGGGCACAAACTGGCTGAATATGGGGGACAAACTGGCTGAATATGGGGGGAACTGGCTGAATATGGGGGACAAACTGGCTGAATATGGGGGGAACTGGCTGAATATGGGGACAAACTGGCTGCATTTGGGGGGAACTGGCTGTATATGGGGGACAAACTGGCTGAATATGGGGGCACACTGGTTGTATTATGGGGGACAAACTGGCTGTATTTGGGGGGAATAAAAATAAAAAAGGCCCTATATACTCTGAACAGCCGTATACAGGCGGTGCATACAAGACAGGGACTGTAGGTTTGTTCTTATGTAGAATCTGTTTGTAATTTTGAACAGGTACATTGTTTAAGTGTAGCTCCAGGCAAAAAATCTATTTTTAAGCTTTTTGGAAAACATAGGGAAGGGTTATCACCCCTGTAACATTTGTTTTGCTGTCTGTGCAGTGTGCACCTGTTCAGAACAGTTCACCTCACTTTCCGTCCTAATGACAAATGTTTTTTGAAAATTTGGGTTTTTTATTGAAACAAGAATTGGTGATAAAGCATCAGTGGAGAGGAGACACTTTTTTTCCCATATTAACTCTTACGGGAGAGAATTTGCCTTCCTAGGGGTAGATTTCCTCTCACTTCCTGTTGTATCCTTCCGTTTGCAAGGAGGAGTCGTTTGTAAGTTGGATGTTTGAAAGTAGGGGCCTGCCGTATATACTCAGCTGAAATTTGCCCCTTACATGTTGGTGTTGCCACAACACTGTGAGCCCTCACAGTTACTCTTGGTGGGCGCATGAATGGGCCCTGCTGTGAATTATTAGATCAAGAATTGTAATTGCATGCCCCTGTTGAGCAGGGGCTGAAAAATTGGGCCTTTGGTTGTGGTGGTGGTGTTGACACAACACTGTAAGGCCTCACAGTTAGTCTTGGTGGGCGCAGGAATGGGCCCTGCTGTGAATTATTAGATCAAGAATTGTAATTACATGCCCCTGTTAAACAGGGGCAGAAAAATTGGGCCTTAGGCACTGGTGCCACAACACTGCAACCCCTCACAGATACTGTACTTGGAGCACAGCAATGAGCCCTGTTGCAAAGTATTGCATCAAAAATTTTAATTACACGCCCCTGTTAAACAGGGGCTGAAAAATTGGGCCTTAGCCACTGGTGCTGGTGCCACGACACTGCAACCTCTCCCAGATACTCTAGTTGGAGTGCAGGAATGAGCCCTGCTGCAAAGCATTGCATAAAAAATTGTAATTACATGCCCCTGTTAAACAGGGGCATAAAAATTGGGCCTTAGGCACTGGTGCCACAACACTGCAACCCCTCACAGATACTGTACTTGGAGCACAGCAATGAGCCCTGTTGCAAAGTATTGCATCAAAAATTGTAATTAAACACCCCTGTTAAACAGGGGCTGAAATATTGGGCCTTAGCCACTGGTGCTGGTGCCACGACACTGCAACCACTCCCAGATACTCTAGTTGGAGTGCAGGAATGAGCCCTGCTGCAAAGCATTGCATAAAAAATTGTAATAACACACCCCTGTTAAACAGGGGCTGAAAAATTGGGCCTTAGCCACTAGTGGCGGCACCCAGAAACAAAAATGTTCTTCCAAGCTATAATCATCAATCAGATCATTGAGGAGGAGGAGGATAGTCAGTCAACATAACAGGACAGTCTCTCAGCATCAGCATCAGTCTTGAAGGGATGTGACATTTGAAAAAAAATTAGGCTGTTATATCAGCTTCAGGTGTTTGGTAGCTGGTGGTGATCCAAGACTGGTTCATCTTTATAAAGGTCAGTCAATCAACAGAGTCGGTGGACAGGCGCACCCTGTGATCCGTGACAAATCCTCCAGCAGCACTGAATGTGCGTTCTGAAAGAACGCTGGATGCAGGACAGGCCAGTAGCTCAATTGCATACTGTGCAAGCTCTGGCCAGTGATCCATCCTCAAGACCCAGTAAGCCAGAGGATTTTTGGTGGGGAAGGTGTCCAAGTCTGACCTTGCCCCTAGGTATTCCTGCACCATGTATATCAGACGCTGGCGATGTTTGCTGGAACCGATCATACCTTGGGGCTGCGGACTAAAGAATTGTCTGAACGCATCGGTCAGACGGCCACCTTCCCCACCGCTCCTTCTTTGACTGACCGAAGCCTCAGCAACATGTTGTCCAGGACCAGGAGTTTGTAACCTCCCAGTCTCTGGGAACGAGTTGCACAGACCTTTCTGCAAGGCCTCCCGGAGTTGTCTCATCCTCTGCTCCCTCTGCGACGGTAAGATAAGGTCCGCAACCTTACCCTTGTACCGTGGATCAAGGAGAGTGGCCAGCCAGTAATGGTCCCTCTCCTTGATCCGAAGAATACGAGGATCCTTCCGCAGACTTTGCAGGATCAGGGAGGCCATGCAGCGTAGTTTAGCTGAGGCATTTGGTCCGGAGTCCTCTGGGTCACTAAGGACGACATGATCCGCAGCCACCTCCTCCCAGCCACGTACAAGTCAACTGGTTTCTTGGGACTGTAAATCATCCCTAAAAGACTGCTGCTGATAATGCTGAGTGCCAGGCTCCACCTCCATGCTGACACAATCCTCCTCCTCCTCCTCCTCTTCTTCCTGTGCAATGGGTGGGACAGAAGGAACACTGTCTGGGTAAAGGGGGCCTTGAGAGGCAAGGAAGTCCTCCTCTTCCTGCCTCTGTTCTGCCTCAAGTGCCCTGTCCATTATTCCATGCAGCGTATGTTCCAACAGGTGGAAAAGAGGTACAGTGTCACTGATGCATGCACTGTCACTGCTCACCATCCTCGTGGCCTCCTCAAATGGTGCCAGGACAGTGCATGCATCCCTGATCATGCCCCACTGGTGTGGTGAAAAAAACCCGAGCTCCCCTGACCCTGTCCTGGTGCCGTAGTCGCACAAGTATTTATTGATGGCCCTCTGCTGCGTGTGCAGCCGCTGCAGCATGGCCAACGTTGAGTTCCACCTGGTGGGCATGTCACATATAAGGCGGTTCTTGGGCAGGTTCAACTCCTTTTGCAGCTCAGCCAGGCGAGCACTGGCATTATAAGATCTGCGGAAATGCACACAGACTTTCCTGGCCTGCCTCAGGACATCCTGTAAGCCCGGGTACCTGCCCAAGAACCGCTGCACCACCAGGTTAAGGACGTGAGCCACACAGGGCACATGGGTCAGTTGTCCCTGTCGGAGAGCGGAGAGGAGGTTGGTGCCATTGTCGCAAACTACCATTCCTGGCTTAAGCTGGCGTGGCGTCAACCACCTCTCGGCCTGCCCCTGCAGAGCAGACAGAACCTCTGCCCCAGTGTGGCTCCTGTCCCCCAAACACACCAGCGCAAGCACGGCATGGCATCTTTTTGCCTGCGTACTTGCGTAGCCCCTTGAACGCCTACGGAGCACCGCTGGTTCCGAGGACAAAGCACAGGAAGAGGCTACGGAGGAAGAAGAAGAGGAGGGGGTGGAGGACAGAGGTGTGTCACAACAAGTAGTAGCATTTTGGAGGCGTGGCGGTGGAACAACCTCCAACACTACTGCACCTTGTCCTGCATCCTTCCCAGCTGCCAAAAGAGTGACCCAATGGGCCGTGAAAGAAAGGTAACGTCCCTGTCCATGCCTGCTGGACCATGAGTCAGCGGTAATATGCACCTTACCGCTGACCGCCCTGTCCAGCAAGGCCAAGACATTGCCTTCCACATGCCGGTAGAGAGCCGGAATCGCCTTCCGTGAGAAAAAGTGGCGTTTGGGAACCTGTCACTGAGGAACCGCACATTGCACAAACTCACGGAAGGGGGCCGAGTCTACCAACTGAAAAGGCAGCAGTTGAAGCGCTAGCAATTTAGCCAAGCTAGCATTCAACCGCTGGGCATGTGGATGTCTGGGAGTGAACTTCTTTCGACGGTCCAGCAGCTGGGGCAGGGAAATTTGCCTGCTAGAATCGGACGTCAGTGTACTGCTAGCAGAGTGCCCGCAAGTACTTGGCTGTGACACACCTAATTCTACACCTTCATTCCTCTCAGAGCAGGTTTCAGAGAGGACTGAAGGTATAGTGGGGTTGGAGATCCCAGCTGATGTGGTGCAAGAAGAGGTCAGCTTTGTTCTTTGGTGTGGGTCTTTAAGGTAGGCTTGCCAACGAGGTCAACATATGTCTGGTCAAGCATGTGGTGCCCAAGCGGGTGATGTTTTGGCCACGCGATATACGCTTGAGACATATGTTGCAAACAGCAACTGTGCGATCTGATGCACTCGACTCAAAAAAGGCCCACACCAAAGAACTTTTTGAATAACGGGCAGAGGCAGCGCCCTGCACAGGCGGAGCTCTGCGGTGTGATTCCGTCGGTGTGCTGCCCTTACGCTGGCCCCCCGAGGGCATCCTGCCTCGTTGGAGATGTGCCTCCTCCTCATCCTCCTCCTCCTCCTCCTCTCTCCTATTAGGCACCCACGTGGAGTCAGTGATCTCATCATCCCCTCCCTCCTCATCACTGGAGCCAATCTGGCAGTATGCTGCAGCTGCTGGAACATGACTGCCAGATTGGTGTCCTTCTTGAGCATCCCCTCTCTCTGCTCTCACGCTACTGCCTTCCTCTAGCTGGGTATCATCATCAGACCCTTCGAAACGCTGGGCATCCTCCTGGAGCATGTACCCAACACTGTGCTCAAACAGTTCGGGGGACTCCTCAGGAGGACATGGTTGGTCTAGGGAAGGAGTGACTGATGATGACATTGATACCAGGGAAGAGGACGCTTTGGCAGCTGCTTTGCCAGTACCCTGAGCCTGGGTGAGAGAGGATGAGGAGGATGAGAAGGGCTTGGTCATCCACTCTACCAAGTCTTCGGCATGATGCGGCTCAACACGTCCAGCTGCCGAAAAGAATGACAAGCGTGTCCCATGGCCACGTGCTGATGGCGATGCACCGCGTCCACGACCAGCACTATTGTCTCTAGACACAGAGCCTGCTTGCCCTCTTTTATTGGCTCCTGACTGTCTGCCTCTCCTTGTTTGCCTTCCAGACATTCTAATGGCCTGCAGGGAAATGGGAAAAGCAGCAATACAGGCTAAGTTAAGGTGTAATATGGTCAGGAGGCACACTCCGCCCGCTGTAAGTGCCGCAAAATCCTGTTGGTGTAACACACCAGGAAAAAGCAGCAATACAGGCTAAGTTAAGGTGTAATATGGTCAGGAGGTACACTGCGCCCGCTGTAAGTGCCGCAAAATCCTGTTGGTGTAACACACCAGGAAAAAGCAGCAATACAGGCTAAGTTAAGGTGTAATATGGTCAGGAGGCACACTCCGCCCGCTGTAAGTGCCGCAAAATCCTGTTGGTGTAACACACCAGGAAAAAGCAGCAATACAGGCTAAGTTAAGGTGTAATATGGTCAGGAGGCACACTCCGCCCGCTGTAAGTGCCGCAAAATCCTGTTGGTGTAACACACCAGGAAAAAGCAGCAATACAGGCTAAGTTAAGGTGTAATATGGTCAGGAGGTACACTCCGCCCGCTGTAAGTGCCGCAAAATCCTGTTGGTGTAACACACCAGGAAAAAGCAGCAATACAGGCTAAGTTAAGGTGTAATATGGTCAGGAGGCACACTCCGCCCGCTGTAAGTGCCGCAAAATCCTGTTGGTGTAACACACCAGGAAAAAGCAGCAATACAGGCTAAGTTAAGATGTAATATGGTCAGGAGGCACACTCCGCCCGCTGTAAGTGCCGCAAAATCCTGTTGGTGTAACACACCAGGAAAAAGCAGCAATACGGGCTAACTTCAGGTGTATAATGTGCAGGAGGCTTAGCAACAATGACACTGACACTGTCCCCTGCCTATCCTTCTCTCTCCCTGCACACAAGGTTTATCAAAGTATATGACACTGACACTCTCCTCCCTGCCTATCCTTCTCTCTCCCTGCACACAAGGTTTATCAAAGTATATGACACTGATACTCTCCCTGCCTATCCTTCTCTCTCCCTACACACAAGGTTTAGCAAAGAATATGACACTGACACTCTCCCTGCCTATCCTTCTCTGTCCCTACACACAAGGTTTAGCAAAGAATAGATTTGACAAGATTTGACACTGTCCCTGCCTATCCTTCACTTTCCCTGCTCCGGAAAACACTACACGAGGCCGCCGCACTGGCGGCCTTTTATAGTGTGGGGCGTGTACTAAACCCCCTCAGCTATAATTGGCCACAGGCATCCTGCCTGTGGCCAATCATTGCTCTCCTCGCTGCCGGCGCTGTGATTGGCCAAGCATGCAGGGTCACAGTGCATGCTTGGCCAATCACAGTGCCGGGATTACACTGCGATGGCGCACTGTATTGTGGGCCGTTCGCGTCACTCGAATTTGGCGCGAACGGCCCAAATCGTTCGTTGTTCGCCGAATGCGCGAACAGCCGATGTTCGAGTCGAACCTATGTTCGACTCGAACACCGAGCTCATCCCTACTCCCCAATATCCCTACACCCATTTCCCATTCCCTTCAATCTCCATAATCCACCCTCTCAAAAAAAAAAAAAAAAGAGGAGACAGAGAAAAAAAAAAAAAAGAGGGACAGGACTACTCAATACAATTAAAATTTGAGGAAATCGAAGTTCGGAGCCGGAGGTTGAACCTCAGGTTTAGAGGGATTTCGGAAGAAATTGAGGGAGTCTCATTATACACAACAGTTTTATCAATATGTAAACAATTGGGAGTAGAGACTGCCCCAAAAGAAATTGAATTTGATAGACTGCATAGAGCACTAGGGCCCCAGTCTTTGAACCTAGAAAGAGATGTTATTGGACGATTCCATCGCTATACCCACAAAGAACAGGTTAGTCGTAAAGTATGGCAAGTCGGGACGATAATGTTTGAGGGAATGTCAATTAAAATCTTACCCGATCTTTCTCGGGCAACTCTACAAGGGCGATATTAACACCGATTTTGGAAAAGATTAAATCTGCAGGGGGGGTCATATACTTGGGGATACCCAATAGCACTCTTCGTAAAGAAGGGACCCCTTTCATTTTTACTCTCCCAACTGTCTGAATTACCAGAGTTATTCAATTTTCTGGGAGTAGAGGGATGTGAGGTCCCAGATTGGTTACATCCAATTGACAGAAGACAACGCAGAAGAGGATCCCAAACAAGAAAATTGGGCGCTTTGACACAGATAAGTGGGGGACAACAAACTTTAGAGACTTCAGGGAAAGGCATTAGAGAACTGTAATATTAATATGAATAGAACTACATAAACTACTTTAATACCCCCAGTTTATCTCTCTCTATTTCTGAAATACATAAAGAGTTGTATCCAGAGCCTAACCCCAGGGGGTCGCTCTCCTCCCCTTTTTTTTCCCCCTTTTTCTCGCCTTTCTTTTTTGAGAATTTTTCCGGGACTTAGAAGAACAGGGCCACTCGTGAAGCAAAGAGTACCCTGGATGAAATGAGGATTAATAAACTATGCGCCGACCATCTCTCACTAAAATACTTCCCTGCCCCCCACTGGCCCTTATGATACTAAAGTGTCCCTTTTCTTTTTTTTTTTCCCCCTATTACACTAACTGGACTTTGATTCTCCTCCAAAGTTAGAGTGTTTTTCTACGGGAGAAGCCCCCTGAGATTCTATGAACTGTCTGACTGAATCTATGCAAAATCCTTTTTTTTTTTTTTTTTTTTCATCCTTTGTATTGTGTGTAGTGGTTACTGATGATTTAGATGGGAGGTTTAGCTCTTTTTTTTTTTTCATTGTTTTTTTTTTATTGAAAAAACAGGTACGATATTTAAAGGAATATTTCACTTTTTTTTTTCACTTTAAGCATCATTAAAATCACTGCTCCCGAAAAAATGGCAGTTTTTAAAACTTTTTTTGCATTGATACATGTCCCCTGGGGCAGGACACGGGTCTCCAAACCCTTTTTAGGACAATAACTTACATATTAGTCTTGATAATTAGCACTTTTGATTTTGAACGTTCGAGTCCCATTGTATTTAATAGGGTTCTAAAGTTTGCCTGGTCTGATGAGTCTCGATTTCAGCCGCGACATTCAGATTGTAGGGTCAGAATTTGGTGTAAACATGAAAGCATGGATGCATCATGCCTTGTAATAATGGTTCAGGCTGGTGGTGTAATGGTGTGGGGGATATATTCTTGGCATACTTTGGACCCCCTTAGTACCAATTGAGCATCGTTTAAACGCCACGACCTACCTGAGTATTGTTGCTGACCATGTCCATCCCTTTATGACTACAATGTACCCATCTTCTGATGGCTCCTTCCAGCAGGATAATGCACAAAGCTCAAATCATCTCACCACTGGTTTCCTGAACATGACAATGAGGTCACTGTAATCCAATGGCCTCCACAGTCACCAGATCTCAACCCAATAGAGCACCTTTAGGATGTGGTAGAATCTAGGATGTGCAGCCGACAAATCTGCAGCAACTGCGTGATGCTATCATGTCAACATGGACCAAAATCTCTGAGGAATGTTTCCAACACCTTGTTAAATCTATGCCATGAAGAATGAAGGCAACTAATTGGTTCCTTGTGCTGCTTCCCCCTCTTCTAGTCTAAGTACTGTTGCAGAGGGCGAAGCAAGAGGCTGATAATCAGTTATATTCAGGTACTTACATTGCTCTTATTAAAAAAAAAAAAACATTAAATGATTTATTAATGAATAAAAAGCTGCATTAAATTGTGTCGTTTTTATATTTCTGGTGTTCAGCTTTAAAAAAAAAAAAGATGGTGGTATGGTTACATTAGTATTTTATAAATAAATAAAACATTTGCAACAACAATTTTCAAGTGTTACAAGCTCTGGGCATCTTTGGCCTCTGGTTTAAAATAATTCTTAGCCCACTTCCAGCCTGTAATGATTCAAGGGATGTTTGGCTGACAGTTTTTTTAAGGCTTGGACACATATTGCCTCCAGAGCCTGCGCTTTAAATGTTACTCACTAGACTGTCATCAGCATTGAGTTCAGCTTATGGCAGTTTATTCAGAGAAAAAATGCTTGGCTAAACACACAAGTCTATTGAGCCATATTGCTCTATACTCCTTCCATCCCCTAGGGTGCGCTCTACAGGCATTAGGAATGTGTGCAGAATAACAAACTGTAGCAATTCGCTATTGGATGCAGAAAGCCGAAATTCTTGTTTCCTGGGAGCTACTGTAGCTCCATTCCCCTTAGTCTTGAGGTCTCTTTTCCTTTTACAAAGCACCAATGTTACAGGCTAAGTTTTTTAAAATGTATTAGTTGACAAATA
The DNA here is from genome assembly GCA_029206835.1 of Rana muscosa. Lineage (NCBI taxonomy): Eukaryota > Metazoa > Chordata > Amphibia > Anura > Ranidae > Rana > Rana muscosa. The sequence continues at coordinate 232,598,903 of CM055123.1, read as the reverse complement.
TTTTAAAAAATAAAGAAGAATCTGTCTCTGCTATACACACCTCCACTCGCTGTCCCTCACCAACCAACATTGTGGTCCACAATGGTGGCCTAATGCCAAGGCTAGATATGATCTAACAGCATCAAACGGTGAAAAGGACTGTTCCTAAAGTGTATGCATAGCTATTATTTTTTTTTTTTTAGTTTTGGTTGAGTATGGAATGGCTAAATCTCCTGCCATTTCATCCTTTGCTCAGTAGTTAGAAATTAACTTGCCATACTGTAATATTAACCACTTGAAGACCAGGCCCATTCTTTCAATTTTTGTTTACACGTCTAAATCTGTATTTTTTTCTAGAAAATTACTTATAACTCCCAAACATTATATATATATATATATATATATATATATATATATATATATATATATAAATTTAGCAGATACTCTGGGGAATAAAATGGCGATTGTTGCAATTTTTTTTTATGTCACACGGTACTTGTGCAGCGTTTTTTTAAACAAAATTTTTTGGGAAAAAATACAGTTTAATAAATAAAAATAAAAGAAACACAATATATACTCCAATTTTTTCAAATAATATGAAAGATCATGTTATGCCGAGTAAATAGATACCTAACTTGCCATGCTTTAAAATTGGGCATGCTCGTTGAATGGCGACAAATTCCGGAACTTAGAAATCTCCATAAGTGGCGGTTTAATTTTTTTTTTTTTACAGATTACCTGTTTAGAGTTACAGAGGAGATCTAGCACCAGAATTATGCTCTAGCTCTAACGATCATGGCGATACCTCACATGTGTGGTGAGAACACCATTTACATTTGCACGCGTGACTTACGTATGCGTTCGCTTCTGCGCGCGAGCCTGGAGGGATGGGGGTGCTTTAATTTATATTTTATTTTTTAACACTGTCCCTTTATTTTTATTTTATGATTACTTTTAATCCTAATACAAGGAATGTAAACATCCCTTGTAATATAAATAAAGATGACAGATCCTCTCATTTACCATTAAAAACAAAAGATTTGAAAATAAAATAAAAAATTGATCTTTTGCTAAAAAAAAAATTAAAATTATTACTTCCACCCTAGACCAGAAGTGACGTCATGTTGTCGCTCCCATCCTCCAAGGCCATAGAGACGATCTAAGACGACCTAGACTTTCATTGCCTCTATGACCAGCCGGCCGCACTGGATCGTTTCTTGGGTGAGCCGGTGGAAACGGTAGGCCCGAGAAGCATCAGCGAGCAGGGGGGATACTTTACATCTACACCTTTGCTACAATATTTGATGATTACAATAAGGATATAAAGTAATCACTTAAAAGGGTTGTAAACCTCTGTGTTTTTTCACCTTAATGCATCCTATGCATTAAGGTGAAAAAACACCTGGCAGCCACCGGCCCTCTAGCCCCCCTGTTTTACTTACCTGAGCCCCTTCATCTCCTCAGCACGCCCCCCCCCCCGTCCTCCTCTCCACGGAGTCCCGGCTTTGATTGTCAATCAAATCCAAGTCATACACTCGGCGTCTATGGACGCCAAATAAATAACCCCCTCGGGAGAGCGCATCTCCTAGGGGGAGGAGCCGCGAGAGCTGCAAGGGACCCCAGAAGAGGATGTTTGGGGCCACTCTGTGCAAAACGAGCTGCACAGTGGAGGTAAGTATGACATGTTTGTTATTTTTATTTTTTAAATGAACCTTTAGTTTCACTTTAAAGCAGAGGTGTCAAACTCAATTTAAACATGGGCCGTAACAGCTTTATGGTTGCCCACAAAGGGCTGGTGGTACCTGTAAGACTAGATACATTTTCCAGGGCTTTTTTTCTCTGAGAATAGGTGCAGCAACTTAACCACATTCCCTGCCGAACCGAAGTTGAATGGTGTATGTGGCCAAATTGGGAGCCTCTTAAAGGGACAATAAATACTAGGAGTGCGTTATGCACGGAGTGCAGAGATCAAACAAATCTCAGAGGTGTGCAATGTACAGAGTGCAGGGTTGTGAAGGGTTCAGCTCTCTTTCACAAGCTGTCAACATCACACTCCTATCCCTCCTGGGCTCTGACCTCTGCATCACTCTCATCCCCTACTTCTGCACACATCTCCCTCTACAGCCCCCACGAGCGTGCACAATTTTAAAGCGTGACATGTTGGGTATCAATTTACTTGGCATAACATCATCTTTCACAATATACACAAAATTGGGCCAACTTTACTGTTTTCTTATTTTTTCATTAAAATAACTGTATTTTTTCCCAAAAATTGCATTTGTAAGACCGCTGCGCAAACACAGTGTGACATAAAGTATTGCAGCAATCTCCATTTTATTCTCTATGATCTCTGCTAAGAAAATATATAATGTTTGGGGGTTCTAAGTAATTTTTTTTTAGCAAAATTTCTGTCTCAGTGACAATAGTCAACAGGGCAGATAAACACGGTAGATCTGCCTAATGAGGACACAAATAGCAATAGAACCTGAGAAGGGTTTTAGACTTTCTCTACTCTATCCAAAAGCACCAAATATATTGGATTTCAGATCCCTGTCTAGCTCAGTTAAAATGGTCAACTGGACAAATAAAGATGGCAGATCTGCCTAATGGGGACAAAAAGAGCATTCAAACTTGAGAAAGGTTCTAAACTTTCTCTACTCCATCCTAAACCTCAAAAATAGCTATACTTACAGTGTTACTAAACCCTCAACAGTAAAATCAGTCTATATATGCAGTAAAGCATACTTGTTATACTCACTGTGGAACCTAATCCTGCACATTGTGTAAAAAGGCTGTTTGATACTGCCTTCTCTGCACATTGTGCACATTGTGTAAAAAGGCTGTTTGATCCTACCTTCTCTGATCCTCCCCTTTTTCCACAGTCTCCAAACCATCTCATGATAGTACAGAGCCTTGGGTGCACTCTGCACATGCTCAGTTTGGTGTGTATTGCTAGATTTTTTTTTTCAGGAGGGTGCATGTGAGGGCCAATCAGCACTGTCCAGACAGAGGGTCAGGGGTCATGCAGCCTTATAGAACACAGTCAGAGGAGAATGAAAAATCCTTCTACACTGATAGAATCCACAAGACTTCTATACTGTATTCTGCTGATGAGAAAAGTTATTTAGCAGGTTATATTTACTAAAATAATTGTATTTCCATATTCTGTGTACAATGGAAGACCAGATATAGTGAATGCAGGGTCCTGGGTTTAGTAACATGTTAAGGGAGTTTCTAGTGATTATTGGACATTCCTAGTTGCTATATCTCAGGTAGCTTCAGTCTAGCAATGGTAACAGGAATGACCCATGATAGCCAGTAGTGTATTAAGGTTTTGTGCTGCTCTAGGCCTGACTAAACTCATGCACCCCCTAATTTAAATATGACTCACCCCTTCCTGTCAAGGCCACACCCCTTGCTGTTTAAGACCTGCCCTGAAATGTTCGAGTGGGGACACCAGTTCTGAGGACCTTGGGGGGGGCAATGGAATCCCTTAATCTGCATAGATTTCCTCTCACTTCCTGTTTGGCTATGGGGCAGGAAGTGAAGGGAAATCTCTGCAAAAAAAGTGTTGCCTATAGTTCTACTTTAAGCACACATTTCTGATAATTTTATGGAGAGGACTAAGAAGATATAACCATGCCAATGGTGTAGCAGAAAACATATCGCACAGTGAAGAATGTTTGTGGTCCAGGATGATAGGACAGTCAAAATTAGAATCAGCCCCCCCCCCCCACAGTTGCGGAATGCCAACCGCCCGCATACTGGAAGCAGTGCGGCCGCTTTATGGGGGCACTAAACTAATTTGCCTAACAGTGTAGCGCAAGTCGGGGGGGACACTTTCTGTGCTGCCCCCCTGTAAAGTGCTGCCCTAGGCCTGGGCCTTGTTGGCCTAGGCCAGGATACATCGTTGATGATAGCTTGTCTATGACGTCCATGTCATTTTGCTGTCCATCGGTGGGGGCCTTACATTTAACAAACAAAAATAACAATGAGAAGCAAACTTAATTTAAAGTTTTTAGACCATAACGCCAAGTTTACAGAAGCCCTGTCTAGAAGCTACATCGAGCCCTGCTGTCTCCGTTATCCCTTTGTCCTTAGACAGTGTGAACTAATTTATGAATGTAATCAAACTGTTCTCTTCTTCAATACAAAACATGTTTACAAGCACAAGAACAAAGATATGAGTTGCGGCACCTCGGAGGGGGGATTATGGGCGTAATGAATCTCATGAAACATTTACATTTCACGTAATTGTACCAAAACAAAAACACAAACATTTCATGTAGGTGTCTTGTATGTGGTAACATCTTACTAATCAGCATTAATGCAGAACAAATAGGAAACCGCCGAGCATAATTTTAAGCCGCTTGGGTCAGCCGAATCTATTAAAGAAGTTATTGTCGAACTTGTTCCGTATTACCGTCCTATGCAAATGAAAATATAAACATACGTCAAATTCGCGAAACCTGGTACAGGGTATAATAACGTTCATTAGGACTAATCGACTTTGTTGACGGCTTCGCACAATCCTACCAGTACTGCTGCAGCTCCTGATTAGTGCCTGATATGGAAAAGGTAGAGAGAGCTTGCATTTTCTATAAAGTTGGTTTCCTTTGCATTTTAATGAGATTGATTGCTTAGCAAAGATTTTTTTTTATATGTTTTGTGAGAAAAAAAGAGCAATTTTAGGCAACTAGTAAAACCAATCAGTGGATTCCCAATATTAATCATCTAATTCTGCAATGGTGTTAAAATTGTGCAGCAAGGTCTCCGGCCTCCTCGAGTCTGATGAGAACCTCCAGGGCCAGAGATAGCTGACATCCTTCTGTATGTGGTAGGTTGTTAGGCATAGTGGGTGCAAGATGGATAAAGTTATTGGGCGCCAGACACTTCTTGAATGCAAAAGAGGTTTTATTTCCCTTTACAGTCCTTTTTGTATTTTTGAGGGCAGAGAGGGATAGGGCCAGGACACCCTTGAGCAGAGGCGTACCTAGGATCTCCAGCGCCCTTGGCGAGAATCGCCCCCCCCCGACTTTGGTCCCAATGCGATGTGAATTCAGCCATACAATCTGTATGGCTGAATTCGCATCACACAGACATCGCATGTGATTTGCACTGCAGTGTGGTGCAAATACCATGCAATGTCGAACATCGCATATATGTGAACCGACCCTAAATGTACATTAGTTTATACATCATTACATGTGTTTTTTTTACATTTGATGTTTCTACCAGAGTCTCACTGTTACAAAGGTGTAAAGTCAAATACAATTGTCAGTTCAGTTGGGACCTACCTACCTAACTTCACGGCAGTGTGTAGTGTAGTGGTCAGTGTATAGTGTAGTGGTCCCTTCCCTTCCTACAATAGTACTGACCTACCCAATTCCTAAACTGACCTACCTGATTCCTACATTGGCCACTACACTACCCTGCACACCACACTGACCACTACACTGCACACTGACCACTACACTACACACTGACCACTACACTGCACACTGACCACTACACTGCACACTGACCACTACACTACAGTGTAGTGGTCAGTGTGCAGTGTAGTGTGTAGTGGGCAGTGGGGTGTAGTGTAGCGGGCAGTGTAGTGTGTAGTGTGTAGTGTAGTGGGCAGTGGGGTATAGTGTAGTGTAGTTGTCAGTGCGCAGTGTAGTGGTCAGTGTGCAGTGTAGTGGGCAGTGGGGTGTAGTGTAGTGGGCAGTGTAATGTGTAGTGGGAAGTGGGGTGTAGTGTAGTGGACAGTGGGGTGTAGTGTAGTGTGGTGGTCAGTATACAGTGTAGTGGTCAGTGTGCAGTGTAGTGTGTAGTGGGCAGTGGGGTGTAGTGTAGTGGGCAGTGTAATGTGTAGTGGGAAGTGGGGTGTAGTGTAGTGTGTAATGATCTGTGTGCAGTGTAGTGGTCAGTGGAGTGTGTAGTGGTCAGTGGGGTGTGTAGTGGTCAGTGTTCAGTGGTCAGTGTGTTGTGTAGTGGTCAGTGTGTAGTGTATTGGTCAGTGTATAGTGTAGTGGTCAGTGTATAGTGTAGTGTAGTGGTCAGTGTGCAGTGTAGTGTGCACACTGACCACTACACTGCACACTGACCACTACACTACACACCCCACTGACCACTACACAACACACTGACCACTACACTGCACACTGACCACTACACTACACACTGACCACTGCACACTAACCACTACACACCCCACTGACAACTACACAACACACTGACCACTACAAAACACACTGACCACTACACTGCACACTGACCACTACACTACACACTGCCCAGTACACTACACACTAACCAGTACACTACACACTACACTGCAGTGACTGCACACTGACCACTATACTTCACAATTCACTACACAATACACCATCCACTGATTTTATGGCTGCTCCCTCTCCCCAGACCATATCTACTCCCCCCAGGCCAGCAACAAAACTTATGAGGGAGTCTCTTACCTTTTTTTCATCTGCTCTGCCTCTGCGCCTGTCACACTGCCAGACTGCCTTCCCCCGATGGGGACATGATCTAGGATCCAAGGAGGAAACAGCGGCTACAGCTCTTTCGGCCTTCGTGGCCAACCCCGCTCACCCGCGTTTGAGGACAGGCCACCCCCGTGCTGACAGAGAGGGTGCTAACAGAGAGGTGGGGGTGCTGACAGAGGGGGTGCTGACAGAGGGGGTGTCTGACAGAGGGGGGTGCTGTCAGAGGGTGGGCTGACAGAGGGGGGTGCTGAAAGAGAGAGGGGGTACTGACAGAGAGGGTGCTGACAAAGAGGGGGGTGCTGACAGAGAGGGTGCTGACAAAGAGGGGGTGCTGACAGAGGAGGTGCTGACAGAGAGGTGGGGGTGCTGACAGAGGGGGGCTGACAGAGGTGGGGGTGCTGACAGAGAAGGGGGGTGCTGACAGGTAGGGGGGTGCTGACAGAGAGGGTGCTGACAAAGAGGGGGGTGCTGACAGAGAGGGTTATGACAGAGAGGCGGGGTGCTGACAGAGAGGCGAGGGTGCTGACAAAGGGGGGCTGACAGAGGTGGGGGTGCTGACAGAGATGAGGGGTGCTGACAGAGAGGGTGCTGACAAAGAGGGGGGGTGCTGACAAAGGGGGTGCTGACAGAGAGGCGGGGTGCTGACAGAGCGGGTGGGGACAGAGAGGCGGGTTGCTGACCGAGAGGGGGTGCTGACAGAGAGGCAGGGGTGCTGACAGAGAGGGTGCTGACAGAGGGGGCTAACAGAGGGGGTGGCTGACACAGAGTGGGTGGCTGACACAGAGGGGGTGGCTGACACAGAGGGAGTATGCTGACAGAGGGGGTGCTGACAGAGAGGGGGGGTGCTGACAGAGAGGCAGGGGTACTGACAGAGCAGGTGCTGACAGAGAGGGCGGTGCTGACAGAGAGGGTGCTGACAGAGAGGGGGGTGCTGACAAAGGGGGGTACTGACAGAGAGGTGGGGGTGCTGACAGAGAGGCGGGGGTGCTGAAAGAGAGGGGGGTGCTGACAGAGAGGGGGGGTGCTGACAGAGAGGCGGGGGTGCTGACAGAGAGGGTGCTGACAGAGAGGCGGGGTGCTGACAGAAATGGGGTGCTGACAGAGAGGTGGGGGTGCTGACAGAGAGGGTGCTGACAAAGGGGGTGGCTGACACAGAGGGGGTGGTTGACACAGAGGGAGGGCTAACACAGAGGGGGTGGCTGACACAGAGTGGGTGGCTGACACAGAGGGAGGGCTGACACAGAGGGGGGCTGACACAGGGGGGTACTGACAGAGGGGGTGCTGACAGAGAGGTTGCTGACAGAGAGGCGGGGGGTGCTGACAGAGCGGGTGCTGATAGAGAGGCGGGGGTGCTGACAGAGAGGGGGTGCTGACAGAGAGGGGGTGCTGACTGAGAGGGGGGTGCTGACAGAGAGGCGGGGGTGCTGACAGAGAGGGTGCTGACAGAGAGGCGGGGGTGCTGACAGAGAGGCGGGGTGCTGACAGAGAGGGGGGTGCTGACAGAAAGGTGTGGGTGCTGACAGAGAGGGTGCTAACAGAGGGGGTGGCTGACACAGCAGGGGTAGCTGACACAGAGGGAGGGCTGACACAGAGGGGGTGGCTGACACAGAAGGGGTGGCTGACACAGAGGGGGTGGCTGACACAGAGGGAGGGCTGACACAAAGGGGGGCTGACAGAGGGGGTGCTGACAGAGAGGTGGGGGTGCTGACATAGAGGTGGGGGTGCTGACAGAGGGGGGGTGCTGAAAGAGAGGGGGTGCTGACAGAGAGGGGGGTGCTGACAGAGAGGCGGGGTGCTGACAGAGAGGGTGCTGACAGAGAGGTGGGGTGCTGACAGAGAGGGGGTGCTGACAGAGAGGCGGGGGTGCTGAAAGAGAGGTGGGGTGCTGACAGAGGGGGGTGCTGACAGACAGGCGGGGGTGCTGAAAGAGAGGGGGTGCTGTCAGAGGGGGGGTGCTGACAGAGAGGCGGGGAAGCTGACAGAGAGGGTGCTGACAGAGAGGCGGGTGCTGACACAGGGGGGTGATGACAGAGAGGCGGTGCTAACAGAGAGGTGGGAGTGCTGACAAAGGGGGTGGCTGACACAGAGGGAGGGCTGACACAGAAGGGGGGCTGACACAGGGGGGTGCTGACACAGAGGGGGGTGCTGACACAGAGGGGGGGTACTGACAGAGCGGGTGCTGACAGAGAGGCGGGGGATCTGACAGAGAGGCGGGGGTGCTGACAGGGGGGGCTGACACAGAGGGGGGCTGACACAGAGGGGGGGCGCTGAAGGAGAGGGGGTGGAAAAAAAAGAGAGAGGGAGTGCTGACAGAGAGGGGGTGCTGACAGAGAGGGGGGGTGCTGACAGAGAGGGGTTGCTTACACTTACAGGGGGGGCACTGACAGAAGGGGGTGCTGACAGAGAGGGGGGCTCACAGAGAGGGGGTGGCTGACAGAGGGGGGTTGCTTACAGAGAGGGGCGGGCTTACAGAAAGGGATGGTATGACAGAGGGGGGTGGCTTGCAGAGAGGGGCGGACTTACAGAGAGCGGCACGCTGACAGACAGGCTGGTGGAAGGGGAGATGACAGAAAGACCTCAATCAGGAGACACACAGCGCGCGCCAGGCAGGGAGGCGGTACTCTGGGCGGCCACGATCACCCACAGTCCAGCCCCGCCCCGCCTCCACATGGGACCAGTCACCAGCTCCACCGGCCCAATCACAGACCTTTATGTCCACCGCCTGCACATGACCCATGCAGCCAATCTTTCATAGGCTGTATGTGACAGTGAGTGTAATACTGATGGCGGCGGACAAGGGAATCGGGATGCGCCGCTCTAGATGTTGCGGCTGGGGCCACTTATCACAGAACGGCTGAACAGTTAGAGCCCATTCACACAGGGGCAACACGACTTCCAGCGCGATTTTATGAGGCAACTCAGACACGACTTGAGTATGAATCACAGGGAGACCTGGAGCTACTTACAGGGCAACTTCAAGTTGCCTGCAGGACAGGAGACATTCCAGTGGCCAATCAAACAAGAATCAGCTCTGTGGGGGGGAGGGGGGAGGGAGAGGTTTGCCTGAGAAATGTATTTTCTCTTCCTGGAGAGTTGCTCCTATTAAGACAGTGATCCGACTTCAGAGGCAACTCCCATTGAAATCAATGGGTACAGGTCGCCTAGAAGTCGGATTGAAGTAGTACAGGGACCTTTTTTGAAGTCGGAGCGACTGCAGTAGTGTGCATTAAGACGGCTCCATTCACTTACATTGATTTCCTCAGCCAGCGCGACTTGAGGCAACTAGGGGCGACCTGGGGCGATTTGAAGTCGGATCCAAAGTTGCCCCTGTGTGAATGGGCTCTTATGTACACGGACAGGTGGCAACAGGGCCGCCATCAGGGGGGTACAGGCAGTACACCTGTAAGGGGCCCGTAGGTCCCCAGGGGCCCATATAGCCCCCCCCTTTTTTTTTGATTTTTTTTTTTTAATTTTTAATTTTTTTTGCAAGGGGCCCGGAGTTCCCCAGGGCCCAGAATGTCAACCCCCTTTTAATTTTTTTTTTATATATATATTTTTTATTATTCATTTATTTTTTTTATTATTTATTTATTTTATTTATTATTTTTTTTTGTAAGGGGCCCAGAGGTCCCCAGAGGCCCGGAGGTCCCTGGGGCCCCGGATGGAAACCTCCCTTTTTTTATTTATTTCTTTATAAAAAAAAAATATTATTGATATTTTTATAAATTTTTTTTATTTATTTATTTTATTTAGTTTATTTATTTATTTTTTCTAGAATTTTTGTTTTGTTTTGTAAGGGGCCCAGAGGTCCACAGGGCCCTGGATGGCAACCCCCCCCCCCTTTTTTTTTGTTCTTCTGTTTGTTTTTTTTGTGTTTTTTTACTTTTTTTTTTGCAAGGGGCCCAGAGTTCCCCAGGGCCCCGAATGTCAATCCCCCTTTTTAATTTTTTTTTATATATTTTTTTTATTATTCATTTTTTTATTTAATTTGTTTTTTTTTATTTTTTTATTTTATTTAATTAATTTTTTTATTTATTTTTATTGTAAGGGGCCCAGAGGTCCCCAGAGGCCCGGAGGCCCCCAGGGCCCCGGATGGAAACCTACCTTTTTTTATTTATTTTTTATAAAAAAAATATTATTAATTTATTTTTTATTTTTTATTTTTTTTTGTAAGGGGCCCAGAGGTCCCCAGGGCCCCGGATGGAAACCTCCTTTTTTTTTGTTTTTTGTTCTACTGTTTTTTTTTGTGTTCGTCAGCACCCAAACCCCCTGCTTTTCAATTCGTGGCAGCCCCCCCGCTTCTGAATTTGCGGCAGCCCCCCCTGCTTCTGAATTCGCGGCTGCAGCACCCCCCCGGATCTCCTTGGCTCCAGGGGGCCCATGCCTGAAGCTGTGTAAGGGGCCCCAAAATTCCTGATGGCTGCCCTGGGTGGCAACCTTAAAAACACTGCCAATTTGCGCCCCCCCCCCCTCAACCCGTTGGTTCGACCCTGCCCTTGAGTAGTTGCAAGTTTAATTAGCAGACTCTGAGACTTCAATAGGAGGACAGTCGTGCAGGGAAAGGCTTCCAACAGGAAGCAACATCTGCACGTGAAGGAATGCTGTCTCCTATGGCAACAGTCTTTAACAGTTCCTAACACAAAGGCTGGTTTCACACTGGGGCGGTGGGGGCGGTGGCTTTATAGCGCCGCTATTTTTAGCGGCGCTATACCGTCGCGATTGCAGAGGTATTCGGCCGCTAGCCATGCGGTTTTAACCCCTGCTAGCGGCCGAAAAAGGGTTAATATCACCCGCAAACCGCGGCTACAGCCGCGGTTTGCGGGCGGTATTACCGCGGTATCCCATTCATTTCAATGGGAAGGAGCAGTGTAGGAGCGGTAAACACACCGCTCCTTCACCGCTCCAAAGATGCGGCCCTCGGGGCTTTCACATTGGAGAGAAAGGAGCCGCTGTTTAGGCTCGGTTTGCAGGCGCTATTTTTAGCAAAATAGCGCCTGCAAACCACCCCAGTGTGAAAGGGGCCAAAGGGTAAGAGTTCTTTCAGCTTCACTACAACTTCTCCTTGTAGTTCTTCAATACACTGAGCTCCTGGTCTCTCACTAGACCCACTGATTCACTGCCACTGAATCCCTTGAGCTCCTTCAATCTTCATATTGGTATCTTCCTCAAGCATCACCCCTGCTTCTCTGCTGGGACTCTATAGATACCTCTCAAGATTCGCCCATGCTGGCCTGCTCTGTCCCTAGCTTGACATACAAGGCTGCTCTGCAAGCATCACCTCCGCTGGCTGGGTCCCTGGCTTGATTCCCACTGAAGTTTTCCAATTCTTCACTGTCTCCGGTTGGTGAGAATACTGCTCCGGTACTTGCTTCAGTTACTCACTGTGGTCCCTTGTAATAAGGCAGATAGCCCCTTACTGGCCGGCAGAACCGTCACTTCTGGTTGGATTGCCAGCCGCAATCCCAACCCTGCGCTGCTCTATTGCTTCTGGATAGGCCCTCATATAGCCTAGCAGCCAGATATGCCCAGGATAGGCCCCATCTCTAACCTAGCAGCCTGGGCAATACGACACACGTCCACCCAGAGAGCCATCCAAGTGGCACAGAAAATAGATCACCTGACCTCACTCGAATATATAGGCTCTCCTAGCAGGCCAAGGGATTTAAGAAAACGCCTGCCCATTGGCTAAGATACCCCATATACCTTTAACCTGACCTTGGGTTGCCCTTCTCTTATCTAGTACCACCAAGTACCTGGCCACCCAGTGGTAGAAGAGAAAAGTGCAACCCAGCCAAACTTTGGGAGAAATCTATGGATCTCTAACAATCAACCAGGATAATTATTCCTGGCAAGCAAATTTCTGAGGAGCAACCCTGCCTAAACTCCAGGGTGCTACAGTTGTAAGATTCACTGGATATACCTTAAAGTATATGTTAATGTTTATGAACCATTTTGTCCAAATAAGGAGTGAATAGGACCATTACAATAATTTGCTCATTTGAATAGCTATTTCTTTGCAAGTCCTGAAAGTGGAAGTTCACCCTAATAGCAAAATCCCCAAATCTACTGGCATTCATAATCTAAGGCTAACCTATCTAGACCTTTTCTAAAGCCGATCCGGCGCCGTCTCTAGTGGTGGAAGCTCTGCAGAAGACACAGCAAAGTTTGAGTTGTTGTAACTCTTACCTTTTCGCAAGGACCAAATCCTTTTTCTGAAGAGTTTCTAAGGTGTGAATTTATGTCAGTATTCCCACAATATTTTTGAACCTCACTGCTTTAAGTTCAGCCCCTACAGCTACTAAAATGCCTCTTATTACATACCATTAAAGTATATGTAAACCCTCACCTTGTAAAATAACCCATTCAGTTTAAAATAGAAATGAAAGGCAAAACATTTGTGTATAGATATAAAAAAAATATATAAATTCCTTTTTACCCCCTTTTTTTATAAGTGATTCCGTAATTTGTGTTCTCAGCTGCATAAGAGCTGGAGCAGGAGAAACATCAGTACACTGATCTTCCCAGCTTATGGCTGTGCAGGTTATGTCTGATCACGCTGTGCTATTATGCCTAGTGTGGTCAGTTTTAAACAGCAAACCAAAAGAGACTGGCAGGAACTGCAGGTATTTCACACAAAGAAAGCAATACAAAGAGAACATCCTATGCTTCTTTGTCTCTTTCACCAGTGGACATGGCAAACTTCTATTCCTACCAAGGATCTTGATATGTAAGATTCTGTGGGATTACTCTCTCACCATTTTTTTTTGTATACACGTGTTTCTTTGACCATTTTGGTCAGTTCACACTGCCACTTCTCAGATGTTACTTTTTCGGCTCCTATTTTATTTATCAGTTATGGAATCTTTGCCTTAGTTTTGGTTTCACTTTGTTTCTCCCATTCACTGTGTCACTCTATAGGGATTGTTAAACCGATAACACATAGTTACCGTATTTAATTACTCTTTCACAGATGATTACGGGTTAATATGCCATTATTTATGCACATCATCTGTGGATTCACTTGGACGTGGATGCCTGGTTCGCCCTTTGTGAGGTTTTCCTGGGTTCCGCTGCTTCAGCCCCTCGGGTAGACGTTCCCCGATGCCCCCACACACAGGGCTACTTGAGTTTCCTTTCCTCCTCCCATTGAGCTGACATGTAAGTATTAAGCCCTGTACACACGATCGGATAACCTATGGATTTTCGTCGGATGGATTTGTCCATCGGAAATCCGATGAAACTGTTTTTCATCAGTCTTGGACACACACCATCAGTCTAAAAACCGACGGCAAGAAAACGATGGCACGTTCAAAACGTACGACGCGCTATAAAAGGGACGAACAAATCTAATGGCGCCACCCCTTGGGCTGCTTTTGCTGATTTCGTGTTACCGCGTGTTAGTAAAAGTTTGGTGAGAGCCGATTCGCGCTTTTCAGTCTCCGTGCTTTGCAGATCGTTTCCTGTTGTTCAGTTTGTGCTTGTGGGTTTGTATTTGTGATTCAGTGCGTGCAGTCAGGTCGTTACTGCCTTGCAGTGCCGACTTGGCCGTTCGTTTACTGTTTTTCAGATTGTTCTTTTCAGGCCTTGCTGTTCCACGGTGCGTTCTGTTTGAGTGCGTTCTGACCAGCCGACCGGTTTAAAACCATGTTTGAAGTGCGTTCTCGAGCTCGTGCTGGCTTTGGGCTTGGTGTTGCAGTTAACACTGTAACACGAGTTCAGTCTGTGAACAGGGTGAGGAGGAGTTCATGGACTAAGAATTGGTTGCTCCAGCGGGACCAATTCTCTCATATGCCTCTGCTGCGGGAAATCCATGAGAATAACCCTGATGATTTCAGGAATTATCTCAGGATGATGGACCCCGTATTTCACGGTCTGTTGGATTTGCTGTCCCCCTATATCACGAGGCAGGACACTGTGATGCGCCAGGCCATCACTGCCGAGCAGAGGCTTATTGCCACGTTGAGATACCTGGCGACTGGGAGAAGCTTGCAGGACCTCAAGTTCTCAACAGGCATCTCCCCCCAGGCTCTCGGGATCATTATCCCTGAGACGTGTTCGCCCATCATTCAGGTCCTGCAGAAGGACTATATGAAGGTAATTATGCTCTTTTAACCTCACATTATCTTTTTTTATTCTCTTTTTCTTTTTTTTTTCCCTCCTAACACAAGTATGCCTGTTTGTAATATCCTGGTAATGTCCCCATTTTCCCCATGCCTTTTTTTACCTGTAAATCCCTTTTTGGGCCCTACATGCCTATTTCCCTTCACTAACCTCTCCAGCATGCTATCGTGGGTGCAAACCCAGCTAGCCTTCTATTTTCCTTTTCATTTTTGGGGGGTCATTGCCCTCGTAGTTTGACAACCCTCCCTCCCCCCCCCTAAAGATGTTAAAAAATTAGTAGTTCTCAATCAAGCTCAGCAGAGTGGTAGAGCCTTTTTTGGGATCCCCCACAATCACCTTAGGCCCCCCCCTTAGATTATTTTAGAATGTCCACTCAGTGGGGGTGAGGCATCTGCTAAGTGGGCCTTTGTTTATTGGTCGGAAAAACTCCCTTAAATAATAATGTTACTCAACAATGTTTTTGTGTGTAATCTGCTTGCACTGTAACCATAAACCGTACTAATGTCTTCTTTTTGTTTGACTCCACAGTTCCCTAGCACACCACAGGAATGGCTGACTGTGGCCTCCCAATTTGCCCAGCGGTGGGATTTCCCCAACTGTGGAGGGGCAATTGATGGGAAGCATGTCCACATAGTGCCGCCACCCCATACGGGGTCATACTATTTCAACTATAAAGGTTTTAATAGCATAGTGTTAATGGCGGTGGTGTCGGCACGGTACGAGTTCCTGTATGTGGACGTGGGGAAGAACGGCCGGATGTCCGATGGCGGCTCATTCGCGGAGACGGAGTTCGCTCACCGTCTGCAGGCTGGGGGTCTTGCACTGCCTCCAGATGCAGAGAACGTTGAAGGGCTCCCGTTCGTTTTCATTGCGGATGAGGCTTTTGGACTAGGACCACACCTGATGCGGCCGTTTCCCCAACGCACCCTCACCCCGGAGAGGAGGGTTTTTAATTACCGGCTGGCCAGAGCCCGGAGAGTTGTGGAGAATGCCTTCGGGATAATGGCCAGCCGGTTCCGCCTGTTCCAGACAGCGATACATTTGGCGGATTATAAACTGAACCACATCGTCTACTGCTGCTGCATATTGCACAATTTTCTACGCAAATTTGCAACCAATTATGTATCATCGTTTGGGCCTGAGGCCGGTCCATCTGAACTGATTAATCTGACCGGCCTCAGCACTGCCCGTACTGGCTTGGCCCCCCAAAGTGCCCGTGAAGTACGCCAGAAATACGTAGAGTACTTCACGGGTAGGGGGGCCATCGCAATGCCAGACCACATCTGACCAAGTATTTAACCTTTTAAAAATAAAAAAAACATGGAATTCCTACAAACTTGTGTTGTCATTCTTGTATTCTGGGTTTATGTGTCTCCCAGGTTCTAGTAGTGCCAAGTGTAATTGTCCTTAGTAAATAGCCTCAAAACTCAGAGCGAAAAACATGGTTTTTGCATCTTCAGAACTGCTCTTGAGCATAGAAAGAACAAGGCACACCTTTTTTAGACTTCACAAATGTTTTTTATTGTTTGCACCACATTTTTTTTTGGTTTTTAGAAATACTAGCCTTTTTTTTTATGTGCGGCTTTTTTTGCAGAAACATGCATGGGTCGTAAGCCATTTTTTTAAGTCTGAAAAAGTAATAAAATAACACTGTGAAAAATACCAACTGGAGATGGGGTGATGGTACACCTGATCCATCCCAAATGTTAACAAACACACTTTCTTTTGGGGCTCAAATGGGTATCTTCAACAAGATCCCATGGCTAGGGTAAACATGTGCTATCTGCCATCATGGGGGATCAATGGTCATGCTTTGGGGATGTAAACCCTTCCTCTCACCTACTTGAGGAGGGAGGAAGAGGTTGCACCCCCAAAACAGGGACATAGATATCCTGTGACGGCAGATAGCACATGTTGAGTCTTCAGTGTGTGCATCTTCACATTTGGGATGTTGGAAATCCCTGAGATAATTTCAGACGCATAACAAAAAACACAAAAAAGGGGGGGGGTTCACACTATTCTCCCCAAAATATCTATCATGTTTTTATATTTTTGCTCAATCACAATCATTCTCTTTCTCATAATGTCCATTTCTCTACTGCATTCCATGATTTCCTGAATGATTATTTTGGCGCTGGCACTCGAGAATGGCGGATTTGGACTTCCTGACACACCCCCACGTTCAGTCCCTAAAACAAAAAAAAAGGTTTTACACTAGGCAGTCCTACATCTGTATTTACCTTGAAGTTGTGGTGACAGACACTGACCTGTTGTGCTGATAAGCTCCACCTCTCCTTCCTCCACCTCCCCTTCCTCCACCTCCGCTTCCTCCACCTCCGCTTCCTGAACCTGCTGATCTTGGTCTGCTTTGGGAGCTTCGGGGAGTTTCTGTGGTGTTGGGTTTCTCGTCTCCTGAGCATGGTGTCCTCCCAGTCTCCTCTCCCCTATGGGAATTTACAACAAAATGTATACTTTAGCACACAGACTTTTTTAAGGCCTGAAAAGGGATCCTCAATGTTTTTAAGTGGGGTACAATTGATATTTGGCCCTGAGTTCCAACATGAACATATGTGATCTTGCTAACTCAACAAAGCAACATGTTATTTTTGAGGACATTCACAAATACACTTGGATAACCACCAAGCTATCCACTGGACCACCTGTGTGTGACACCGTTAATAAATTTGGTCATGTGGCCCAGAGTATAGTATCTTGATCAAGAACCAAAAAAAGTACACAACTGCTGGGGTGTCATCTCCTTTACCCAGAATACAGTTTATTCTTTCAGTCACATTCTAAATTTCCTTACAACACATCATCTAGCCAACAATGTGTAGATAAACATTGTTGAAGTAAAATGAGGCATGCCCACATGTAGTTTACGTGGATATGTGCCAAACATGTTTGGGGGAAGAGCAGCAAGTTATTGGTCAAAACATTGGGCAAATAAGTGGACTCTCCACTTAACCTAAAAGATGAGATTTCAAAATGTGAACCCAGTCAAGCCAAGCACATGTTGCAAAACATGGAAGAATACATATTTACAATGTGAAATAACACAGTAAAATATACTTACTTTTTTCTATGCTTTTTATAAGCTTCTTATACTGCTCCGGCTCCCTGATCTTGAGGTCTGACCACCTTTTACGGAGTTGTTCCTTGGATCTCCTGACCCCATATTTTTTATAGAGAGTCTTCGCCACTTTGTCCATAATTTGTGACTTCCGGAGATTAGGGGTGTCGTATGGGCCATGCTTGCCGTCGTAATCCTTCCTCCGCAGAATGTCCACCATCTCCGCCATCTCAGAAAAAGACATATTAGTCGCCTTGTATCTTTTTTTACTGGATCGGGACGTTTCTGCCTCCGGGCTTTCCTCATCGGTAATTTCAACTAAAGAAGCCACCTGTGTCTGCGACATGTCGCCGTCTCACACTGTGCGCCGATCGTTAAGGGGCGGGGAAATGTAGAAAATGTCCGTCATGGGCGGGCGACGAGGGCGGAGTTACATGCATGCGCAGGGTATAAAAAGGGGAAAGAAGTTATTAGGGATGCGCGGAGTAAGGACGACCGGAAGTGAACCCACGAAGTGAACTAAGGTAAGAAGGGAACTCGGGCCTGCAGTGGCATATTAATGGGTCATGATTGTAAAGGGCAATATTGTGATAAGTTGAGGAGAATCAATTCTGATCCTTTTTTTTTTGTACTTGCTGATCCTAATAGATGCATAAACTAAGAGAGCCGGAGGTGATGCTTGTTTTTATTGAAAAGTATAAGGAACAATGCAACCTTTGGGAGCTCAAACACCCTGCGTATCACAAAAGTGATGTACGACGGGCAACTATTACCAAATTAGCCGAGGATATGAAGCCATGGATCCCAGATGCAGACTACACTATGATCAATAATAAAATCAACAACCTGCGCAATTCTTATAAAAAAAAATTCAAGGAAATGCGCCAGTCCAAGAGATCAGGAGCAGCAGCCGACGATGTAGTAAAGCCCAAGCTGTGGTACTACAGACATCTTCAATTTCTGGATGACCAGATCGAGGCCAGGGAATCTATTTCCAGCCTTCCCTGAACCCTTCCTTCCACCCTTCCCTCCAGCGTTCCTTCCACCCTTCCCTCCACCCCTGCAGAGGCGGAGGAGGAGCCTCCCGAGCTAGAAGAGCCAGATCTTCACATCTTCAGCCCGGTATAGTATTTTTGATGCTAATTATTGTCCACTAAGTAATATGGAGTTGAACTGTTTTGATTAGCCATAAATGATCCCACCCCCCCTCCAAAATAAACCAGTAATGAGATCAAAATTGTGTGTGATTGATTCCTCAAATAATAGAAATTTACATTTTATTTTATAAACAGGATGAGGCAAGCCAGGAGGAAGAGGGTCAGGAGTGTGACAGGCAGAAAGAGGCAGGGCCCAGTGGGACTCAGCATGTCCCCAGGCCTAGTGGCAGCACCGTCTCCCAAGTGGCTCCCCTCCACGTCAGACCGCCAAAACAACGGCGGATGACACAAGTGGAGGAGGAGTCACTAAAGATGATTCAGGAGGCTGATGCCATTATGAGGGCCCCCCTCAACCCTACGGAGGGGTTTAGCACCTATCTCTCAGATAAGCTGCTGAGAATGGAGGCGGGACAATGGGCCCTTTGTGAGCACCTTATCTACACGGCCGTACACATGGGGGCGAGGGGACAGCTGACTGAGGCCACCCATATCTCACATCAGCCCAATCCCTCTCCTCCTTCTCCTCCTCCTCCTGCCACATCACCACCCACAGTGGCCCAGCCTGCAAGGGTGCGTGGACGGGGCCGTGGAGAGAACGCTGCAGAGAGGCGTGGAAGGAAGGCTACAAGGAAGAGCAGGAGGTGTTTCCCTGGCCTCGAGCTGCTCATCCAGAAATTGAAGGTTGATGGAGTACCACAGTTTGGGATGATGTATGTCTTTGGCTGCTGCTCCTGATTTCATGCTGTTGTTGATTTTATTATTGATCATAGTCAGGTCTGCATTTGGGATCTAATGACTTTATATTCTCTGTTAATTTGGGAATAGTTGCCCTTCGGTTTTTGATTTGTTTTTTTCCAAAATAAAGGGAAATTTGATTTCAGCCAACCTACATGCCTGATGTGTTTTTTTGAGAAGTAGCAATAAGATTGCATAAATACAATGTGTAATTAAGAACAAGGGACACCAACCTCCATGATTTTTCAAAAATTAAATATTATGTTGTTCTGAGAAATTGACACACCAAAAAATGCACAACAAATTTTAAGAGTCAAAAAAATAAAGGTGTAATTTGGGAGGTCGGCCTTGAAGAATTTTAATAATTATTCCTAAGATCACTAGAAAAAAGAAAGACATACATTTGTCAGAACTCAGGAGAAAGTTCTGCTGCCAAAATGACATTTTAAAGACCGTTCTAAAGCAAAAAAACATGCGCTGCATTAAACGAAGCAATAACTTGCAGAATGACGAATGTGCTCTCTCCATTAGGAACGCTAGTTTTACAAGAACGAGCGCTCCCGTCTCCTAATTCAGTCTGAGCATGCGTGGGTTTTTAAACCGATGGACTTGCCCATAGACGATCGGAAATTCCCATCGGTTTTTTATCCATCGGAAAATTTTAAAACAAGTTCTATTTTTTCCATCCGATGGAAAAAAGACCGATGGGTACCATACACGATCGGTTGGTCTGATGAAAACCATCCATCGGACGGTTTTCATCAGTTAAACCGATCGTGTGTACGGGGCTTTAGGGCTTCGCCCTTATAATACCTCCCTCTTGGAATATGCCCATTACATACACGATTTTACTTTGGTCTTTTTTTATCATCTTTTACACTCTTTTTTCTGCACCTACTCCTGAGGAAGTGGAGAGCAGTCCACAAAACGCATAGAGTTATAGGATGCCCAGAAATTTTCGGATTACCATGTCATTTGTTATTATGCATTCCTCAATGTTTGGTTTTATCATGTAAATTTTATCAATATTATATGAATACGTACATAGTTCCATGTTACCACAATAATTATCTAGTATGGTTCAGCTCAATGAAATGTTTTTTACCCATACTCCAACATGTCTGTAAAATTGTTGTTTTTTACTTGTCACTGTGTAATAAATTTACTATTATGTATATTACTGATTTTTTCCAGTGATTAGCTTCATCTAAAGTCCCCTTGACCAATGTTTTTTTTTTTCTGTTTACACAATTGGGATGGAGGCTCATCACGTATGGTACCATGGACCACATCCCCTCTTTCTCTACAAAGAGAACACAATACTTTTTCATACAAGTACATGGTACAGCAGGCACATATCAGGAATATCAAATGGTATGGGTTTATATAATTTTTAATAGTGAGCTGTAAGATGTAGGGTTTGTATGGTGAAAGTTCTGGATTTCCCATTTAATCATGGAAAAAAAGGTGGGGTCTTGGATGAGAAAAATGACAGGGTTTTAACCATTCCCTATTCCATTCAATATGAAAAAAGAGAAATAAAGCTGACACAAGACCAGATACCTAAAGTAGCGTTTTATGATTTCTACTACAGTGCCTTAAAAAAGTATTCATACCCCTTGACATTGTCCACATTTTGTCATGTTACAACCAAAAACGTAAATGTATTTTATTGGGATTTTATGTGATAGACCAACACAAAGTGACACATAATTGTGAAGTGTGAGGAAAATAATAAATGGTTTTCCAAATAAATATCTGAAAAGTCTGGCGTGCATTTGTATTCAGCCCCCTTAACTCTGACACCCCTAACTAAAACCAAGTGGAACCGATTGCCTTCAGAAGTCACGTAATTGGTAAATAGAGTCCACCTGTGTGTAATTTAATCTCAGTATAAATACAGCTGTTCTGTGAAGCCCTAAGAGGTTTGTAAGAGAACCTTAGTAAACAAAGAGCACCACGAAGGCCAAAGAACACACCAGACAGGTCAGGGATAAAGTTGTGGAGAAGTTTAACCACTTCCATATGGGGAATTTTCACCCCCTTCCTGCCCAGACCAATTTTCAGCTTTCAGCACTGTCACACTTTGAATGAGAATTGTGCGATCACGCGACGTTGTACCCAAATTAATTTTGATACATTTTTTTCCCCACAAATAGAGCTTTCTTTTGGTGGTATCTGATCATTTCTGAAGTTTTTATTTTTTGCACTATAAACAAAAAAAGAGCGACAATTTTGAAAAAAACACAATATTTATTACTTGCTATAATAAATATCCCAATTTAAAAAATAAAAAAAAAATGTCCTCAGTTTAGGCCGATATGTATTCTTCTACATATTTTTGTTAAAAAAAAAACGCAATAAGCGTATATTTATTGGATTGCGCAAAAGTCATAGCGTCTACAAAATAGGGGATAGAATTATGGCTTTTTTTTTTTTTACTAGTAATGGCGGCGATCTGCAATTTTTGTCAGGACTGCGATATTGCGGTGGACACATCGGAAACTTTTGATACTATTTTGGGACCATTCACAATAATACAGCGAACAGTGCTATAAATTTGCACTGATTACTGTATAAATGTGACTGGCAGGGAAGGGGTTAACACTAGGGGGCGATCAAGGGGTTAAATAGGTACCCTAGGGAGTGATTCTAACTGTGGGGGGAGGAGACTGACTGGAGGAAGTGACCGATCGGTGTCCCTATGTACAAGGGACACCCCATCAGTCTCCTCTCCCTGACAGGACATGTTTACACACAGAGTGTGTGTTTACACACAGAGATCCACGTCCCTGCTCTGGTGACGAGCAATCGCGAGTGCCCGGCGGACATCGCGGCCGCCGGGCACGCGCATCGGGTCCCCAGTGATGCGGCGAGTGCTCGCCACGCTGCAGGGAATCCCAGGACGTCATATGATGGCCGCCCGGAGGGACGAAGGGTTCCTGCAGCCGTCATTTGACAATACGCCGGGCGGGAAGCGGTTAAAGCAGGGTTAAGTTATAAAAAAAATCCCAAGGTTTGCCATCACATGGAGCACTGTTCCATCATCCAAAGTGGAGAGAGTATGGTACAGCTGAAAACCTACCAAAACATGGCCGTCCACCTAAACTGACAGGCCAGGCAAGGAACCATAGAAGCAGCCAAGAGGTCCATGGTAACTCTGGAGGAGCTGCAGAGATCCACAGCTCAGGTGGGAGAATCTGTCCACAGGACAACTATTAGTCGTGCAAATCTGGCCTTTATGGAAGAATGGCAAGAAGAAAGCCATAAGAAGTCCCGTTTGCAGTTTGTGAGAAGTCATGTGGGGGACACAGCAAACATGTGGAAGAAGGTGCTCTGGTCAGATGAGACCAAAATTTAACTTTTTGGCCTAAAAGCAAAACTCTATGTGTGGCGGAAAACTAATACTGCACATCACCATGAACACACCATCCCCACCGTGAAACATGGTGGTGGCAGAATCAAGTTGGGGGGATACTTTTCTTCAGCAGGGACAGGGAAGGAAAGTTGATGGGAAGATGGATGGACCCAAATACAGGACAATCTTAGAAGAAAACCTGTTAAGAGTCTGCAAAAGACTTTAGACTGGGGCGGAGGTTCACCTTCCAGCAGGACAACTCTAAACATTAGACATGTGCATTCGTTTTCGTCCGAATGCATTTTCGTCCGAATTTCAGCTATTTTCGTTATCGTTTTAACAAACGAAAACGAAAGCACAGAATCCGAAAACCGAAAGATCCGACATAAACAAATGCTTTATTTTCGTTTTCGTTGCTACAACAGTTCGATATAGCTAGGAGATTCGACGTGACGCTGACAATAACAATCTGTGTCTATCGAACCTGTGGTCGAATGTGCCTAACCTTAACTCTATTAGTCCAAGATTATTCTACATAGGAGAGAAAAGATTCGACATTATAGAGAGAAAAGATTCGACATAGGAGAGAAAGATTCGACATAGGAGAGAAAAGTATAGAGAGAAAATATTCGACATAGGAGAGAAAAGATTTGACACAGGAGAGAAAAGATTTGTTATTATAGAGAGAAAAGATTCGACATAGGAGAGAAAAGATTTGTTATTATAGAGAGAAAAGATTTGACATAGAGAGAAAAGATCACTGCTGGAATTGGGTGGGGGAAGTAAAATAAAAATAAAGTTGATGATGAATGTTATTGGCTGATTGTAACCAAAGAGGAGGAGCAGTAAAATAGCTAGAATGACGAAGATTCGACAAAGCATCGAAAGTTAAAAGCAAAACTGTACGACGCTGCAATCGTACATTTCCGGTCAAATGCATCCGCCCATAGGCTATAGAAGAATTCTAATGTTGGTTGACTAGTAATAGTAATGAATAAATATAATTATTACTAGTCATATAACATTAGAATTCTTCTATAGCTTGTGGGCGGAACATTTGACCGGAAATGTATGATTGCAGCGTCGTACAGTTTCACTGCTCCGTCGAATCTTCTTTGAACATTCGACAGACACCATAAGCCTTCAATGACAGATTCGACCTTAATTAATTCTGATTTTCGGACGAATGCAATTTCTAACGAAAAACGAAATAAATAAAAACGAATTTCGGGAGTAACTAAATAAATTTATTTTTCGGACGAAAACGAAATTCCGAAACGAAATATTTCAGTGTGCACATGTCTACTAAACATACAGCCAGAGCTACAATAGAATGGTTTAGATCAAAGCATATTCATGTGTAAGAATGGCCCTGTCAAAGTCCAGACCTAAATACAATTGAACATCTGTGGAAATACCTACAAATTGCTGTTCACAGATGCTCTCCATCCAACCTGACAGAGCTTGAGCTATTTTGCAAAGAAGAATGGGCAAAAATGTTACTCTCTAGATGTGCAAAGCTGGTAGAGACATCCCCAAAAAGACTTGCAGCTGTAATTGCAGCGAAATGTGGTTCTACAAAGTTTCGACTCAGGGGGGCTGAATACAAATGCACGCCACACTTTTCACATATTTATTTGAAAACTATTTATCATTTTCCTTCCACTTCACAATTATGTGCCACTTTGTGTTGGTCTATCACATAAAATCCCAATAAAATCCATTTACATTTTTGGTTGCAACATGACAAAATGTGGAAAATTTCAAGGGGTATGAATACTTATTTAAGGCACTGTATAGGGCATGTTTGGTGAAAGTGTATGTTTATGGTATGACTTTACAAATACTTTATAACCTGCAATTACCACCAGTGTCACATTAAAGCTACATGCACAGAGCAAAGGAATTATTTTAAGTTGGATTATATATTTTGTGTGCTTTGGAGTCTCAGTCTGACTATAGTTCACCCCCCTGTATTAAGAGTCTGTGGTCCTCCCTATCTATTACACAGCATGTGTTGATATCAGAACTGGCTGTTTGAGATACTGTACATCTTGTAGACATAGCTTAATGCCCTTTACTTTTACAGCAGCTAGACAGGCTTACCTCCAGAGTCCCTGTTCTTCTTGTATGGGTGCAGGATAGTCATATTTGTATGCATGCATTCCTTGTTATGTAACATAACAGTTATCCAAAACATAGGTTTTCATCACATATGGAAAGATTCTTTACTTTACAATGGGAAAATCTAAATCCTCAAGCCACGTCACTATTATTTTGGGGAATTAGTGGATTGGCAAAAATCTGGGACCTTTTACCATTGGTGCAGTCCAGTGTTGAGTGCTTGGTTGGTGATGGGCTTTATCTTATTGGATATTATTATTTTTTCTCCTGCTGTTGTTCCTCTCATCTTTCATTGGCCTTGCTGTTTCTGTGGCTGCTCCCTTTATTGCCATTTATTTATTCATATGGGCTGTGGACATACAGTGTATAGAAAATAATCACACCCCCCCTTTAAAACAATCACATTTTGTTTCTTTGCAGCCCAAAATGAAGGCAGGCACATTTTTTTGTTTTATCCAGCTGTCTATACTCAGTGCAACTAATAACATCCAAGTGGAATGTACTTCACCAAGATGTCAGAAAAAAAAAATCAAAAACAGAATCACTGAGTTGGAAAAAGGATCACCCCATTGTGTCACTATTTTGTTGAACCATCTTTTGCTTTAATTACAGCCTTTAGTCTGTTAGGATATGTCTCTACTAACATTGCACATTCTCATTTCACAAATTATCAATGGGGTTTAAGTCTGGGCTCTGACTAGGCCATGCAAGGACATTCACCTTTTTTCTCCGTCAACCACTGTATGGACATTTTTGCTGTGTGCTTTGGGTCATTGTCATGTTGGAAGGTAAACCTTCTTCCCATTGACAACTTTCTGGCAGACTGCAGCAGATTTTTCTCACAAATTTGAAGTTATTTTGCCCCATTAATTTTTCCTTCTATCCTGAAAAGTGCTCCAGTCCCTGCTGCAGAGAAACACCCTGATAACAAGATATTACCTCCATGCTTTACTGCAGGAATGTTGTGATTTGGATAGTGAGCTGTACTGGATTTCTGCCAGACATATTGCTTGGTGTTGAGACCAAATAATTCACTTTTAGTCTCATCTGAACATATATTTCCATGTGGCCACAGAATCTTCAAGCAGTGGCGGTGCGTCCATAGAGGGCGCCGGAGCGCCGCCCCCTCTAGCTTCCGTACCGCCACTGAAAGACAATACACAGATTCATGCATTTCATGAATCTATGTATTGTCACCGCTGCCGCGCTGCCCACTATACATATGGCCGGCCTCCTGGTGAGCGCCGGCCATATGAATTAGAGCGGCGGCCGGCGGTGGGTGTAACTTGGAAGTGCCTATCAGAGCCAGCGGCTCTGATAGGCTTTCCGAATACAGCTCTCACGCTGTATTCGGCTTCCAAAAACTCCTCCCAGGTACGCACGGGGGTGCGTTCCTGGAAGAAGACTGTGTGGAGGTTTCAGCCAATCAGGTTCACCGGATCTGGTTACCGGTAACCTGATTGGCTGAAGCGACATCGAGGGCGGGAGAACACATCGAGGACGGCGCGGACCGAGGAAGGTAAGTGCAGGGCTGGGGGGGGGGGGACAGGCTGCATTTGGGGGACAAACTGGCTGAATATGGGGCACAAACTGGCTGAATATGGGGCACAAACTGGCTGCATTTGGGGGGAACTGGCTGAATATGGGGGACAAACTGGCTGAATATGGGGGACAAACTGGCTGAATATGGGGGGAACTGGCTGAATATGGGGGACAAACTGGCTGAATATGGGGGGAACTGGCTGAATATGGGGGACACGCTGGCTGCATTTGGGGGGAACTGGCTGTATATGGGGGACAAACTGGCTGCATTTGGGGGAACTGGCTGTATATGGGGGACACGCTGGCTGCATTTGGGGGGAACTGGCTGTATATGGGGGACAAACTGGCTGCATTTGGGGGAACTGGCTGTATATGGGGGACAAACTGGCTGCATTTGGGGGGAACTGGCTGTATATGGGGGGGAACTGGCTGCATTTGGGGGGAACTGGCTGTATATGGGGACAAACTGGCTGTATATGGGGGCACACTGGCTATATATATGGGGACAAACTGGTTGTATATGGGGGCACACTGGCTATATATATGGGGACAAACTGGCTGTATATGGGGGCACACTGGCTATATATATGGGGGCACACTGGCTGTATATGGAAACAAACTGGCTGTATTTGAGGGGGCAAACTGGTGGCGTTTGGGCACAGTGGCGGCAATTGATTTTTTTTTTCAGTTTGTTTGCGCCCCCCAAAAAATTTTGAGCACCAGCCGCCACTGTCTTCAAGGTGCGTTTTGGCTAAGCTCAGTCTTAACTGCACGTGGCCTTTCTTGAGGAGTGGTTTTTTTCTTGCAACCCTCCCATACAAGCCACATTTGTAGAGGGTTTGTGATATTCTTGTCACATGCACACAATAACCACTCTTTGTCATAAATTCCTGCAACTGCTCCAGAGTTGTTTTAGGGCTCTTGGTAGCCTCTTTGACCAGTTTCCTCCTGGCTCTTTCATTTAGTTTGGAGCGACGTCCTGATCAAGGGAGGGTCTGTGTTGAACAGTACATTGCCACCCATAGTTGATTGTTTGCTTCAGTCACTCAGGGACTGAAATGCTACAGGAAAGCTCTTTTCATTCTAAACTAATCAAAATGACCACTGCTGATCACAGTTGAAAGTCAAATGGCTCTGTGTGCCCTTGAGAAGGTGATTAGCTTCACCTGATTGAGTTTACAAGTCATTTTTAGGTGGGGGGGTGATCCTTTTTCCAACAGTGATTCTGTTTTTGAAATGTAATTTTTTTTCCAGACATGTTTGTGATTTTTTTTTTTTACTTGGATGTTATAAGTTGCACTGGATAAAACAACAATGGTGTCTGTCTTAATTTCAGGCTGCAAAGCAACAAAATGTGATTATTTTAAAGGGGGGAGATTATTTTCTATATTCACTGTACATGGCCAGGTGTGACCGGGTGTATCCATCCTGATTGGTATATATTCCTTTAAAAAGACACTAGTCTATGAATTGGCTATATATTGTGCTGTTTAAACTGTCATTTAGATTACTTGCTCTTACTGGTATCCTCCTCCCTGAACCTGCTTAGCCCGGACCCTTGACTGCTCATTAACAAGGTAAAATGAGAGTGTAATACGGGGTTACTTTCTGCAAAGCAGTTATCCCCTTGGGGAACAGATCACCAGTTCTCTTCAGTACAGGGCAGCCTGAACATTGGACTCTCCCGCCCACAAAGGTCAGTGGGGGAGCTTCCACCCCAGTACCTCACAGTGGGTACACACTACTCTTGGTTTCTAGTCAA
The DNA here is from genome assembly GCA_029206835.1 of Rana muscosa. Classification (NCBI taxonomy): domain Eukaryota; kingdom Metazoa; phylum Chordata; class Amphibia; order Anura; family Ranidae; genus Rana; species Rana muscosa. Next base: position 232,570,561 of record CM055123.1, on the reverse strand, counting down.
AGTATTCAAAGTACAAGGTTCCTTCAATGGTCAAATGAAGTTATTTCTTTACAGACAGCACTTTGTATATTCTCTACAAAGGCAACTCCAACGGCGACCCCTAATGCACTTGTTGCATGTTCTTTCTATTTATGCTTTAAGGATGTTGGCAGTATAACACACACATTCAACTCTCAAACATTTCTCTTTCAACTCCAAACGGTGACTCAATCCTCACACGGTGTCTCCTGACATTATGTCATGGGTGACCTTTGTGTCCGGCTTTCAGCTCTCCACACTTGTGCCCAGATTCACAAGTGCCTCTGTAAGTAGCGTTAGGTACAATTTGTTTCCGTTTTCTTTTTGCTTTTTTCCTCCTCTTCCTATAGATAGACAGAGTCAACAATTTTTACTTCTAGCATTTTTTATAATATTTTTCTTAGATGCCTACCTTACATCTGATCCTGATGAGTGGTAGCAGCCACGAAATGCGTTGAGCTATTAGATGCCCCCTTCTTATATCCCAAGACTGTTACTAACAAGTTACCAATTATGCCTTACTGGAGTATACCAACAAATTGAGATTATGTTTTTATACTGTGGAGACACGTCATAATGATTCCGTTTTTTTTATAATGTTTATAATATGAATCAACATGTTACCATGCTGTTATATAATCTTGTTACTATATTTTCTGTATGAATTTTTTTTTTTTTTTTCATACATTATATTACTATGCAACGTATATGGTTCTTATGTGCAATGTACCTGCCAGACACATTCTCCCTGGCTGCATGCTTCATACAAAGTCCCAATTCCTTTCCCTATTTTATTCAGTAATTAGGGATGGAGGCACTCGGTCTATATTGCCCTGTGCCTCATATAGAGTCCCAACCCCTGTTTTCTCTTCATTAAGCCTGAACACTGGACTGTCCCATCCACAAAGGTCAGTGGGGGTGCTTCTACCCGAGGACCTCACAGTGGCTACACATTACTCTGGGTTTCTAGTCAAAGTATTCAAAGTACAAGGTTCCTTCAACGGTCAAATTAAGTTATTTCTTCACAGACAGCACTTTGTATATACACTACAAAGGCAACTCCAAACGGTGACTGAATCCTTACACGGTTCCACAAAGCAAATCCTGGGAGTCTTTTTCCAATAAAAGGGTAATGCTATCCTTATTTTTGATCTCCATCAGGAAGCAGTCCCAGCTTTTCCCCAAAGGGGAGCACACAATCCAGTAAACATCATTTCAGTTTGCTTTAAATGAGTGGTGTTCCTCCTTAACTTCCCTTCTTTAGAAAGCCAACCAATAGAACCACCCTCCTCCCACCAGACTTCAAATACCTTGAACAAAACCAGATAAATTGAGAAGGGACACTGCCCAGAAACCATATAGGCAGGAACCCAAATGAAAAGGCCCTACTGTAGACTCCCCTACAAGCATTTTACAACATACTATTGCAATGAATCACTGTAAATAGGTTATCAAAATACAATGAGCTTTTAGGCTTTGACTCCTTCCTAGGGGTTATGGAATCTCCTTTCAACCATCCTGGAGCTGTTCTTGTGCCAAACATGGTTCCTCATTATCCTCTTTATTTTTAAGTTATTTTTATTCTTAAGTGATAGTACAACAATTTGCAAAAACTACCCTAAATTACACCCCCCCCCCCCCCCCAGTACGCTAAATAAAGAAAACTATTTAAGAGCTTTTTCTTTTTTCAAGCAAACTTCTCTTAAGTATCCTAATGAGTGAAATTGAGTTTCCAAAATTGCAATGATGACTAAATAGAGAATTTAGCTAAATCAGTTTCTCATCCCTACACCAGCTGATACCATAAAGCTTCAAATTATTTCTCCAGTGACTTTTCTGTACTGTTGTACTAATTGAAGAACTTCCAGTCATACATATTCCTGACCTTACAGCAATACCACAAGGATAACCCACCTCCTGTAGATTCCCACTGCTGTTCTCATTACAAGACAACAGCTTGAATAAAACACAAATAGCCTGAGGGATTGTGGGTGCGCTGTGCAGCATATGTGGCTTTCACTGGTGTAAAACAATGCACTTTATCATTGTCAGCAAAATGGAATGGCAAAATCAACAAGCACAAATATTTTCTCAAACAGACGATTAACAATATCAGTGCCAGGGTGCAAAGAACAGAAGGCCACATATTCAAAAACTTCATAGTGTAGTGTATGAGCCAGTCACTTGTAGATGAAGGTTGAAAGTATTTAAGGGTAGTTGATGTTCTAGTTCCTCTTGTTGCTAGACATGGCAATGAACTCTTGAAGTTTCTCTGATGTTTCATTCTTGTGTTTCATCAGATAAGTAGTTGTGTACCTGGAATAATCATCAATGAAAGTCAGTAGATATCTGTTCCCGCCGGACGTGGGAGTTTTCATTGGACCGCATACGTCACTGTGTATGAGCTGCAGGGGGTGGGCAGTTTTTCTTTGAGATGCCTGTGGAAGGGGAACACGTGTGGCTTTTGCTTCAATACAGCACTTTCATTTCATGAGCACTTTGCAAGACGCTATTGTAAAGTATTCTGATAAGCCTCTCTTTATAATGTCCTGTATAGCTTCTGGACTTCTGTGCCCCAGCCGCCTGTGCCATAAGTAAATACATTTGCTGTGTGAGTCATTAGAGACTATATTGGCTTGCTGGTCTGTGGTGATGAGCCTGAATAGGTGATCATCCAGTTTTCCTTTTGCGAGGAATCCATTTAATATTGTGAATTGTGCATTCATCAACCTGGAACTTAAAGTGGAGTTCCACCCAAAAGTGGAACTTCTGCTCATTGGACTCCTCCCCCCTCTGGTGCCACAATTGACACCTTTCAAGGAGAAGGGGGGACAGGATACCTGTCTTTGACAGGTATCCTTTCCCACTTCCGGGAACCTGGACCATGGCCCGTGATGTCAGCGCAGGGCTCACTCCTCCTCCCCCGGCCGCCGGGCCAGTAGAAAAGAGGAGCGGGCCTCGCGCATGCGCAGTAGGGTTCCCGGCGTGAAGCCAAAAGGCTACACTTCCGGGTACCCTTACCCGCAATAGCGGCGGCAGCACTGGACTCCAGGACAGGTAAGTGTCCATTTATTAAAAACCAGCAGCTGCAGTATGTGTAGCTGCTAGTTTTAAAAAAAAAAATTGGGGGCGGAACACCGCTTTAACTGTGAGACCAGTGTTTGCAAGACTTTGCACTGACAGAAGGCTGCCTTCTAGTTCTGGGACATACAGCACTTTCTTTACAAGGATACTCTGCTTGCCTTGTGGTGTAATGCAGTTCAGGAAGCCCTTCTGAAGTAATGCTTTTTCTGTTTGCTAGGAAAACTTTGTCTTTTGCACTGTAATCAATGTTTGTGAAGAAGGTCTCATCGCTAGTTTTGTGGCTGGTCGCTCATGAGTAGGGATGAGCTTCGTGTTCGAGTCGAACATACGTTCGACTCGAACATCGGCTGTTCGATCGTTCGACGAAGATCGAACGATTTGGGCCGTTCGCGCCAAATTCGAGTGACGCGAACGGCCCACAATGCACTACGCCATCGCAGTGTCATCCAGGCGCTGTGATTGGCCAAGCATGCACTGTGACCCCGCATGCTTGGCCAATCACAGCGCCGGCAGCGAGGAGAGCAATGATTGGCCACAGGCAGGATGCCTGTGGCCAATTATTGCTGAGGGGGTTTAGTACACGCCCCACACTATAAAAGGCCGCCAGCTCGGCGGCCTTGTGTAGTGTGTTCCGGAGCAGGGAAAGAGAAGCATAGGCAGGGACAGTGTAATTTTTCCTTTACTAATCCTGGATTCCTTGTGTTTAGGGACAGAGAAGGATAGGTAGGGAGAGTGTCAGTGTGTCATTCTGTGCTAAACCTTGTTTGTAGGGACAGAGAAGGACAGTGAGGGAAAGTGTCAGTGTGCTATTCTGTGCTAAATCTTGTTTGTAGGGACAGAGAAGGACAGTGAGGGAAACTGTCAGTGTGCTATTCTGTTCTAAACCAATCTTGCTGAACCGTATTTGAAATCCTTGAGTTTAGGGACAGAGAAGGACACTCGTGGAAACTATCAGTGTGCTATTCTGTGCTAATCCTTGTTTGTAGGGACAGAGAAGGACAGTGAGGGAAAGTGTCAGTGTGCTATTCTGTCCTAAACCAATCTTGCTGAACCATATTTGAAATCCTTGAGTTTAGGGACAGAGAAGGACACTCGTGGAAACTGTCAGTGTGCTATTCTGTGCTAATCCTTGTTTGTAGGGACAGAGAAGGACAGTGAGGGAAACTGTCAGTGTGCTATTCTGTTCTAAACCAATCTTGCTGAACCATATTTGAAATCCTTGAGTTTAGGGACAGAGAAGGACACTCGTGGAAACTATCAGTGTGCTATTCTGTGCTAAATCTTGTTTGTAGTGACAGAGAAGGACAGTGAGGGAAAGTGTCAGTGTGCTATTCTGTCCTAAACCAATCTTGCTGAACCATATTTGAAATCCTTGAGTTTAGGGACAGAGAAGGACACTCGTGGAAACTATCAGTGTGCTATTCTGTGCTAAATCTTGTTTGTAGGGACAGAGAAGGACAGTGAGGGAAAGTGTCAGTGTGCTATTCTGTCCTAAACCAATCTTGCTGAACCATATTTGAAATCCTTGAGTTTAGGGACAGAGAAGGACACTCGTGGAAACTATCAGTGTGCTATTCTGTGCTAAATCTTGTTTGTAGGGACAGAAAAGGACAGTGAGGGAAAGTGTCAGTGTGCTATTCTGTCCTAAACCAATCTTGCTGAACCATATTTGAAATCCTTGAGTTTAGGGACAGAGAAGGACACTCGTGGAAACTATCAGTGTGCTATTCTGTGCTAAATCTTGTTTGTAGGGACAGAGAAGGACAGTGAGGGAAAGTGTCAGTGTGCTATTCTGTCCTAAACCAATCTTGCTGAACCATATTTGAAATCCTTGAGTTTAGGGACAGAGAAGGACACTCGGGGAAACTGTCAGTGTGCTATTCTGTTCTAAACCAATCTTGCTGAACCATATTTGAAATCCTTGAGTTTAGGGACAGAGAAGGACACTCGTGGAAACTATCAGTGTGCTATTCTGTGCTAAATCTTGTTTGTAGGGACAGAGAAGGACACTCGGGGAAACTGTCAGTGTGCTATTCTGTTCTAAACCAATCTTGCTGAACCATATTTGAAATCCTTGAGTTTAGGGACAGAGAAGGACACTCGGGGAAACTATCAGTGTGCTATTCTGTGCTAAATCTTGTTTGTAGGGACAGAGAAGGACAGTGAGGGAAACTATCAGTGTGCTATTCTGTGCTAAACCAATCTTGCTGAACCATATTGCAAATCCTTGTGTTTAGGGACAGAGAAGGATAGGCAGGGGACAGTGTCAGTGTCTTTGTTGCTAAGCCTCCTGCACAGTATACACCTGAAGGTAGCCCTTATTGCTGTTTTTCCCATCTCCCTGCAGGCCATCCATTAAAATGTCTGGAAGGCAAACAAGGAGAGGCAGACAGTCAGGAGGCAAAAAAAGAGGGCAAGCAGGCTCTGTGTCCGGGGGCAACAGTGCTGGTCGTGGACGCGGTGCATTGTCATCAGCACATGGCCATGGGACACGCTTGTCCTTGTTTTCGGCAGCTGGACATGTTGAGCCACATCATGCCGAAGACTTGGTAGAGTGGATGACCAAGCCCACCTCATCCTCCTCATCCTCTCTCACCCAGGCTCAGGGTACTGGCAAAGCAGCTGCCAAAGCGTCCTCTTCTCTGGTATCAATGTCATCATTAGTCACTCCGTCCCTAGACCCACCATGTCCTCCTCCTGAGGAGTCCCCCGAACTGTTTGAGCACAGTGTTGGGTACATGCTCCAGGAGGATGCCCAGCGTTTAGAAGGATCTGATGATGATACCCAGCTAGAGGAAGGCAGTAGCGTGAGAGCTGAGAGAGGGGATGCTCAAGAAGGACACCAATCTGGCAGTCATGCTCCAGCAGCTGCAGCATACTGCCAGATTGGCTCCAGTGATGAGGAGGGAGGGGATGATAAGGTCACTGACTCCACGTGGGTGCCTAATAGGAGAGAGGAGGAGGAGGAGGATGAGGAGGAGGCACATCTCCAACGAGGCAGGATGCCCTTGGGTGGCCAGCGTATGGGCAGCACACCGACGGAATCACACCGCAGAGCTCCGCCTGTGCAGGGCGCTGCCTCTGCCCGTCATTCAAAAAGTTCTTTGGTGTGGGCCTTTTTTGAGGCGAGTGCATCAGATCGCACAGCTGCTGTTTGCAACATATGTCTCAAGCGTATATCGCGTGGCCAAAACATCAGCCGCTTGGGCACCACATGCTTGATCAGACATATGTTGACCTGCCATGCAGCTCGTTGGCAAGCCTACCTTAAAGACCCACACCAAAGAACAAAGCGGACCTCTCCTTGCACCGCATCAGCTGGGATCTCCAACCCCAGTATACCTTCAGTCCTCTCTGAAACCTGCACTGAGAGGAATGAAGGTGTAGAATTAGGTGTGTCACAGCCAAGTACTTGCGGGCACTCTGCTAGCAGTACACCGACGTCCGATTCTAGCAGGCAAATTTCCCTGCCCCAGCTGCTGGACCGTCAAAAGAAGTTCACTCCCAGCCATCCACATGCCCAGCGGTTGAATGCTAGCTTGGCTAAATTGCTAGCGCTTCAACTGCTGCCTTTTCAGTTGGTAGACTCGGCCCCCTTCCGTGAGTTTGTGCAATGTGCGGTTCCTCAGTGGCAGGTTCCCAAACGCCACTTTTTCTCATGGAAGGCGATTCCGGCTCTCTACAGGCATGTGGAAGGCAATGTCTTGGCCTCGCTGGACAGGGCGGTCAGCGGTAAGGTGCATATTACCGCTGACTCATGGTCCAGCAGGCATGGACAGGGACGTTACCTTTCTTTCACGGCCCATTGGGTCACTCTTTTGGCAGCTGGGAAGGATGCAGGACAAGGTGCAGTAGTGTTGGAGGTTGTTCCGCCGCCACGCCTCCAAAATGATACTACTGGTTGTGACACACCTCTCTCCTCCACCCCCTCCTCTTCTTCTTCCTCCATGGCCTCTTCCTGTGGTTTGTCCTCGGAACCAGCGGTGCTCCGTAGGCGTTCAAGGGGCTACGCAAGTACGCAGGCAAAAAGATGCCATGCCGTGCTTGCGCTGGTGTGTTTGGGGGACAGGAGCCACACTGGGGCAGAGGTCCTGTCTGCTCTGCAGGGGCAGGCCGAGAGGTGGTTGACGCCACGCCAGCTTAAGCCAGGAATGGTGGTTTGCGACAATGGCACCAACCTCCTCTCCGCCCTCCGACAGGGACAACTGACCCATGTGCCCTGTATGGCTCACGTCCTTAACCTGGTGGTGCAGCGGTTCTTGGGCAGGTACCCGGGCTTACAGGATGTCCTGAGGCAGGCCAGGAAAGTCTGTGTGCATTTCCGCAGATCTTATAATGCCAGTGCTCGCCTGGCTGAGCTGCAAAAGGAGTTGAACCTGCCCAAGAACCGCCTTATATGTGACATGCCCACCAGGTGGAACTCAACGTTGGCCATGCTGCAGTGGCTGCACACGCAGCAGAGGGCCATCAATGAGTACCTGTGCGACTACGGCACCAGGACAGGGTCAGGGGAGCTCGGGTTTTTTTCACCACGCCAGTGGGGCATGATCAGGGATGCATGCACTGTCCTGGCACCATTTGAGGAGGCCACGAGGATGGTGAGCAGTGACAGTGCATGCATCAGTGACACTGTACCTCTTGTCCACCTGTTGGAGCACACGCTGCGTGGAATAATGGACAGGGCACTTTAGGCAGAACAGAGGCAGGAAGAGGAGGACTTCCTTGCCTCTCAAGGCCCCCTTTACCCAGACAGTGTTCCTTCTGTCCCACCCATTGCACAGGAAGAGGAGGAGGAGGAGGAGGTAGAGGATTTTGTCAGCATGGAGGTGGAGGCTGGCACTCAGCATCATCAGCAGCAGTCTTTTAGGGATGATTTACAGTCCCAAGAAACCAGTGGACTTGTACGTGGCTGGGAGGAGGTAGCTGCGGATCATGTCGTCCTTAGTGACCCAGAGGACTCCGGACTGAATGCCTCAGCTAACCTACGCTGCATGGCTTCCCTGATCCTGCAAAGTCTGCGGAAGGATCCTCGTATTCTTCGGATCAAGGAGAGGGACCATTACTGGCTGGCCACTCTCCTTGATCCACGGTACAAGGGTAAGGTTGCGGACCTTATGTTACCGTCGCAGAGGGAGCAGAGGATGAGACAACTCCGGGAGGCCTTGCAGAAAGGTCTGTGCAACGCGTTCCCAGAGACTGGGAGGTTACAAACTCCTGGTCCTGGACAACGAGTTGCTGAGGCTTCGGGCAGTCAAAGAAGGAGCGGTGGGGAAGGTGGCCGTCTGACCGATGCGTTCAGACAATTCTTTAGTCCGCAGCCCCAAAGTATGATCGGTTCCAGCAACCATCGCCAGCGTCTGATATACATGGTGCAGGAATACCTAGGGGCAAGGTCAGACTTGGACACCTTCCCCACCGAAAATCCTCTGGCTTACTGGGTCTTGAGGATGGATCACTGGCCAGAGCTTGCACAGTATGCAATTGAGCTACTGGCCTGTCCTGCATTCAGCGTTCTTTCAGAACGCACATTCAGTGCTGCTGGAGGATTTGTCACGGATCACAGGGTGCGCCTGTCCACCGACTCGGTTGATCGACTGACTTTCATCAAGATGAACCAGTCTTGGATCACCACCAGCTACCACACACCTGATGCTGATATAACAGACTAATTGATTTTAAAATGTCACATCCCTTCAAGACTGATGCTGATGCTGAGTGCCTGTGCTGTTATGTTGACTGGCTATCCTCCTCCTCCTCCTCAATGATACGATTAATGATGATAGCTTGGAAAATCATTTTGGTTTATGGGTGACGCCACCAGTGGCTAAGGCCCAATTTTTCAGCCCCTGTTTAACAGGGGCGTGTAATTACAATTTTTGATGCAATACTTTGCAACAGGCCTCATTGCTGTGCTCCAAGTACAGTACCTGTGAGGGGTTGCAGTGTTGTGCCACCAGTGCCTAAGGCCCAATTTTTTAGCCCCTGTTCAACAGGGGCATGCAATTATAATTATTGATCTAATAATTCACAGCAGGGCCCATTGCTGCGCCCACCAAGAGTAACTGTCAGGCCTTACAGTGTTGTGTCAACACCACCACCACCACCACCACCACCAAAGGCCCAATTTTTCAGCCCCTGTTCAACAGGGGCATGCAATTATAATTATTGATCTAATAATTCACAGCAGGGCCCATTGCTGCGCCCACCAAGAGTAACTGTCAGGCCTTACAGTGTTGTGGCACCAGCACCACCATCAAATGCCCAATTTTTACTACCACTGTTCAACAATTATATGTTATTACAATTCCTGATATAATAGTTGACAGCAGGGCGTTCCAGCACCCACCAAGAGTAACTGTGAGTGCTTGCAGTGTTGTGCCAACACCAACACCTAAGGGGCCAATTTCTGCAGAGTATATACGGCAGGTCCCTACTTTCAAACATCCAACTTACAAACGACTACTACTTGCAAATGGAAGAAGACAACAGGAAGTGAGAGGAAATCTACCCCTTGGAAGGAAAATTCTCTCCTGTAAGAATTAATATGGGAGAAAGGTGTCTCCTCTCTACTGATGCTTTATCACCAATCCTTGTTTCAATAAAAACACCACATTTCAAAAACAGTTGTCATTGGGACGCAAAGTGAGGTGAAATGTTCTGAACAGGGGCACAGACAGCAAAACAAATGTTACAGGGGTGATAACCCTTCCCTATGTTTTCCAAAAAGCTTAAAAATAGATTTTTTGGCTGGAGCTACACTTAAACAATGTACCTGTTCAAAATTACAAACAGATTCTACATAAGAACAAACCTACAGTCCCTGTCTTGTATGCACCGCCTGTATACGGCTGTTCAGAGTATATAGGGCCTTTTTTATTTTATGTGTGGGGTTCCCCTTAATATCCATACAAGACCCAAAGGGGCTGGTAATGGGCTGGGGTAGGGGGGGGTGATGGGGTAGCTATGCCATTTTTCTTAAAGATTTTCATCCATATTACCGGGACCAGACATTACATTAAAGCCGCAAGCAGTTTTAAATGGCTTTTTTTTCCTTTAGAAATGTAATTTTGTGCAGGGACAGTTCTAAACACGGGAAACACGTGGCACTTCACAGGCATACTTTAGACACCCCCCAGGTACAATATTTAAAGGAATATTTGACTTTTTTTTTCACTTTATGCATCATTAAAATGACTGCTCCCGAAAAACGGCCGTTTTTAAAACTTATTTTTGCATTGATACATGTCCCCTGGTGCAGAACCCGGGTTCCCAAACTCTGTTTAGGACAATAACATGGATAATAGTCGTTATAATTAGCACTTTAGAATTTGAACGTTCGCATCCATTGTATTTAATAGGGTTCTAATGTTCGTGCGAACTTTCGGTCCGTTCGCGGGTTCTGGTGCGAACCGAACCCGGGGGTGTTCGGCTCATCACTACTCATGAGTCTATGCACCAGCCGCATGGCTTGCCACTATGTGTTACTTTAAAGGTGCCACTCCATGATGTGTCTGCAATTTCCTTTGTGGCTGCTTTGACTCTCTTTTGTGGATAGCTCTAGCTTTGGCTCCTCGGCTTTTCAGATAGAACAGTCCTTTTTTAACTGGCCAGTCCTTTTACAGCAAAAACAGGCTCTGCTTTCTTTGTTGCACTTTGTGCCTTTGTAACACCTTAATAGCTTTGTCATCATGGTGCTTATTTTCTTTCCTTCTGTCATATTCATCGATTAATTTGCCTTTGCCTAGCGTTATCTCCTGCTCGGGTCTGGTTTCTAAAGCATTAATAAGAGCAGTACTGTATATGTCTCTGGAATGCTGCAGAGGAGCAGGGCAACAATATGGTTATCTTTGATGTCCTCTCCAATGGCTCATAGCTGCTCTATGATCTCTAGCATAGCATTCACAAGATCACACATTTGCTGGCCTTCTTCTAGTCTCATCTTATACAACTTTCTTAGCAGAAATAACTTTAGCTGTTTAGACTTGAACGCTTATGTAGTTTTTGTAATGAAGTCCACATACATTTGGCCATTTTCTCTGTTCTAGTGTGGATAAGCTGGTCATCTTCCACTAACAAGCTTATGGTCGCTGTTGCCTGCCTATTTTTTCTGTTCCAGTCCTCCATCTCTCCGTTTGTGGGTTTGTCTGTATTCAGCACTTGCCACAAGTCATCCTTGCTTAGAATCATTTCTAGTTTAAATTTCCACAGCTGGTAATTGGCAATGTTCAGCTTTGCGATTGCAAACTTCACATCTGAACCACCTGCCATCTTTCAGCAGCTTATATACAGTACTCACTGTACTTACTGAGTTGCAGAGTTCTCTTTCCAGTGCCTGGGTGCCTGCTGGGAGTGCTGAGGGGCACTGGGCACATAATTTCAATACTCTGTACAATAGTTTCAAATTAACTAAGCCTCATTCGCATGGGCTAATTTGGTCTGGCACTGACACAGTTTAAAGTGTTACTAAAGTCATATATTTTTGTTTTATTAAAATAACAAACATGTTATACCTACCTGCTCTGTGCGATGGTATTGCACATAGTGGCCCAGATCCTCCTCTTCTGGGGTGGTGGCGATCTTGGCTCCTCCTGTTTTTCTTATGTCCACCAAAGCCAGATGCTTGCTATGGGGAGAAGCATGGTATAAACATAAAAGACCAACAATTTTGAAAAAAAAACTATATTTTTTACTTTTTGCTATAATAAATATCCCAAAAAAAAATCTTTATCAGTTTAGGCCAATATGTATTCTTCTACATATATTTTGTAAAAAAAATCCCAAAAAGCGTATATTGGTTGGTTTGCGCAAGTATGGGATTTTTTTTTTTTTTTTACTAGTGTCGGTGATCAGCAATTTTTAGCGGGACTTCGACATTGTGGCAGACAGAGCAGACACTTTTTTGGGACCATTGACATTCATACAGCAAATGTCACTGGCTGGGAAGGGGTTTTTAAAGCGGCAGACGTACTATGATGGTGATTTGCCCAGGGGAGCCAATCTGCCACAGTATAACTTTCAGGACACCGGATGCATGGATTCGAATGGGGGTGGGTGTTTTTTTTTAAGTTCCTGATTAGAGCCAGAGGCTCTAATAGGCTTCAAAATAGGGTGGGTTCAGGGCATATTTGTATATTACTATCATGTCCCTTCGCAAGCGTCTCATCTCCAGAGAGAAAAAATGTAATGTTTGTAGTCATTCCTCATAACTGAGGTCCCCCTGCCTTACTAATTTTGTTTCACCATTAGGGATGAGTGAATCTGCCTGGGTTTGATTCAGAAATAATTTAATGAATCTTCATCTACCTTATTGGTTGTCCCCAGGATTAACCCATGATAGCTCTGAACCCAAACCTCATCTCTATTTCAGAGATGTTTCTTGACTGCATTTCTATTTGATAAACCTCAAAAAAAAAATAGGAGTAAAGGAAAATCCCCTGAAAAGAGACTCAAATGGCAATAAATTACATTGGAATTGATTTACTAAAACTTGAGAGTGCACAATCTGGCGCAGCTGTGCATGGTAGCCAATCAGCTTCTAACTTCAGCTTGTTCAATTAAGCTTTGACAAAAACAAAAACCTGGAAGCCTATTGGTTTCTATGCAGAGCTTCGCCAGATTTTGTACTTTCCAGTTTTAGTAAATTAACCCTGTTGTCTTGTAAAGAATGTAAATGTTGGAATTTTATTGATTTTATTGATTTATCTTGCGGACGCCCATGCCAAAGAGTCATGGGCGTCCGCAAGAGGGGGCAAGGGGGGTCAAATGCCCCCCCTCCGTAATCGGCAAGATGACAGTGCGGGCAGTGCCGGCTAAACTGTGCCCGATGGCAGATGAACATGCACATCAGTACACAGTCACAGGTCACTGCACATGTCAGACCTAAAGTGCCCTTTCAGAGCTGCAGTGGGGTGCCGAGTGCTGGAACGCTCCCTGCGCTCCTACACTCAGCTGAGTAGACATCAGTTACACTTCTCTGTCAGGAGGCTTCAGTGAACTCCGCCCCACAGATCAATTCTAGTCCCCGCCTCTGACATGATGTCATTCAGAGGCCTGGACAGGAAGAGAGAGAGAGGCACCGCGAGGGAACGTGCATGTTGCTGGAATTAGGTAAGTGAGCAATGGCAGACAGAGGAGAATTACAATATATGTTGCTTAACAGTGTTATGTTGCAGTGAATCTTTTCCAGTGCACAGGACTGGTTAATGTCTTGGGAACTGTGGTAGGTTTTGTGATTGGGGGTTAATTAAGCCATTAGCCAGTAATATGCAGCTTGAAGGGGTTAATGTACTGACACTGGCCCCTAATTCAGCACAAGGTGTTAATGAACACTGCCATTGATCTCTAAGACCCCTTTCACACTGGGACGGTTTGCAGGCGCTATTGCGCTAAAAATAGCGCCTGCAAACTGACCTGAAACAGCGGCTGCTGTTTCTCCAGTGTGAAAGCCCCAGCGGTGCGATAGCAGGACCGCATCTTTGGAGCGGTGAAAGAGCGGTGTGTTTACTGCTCCTCCACTGCTCCTGCCCATTGAAAGCAATGAGATACCGTGGCTATACCGCCGGCATAGCGCCTCTGCAGAGGCGCTATGCGGTGGTTTTTAAACCTTTTTCAGCTGCTAGCGGGGGGTAAAACTGCTCCGCTAGCGGCCGAATACCGCAGCGAAATTAGCGGTAAAGCGCCGCTAAAAATAGCAGCGCTTTACCGCCACCGCCGCTTGTGAAAGGGGCTTTATACATTAGTGGCTAGTAGCAGTTAATTAACCCCCTTTGTGTTGCATTAGTGGCCAGTGTCAGTGTTAACCTATTCCTGCTGTAATACAAAGGGATAATTTACACTGCCACCGGCCACTGGCCACTACTGCATTAGTTATCAATAGCAGTGTTCATTAACCCCTTGAACTGAATTAGTGGTCATTGTCAGTGTTAATTAGCTCCTTCATGCTGCATGGTTTTAAATTAGCATATCACCACTGACCATCTATGCTAATATTGCAGCTACTGCACCAAAACTGGACATTATTATTGCAGAAACTGACACCAATACTGGGGATTATTATTGCAGAAACTGACACCAACGCTGGGGATTATTATTGCAGAAACTGACACCAGGTCAACCACATCCACTGGTAAACTAGCAGATGCTTCAACAACAGTTCCCACATCTTGGCCACTGCAAAACCAGGTACACTCTCCCCCCCAAAATGTGTCAGTTGAAGGGGGAGGGTTCTTACGCTTCATGTGATAATGACTAAGCCCCTCCCCTTCGTGACATTATTGAAAAGGGGAAGAGCATGGGTGACCTTAAAATGATGCCCCCCCCCACTAAAAAAAAGTTCTGCGGACGCCCATGCAAAGAGGTGCTGGGAACTTTTCAGATGAAGGAAAACTTTAAACAAGCTTAACAGCTTTGGAGAGGCTGCACCCACACTTCAATGATTCAATTTTTGGGCTTCCAACAGTAGACTCAGACCAGAAAAATACAGAAAGGAGCGTAAGACCAAAACCGGATAAGAGAGTACAAGATAATTTTTTAAAGGATTTTATCAATGTGTACTATGGATCAAAGTTAGACATAGACTTTCTGTCCAAGTGATGAATATCATACATGACCATATCCTTTGTATTTATTTTCTCCACATCTCATTTCAAAGGACACCATGTCATGTTCCTTATTTTAGGAAGTTTAAGTGCCATTCATCTGTGACAAATAAAGCACAGGCTGCATTTTTCTATGTAAAGAGTTTTTCACATCTCATTCATCAGTCACCTTTTTTTTTTTCATAAGAACTGTCAACATTAAATCAAAGAGACCAATCAGATGTAAATCTTCATTGGAAAATGACAGTTCAAGAATGTATGCCTGTATAACAATGAAGAATGTTTCAGGTATCCTTCATATTGTACAGTCTGAATTATAACAAATATAGGATTTTTTTTTTTCAAATTACAAATCTGTTGGGATTAGAAGGTTACGTTCAAGCCATTTCACAAATCAAACAATATTGTTATTCGGAATTTGCAAACTGGATTTGAAAATGGTATTCTGGCTCTGATTTTTACATAGTCAAAGAAGCGTGTGGCCTAGAACATAAATTATTGTGATAATTATACAAAATAATAATAAAAAAAGAAAGTTTAATGCCCATTGCTGAGTAAATGCATCTTATTGGATGATTCAGTTGACTTCTGATTATTAATATTTATGGTCTTTTCTGTACTAGGCATGTCCAACTACTCCAACCTTGGCCAGCCCTGGCTCCTAGCCGTGTGAATTATGTAAAAGCCAAAATCCAGCCAAAACGTTTTATTTTGTTGTTGATAAGGCGAGAAAGGTTTAGAGTGTCTTTCATATTTTTAAGTGTGGAAAATCTAGTATGCCAGACTAATAAGTCCAAATTCCTTATAATTTTAAGGTTGATTCACAGCTGAATTACTTATCCTGGGTAGGGATGAGCTTAAATTTGGGCTTGGATTGAACCTATATTTGGCCAAGCTCGGATTTAAAGCTGTTTGTATGAAAATTTCTATAGACATTCATATTAAGAATTCTTGGTACAGTTGCTGAATGTCGTTCGAAAATACTTAAAATTTGTGTTTGCTTTTAAGATTCAAGTTTTGGAATAAATGGACTTTACCGAATAAAAATAAATGTACTTGTTTATGAAAATTTTTACATCCTGTGCATTAAAATTTTCTCTTCACTGGGGTCAAAAATGAAAGTCGATTCGATCCCACTAATGATAAAAAAATAGAATGAATGTTCCTAAAACAAGAATTCCAAATTAAATACTACTATGTATGGCCCGGTTTAGCTGTCATTTCTAGGCCACTGAGGGGGAATTAGTTCAACGATTACCCTATAGCACTTACCAACCCACCAGTGGGTTTGCTTCCACACCACTGAGCTTTTGCTTTCAGAGCAACGTATTCAGCAACTTTTGAGGGAGAACGGATGAGGGCATAGGACACCCACAAGATCACATCAGATTCTGGTGATTAAACAAAAACAGACTCACAGCATTTATAGGAAAATAATCTTTAAATATAAACTCATGTTTAAGTCAGGGTGGCTACATTACTTTTCCATTATCATGTGTAAGCTTCCCATTTGTGCTTAACTTTTAATCTTTTCATCTTTTACTATTATGTTTTTATAGTTTTTCTTTATTGAAATTGTGTTATGATAAAAATAACATATCTTTAATAAATATCTGACTGTACACAGTCCCACAGTTCTTGTCCTTGTTATTTATGTTGATTATTAGGGATGTGGTGTATCGATAGGAAGAAGTAAGGATTGTTTAAACTGTGATTGTGTACACATTTTGTTTGAACATTTGTACAAAAACGTCAGTGTTCACCAGAGCATTACATCTTGTCATTATTAAGAAAATGGGTAGGTTAACGGTGGGGTTCTATTTCCATAATATGACTTGCCATCATTGATTTAAAGAATTTATTTCAAAAGCCTTTAAACTTTCATACATTCCTGCTACTTGAATGGAATTTCAGACATATTAAACAGGTTTCTTTTGTGCCTAGAAAATGTACATTATAATATGTATAATTGTTCCTGAAGGAAATACACATTCACAGTTAGAATTTCGTTCTTGTCATTCTGCTAACTCTTCTTGTTGTCTCGAGAAGGGAAGGTAAGTTAAGAGAAGAGAAGAGATTGTGTCACAAATAAATGGGAAAGAAAGAAATAAAAAAAAGAAATAAAGAAAGGAAAAGAAAAGAAGAAAATAAAATGGGTGACAAATCAATGGAAAAGCAAGAAGAAAAAAAAAGAGGGAAGCAAGAAAGAAAGGAAAAGAAAGCGGGTGACAAATAAATGGAAAGAAAAAATAGAGAGAAAAGAAAATAAGAAAGTGGGGGACAAATAAAGTGGAAAGAAAGAAAGAAAAAGAAAAAAACAAATGAAAGCAAGAAAGAAGAAAAGAAAGTGGGTGACAAATAAATGGAAAGAAAAAAAAAAGAGGAAAAAAAAGAAAAAGAAAAGAAAAAAAAAAGAAGAAGAAAGTGGGCAACAAATAAATGGGTAGGAAAAAGAAAGAAAGAAAGAAAGAAAGAAAGAAAGAAGGAAAGAAAGAAAGAAAGAAGAGAGAAGAAAGTCAGTGACAAATAAATGGAAAAGAAAGAAAGAGAAAAAAAGTGATTAATAGGAACAGATTGAGAAAGATGAAAATAGGTAAATGAAAACCAGTACGAACAAATAGCCACTGCCCCCACCTATAACTGGCCTTTACAGCAAGGAGCACATGGAAGGGCAATGCATGTCAAACAAAGCCAAAAAAAACTCCCAGCTCAACTTACCAACCAGCCTGTACAGCGAAAGAGTATGACAAGTACATGGGGGAAAAAAAGAAAACATATATTTTTGGAAAAATAAACTTTCTAAATGCTAAAGTTTTAGGGGGAGGGGGGGCTCGGTAATGTGTATGCTCTTTCACAAATAAAATAATACAGCCTCATCTGCTCACATTATCTACAAGTGTCCATTAGTCCTCCCAGCCATTATCTCTTTTCATGTCAACAAAGTAACGGTCATTAGAAGCTTTGTTGCTTGTTCCTAATGCAGCTTCTACACAAAATGAGCTGGAGATACTTAGGAAATGGCAAGGACAAATGATGTACAATACTCGGGTTTTGAGATTGCTTTGTGATTGTCAAATTATGGATTTTATTTTTTCTTTCCGCAAAAATTACATTGCAGCCTTTTAACATTAAAGAGACAGTAGTGTCGCCGAAAGTCTCCTTGTAGATCATCCAATATTCTTATATTCTTTCTAAACTGTGTGCTACACGGCAGAGCTTTTTTTTTTTTTTCTTTCAGTTCTTTATGGTTAAATTAAACAGCAACTCCACCGCACTGACAACCCCGCATACTGAATTTATTTGAAGCAGGTGTTCCTGTTATGTCATTCTAGCTAAAGGTAAATGGACATCTGCATACAATTTCTAAACAATTCTTTTTGTAACATGATGTTCCTACAAATGGATCTTCATGCTGTAACCCTTTCCATTTCATACCTTTGCAACCAAATTCCACCATATTGGCAATTGGGAAGTTGGAATTAGGGTGATTTTTTGGTGTTTTTTTTTAAACCCTTTCACTGCCACAGTTTTTTATATTAGGCCTAAAGATTACCGTATATACTCGAGTATAAGCCGAGTTTTTCAGCCCTTTTTCTTAGGCTGAAAATGCCCCCCTTGGCTTATACTCGAGTCAGTGCCCCACCTTCTGTTCTCTGGTGTCTCCAGGCCGCTCCGGTGTGTGCAGGTGTTCTCAGGGCCGATCCAAGTGCCGCCTCTCCTCTCCCTCCCTCTGCTTTTTTAATCACACACAGCAGTATATATCTCGCACTGTTTCACGGAGCTGGAGTTTGAATTGAACTGTTTGGCAGCCGTCCATTCTCTGTAAGAAAGCCCCGCCTCCTAGATCGTGATAGACGGAACACTGATTTAATTGAATCAGTGTTCTGTCTATCACGATCTAGGAGATGGGGCAGAGGGAGGGAGAGGAGAGGCGTCACTTGGATCGGCCCCAAGAACACTCGCACACACCGGCTGCCGAACAGTTCAGACTCCGTGGCACAGCGCGAGATATACCGGTATACTGCTGTGTGTGATTAAAAAAGAGGAGGGAGGGAGAGGAGAGGTGTGTATATAAAAAAGGGTTTATAGGGTCTGAACTTGCCTGATGGAAGAATAACATGCCCTCACTATGAGTAATTTTTGTGATACATGTAAAACAAATATGCAGATGAAGGTTCAGAGTTTGACAATTTGTATCCATCATCATCTAGTGCTGCTGTTGGACTCTAACACTCAGCATGCTTTGCCTGTCACGTTAAACTATATTTCTGTATAGGCTAAAGTCTACACTTGGGCTGCTCAGAATGAACCTACAGTTTTATGTTTCTGAAATCTAATACATAGCTCAGTATGACCTATGCTGCTGGGAAGTTGCCTAACGTCGCTTCCTTAAAAAAAATGTTTTTGCCTTACTTTTAATTTTGAAATGTACTGTACCAATAGCTGCTGCATTTCCCACCCTAGGCTTATACTCGGGTCGATACGTTTTCCCATTTTTTGTGGTAAAATTGAGTGCCTCGGCTTATACTCGGGTCAGCTTATAATCGAGTATATATGGTACTTAAAACTCCTAAAACATTTTATATTTTTTGAAAGCATATACCCTGAAGGATATAATAGTGGTAGTTTAAATGTTTTATGTCACACAATATTAGTAGTTTATCAAATTCAAAATTTCAGTTAAAAGAATAAATTAAAGGTAATTTTAGACACACAAAAGCAACATACTGTATTACTACATTTTTGGTATAATATAAAAGATGAGGTTTGGCCAAGTAAATAGATACCCAACATGTCAAGCCTTAAAAGTTGGTGTAAAGACCAAACATTTTTTACCTTAATGCATTCCTTGTATTAAGGTAGAAAATCTTTAGGTGTCAGCATCCCCTCACCACAACCCCCCCTTTTACTTACCTAAATCCTCATTCGATCCAGTTCCGTGCACTTCTGCAGCTCTTCTCTTGCCTCACTTCTGGGTCTCACTGGCTTTGCTGGGGCATTGGCTCCAGTGTTGTCAATCAAAACCAGTGACAAGGGAGCGGTGGGGGCGGGGCCGAGTCCCACTGTCTGTGTCAATGGAAGCGGCTCCCCATGGGGGCACTGGACAGAGGGGAGGGGCCAGGAGCACAGGTCAGGGACCCGAACAGAGGAGGTTCATGGCCATTCTGTGCAATGGAATTGCACAGAGTAGGTAAGTATAGAGATGATTGTTTTAAAAAAAAAATTATGTTACCTTTACAATCACTTTAAAATTGCATGTGAAAAGCTTTAGTACCCTAAATTTTCAATAGGCAATACTTTAAAAACAAACGAATGGCCCCTGCTTCCAACTATAACTGGCCTTCACAGAAAGAAGCACATGGAAAGACAACGCATGCAAGACAAAACCAGAGAAAATTCCCAGCTCAACTCACCAACTAGTCTGTTTACCAACTGTATTAACCTGTCTAACAGTATGTGTTAAAAACAAGGGCTTAGTTAGCACACATTTGCATGTGTAAGCTACAGAGCCACTTCATGACACCCTGTATTACCTGCAGTCCTAACTCTTGTAAATTTATGAGAGTCTCTAACATTGGAAGCACATGCATTCTAATAGATGGATAGAGGGCAGGTGGGCCTGGAGGTTGCCCAGTCCTCCATAAAGGCACAGGGGGCACTTTGGACAACCAGCACATAGCACAATGGTAGCTAAGGTGTCCAGTGTGTTCCCTGACCAAATTTACACCAGTAACAAACAAATGGCCAGCTCAACTCACCAACCAGTCTGCTTACCAACCACATTAATCTGTCTAACTATAACTTTGTCTTGCATGCATTGCCTTTCCTTGTGCTCCTTGCTGTGAAGGCGACCAGTTATAGGTGGGGGCAGGGGCCATTTGTTTGTTACTGATGTAATATTGGTGAGGGGACAAACTGGACACCTTTGCTACCATTGTACTGGATGTCCAGTGTGCCCCCTGTGCCTTTACGGAGGACTGGGCTACATCCAGGCCTACCTGCCTTCTATCTATCCATTATAATGCATGTGCTTCCACTGTTGGAGATTCTAATAAATTTACAAGAGTTAGGACTGCAGGTAATATAGGGGGTCGTGAAGTGTCTCTGCAGCTTTTGCATGTACTGTATTTATCGGCCTATAACACGCGCCGGCGTATAACACGCACCCCAAGTTTAGGAGGGAATTTTAAGGAAAAAAACTTTTAGGAGGGAAGTTTAAGGAAAAAAAAACTTACATTTAAATGCCCATCAATGCAGCCTTATCAGTGTCATTTGCAGCCTTTCCAGTGCAGCCTTGCCCCCGTGTCTATTGCAGCCTTGTCAGTGCAGCCTTGCCCCAGTACAGCCTTGCCCCCAGTGTCCATTGCAGCCTTGCCCCAGTGCAGCCTTGCCCCCAGTGTCCATTGCATCCTTGCCACAGTGCAGCCTTGCCCCCAGTGTCCATTGCAGCCTTGCCCCAGTGCAGCCTTGCCCTCAGTGTCCATTGCAGCCTTGGATGAACTAAAAATTGGCGCTGCCGAGATCGCCGCCGAGACTGGGTGGACTGGAGCAAACGCCGCCGAGATCGCAGGGACTGGGAGGAGCCAAGATACACATAGCCGAGTGTACTTGGCTCGTCTTGGCTCCGCTCACAGTCACGCCCAGTCCCGCCCTATGATGGACATAACACAGGTCCAATGGCGGGACTGTGAGCGAAGCCGAGAAGAGCCGAGTACACTATGGGGCTGATTTACGAAATGTTTGCGCCATGAGTATTGGCGCATCTGCGTGCGCAATGGCTGTTTTGATATTTACAAAACATTAGCACCTGTAGCGCAGCCCTATTTGCCATTTACTATAGTGTTGTCGGCGGACGGGAGGAGGCGCTCAGTCCGCCAATATGGACCTGGCGCACGGCATGTTAAACACCAAATATAAAGAAGCTGGAAGTGAGAATATAATGGGGGTGACATGGGGTGATGTGAGGAAGTGTAGTGACACCTGCCCAAATAACAAACATGGCCAAAATAGTGTGAGAAAGTAACTTTTTCAAAACCAGCCCGCTGCGCCGGCAAGTACGATTCGAGCTGCGGGAGGTTTTTTTGAGCTCAGCGCGGGAATTTCAATGGTTCAAATGCGCCAAGACACTGCGCCGGCAAAATCTTAGTAAATGTCACGTAAACTAATTTGCATAAGTTGAACAGGAGCAGCTCTGAACTTCCCAGTGCGCCAGCAAAATGTCATTTCTAAAGGAAAAAAAAAGGCATTTAAAAGCAGCCGCGGCTATAATGAATTGTCGGCTCCCGGCAATATAGAGAAAAGTCATTGAAAGTCTTTGCTAACCAAAAAAAAAAGCGTGGGGGTCCCCTAAATTCCATTACCAGGCCCTTGAGGTCTGGAATAGATATTAAGGGGAACCCCCGCTGCAATTTTTTTTTTTAAATGACGTGGGGTTCCCCCCAAATATCCATACCAGGCCCTTCAGATCTGGCATGGATTTTAAGGGGAACTCCACCCCAATTTTTTTTTTTTTAAATGGCGTAGAGTCCCGCCAAAAATCCACACCAGACCCTTTATCCGAGCACATAACCTGGCCGGCAGCAGGGGAAGAGGGGGGGACGAGAGCGGCCCCCCTCCCTCCTGAACCGTACCAGGCCACATGCCCTCAACATGGGGAGGATGTCCCCATGTTGATGGGGACAAGGGCCTCATCCCCACAACCCTTGCCCGGTGGTTGTGGGGGTCTGCGGGCGGGGGGCTTATCGGAATCTGGAAGACCCCTTTAACAAAGGGGACCCCCAGATCCCGCCCCCCCCTATGTGAAATGGTAAGGGGTACATTGTACCCCTACCATTTCACGAAGAAAGTGTAAAAAAAAATTAAAAATTACAAGAGCTGGTTTTAGACAATTCCTTTATTAATGTCTTTTCTTTTCTTCCATCTTCTTCCAACTTCTTCTTCCATCTTCTTCTTCCATCTTCTTCTTTTCTCCATTCGGGTTTCTTCCTCTTCATCTTTATCTTCATCTTCATCTTCATCTTCCTTCTTCCTTCGGTCTTCTCGTCCACATCTTGCTCCGGCGTCTTCCCTTCTTCTTTCTTCTCCGGCCGCTCCGTTTGAATTGGAGGTTCCCGCAGTGCGACGCTTCAGTTCTCCACTTGGTCCGCTGCCACCCGGTGGCTCCGCCCCCCTCTGACACCACAGGGAAAGTCCCCGTGAAATCCATGTGCGTCAGAGGGGGCGGGGTCACCGGGTGTAAGCGGACCCAGAGGGGAACTGAAGAACTGAAGCGTCGCACAGCGGGAATCTCCAATTCAAACGGAGCGGCCGGAGAAGAAAGAAGAAGGGAAGACGCCGGAGCAAGATGCGGACGAGAAGACCGAAGGAAGAAGGAAGATGAAGATGAAGATAAAGATAAAGATGAAGATGGAGGAAGAAACCCGAATGGAAAAAGAAGAAGATGGAAGAAGAAGATGGAAGAAGATGGAAGAAGATGGAAGAAGAAGATGGAAGAAGAAGATGGAAGAAAGGAAAAGACATTAATAAAGGAATTGTCAAAAACCGGCTCTTGTAATTTTTTACATTTTTTACACTTTCTTTGTGAAATGGTAGGGGTACATTTGTACCCCATTACCATTTCACATGGGGGGCCGGGATCTGGGGGTCCCCTTTGTTAAAGGGGTCTTCCAGATTCCGATAAGCCCCCCGCCCGCAGACCCCCACAACCACCGGGCAAGGGTTGTGGGGATGAGGCCCTTGTCCCCATCAACATGGGGACATCCTCCCCATGTTGAGGGCATGTGGCCTGGTACGGTTCAGGAGGGAGGGGGGCCACTCTCTCGTCCCCCCCTTTTCCTCTGCGGCCGGCCAGGTTATGTGCTTGGATAAGGGTCTGGTGTGGATTTTTGGGGGGACTCCACGCCATTTTTTTTAAAATTTGGGGTGGAGTTCCCCTTAAAATCCATGCCAGATCTGAAGGGCCTGGTATGGATATTTGGGGGAACCCCACGTCATTTAAAAAAAAAAATTGCAGCGGGGTTCCCCTTAATATCCATTCCAGACCTGAAGGGCCTGGTAATGGAATTTGGGGGACCCCCACGCTTTTGTTTTTTGTGTAATCAAAGACTTTCAATGACTTTTATCTGTATTGATGGGAACCAGCAATTCAATACAGCCGCAAGGACTTTTAAATGACTATTATTTTACTTTAGAAATGTCATTTTGCTCTCCAACTGTTATAAACATGGAAAACATGTGCTACTTTACAGGCATACTATAGACACCCCCGGGTATGACATTTAGGGCCAGTTCACACCGGATGCAGTGCAGTGCATTTTTTTGATGCATGAAAAACGCAAAGAAAGTTGTTTACATTAATGCCAATGGCATAGTTCACACCACTGCAGTCCGTTCCAGTTCGTTTCAAAAAGCAAAAAAAAAATTGGTCATGCTGCATTTTTTAGGTACAAAACTGTACTGGACCCCAGTAGTGATGAGCCGAACACCCCCGGGTTCGGTTCGCACCAGAACCCGCGAACGGACCGAAAGTTCGCACGAACATTAGAACCCTATTAAATACAATGGATGCGAACGTTCGGATTCTAAAGTGCTAATTATAACGACTATTATCCATGTTATTGTCCGAAACAGAGTTTGGGAACCCGGCTTCTGCACCAGGGGACATGTATCAATGCAAAAAGAAGTTTTAAAAATGGACGTTTTCCGGGAGCAGTCATTTTAATGATGCATAAAGTGAAAAAAAAAAAGTCAAATATTCCTTTAAATATTGTACCTGGGGGGTGTCTAAAGTATGCCTGTGAAGTGCCACGTTTTTCCCGTGTTTAGAACTGTCCCTGCACAAAATAACATTTCTAAAGGGAAAAAAGTCATTTAAAACTGCTTGCGGCTTTAATGCAATGTCTGGTCCCGGTAATTAGGGATGGGCCCGGTGCTCGATTCGAACCCATGTTCGAATCGAGCATCGGGCGTTCGCTCGCTCGTTGAGCCCAGAACTATTTGGGCCGTTCGCATCACATTCGTGTGATGCGAGCGGCCCCGCAATGCATTGCGGCCGGCGCGGCCGGCGCAGTGCATTGCTGGCTGATGATTGGCCAAGCATGCACTGTGACCCCGCATGCTTGGCCAATCACAGCGCCCGAAACTCGGAGAGCAATAATTGGCTACAGGCAGGACGCCTGTAGCCAATTACAGCTCAGGGGCTTTAGTACACGCCCCACCATTTAAAAGGCCGCCACGCCATCGGCCCCGGTCACATGAGTTCCGGCTTTAGGAGAGATTAGTCTGCTGATTCTGTCTTTGCTTGATACTGAAAGATTTGCTCTTCTTTGCTAAACCATTGGCTATTTCTTTGCTAAACCATTGCTACCTAAGTCATTGATCGTTCATTGCTGCTGATTGCACAGTTAGTGTGTTATTAGCTGCTGCTGGGGATTAGTCTGGTGCGTGCTTACTGTTAGTACAGTATTGCAGTAGTACCAACCGCAGTGCTGTTAGCACAGCATTGCACCCCAACAGCACCCATAGGACTTCTAGTGTGTTAGTGGCAGCAAACAGAGCTCCTATATTTTCTTCTCAGCAGCACCCATAGGACTTCTAGTGTGTTAGTGGCATCACACAGAGCTCCTATATTTTCTTCTCAGCAGCACCCATAGGACTTCTAGTGTGTTAGTGGCAGCAAACAGAGCTCCTATATTTTCTTCTCAGCAGCACCCATAGGACTTCTAGTGTGTTAGTGGCATCACACAGAGCTCCTATATTTTCTTCTCAGCAGCACCCATAGGACTTCTAGTGTGTTAGTGGCAGCAAACAGAGCTCCTATATTTTCTTCTCAGCAGCACCCATAGGACTTCTAGTGTGTTAGTGGCAGCAAACAGAGCTCCTATATTTTCTTCTCAACAGCACCCATAGGACTTCTAGTGTGTTAGTGGCAGCAAACAGAGCTCCTATATTTTCTTCTCAGCAGCACCCATAGGACTTCTAGTGTGTTAGTGGCATCACACAGAGCTCCTATATTTTCTTCTCAGCAGCACCCATAGGACTTCTAATGTGTTAGTGGCATCACACAGAGTTCCTATATTTTCATCTCAGCAGCACCCATAGGACTTCTAGTGTGTTAGTGGCATCACACAGAGCTCCTATATTTTCTTCTCAGCAGCACCCATAGGACTTCTAGTGTGTTAGTGGCATCACACAGAGCTCCTATATTTTCTTCTCAGCAGCACCCATAGGACTTCTAGTGTGTTAGTGGCATCACACAGAGCTCCTATATTTTCTTCTCAGCAGCACCCATAGGACTTCTAGTGTGTTAGTGGCAGCAAACAGAGCTCCTATATTTTCTTCTCAGCAGCACCCATAGGACTTCTAGTGTGTTAGTGGCAGCAAACAGAGCTCCTATATTTTCTTCTCAGCAGCACCCATAGGACTTCTAGTGTGTTAGTGGCAGCAAACAGAGCTCCTATATTTTCTTCTCAGCAGCACCCATAGGACTTCTAGTGTGTTAGTGGCATCACACAGAGCTCCTATATTTTCTTCTCAGCAGCACCCATAGGACTTCTAATGTGTTAGTGGCATCACACAGAGTTCCTATATTTTCATCTCAGCAGCACCCATAGGACTTCTAGTGTGTTAGTGGCATCACACAGAGCTCCTATATTTTCTTCTCAGCAGCACCCATAGGACTTCTAGTGTGTTAGTGGCAGCAAACAGAGCTCCTATATTTTCTTCTCAGCAGCACCCATAGGACTTCTAGTGTGTTAGTGGCATCACACAGAGCTCCTATATTTTCTTCTCAGCAGCACCCATAGGACTTCTAGTGTGTTAGTGGCAGCAAACAGAGCTCCTATATTTTCTTCTCAGCAGCACCCATAGGACTTCTAGTGTGTTAGTGGCAGCAAACAGAGCTCCTATATTTTCTTCTCAGCAGCACCCATAGGACTTCTAGTGTGTTAGTGGCAGCAAACAGAGCTCCTATATTTTCTTCTCAGCAGCACCCATAGGACTTCTAGTGTGTTAGTGGCATCACACAGAGCTCCTATATTTTCTTCTCAGCAGCACCCATAGGACTTCTAGTGTGTTAGTGGCAGCAAACAGAGCTCCTATATTTTCTTCTCAGCAGCACCCATAGGACTTCTAGTGTGTTAGTGGCAGCAAACAGAGCTCCTATATTTTCTTCTCAGCAGCACCCATAGGACTTCTAGTGTGTTAGTGGCATCACACAGAGCTCCTATATTTTCTTCTCAGCAGCACCCATAGGACTTCTAGTGTGTTAGTGGCAGCAAACAGAGCTCCTATATTTTCTTCTCAGCAGCACCCATAGGACTTCTAGTGTGTTAGTGGCATCACACAGAGCTCCTATATTTTCTTCTCAGCAGCACCCATAGGACTTCTAGTGTGTTAGTGGCAGCAAACAGAGCTCCTATATTTTCTTCTCAGCAGCACCCATAGGACTTCTAGTGTGTTAGTGGCAGCAAACAGAGCTCCTATATTTTCTTCTCAGCAGCACCCAAAAGGACTTCTAGTGTGTTAGTGGCATCACACAGAGCTCCTATATTTTCTTCTCAGCAGCACCCATAGGACTTCTAGTGTGTTAGTGGCAGCAAACAGAGCTCCTATATTTTCTTCTCAGCAGCACCCATAGGACTTCTAGTGTGTTAGTGGCATCACACAGAGCTCCTATATTTTCTTCTCAGCAGCACCCATAGGACTTCTAGTGTGTTAGTGGCAGCAAACAGAGCTCCTATATTTTCTTCTCAGCAGCACCCATAGGACTTCTAGTGTGTTAGTGGCAGCAAACAGAGCTCCTATATTTTCTTCTCAGCAGCACCCATAGGACTTCTAGTGTGTTAGTGGCAGCTAGGGATGAGCCGAACACCCCCGGGTTCGGTTCGCACCAGAACCTTCGAACGGACCGAAAGTTCGCAGCGAATTTTCGAACCCTATTCGTTATAATGGACGCGAACGTTCAAAATCAAAATTGCTAATTACAACGGCCAATATGCATGTTAATGTTATAAAACAGGTTTGGGGACCCGGGTCCTGCCCCAGGGGACATATATCAATGCAAAAAGAAATTTTAAAAACTAAAGTTTTTTCGGGAGCAGTCATTTTAATGATGCATAAAGTGAAAAAAAAAAAAGTGAAATTTTCCTTTAAATATGGTACCTGGGGGGTGTCTAAAGTATGCCTGTGAAGTGGCATGTGTTTCCCGTGTTTAGAACTGTCCTTGCACAAAATGACATTTGTAAAGGAAAAAAAGAAGCCATTTAAAACCACTTGCGGCTTTAATGTCATGTCTTGTCCTGGCCGCCATATGGCTGAAAATCCTTGAGAAAAATGGCATGGCTACCCCATCACCCCCCCCCCCCACCCCAGCCCCTTTGGGTCTTGTATGGATACTAAGGGGGACCCCGCACCCAAAATAAAACCCTATACCTACAACCCTATATACTCTGAACAGCAGTATATAGGTGGTGCAAACAAGACATGGACTGTAGGTTTGTTCTTAAGTAGAATCTGAACAGGTACATTATGAAGTGTAGCTACATCCCAAAAAAATCAATTTTTAAGCTTTTTGGAGAACATAGGAAGGGGTTATCACCCCTGTAACATTTGCTGTCTTTGCACATCTGTTCAGAACATGTCACCTCACTTTCCGTCCCAATGACAAATGTTTTTGGAAAAGTGGGGTTTTAATTGAAACAAGGATTGGTGATAAAGCATCAGTAGAGAGGAGATACCTTTTTCCCAAATTAAATCTAACAGGATAGAATTTTCCTTCCTAGGGGTAGATTTCCTCTCACTTCCTGTTTTCTCTTGCCGTTTGCAAGTAGGAGTCGTTTGTAAGTTGGATGTTTGAAAGTAGGGGCCTGCCGTATATACTCTGCAGAAATTTGCCCTATTAGATGTTGGTGTAGCCACAAGACTGGTGGGCACAGGAATGGGCCCTGCTGTGAGTTAATAGATCAAGATTTGTACTTGCATGCACCTGTTGAACCGGGCAGAAAAATTGGGCCTTTGGTGGTGGTGGTGGTGGTGGTGGACGGTGTTGCCACAAGACTGTAAGCCCTCACAGTTACTCTTGGTGGGTGCAGGAATGGGCCCTGCTGTGAGTTATTAGATCAAGATTTGTAATTGCATGCACCTGTTGAACAGGGCAGAAAAATTAGGCCTTTGGTGGTGGTGGTGGTGGTGGACGGTGTTGCCACAAGACTGTAGGCCCTCATAGTTACTCTTGGTGGGCGCAGGAATGGGCCCTGCTGTGAACTATTAGATCAAGATTTGTAATTACACGCCCCTGTTAAACAGGGGCTGAAAAATTGTGCCTTAGGCATTGGTGCTGGTGCCACAACACTGCAACCCCTCACAGATACTGTACTTGGAGCACAGCAGTCACACCTGTTGCGAAGCATCTTTTTAAAAAATTGTAATTACACGCCCCTGTTATACAGGGGCTGAAAAATTGTGCCTTAGGCACTGGTGCTGGTGCCACAACACTGCAACCCCTCACAGATACTGTACTCTGAGCACAGCAATGAGACCTGTTGCAAAGCATTGCCTAAAAATTGTAATTACACGCCCCAACAGGGGCTGAAAAATTGTGCCTTAGGCACTGGTGCTGGTGCCACAACACTGCAACCCCTCACAGATACTGTACTCTGAGCACAGCAGTCACACCTGTTGCGAAGCATCTTTTTAAAAAATTGTAATTACACGCCCCTGTTATACAGGGGCTGAAAAATTGTGCCTTAGGCACTGGTGCTGGTGCCACAACACTGCAACCCCTCACAGATACTGTACTCTGAGCACAGCAATGAGACCTGTTGCAAAGCATTGCCTAAAAATTGTAATTACACGCCCCAACAGGGGCTGAAAAATTGTGCCTTAGGCACTGGTGCTGGTGCCACAACCCTGCAACCCCTCACAGATACTGTACTCTGAGCACAGCAGTCACACCTGTTGCGAAGCATCTTTTTAAAAAATTGTAATTACACGCCCCTGTTATACAGGGGCTGAAAAATTGTGCCTTAGGCACTGGTGTGGTGGCATGGATCATTGAGGAGGAGGAAGAGGATAGTCAGTGAACATAACAGGACAGTCACTCAGCATCAGCATAGGCAGTCTTGAAGGGATGTGACATTATAAATTATTCCGTTATATCCGCTTCAGGTGTCTGGTAGCTGGTGGTGATCCAAGACTGATTCATTTTTATGAAGGTCAGTCGATCAACCGAGCCGGTGGACAGGCGCACCCTATGATCGGTGACAAATCCTCCAGCAGCACTGAATGTGCGTTCGGAAAGAACACTGGATGCAGGACAGGCCAGTAGCTCAATTGCATACTGTGCAAGCTCTGGCCAGTGATCCATCCTCAGGACCCAGTAAGCCAGAGGATTTTCGGTGGGAAAGGTGTCCAAGTCTGACCTTGCCCCTAGGTATTCCTGCACCATGTATATCAGACGCTGGCGATGGTTGCTGGAACCAATCATACCTTGGGGCTGCGGACTAAAAAATTGTCTGAACGCATCGGTCAGACGTCCACCTTCCCCACCGCTCCTTCTGCTACTGACCGAAGCCTCAGCAACTCGTCGTCCAGGACCAGGAGTTTGTAACCTCCCAGTTTCTGGGAACGCGTTGCACAGACCTTTCTGCAAGGCCTCCCTGAGATGTCTCATCCTCTGCTCCCTCTGCGACGGCAAGATAAGGTCCGCAACCTTACCCTTGTACCGTGGATCAAGGAGAGTGGCCAGCCAGTAATGGTCACTCTCCTTGATCCGAAGAACACGAGGATCCTTCCGCAGGCTTTGCAGGATCAGGGAGGCCATGCAGCGTAGGTTAGCTGAGGCATTCGGTCCGGAGTCTTCTGGGTCACTGAGGATGACATGATCGCCAGCCACCTCCTCCCAGCCACGTACAAGTCCACTGGTTTGTTGGGACTGTACATCATCCCTAAAAGACTGCTGCTGCTGATGCTGAGTGCCAGGCTCCACCTCCATGCTCACACAATCCTCCTCCTCCTCCTCCTCCTCTTCCTGTGTGATGGGTGGGACAGAAGGAACATTGTCTGGATAAAGGGGGCCTTGAGAGACAAGGAAGTCCTCCTCTTCCTGCCTCTGTTCTGCCTCAAGTGCCCTGTCCATTATCCCACGCAGCGTATGCTCCAACAGGTGGACAAGAGGTACAGTGTCACTGATGCATGCACTGTCACTGCTCACCATCCTCGTGGCCTCCTCAAATGGTGAGAGGACAGTGCATGCATCCCTGATCATGCTCCACTGGCGTGGGGAAAAAAAGCCAAGCTCCCCTGACCCTGTCCTGGTGCCGTAGTCGCAAAGGTACTCATTGATGGCCCTCTGCTGCGTGTGCAGTCGCTGCAGCATGGCCAACGTTGAGTTCCACCTGGTGGGCATGTCACATATTAGGCGGTTCTTGGGCAGGTTCAGCTCCTTTTGCAGCTCAGTCAGCCGAGCACTGGCATTATAAGATCGGCGGAAATGCACACAGACTTTCCTGGCCTGCCTCAGGACATCCTGTAAGCCTGGGAACCTGCCCAAGAACCGCTGCACCACCAGGTTGAGGACGTGAGCCATACAGGGCACATGGGTGAGCTGCCCCTGTCGCAGGGCGGAGAGGAGGTTGGTGCCATTATCAGAAACGACCATTCCTGGCTTAAGCTGGCGTGGCGTCAACCACCTCTCGGCCTGCCCCTGCAGAGCTGCCAGAACCTCTGGCCCAGTGTGGCTCCTGTCCCCCAAACACACCAGCGCAAGCACGGCATGGCATCTTTTTGCCTGCGTACTCGCGTAGCCCCTTGTACGCCTACGGAGCACCGCTGGTTCCGAGGACAGAGCACTCGAAGAGGACATGGAGAAATAAGAAGAGGAGGGGGTGGATGAGAGAGGTGTGTCACAACCAGTAGTAGCATTTTGGAGGCGTGGTGGCGGAACAACCTCCAACACTACTGCACCTTGTCCTGCATCCCTCCCAGTTACCAATAGAGTGACCCAATGGGCCGTGAAAGAAAGATAACGTCCCTGTCCATGCCTGCTGGACCATGAGTCAGCGGTAATATGCACCTTACCGCTGACCGCCCTGTCCAGCGAGGCATGGACATTGCCTTCCACATGCCAGTAGAGAGACGGAATCGCCTTCCGTGAGAAAAAGTGGCGTTTGGGAACCTGCCACTGAGGAACCGCACATTGAACAAACTCACGGAAGGGGGCCGAGTCTATCAACTGAAAAGGCAGCAGTTGAAGTGCTAGCAATTTAGCCAAGCTAGCATTCAACCGCTGGGCATGTGGATGGCTGGGAGTATACTTCTTTCGACGGTCCAGCAGCTGGGGCAGGGAAATTTGCCTGCTACAATCGGACGTCGGTGTACTGCAAGTACTTGGTTGTGACACACCTAATTCTACACCTTCAGTCCTCTCAGAGCAGCTTTCAGAGAGGACTGAAGATATAGTGGGGATGGAGATCCCAGCTGATGAGGAGCAAGGAGAGGTCCGCTTTGTTCTTTGGTGTGGGTCTTTTATGTGTGCTTGCCAACGAGCTGCATGGCAGGTCGACATATGTCTGCTCATGCTTGTGGTGCCCAAGCGGCTGATGTTTTGGCCACGCGAGATACGCTTGAGACAAATATTGCAAATAGCAGTGGTGCGATCTGATGCACTCGTCTCAAAAAAGGCCCACACCAAAGAACTTTTGTGATAACGTGCAGAGGCAGCGCCCTGCACAGGCGGAGCTCTGCGGTGTGGTACAGTTGCTGTGCTGGCCTCTAGCTGGCCTCCAGGGGGCATCCTGCCTCGTTGGACATGTGACGCTGCATCCTCCTCCTCCTCCTCCTCTCTCCCTTCAGGCACCCACGTGGAGTCAGTGACCTCATCATCCCCTCCCTCTTCACCACTAGAGCAAACCTGGCAGTAAGCTGCAGCTGGTGGAACACTACTGCCAGATTGCTGTCCTTCAGCATCCCCTCTCTCTGCGCGCACACTACTGACTTCCTCAAGCTGGGTATCATCATCCGAGCCTTCGAATCGTTGGGCATCCTCCTGGAGCATGTACCCAACACTGTGCTCAAACAGTTCGGGGGACTCCTCAGGAGGACATGGTGGGTCTAGGGAAGGGGTGGCTGATGATGCCATTGAGTACGCGTTGGCAGCTGCTCTGCCAGTACCCTGAGCCTGGGTGAGAGTCATCCATTCTACCAAGCCTTCGGCATGATGCGGCTCCACATGTCCAGCTGCCGAAAACAAAGACAAGCGTGTCCCATGGCCACGTGCTGATGACGATGCACGACCACGTCCACGGCCAGCACTGTTGTCTCTAGAAACAGAGCCTGCCTGCCCTGTGTTCTTGCCTCGGCACGCTCTGCCTCTCCTTGGCGGTCTTCCAGCCATTGTAGTCGGTAGTGTATATAGTATAAAAAATAGAACTCCTATGTGTGCTCACAACACACTGTAGGTCCTATGGGTGCTGACACTAACACACTATAGAAGAAAATATAGGAGCTCTGTGTGATGCCACTAACACACTAGAAGTCCTATGGGTGCTGCTGAGATGAAAATATAGGAACTCTGTGTGATGCCACTAACACATTAGAAGTCCTATGGGTGCTGCTGAGAAGAAAATATAGGAGCTCTGTTTGCTGCCACTAACACACTAGAAGTCCTATGGGTGCTGCTGAGAAGAAAATATAGGAGCTCTGTTTGCTGCCACTAACACACTAGAAGTCCTATGGGTGCTGCTGAGAAGA
This sequence comes from Rana muscosa, assembly GCA_029206835.1. Lineage (NCBI taxonomy): Eukaryota > Metazoa > Chordata > Amphibia > Anura > Ranidae > Rana > Rana muscosa. The sequence continues at coordinate 232,537,115 of CM055123.1, read as the reverse complement.
AAATATAGGAGCTCTGTTTGCTGCCACTAACACACTAGAAGTCCTATGGGTGCTGCTGAGAAGAAAATATAGGAGCTCTGTGTGATGCCACTAACACACTAGAAGTCCTATGGGTGCTGCTGAGAAGAAAATATAGGAGCTCTGTTTGCTGCCACTAACACACTAGAAGTCCTATGGGTGCTGCTGAGAAGAAAATATAGGAGCTCTGTGTGATGCCACTAACACACTAGAAGTCCTATGGGTGCTGCTGAGAAGAAAATATAGGAGCTCTGTTTGCTGCCACTAACACACTAGAAGTCCTATGGGTGCTGCTGAGAAGAAAATATAGGAGCTCTGTTTGCTGCCACTAACACACTAGAAGTCCTATGGGTGCTGCTGAGAAGAAAATATAGGAGCTCTGTTTGCTGCCACTAACACACTAGAAGTCCTATGGGTGCTGCTGAGAAGAAAATATAGGAGCTCTGTGTGATGCCACTAACACACTAGAAGTCCTATGGGTGCTGCTGAGAAGAAAATATAGGAGCTCTGTTTGCTGCCACTAACACACTAGAAGTCCTATGGGTGCTGCTGAGAAGAAAATATAGGAGCTCTGTTTGCTGCCACTAACACACTAGAAGTCCTATGGGTGCTGCTGAGAAGAAAATATAGGAGCTCTGTTTGCTGCCACTAACACACTAGAAGTCCTATGGGTGCTGCTGAGAAGAAAATATAGGAGCTCTGTTTGCTGCCACTAACACACTAGAAGTCCTATGGGTGCTGCTGAGAAGAAAATATAGGAGCTCTGTGTGATGCCACTAACACACTAGAAGTCCTATGGGTGCTGCTGAGATGAAAATATAGGAACTCTGTGTGATGCCACTAACACATTAGAAGTCCTATGGGTGCTGCTGAGAAAAAAATATAGGAGCTCTGTTTGCTGCCACTAACACACTAGAAGTCCTATGGGTGCTGCTGAGAAGAAAATATAGGAGCTCTGTTTGCTGCCACTAACACACTAGAAGTCCTATGGGTGCTGCTGAGAAGAAAATATAGGAGCTCTGTGTGATGCCACTAACACACTAGAAGTCCTATGGGTGCTGCTGAGAAGAAAATATAGGAGCTCTGTTTGCTGCCACTAACACACTAGAAGTCCTATGGGTGCTGCTGAGAAGAAAATATAGGAGCTCTGTGTGATGCCACTAACACACTAGAAGTCCTATGGGTGCTGCTGAGAAGAAAATATAGGAGCTCTGTTTGCTGCCACTAACACACTAGAAGTCCTATGGGTGCTGCTGAGAAGAAAATATAGGAGCTCTGTTTGCTGCCACTAACACACTAGAAGTCCTATGGGTGCTGCTGAGAAGAAAATATAGGAGCTCTGTTTGCTGCCACTAACACACTAGAAGTCCTATGGGTGCTGCTGAGAAGAAAATATAGGAGCTCTGTTTGCTGCCACTAACACACTAGAAGTCCTATGGGTGCTGCTGAGAAGAAAATATAGGAGCTCTGTGTGATGCCACTAACACACTAGAAGTCCTATGGGTGCTGCTGAGATGAAAATATAGGAACTCTGTGTGATGCCACTAACACATTAGAAGTCCTATGGGTGCTGCTGAGAAGAAAATATAGGAGCTCTGTTTGCTGCCACTAGGGATGGGCCCGGTGCTCGATTCGAACCCATGTTCGAATCGAGCATCGGGCGTTCGCTCGCTCGTCGAGCCCAGAACTATTTGGGCCGTTCGCATCACATTCGTGTGATGCGAGCGGCCCCGCAATGCATTGCGGCCGGCGCGGCCGGCGCAGTGCATTGCTGGCTGATGATTGGCCAAGCATGCACTGTGACCCCGCATGCTTGGCCAATCACAGCGCCCGAAACCCGGAGAGCAATAATTGGCTACAGGCAGGACGCCTGTAGCCAATTACAGCTCAGGGGCTTTAGTACACGCCCCACCATTTAAAAGGCCGCCACGCCATCGGCCCCGGTCACATGAGTTCCGGCTTTAGGAGAGATTAGTCTGCTGATTCTGTCTTTGCTTGATACTGAAAGATTTGCTCTTCTTTGCTAAACCATTGGCTATTTCTTTGCTAAACCATTGCTACCTAAGTCATTGATCGTTCATTGCTGCTGATTGCACAGTTAGTGTGTTATTAGCTGCTGCTGGGGATTAGTCTGGTGCGTGCTTACTGTTAGTACAGTATTGCAGTAGTACCAACCGCAGTGCTGTTAGCACAGCATTGCACCCCAACAGCACCCATAGGACTTCTAGTGTGTTAGTGGCAGCAAACAGAGCTCCTATATTTTCTTCTCAGCAGCACCCATAGGACTTCTAGTGTGTTAGTGGCAGCAAACAGAGCTCCTATATTTTCTTCTCAGCAGCACCCATAGGACTTCTAGTGTGTTAGTGGCATCACACAGAGCTCCTATATTTTCTTCTCAGCAGCACCCATAGGACTTCTAGTGTGTTAGTGGCAGCAAACAGAGCTCCTATATTTTCTTCTCAGCAGCACCCATAGGACTTCTAGTGTGTTAGTGGCATCACACAGAGCTCCTATATTTTCTTCTCAGCAGCACCCATAGGACTTCTAGTGTGTTAGTGGCAGCAAACAGAGCTCCTATATTTTCTTCTCAGCAGCACCCATAGGACTTCTAGTGTGTTAGTGGCAGCAAACAGAGCTCCTATATTTTCTTCTCAGCAGCACCCATAGGACTTCTAGTGTGTTAGTGGCATCACACAGAGCTCCTATATTTTCTTCTCAGCAGCACCCATAGGACTTCTAGTGTGTTAGTGGCAGCAAACAGAGCTCCTATATTTTCTTCTCAGCAGCACCCATAGGACTTCTAGTGTGTTAGTGGCAGCAAACAGAGCTCCTATATTTTCTTCTCAGCAGCACCCATAGGACTTCTAGTGTGTTAGTGGCAGCAAACAGAGCTCCTATATTTTCTTCTCAGCAGCACCCATAGGACTTCTAGTGTGTTAGTGGCAGCAAACAGAGCTCCTATATTTTCTTCTCAGCAGCACCCATAGGACTTCTAGTGTGTTAGTGGCAGCAAACAGAGCTCCTATATTTTCTTCTCAGCAGCACCCATAGGACTTCTAATGTGTTAGTGGCATCACACAGAGTTCCTATATTTTCATCTCAGCAGCACCCATAGGACTTCTAGTGTGTTAGTGGCATCACACAGAGCTCCTATATTTTCTTCTCAGCAGCACCCATAGGACTTCTAGTGTGTTAGTGGCAGCAAACAGAGCTCCTATATTTTCTTCTCAGCAGCACCCATAGGACTTCTAGTGTGTTAGTGGCAGCAAACAGAGCTCCTATATTTTCTTGTCAGCAGCACACATAGTACCTATAGTGTGTTAGTGTCAGCACCCATAGGACCTACAGTGTGTTGTGAGCACACATAGGAGTTCTATTTTTTATACTATATACACTACCGACTACAATGGCTGGAAGACCGCCAAGGAGAGGCAGAGCGTGCCGAGGCAAGAACACAGGGCAGGCAGGCTCTGTTTCTAGAGACAACAGTGCTGGCCGTGGACGTGGTCGTGCATCGTCATCAGCACGTGGCCATGGGACACGCTTGTCTTTGTTTTCGGCAGCTGGACATGTGGAGCCGCATCATGCCGAAGGCTTGGTAGAATGGATGACCAAGCCCTCCTCATCCTCCTCATCCTCTCTCACCCAGGCTCAGGGTACTGGCAGAGCAGCTGCCAACGCGTACTCAATGGCATCATCAGCCACCCCTTCCCTAGACCCACCATGTCCTCCTGAGGAGTCCCCCGAACTGTTTGAGCACAGTGTTGGGTACATGCTCCAGGAGGATGCCCAACGATTCGAAGGCTCGGATGATGATACCCAGCTTGAGGAAGTCAGTAGTGTGCGCGCAGAGAGAGGGGATGCTGAAGGACAGCAATCTGGCAGTAGTGTTCCACCAGCTGCAGCTTACTGCCAGGTTTGCTCTAGTGGTGAAGAGGGAGGGGATGATGAGGTCACTGACTCCACGTGGGTGCCTGAAGGGAGAGAGGAGGAGGAGGAGGAGGATGCAGCGTCACATGTCCAACGAGGCAGGATGCCCCCTGGAGGCCAGCTAGAGGCCAGCACAGCAACTGTACCACACCGCAGAGCTCCGCCTGTGCAGGGCGCTGCCTCTGCACGTTATCACAAAAGTTCTTTGGTGTGGGCCTTTTTTGAGACGAGTGCATCAGATCGCACCACTGCTATTTGCAATATTTGTCTCAAGCGTATCTCGCGTGGCCAAAACATCAGCCGCTTGGGCACCACAAGCATGAGCAGACATATGTCGACCTGCCATGCAGCTCGTTGGCAAGCACACATAAAAGACCCACACCAAAGAACAAAGCGGACCTCTCCTTGCTCCTCATCAGCTGGGATCTCCATCCCCACTATATCTTCAGTCCTCTCTGAAAGCTGCTCTGAGAGGACTGAAGGTGTAGAATTAGGTGTGTCACAACCAAGTACTTGCAGTACACCGACGTCCGATTGTAGCAGGCAAATTTCCCTGCCCCAGCTGCTGGACCGTCGAAAGAAGTATACTCCCAGCCATCCACATGCCCAGCGGTTGAATGCTAGCTTGGCTAAATTGCTAGCACTTCAACTGCTGCCTTTTCAGTTGATAGACTCGGCCCCCTTCCGTGAGTTTGTTCAATGTGCGGTTCCTCAGTGGCAGGTTCCCAAACGCCACTTTTTCTCACGGAAGGCGATTCCGTCTCTCTACTGGCATGTGGAAGGCAATGTCCATGCCTCGCTGGACAGGGCGGTCAGCGGTAAGGTGCATATTACCGCTGACTCATGGTCCAGCAGGCATGGACAGGGACGTTATCTTTCTTTCACGGCCCATTGGGTCACTCTATTGGTAGCTGGGAGGGATGCAGGACAAGGTGCAGTAGTGTTGGAGGTTGTTCCGCCACCACGCCTCCAAAATGCTACTACTGGTTGTGACACACCTCTCTCCTCCACCCCCTCCACTTCTTCTTCCTCCATGTCCTCTTCGAGTGCTCTGTCCTCGGAACCAGCGGTGCTCCGTAGGCGTACAAGGGGCTACGCGAGTACGCAGGCAAAAAGATGCCATGCCGTGCTTGCGCTGGTGTGTTTGGGGGACAGGAGCCACACTGGGCCAGAGGTTCTGGCAGCTCTGCAGGGGCAGGCCGAGAGGTGGTTGACGCCACGCCAGCTTAAGCCAGGAATGGTCGTTTCTGATAATGGCACCAACCTCCTCTCCGCCCTGCGACAGGGGCAGCTCACCCATGTGCCCTGTATGGCTCACGTCCTCAACCTGGTGGTGCAGCGGTTCTTGGGCAGGTTCCCAGGCTTACAGGATGTCCTGAGGCAGGCCAGGAAAGTCTGTGTGCATTTCCGCCGATCTTATAATGCCAGTGCTCGGCTGACTGAGCTGCAAAAGGAGCTGAACCTGCCCAAGAACCGCCTAATATGTGACATGCCCACCAGGTGGAACTCAACGTTGGCCATGCTGCAGCGACTGCACACGCAGCAGAGGGCCATCAATGAGTACCTTTGCGACTACGGCACCAGGACAGGGTCAGGGGAGCTTGGCTTTTTTTCCCCACGCCAGTGGAGCATGATCAGGGATGCATGCACTGTCCTCTCACCATTTGAGGAGGCCACGAGGATGGTGAGCAGTGACAGTGCATGCATCAGTGACACTGTACCTCTTGTCCACCTGTTGGAGCATACGCTGCGTGGGATAATGGACAGGGCACTTGAGGCAGAACAGAGGCAGGAAGAGGAGGACTTCCTTGTCTCTCAAGGCCCCCTTTATCCAGACAATGTTCCTTCTGTCCCACCCATCACACAGGAAGAGGAGGAGGAGGAGGAGGAGGATTGTGTGAGCATGGAGGTGGAGCCTGGCACTCAGCATCAGCAGCAGCAGTCTTTTAGGGATGATGTACAGTCCCAACAAACCAGTGGACTTGTACGTGGCTGGGAGGAGGTGGCTGGCGATCATGTCATCCTCAGTGACCCAGAAGACTCCGGACCGAATGCCTCAGCTAACCTACGCTGCATGGCCTCCCTGATCCTGCAAAGCCTGCGGAAGGATCCTCGTGTTCTTCGGATCAAGGAGAGTGACCATTACTGGCTGGCCACTCTCCTTGATCCACGGTACAAGGGTAAGGTTGCGGACCTTATCTTGCCGTCGCAGAGGGAGCAGAGGATGAGACATCTCAGGGAGGCCTTGCAGAAAGGTCTGTGCAACGCGTTCCCAGAAACTGGGAGGTTACAAACTCCTGGTCCTGGACGACGAGTTGCTGAGGCTTCGGTCAGTAGCAGAAGGAGCGGTGGGGAAGGTGGACGTCTGACCGATGCGTTCAGACAATTTTTTAGTCCGCAGCCCCAAGGTATGATCGGTTCCAGCAACCATCGCCAGCGTCTGATATACATGGTGCAGGAATACCTAGGGGCAAGGTCAGACTTGGACACCTTTCCCACCGAAAATCCTCTGGCTTACTGGGTCCTGAGGATGGATCACTGGCCAGAGCTTGCACAGTATGCAATTGAGCTACTGGCCTGTCCTGCATCCAGCGTTCTTTCCGAACGCACATTCAGTGCTGCTGGAGGATTTGTCACCGATCATAGGGTGCGCCTGTCCACCGACTCGGTTGATCGACTGACCTTCATAAAAATGAATCAGTCTTGGATCACCACCAGCTACCAGACACCTGAAGCGGATATAACGGAATAATTTATAATGTCACATCCCTTCAAGACTGCCTATGCTGATGCTGAGTGACTGTCCTGTTATGTTCACTGACTATCCTCTTCCTCCTCCTCAATGATCCATGCCACCACACCAGTGCCTAAGGCACAATTTTTCAGCCCCTGTGTAACAGGGGCGTGTAATTACAATTTTTTAAAAAGATGCTTCGCAACAGGTGTGACTGCTGTGCTCAGAGTACAGTATCTGTGAGGGGTTGCAGTGTTGTGGCACCAGCACCAGTGCCTAAGGCACAATTTTTCAGCCCCTGTTGGGGCGTGTAATTACAATTTTTAGGCAATGCTTTGCAACAGGTCTCATTGCTGTGCTCAGAGTACAGTATCTGTGAGGGGTTGCAGTGTTGTGGCACCAGCACCAGTGCCTAAGGCACAATTTTTCAGCCCCTGTATAACAGGGGCGTGTAATTACAATTTTTTAAAAAGATGCTTCGCAACAGGTGTGACTGCTGTGCTCCAAGTACAGTATCTGTGAGGGGTTGCAGTGTTGTGGCACCAGCACCAATGCCTAAGGCACAATTTTTCAGCCCCTGTTTAACAGGGGCGTGTAATTACAAATCTTGATCTAATAGTTCACAGCAGGGCCCATTCCTGCGCCCACCAAGAGTAACTATGAGGGCCTACAGTCTTGTGGCAACACCGTCCACCACCACCACCACCACCAAAGGCCCAATTTTTCTGCCCTGTTCAACAGGTGCATGCAATTACAAATCTTGATCTAATAACTCACAGCAGGGCCCATTCCTGCACCCACCAAGAGTAACTGTGAGGGCTTACAGTCTTGTGGCAACACCGTCCACCACCACCACCACCACCACCAAAGGCCCAATTTTTCTGCCCGGTTCAACAGGTGCATGCAAGTACAAATCTTGATCTATTAACTCACAGCAGGGCCCATTCCTGTGCCCACCAGTCTTGTGGCTACACCAACATCTAATAGGGCAAATTTCTGCAGAGTATATACGGCAGGCCCCTACTTTCAAACATCCAACATACAAACGACTCCTACTTGCAAACGGCAAGAGAAAACAGGAAGTGAGAGGAAATCTACCCCTAGGAAGGAAAATTCTATCCTGTTAGATTTAATTTGGGAAAAAGGTATCTCCTCTCTACTGATGCTTTATCACCAATCCTTGTTTCAATTAAAACCCCACTTTTCCAAAAACATTTGTCATTGGGACGGAAAGTGAGGTGACATGTTCTGAACAGATGTGCAAAGACAGCAAATGTTACAGGGGTGATAACCCCTCCCTATGTTCTCCAAAAAGCTTAAAAATTGATTTTTTTGGGATGTAGCTACACTTCATAATGTACCTGTTCAGATTCTACTTAAGAACAAACCTACAGTCCATGTCTTGTTTGCACCACCTATATACTGCTGTTCAGAGTATATAGGGTTGTAGGTATAGGGTTTTATTTTGGGTGCGGGGTCCCCCTTAGTATCCATACAAGACCCAAAGGGGCTGGGGTGGGGGGGGGGGGTGATGGGGTAGCCATGCCATTTTTCTCAAGGATTTTCAGCCATATGGCGGCCAGGACAAGACATGACATTAAAGCCGCAAGTGGTTTTAAATGGCTTCTTTTTTTCCTTTACAAATGTCATTTTGTGCAAGGACAGTTCTAAACACGGGAAACACATGCCACTTCACAGGCATACTTTAGACACCCCCCAGGTACCATATTTAAAGGAAAATTTCACTTTTTTTTTTTTCACTTTATGCATCATTAAAATGACTGCTCCCGAAAAAACTTTAGTTTTTAAAATTTCTTTTTGCATTGATATATGTCCCCTGGGGCAGGACCCGGGTCCCCAAACCTGTTTTATAACATTAACATGCATATTGGCCGTTGTAATTAGCAATTTTGATTTCGAAACTTTCGCGTCCATTATAACGAATAGGGTTCGAAAATTCGCGCGAACTTTCGGTCCGTTCGAAGGTTCTGGTGCGAACCGAACCCGGGGGTGTTCGGCTCATCCCTACCGGTAATATGGATGAAAATCTTTAGGAAAAATGGCATAGCTACCCCATCAACCCCCCCCCCCTACCCCAGCCCATTACCAGCCCCTTTGGGTCTTGTATGGATATTAAGGGGAACCCCGCACACAAAATAAAAAAGGACCTATATACTCTGAACAGCCGTATACAGGCGGTGCATACAAGACAGGGACTGTAGGTTTGTTCTTATGTAGAATCTGTTTATAATTTTGAACAGCTGCATTGTTTAAGTGGAGCTCCATGGCAAATTCCTTTTTTTTTAGCTTTTTGTAAAACATAGGGAACGGTTATCACCCCTGTCACATTTTTTTTGCTGTCTGTGCCCCTGTTCAGAACATTTCACCTCACTTTGCGTCCCAATGACAACTGTTTTTGAAATGTGGTGTTTTTATTGAAACAAGGATTGGTGATAAAGCATCAGTAGAGAGGAGACACCTTTCTCCCATATTAATTCTTAAAGGAGAGAATTTTCCTTCCAAGGGGTAGATTTCCTCTCACTTCCTGTTGTCTTCTTCCGTTTGCAAGTAGTAGTAGTTTGTAAGTTGGATGTTTGAAAGTAGGGACCTTCCGTTTATACTCTGCAGAAATTGGCCCCTTAGGTGTTGGTGTTGGCACAACACTGAAAGCACTCACAGTTATTCTTGGTGGGTGCTGGAACGCCCTGCTGTCAAGTATAATATCAGGAATTGTAATAACATATAATTGTTGATCAGTGGTAGTAAAAATTGGGCCTTTGATGGTGGTGCTGGTGCCACAACACTGTAAGGCCTGACAGTTACTCTTGGTGGGCGCAGCAATGGTCCCTGCTGTGAATTATTAGATCAATAATTATAATTGCATGCCCCTGTTGAACAGGGGCTGAAAAATTGGGCCTTTGGTGGTGGTGGTGGTGGTGATGGTGGTGCTGGTGCCACAACACTGTAAGGCCTGACAGTTACTCTTGGTGGGCACAGCAATGGTCCCTGCTGTGAATTATTAGATCAATAATTATAATTGCATGCCCCTGTTGAACAGGGGCTGAAAAATTGGGCCTTTGGTGGTGGTGGTGGTGGTGATGGTGGTGCTGGTGCCACAACACTGTAAGGCCTGACAGTTACTCTTGGTGGGCGCAGCAATGGTCCCTGCTGTGAATTATTAGATCAATAATTATAATTGCATGCCCCTGTTGAACAGGGGCTGAAAAATTGGGCCTTTGGTGGTGGTGGTGGTGGTGATGGTGGTGCTGGTGCCACAACACTGTAAGGCCTGACAGTTACTCTTGGTGGGCGCAGCAATGGTCCCTGCTGTGAATTATTAGATCAATAATTATAATTGCATGCCCCTGTTGAACAGGGGCTGAAAAATTGGGCCTTAGGCACTGGTGGCACAACACTGCAACCCCTCACAGATACTGTACTTGGAGCACAGCAATGAGGCCTGTTGCAAAGTATTGCATCAAAAATTTTAATTACACACCCCTGTTAAACAGGGGCTGAAAAATTGGGCCTTAGCCACTGGTGGCGTCACCCATAAACCAAAATGATCTTCCAAGCTATCATCGTTAATCGTATCATTGAGGAGGAGGAGGAGGATAGCCAGTCAACATAACAGCACAGGCACTCAGCATCAGCATCAGTCTTGAAGGGATGTGACATTTTAAAATCAATTAGTCTGTTATATCAGCATCTGGTGTGTGGTAGCTGGTGGTGATCCAAGACTGGTTCATCTTGATGAAAGTCAGTCGATCAACCGAGTCGGTGGACAGGCGCACCCTGTGATCCGTGACAAATCCTCCAGCAGCACTGAATGTGCGTTCTGAAAGAACGCTGGATGCAGGACAGGCCAGTAGCTCAATTGCATACTGTGCAAGCTGTGGCCAGTGATCTATCCTCAAGACCCAGTAAGCCAGAGGATTTTCGATGGGGAAGGTGTCCAAGTCTGACCTTGCCCCTAGGTATTCCTTGACCATGTATATCAGACGCTGGCGATGGTTGCTGGAACCGATCATACTTTGGGGCTGCGGACTAAAGAATTGTCTGAACGCATCGGTCAGACGGCCACCTTCCCCACCGCTCCTTCTTTGACTGCCCGAAGCCTCAGCAACTCGTTGTCCAGGACCAGGAGTTTGTAACCTCACAGTCTCTGGGAACGCGTTGCACAGACCTTTCTGCAAGGCCTCCCGGAGTTGTCTCATCCTCTGCTCCCTCTGCGACGGTACGATAAGGTCCGCAACCTTACCCTTGTACCGTGGATCAAGGAGAGTGGCCAGCCAGTAATGGTCCCTCTCCTTGATCCGAAGAACACGAGGATCCTTCCGCAGACTTTGCAGGATCAGGGAGGCCATGCAGCGTAGGTTAGCTGAGGCATTCAGTCCGGAGTCCTCTGGGTCACTAAGGACGACATGATCCGCAGCCACCTCCTCCCAGCCACGTACAAGTCCACTGGTTTCTTGGGACTGTAAATCATCCCTAAAAGACTGCTGCTGATGATGCTGAGTGCCAGCCTCCACCTCCATGCTGACACAATCCTCCTCCTCCTCCTCCTCCTCTTCCTGTGCGATGGGTGGGACAGAAGGAACACTGTCTGGGTAAAGGGGGCCTTGAGAGGCAAGGAAGTCCTCCTCTTCCTGCCTCTGTTCTGCCTCAAGTGCCCTGTCCATTATTCCACGCAGCGTGTGCTCCAACAGGTGGACAAGAGGTACAGTGTCACTGATGCATGCACTGTCACTGCTCACCATCCTCGTGGCCTCCTCAAATGGTGCCAGGACAGTGCATGCATCCCTGATCATGCCCCACTGGCGTGGTGAAAAAAACCCGAGCTCCCCTGACCCTGTCCTGGTGCCGTAGTCGCACAGGTACTCATTGATAGCCCTCTGCTGCGTGTGCAGCCGCTGCAGCATGGCCAACGTTGAGTTCCACCTGGTGGGCATGTCACATATAAGGCGGTTCTTGGGCAGGTTCAACTCCTTTTGAAGCTCAGCCAGGCGAGCACTGGCATTATAAGATCTGCGGAAATGCACACAGACTTTCCTGGCCTGCCTCAGGACATCCTGTAAGCCCGGGTACCTGCCCAAGAACCGCTGCACCACCAGGTTAAGGACGTGAGCCATACAGGGCACATGGGTCAGTTGTCCCTGTTGGAGGGCGGAGAGGAGGTTGGTGCCATTGTCGCAAACCACCATTCCTGGCTTAAGCTGGCGTGGTGTCAACCACCTCTCGGCCTGCCCCTGCAGAGCAGACAGGACCTCTGCCCCAGTGTGGCCCCTGTCCCCCAAACACACCAGCGCAAGAACGGCATGGCATCTTTTTGCCTGCGTACTTGCGTAGCCCCTTGAACGCCTACGGAGCACCGCTGGTTCCGAGGACAAACCACAGGAAGAGGCCATGGAGGAAGAAGAAGAGGAGGGGGTGGAGGAGAGAGGTGTGTCACAACCAGTAGTAGCATTTTGGAGGCGTGGCGGTGGAACAACCTCCAACACTACTGCACCTTGTCCTGCATCCTTCCCAGCTGCCAAAAGAGTGACCCAATGGGCCGTGAAAGAAAGGTAACGTCCCTGTCCATGCCTGCTGGACCATGAGTCAGCGGTAATATGCACCTTACCGCTGACCGCCCTGTCCAGCGAGGCCAAGACATTGCCTTCCACATGCCTGTAGAGAGCCGGAATAGCCTTCCGTGCGAAAAAGTGGCGTTTGGGAACCTGCCACTGAGGAACCGCACATTGCACAAACTCACGGAAGGGGGCCGAGTCTACCAACTGAAAAGGCAGCAGTTGAAGCGCTAGCAATTTAGCCAAGCTAGCATTCAACCGCTGGGCATGTGGATGGCTGGGAGTGAACTTCTTTCGACGGTCCAGCAGCTGGGGCAGGGAAATTTGCCTGCTAGAATCGGACGTCGGTGTACTGCTAGCAGAGTGGCCGCAACTACTTGGCTGTGACACACCTAATTCTACACCTTCATTCCTCTCAGAGCAGGTTTCAGAGAGGACTGAAGGTATACTGGGGTTGGAGATCCCAGCTGATGCGGTGCAAGGAGAGGTCCGCTTTGTTCTTTGGTGTGGGTCTTTAAGGTAGGCTTGCCAACGAGCTGCATGGCAGGTCAACATATGTCTGATAAAGCATGTGGTGCCCAAGCGGCTGATGTTTTGGCCACGCGATATACGCTTGAGACATATGTTGCAAACAGCAGCTGTGCGATCTGATGCACTCACCTCAAAAAAGGCCCACACCAAAGAACTTTTTGAATGACGGGCAGAGGCAGCGCCCTGCACAGGCGGAGCTCTGCGGTGTGATTCCGTCGGTGTGCTGCCCATACGCTGGCCACTCAAGGGCATCCTGCCTCATTGGAGATGTGCCTCCTCCTCATCCTCCTCCTCCTCCTCCTCCTTTCTCCTATTAGGCACCCACGTGGAGTCAGTGACCTCATCATCCCCTCCCTCCTCATCACTGGAGCCAATCTGGCAGTATGCTGCAGCTGCTGGAGCATGACTGCCAGATTGGTGTCCTTCTTGAGCATCCCCTCTCTCTGCTCTCACGCTGCTGCCTTCCTCTAGCTGGGTATCATCATCAGATCCTTCCAAACGCTGGGCATCCTCCTGGAGCATGTACCCAACACTGTGCTCAAACAGTTCGGGGGACTCCTCAGGAGGAGGGCATGGTGGGTCTAGGGAAGGATTGACTAATGAAGATAATGATACCAGAGAAGAGGACGCTTTGGCAGCTGCTTTGCCAGTACCCTGAGCCTGGGTGAGAGAGGATGAGGAGGATGAGGTGGGCTTGGTCATCCACTCTACCAAGTCTTCGGTATGATGTGGCTAAACATGTCCAGCTGCCGAAAACAAGGACAAGCGTGTCCCATGGCCATGTGCTGATGACAATGCACCGCGTACACGACCAGCACTGTTGCCCCCAGACACAGAGCCTGCTTGCCCTCTTTTTTGCCTCCTGACTGTCTGCCTCTCCTTGGTTGCCTTCCAGACATTTTAATGGATGGCCTGCAGGGAGATGGGAAAAACAGCAATAAGGGCTACCTTCAGGTGTATATTGTGCAGGAGGCTTAGCAACAATGACACTGACACTGTCCCCTGCCTATCCTTCTCTGTCCCTAAACACAAGGATTGAAAATATGGTTCAGCAAAAAAGTTTTAGAACAGAATAGCACACTGACACTTTCCCTCACTGTCCTACTCTGTCCCTCCCTACAAACAAGATTTAGCACAGAATAGCACACTGATAATTTCTACGAGTGTCCTTCTCTGTCCCTCAACTCAAGGATTGAAAATATGGAACAGCAAAATTGGTTTAGAACAGAATAGCACACTGTCAGTTTCACTCACTGTACCTCTCTGTCCCTCAACTCAAGGAATGAAAATATGGAACAGCAAAATTGGTTTAGAACAGAATAGCACACTGTCAGTTTCACTCACTGTACCTCTCTGTCCCTCAACTCAAGGATTGAAAATATGGAACAGCAAAATTGGTTTAGAACAGAATAGCACACTGTCAGTTTCACTCACTGTACCTCTCTGTCCCTCAACTCAAGGATTAAAAATATGGAACAGCAAAATTGGTTTAGAACAGAATAGCACACTGTCAGTTTCACTCACTGTACCTCTCTGTCCCTCAACTCAAGGATTGAAAATATGGAACAGCAAAATTGGTTTAGAACAGAATAGCACACTGTCAGTTTCACTCACTGTACCTCTCTGTCCCTCAACTCAAGGATTGAAAATATGGAACAGCAAAATTGGTTTAGAACAGAATAGCACACTGTCAGTTTCACTCACTGTACCTCTCTGTCCCTCAACTCAAGGATTGAAAATATGGAACAGCAAAATTGGTTTAGAACAGAATAGCACACTGTCAGTTTCACTCACTGTACCTCTCTGTCCCTCAACTCAAGGATTGAAAATATGGAACAGCAAAATTGGTTTAGAACAGAATAGAACACTGTCAGTTTCACTCACTGTACCTCTCTGTCCCTCAACTCAAGGATTGAAAATATGGAACAGCAAAATTGGTTTAGAACAGAATAGCACACTGTCAGTTTCACTCACTGTACCTCTCTGTCCCTCAACTCAAGGATTGAAAATATGGAACAGCAAAATTGGTTTAGAACAGAATAGCACACTGTCAGTTTCACTCACTGTACCTCTCTGTCCCTCAACTCAAGGATTGAAAATATGGAACAGCAAAATTGGTTTAGAACAGAATAGCAAACTGTCAGTTTCACTCACTGTACCTCTCTGTCCCTCAACTCAAGAATTGAAAATATGGAACAGCAAAATTGGTTTAGAACAGAATAGCACACTGTCAGTTTCACTCACTGTACCTCTCTGTCCCTCAACTCAAGGATTGAAAATATGGAACAGCAAAATTGGTTTAGAACAGAATAGCACACTGTCAGTTTCACTCACTGTACCTCTCTGTCCCTCAACTCAAGGATTGAAAATATGGAACAGCAAAATTGGTTTAGAACAGAATAGCACACTGTCAGTTTCACTCACTGTACCTCTCTGTCCCTCAACTCAAGGATTGAAAATATGGAACAGCAAAATTGGTTTAGAACAGAATAGCACACTGTCAGTTTCACTCACTGTACCTCTCTGTCCCTCAACTCAAGGATTGAAAATACTGAACAGCAAAATTGGTTTAGAACAGAATAGCACACTGTCAGTTTCACTCACTGTACCTCTCTGTCCCTCAACTCAAGGATTGAAAATATGGAACAGCAAAATTGGTTTAGAACAGAATAGCACACTGTCAGTTTCACTCACTGTACCTCTCTGTCCCTCAACTCAAGGATTGAAAATATGGAACAGCGAAATTGGTTTAGAACAGAATAGCACACTGTCAGTTTCACTCACTGTACCTCTCTGTCCCTCAACTCAAGGATTGAAAATATGGAACAGCAAAATTGGTTTAGAACAGAATAGCACACTGTCAGTTTCACTCACTGTACCTCTCTGTCCCTCAACTCAAGGATTGAAAATATGGAACAGCAAAATTGGTTTAGAACAGAATAGCACACTGTCAGTTTCACTCACTGTACCTCTCTGTCCCTCAACTCAAGGATTGAAAATATGGAACAGCAAAATTGGTTTAGAACAGAATAGCACACTGTCAGTTTCACTCACTGTACCTCTCTGTCCCTCAACTCAAGGATTGAAAATATGGAACAGCAAAATTGGTTTAGAACAGAATAGCACACTGTCAGTTTCACTCACTGTACCTCTCTGTCCCTCAACTCAAGGATTGAAAATATGGAACAGCAAAATTGGTTTAGAACAGAATAGCACACTGTCAGTTTCACTCACTGTCCTACTCTGTCCCTCAACTCAAGGATTGAAAATATGGTTCAGCAAAATAGTTTTAGAACAGAATAGCACACTGACACTTTCCCTCACTGTACCTCTCTGTCCCTAAACTCAAGGATTGAAAATATGGTTCAGCAAAATAGTTTTAGAACAGAATAGCACACTGACACTTTCCCTCACTGTACCTCTCTGTCCCTACAAACAAGGATTAGCACAGAATAGCACACTGTCACTGACACTCTCCCTACCTATCCTTATTTGTCCCTAAACACAAGGAATCCAGGAATAGTAAAGGAAAAATAATGACACTGTCCCTGCCTATGCTTCTCTTTCCCTGCTCCGGAACACACTACACAAGGCCGCCGCGTTGGCGGCCTTTTATAGTGTGGGGCGTGTACTAAACCCCATCAGCAATAATTGGCCACAGGCATCCTGCCTGTGGCCAATCATTGCTCTCCTCGCTGCCGGCGCTGTGATTGGCCAAGCATGCGGGGTCACAGTGCATGCTTGGCCAATCACAGCGCCTGATGACACTGCGATGGCGTAGTGCATTGTGGGCCGTTCGCGTCACTCGAATTTGGCGCAAACGGCCCAAATCGTTCGATCTTCGTCGAACGATCAAACAGCCGATGTTCGAGTCGAACGTATGTTCGACTCGAACATGAAGCTCATCCCTAGACCCCAGTAAAACACATCAAAAACGCAACGGAACATACCAAAAATGCACTGGAATGCACCGGAACGCACCTAAATGCACCGAAGATGCACTGCAACACACTTGTCCTAAGTGAAAAGAGGGGGGAAAAAACACTGGACTGCATCAAAAACGCATCAAAAATTCACTGGAATGTGTCAAAAACGCGCATGCAGAAAAGCACCTGGAACGCACCTGGACTGCGTTTCTATAGTGTGAACTAGGGCCAGTTCACACCATATTAACGCAATCCGGATGCGTTCCAGGTGCTTTTGTGCATGCACGTTTTTCATGCGTTCCAGTGCATTTTTGGTACGTTTTTGATGCAGTCCAGTGCTTTTTTTTCACCCCTATTTTTTATTAACCATAGATAAGGACAAGTGTGTTCCAGTGCGTTTTTGGTGCATTTAGGTGTGTTCCGGTGCGTTCCAGTGCGTTTATGATGCGTTTTGCTGTGTTCCAGTACAGTCCAGTGCAGGTAAAATGCAGCATGTTCTACTTTTTTGGTGGAACTGGATTGCACTGGAACAAACACTGCCATTTAGAACCATATAACCAACTTTCCATGCATTTTGGATGCTTAAAAAACGCAATGCACTGCATGTGGTGTGAAATGGCCCTTAAGCAATTTGGCATATTTAAAGGCCTTGTTTTGTATTTGTTGTTTTCCAAATTGGTGACATTGATATATGTCCCTTAGGGTGGGACCTGGGCCCCCATTTTAAGGCCAATAACTAGAAGATAAGCCAGCCAAGTGGGGACTAGCAAAATTAACAAGTCAGTTCCCATAGACTGCAATGGTATTTATTGGTGGGGAGGGGTGATTGTCCCATCTCTAATTTTGTAGCATGCTGGATGATGTGCTTAATTTTGGACGGGGGGGGGGGCGTTATTTTTTGCTAGCTGCATTGGTGTTGTTCTGCACATGCCCAGCCAGTTAGTTTTTTTTTGCGTGCTTTTTGTGTGTGAACAGCACCTGGATATTTCTGGGCATGCTCACTCAGAGAGTGTTTTATGGGTTAGTAATTGAAGGACATCCTTAACAGGTGTATCCACTTTGAATTTCAGTCTCTACATTGAGTGAATTTGCATTTTGGGTGTTTCATGGACTGTGCATGTGATTTCAATTGCCTCATTAGCTCACAAACATATGTTATATAAAGCTCAGAGGGAACATTCGTTCGCTTGACCTGAGAAGAGGCAAGTGTGTGTGCGTGTGTGGGGGGCAAAATGTACAAGTTGGTGTCCTTATCGAGTTTGTAACACATGTATTCTATTTGTTATGTCTTTGCAAAACAGGTGATTGGTTAACTTTTGTGGATTGGATTTTTTTGTATGGGGGAAATGTTCCCCTGAAATAATTCTGATGTTGTAAATGTGTGTTGTTTGTTCACTTTGATTTAATTGTCTGTGCTGCATTTTATTTTTGGCCAAAAATTTCTCAAGATGTTGAGTCTGTAACTGTTTCAAATTGACCATGTTTTTTATTTTGCCTTCCTTTTTGTTTTGTTGACCAATAAAATTTGATGCAAAGTTTTGATGTTTGTTTTGTGTTTTCTTTGCAACAAATGTGACAGCTGATTGGCATGTCAAAACAAAACAGGTGTGATTTGTCTAATCTGGTGCCTTCATGCTAGCATATGCATGAATTGTGTGCTGCCATGGAGCGTCACCAGGAAATTAAATACAGAGCGGTAAGTATTCAATTTTCCTTTTTTACTGCAGTGGTTCTCAGCCTCGGTCCTCAAGTACCCCCAACAGGACATGTTTTGTGACTTTATTTTATCGAGAATTGCTGTCCAAAATTCAAAACCATTGACTGTGATTTAAAGCAACATGAAGGAAAACCTGCAAACATGGCCTGTTGGGGGTACTTGAGAAGCACTGATTTAGAGCACTGCACTTAAAAATAGCTCAAGGCCATACAATTCTAATTGTGGGCATTTTGAGGGAAATAAAGTAAGTGTTAGAACCCCTGCGTGTGTGTTTTTTTTTTTTTTGAAAGTTTGGGCTTTGTCTCCTTTTTCTTAAAATTGTCTTCACTTCCTGTCACACAGCTAAACTGGTAGGGTTTTACCTTCACTTCCTATGTCTTTTCTTGGGGACACACAGATCAATCTAACTAGTGTCCCCATTAAGCAAATTGCACTCTAGCACTTTGTTGTGTACACCCCAAATCATTGTATAGTTTGGGGTTTAGTAAAGACAAATCCACTCTGCAGTAAAAGTGTAGCTGCTGAAAATCTGAGGGAAAGTACTGGTGATTGGATGTTACAATCATGTAAAAGCAAAGATGGTGTTTTTTTATTTTTGCTTGCATGTCCCCCTCAGATATACAGCAAGTGCACTTGTAGTGCAAAGTTGATTTGCCTTTAGTAAATAAACCCCAAAGTCCAAATTACCTAATAATTTGTGGTGTACCCCGCAATATGCTGGAGTGCAATATGCATAATGGGGAAAGTATTTAGACTGACCTGTGTGTCCCCAAGGAAAGACATTGTTAGGGATTTTCCCTCACTTCCTGTGTGGCTATGTGACAGGAAGTGAATTATTTGGAAGGATAAAGTGGCCAAATTATTTAGTTTAACTTTTCAAAGACACATTCCTAAGTTGAATTGTGATGCATGTCAATGGCCCATTTAGGCCCTCTTTAATCACTTGAGATCAGCGCTATAACTGATCGACGGCCACAGCATGGTCCTCAATTGCCGGGAGTCTGTCAATAAACGTCCTCCCCTTTGCGCGCGCTGTGGTCACAGAGTCACTGAGACTCGGGTGATGACAGATCCGAGTAAGGGGCCGATCCCTGCCCTTTACCATGTGATCAGCTGTCAGCCAATGACAGCTGATCACGTGATGTAAACAAAAGCTGGGTAATGGTTTTTGTTTTCTCCTTGTGCTGACAGCGTGAGCATAAAAAAAGGCAATCACCAGCTTATGTGCAAGGGACATGAGGCCCGAAGAGGAAGAGGCAATTCTGTGTCATCTGTGACAATTAGTAGCCCCTGCCAGTGCCACCTATCAATGGCCACCACTGGTGCCAATCAGTGGCACCTAGCAGTGCTGCCTATCAGTGCCCATCACTGCCAACTATCATTGCCACCTAGCAGTGCCACTTCTCAATGCCCACCAGTGCCAACTAGCAATGCCACCTCTCAGTGCCCACCCTTGCCACCTTATCGGTGCCCATCAGTGCAGCCTCATCAGTGTACATCAATGAAGAAGAAAAATTACCTTTTTAAAAAGTATTAACCAGTTTCCTACCGCCCACCGTTAAATGACATCCTTGGCTTTGTGCGGTGACATCTGAATGATGCCTACAGTTGGAGGCATCATTCAGATATCATTCATTTCAGCCGGCGATTCTGTGCACAATAAAATGATCATAGTGGCAGTTCCGCCGCTTGATCGTTCTTATAGGCGGCGGAAGGGGATGACCCCCCCCCCCTCTTGCCACCATCCCGTGCTTCTCCGGGCTCTCCCGTGCCATCTTGGGCTCGGAGAACGATTTGGAGATGAATAGTGACCAGATGGTCACCAGTCATCTCTATGACTGTCGGAGGCCCGGGCGCGATGTTATGACATCACGCCGTGTTCCTGTATGTTAACCAAGCCGTGATCTCGGCTGTCAGCATGAAATTGGTGAATTTTTTTGACCAATATCATGATTTCCAGCCTGGAGTAGAGATGTGGGGTCTTATTGACCCCGCATCTCTCCATAAAGAGGACCTGTCACACACATTCCTATTACAAGGGATGTTTACATTCCTTGTAATAGGAATAAAAGTGATCCAAAAAACAAAAAAATTAAAAAAAGAGTAAGAAATACAAAAAAGTAAAAAAACAAAAAAAATGCCCATGTCCCCGGTAGCTCACGCTCAGAAGCGAATACACACGTAAGTCCCGCCCACATATGTAAACGCCGTTCAAACCACACATGTGAGGTATTGCTGCGTGCATTGGAACAAGTGCAACAATTCTAGCACTAGACCTCCTCTGTAATGCCAAAATGGTAACGTGTAAAAAAAATTGAAGCATCGCCTAGGGAGATTTTTAATTACTGAAGTTTGGTGTCATTCCATGAGTGTGCGCAATTTTTAAGCGTGACGTGTTAGGTATCTATTTACTCAGCATAACAACATCTTTCACATTATACCAAAAAATTGGCCGTAACTTTACTGTTTTGTAATATTTTTACCAAAAAAAGGCGTTTGAAAATTTATTGCGCAAATACCGAGCGAGATAAAAATTTGCAATGGCCGCCATCTTATTCCCTAGGGTGTCTGCTCAAAAAACATATATAATGTTTGGTGTTTTGAAGTTATTTTATAGCCATAAATTTATGATTTTTACATGAAGGAGAGAAGTGCCAGAATAGGCCCAGTGCTGAAGTGGTTAAAATATCCTTTTTTGTTTTTTTAAACTCGGTCTTTTGTATTTATAGAAAAAAAACAAAAAAAACAAAGGTGATCAAATAGCACCAAAAGCAAGCTCTATTTGTGTGCCAAGAAATAATACATTTTCATTGGGTTACAGTGTTGTATGAGCGCGCAATTGTCATTGAAAGTGCATCAGCGCTGAAATGTGAAACTTGGTCTGGGCAGTGCGCAAGTGGTTAATATAAGGCTACATGCACACGGACGTTTTTCCAGCCGCTTGTTTGAGCGTTTTTTGCAGCTTAAAAACATCTCTCCATGTTAGCCTATGGCCTCATGGCCACCATGGCGTTTTTGAGCTGTAAATGGCATAGGCGTTTTTAGGCCCCATGTAGATGGGACGCTGGTGCAAAGTGTTCAAAACTAAGGTTGAAAGTGGCGTTTAGAAAGGCGTGCTTTGTGGCGTTTGCATGCCGTGTTTTACCATATTTGCGTATATATGATAAGGAGCCGCCCTAAGCTCCAAAAACAGTATTATTTACGATTTTAGCTATTTTGTGAGACCAGAGTGATACCAGCAGCTGAGAGCAGCAGTGTAGTTGTATTTAGCGTGTCACTTGCCACATCACTTGCCACAAGATGTGGATTGTCCACTTGCCACGTCAGCTGCCCCAAGTTGTGGATTGTCCACAATGCAATGGAAGCAATTTCTTTTTATATATATATATATATATATATATATATATATTATGGTTTTTCCTCATTTGCCATAAATTTGGAGTTTATCAATGTAAAAAAATAGGTCACCTTTAAAAACGCTTCTAAACTAAAATGCGGCTAAACGCTGGTACCGCGTCTGAAACGTGGAAATCTTTGGCGTCTGAAGGCATTTTTAGGCTTTGTGAAAAACAATTTTAAACGCAACTGCAGATTTTTTTTGCCAGGCCAAAAACAGTGTTTTGGATGTAATAGAATTCAATGGACCCGCATCCAAAACGCAAGTACCGCGATCTTTTGTTTTACCTGTTTATAGCTGATTGTTAAAGGAAATGTAAAAAAAAAAAATGCTTGTTCAAAAAAAAAAAAAAAACTAGAAAGAAAACAGCGTGGGTTCCAAGAAGGAAAAAAAATCGCATGGGGGTCCCCCAGAGTCCATACCAGGCCCTTCAGGTCTGGTATGTATTTTAAGGGGAACCCTGCGCCAAAAACAAAAAAAAATTAGCGTGAGGTTCCCCTAAAAATACACACCAGACCCTTTATCCGAGCACTCAACCTGGCAGGCCGCAGGGGAAGAGGGGGGACGAGAGAGCGGCCCCCCTCCCTCCTGAACCGTACCAGGCCGCGTGCCCTCAACATGGGGGGTTTGGTGCTTTGGGGCAGGGGGGCGACCTGCGGCCCCCCCTGCCCCAAAGCACCCTGCCTCCATGTTGATGGGGACAAGGGCCTCTTCCCGACAACCCTGGCCGTTGGTTGTCGGGGTCTGCGGGCGGGGGGCTTATCGGAATCCGGGAGCCCCCTTTCATAAGGGGGACCCCAGATACCTGCCCCCCACCCTATGTGAATGAGTATGGGGTACATCGTACCCCTACCCATTCACCTGGTGGCAAAAAAAGTCAATAAAAAGACAACACAGGTTTGAAAAGTATTTTATTGGGCAGCTCCGGGGGTCTTCTTCCGACTTCGGGGGTCTTTCTGCCGGACGCCCCGCTATCTTCTGCCAGCTCTTTTGCTAGCGGGGGTCCCGGGCTTCCTCGCCGTCTTCTTTCGACTTCGGGGGTCTTTCTGCCGGGCGCCCCGCTATCTTCTGCCAGCTCTTTTGCTAGCGGGGGTCCCGGGCTTCCTCGCCGTCTTCTTCCGACTTCGGGGGTCTTTCTGCCCGGGACTGTGACATCATACGGGGGCGGGGTCAGCGGTGGCATCAGCCGGTGACCATGCCCCATGCCAATAAAAGTGACACCGCTGCTCAGACAGAGCATTGCGGCAGTGGACAGCGACGAGGCAACATCGGGCGAAGAGAAGAGGGAAGAAGGCGACGAAGAAGACCGGCCCCCGCTAGCAAAAGAGCTGCGAGAAGATAGCGGGGCCCCCGGCAGAAGGCAGAAAGAACCGGAGATCGTGGAGAAGACACCGGAGAAGAACCGGAGAACAGAACAAGAGACCCCCGAAGTCGGAAGAAGACGGCGAGGAAGCCCGGGACCCCAGCTAGCAAAAGAGCTGGCAGAAGATAGCGGGGCGCCCGGCAGAAAGACCCCCGAAGTCGGAAGAAGATGGCGAGGAAGCCCGGGACCCCGCTAGCAAAAGAGCTGGGAGAAGATAGTGGGCGCCCGGCAGGAAGACCCCCGGAGCTGCCTAATAAATTACTTGAAAAACCTGTGTTGTGTTTTTTATTACCTTTTTTTGCCACCAGGTGAATGGGTAGGGGTACGATGTACCCCATACCCATTCACATAGGGTGGGGGGCCGGGATCTGGGGGCCCCCTTATTAAAGGGGGCTCCCGGATTCCGAAAAGCCCGCCGCACGCAGACCCCGACAACCAATGGCCAGGGTTGTCGGGAAGAGGCCCTTGTCCCCATCAACATGGGGGCAGGGTGCTTTGGGGTGGGGGGGCCGCAGGTCGCCCCCCTGCCCCAAAGCACCCACCCCCCCATGTTGAGGGCATGCGGCCTGGTACGGTTCAGGAGGGGGGGCCGCTCTCATCCCCCCTCTTCCCCTGCGGCCTGCCAGGTTGCGTGCTCGGATAAGGGTCTGGTATGGATTTTGGGGGGGGACCCCACGCCGTTTTTTCGGCCTAGGGGGTTCCCCTTAAAATCCATACCAGACCTAAGGGCCTGGTATGCTCCTGGAGGGGAACCCCCACGCCGTTTTTTTCATTAAAATTCGGCGCGGAGTTCCCCTTCATGATTCATACCAAACACGGAACAGCGAGGCCGCCGAGAACCAGCGCGATGCCATCGCGCTGGAGACATTCTCGGCCAGCAGGTTATTTCAGTTGGTAAGCAGATTGGTTGGTGAGTTTAGCTGGGAACACTTTAAAAAACCGAGGTTATCAGTTTAGCTTTAGCATTAGTGCTTTCATGTCGGCGAGTGCAGCAATATGTAACATGTGTAGCACAATCAGCATCTTCATGCAATGTAGGTGCTCTGTAGCAGCTAGGAGTGCGTGTAACCCACCCGCTGCTGCTAATGCATGGTTTATGTTGGTGGCAGCAAAGGGTTGAAGCTGAAGTTTAGGCATGGAAATTTTTACATAGTTATTGGTCCAGCTTGGACATATGTAAGTATGTTTGTGCCACGGAATTCTCCTTCAAGGGAGGAAGTATTGAATTTACTTTATGTAAATCAATCAAATAATATTCAAAATCATACATATTAAAGTGTCTGCGCTTATGTGCAAAGAAATGTCTAGTGCTCCGTAAGGTGCTCAGTGCTGTGCTTTTTCCAAGCCACTATTTTATTTATCTAGTTTTTCAGCCAATGGTGACTAATAATAAACATTGAGCTCCACACCCTGTTGTTATCACCGTGATCCTCCACCTCCTCACAAGATCAACATGACCCCCTAATC
Source organism: Rana muscosa (assembly GCA_029206835.1). Classification (NCBI taxonomy): domain Eukaryota; kingdom Metazoa; phylum Chordata; class Amphibia; order Anura; family Ranidae; genus Rana; species Rana muscosa. The sequence continues at coordinate 232,512,462 of CM055123.1, read as the reverse complement.
CACAGTGAGTCAATAAATCATTACAACTTCTTAGATTATTATTTCATACTGCAAATTTAAAAGGGGAGAAAGAAAAACCTGCATAGTGTAAAACCATTTATTTTGAAAAAAATGTTGAAATCATCTACAATGCCAACTCACATGCCATAGTGCAATAGTCCTGCACAAGGGTATAAACAGCATAGTCTCTTTAAGGGACTGGCTCCACTGATTCCTGTGCAAGCTTGGTTCCCGATATTCAGTCTTATTTCCGAGTGTACTACGTCACTTCTGGGAGTACTGTGTAGGATGACATCACTTCCTATAGCTATGCCCCGACGTGTTCGTTGTCTGATGCCTCGTACACACGGCCGAGATTCTCGTCGAAAAAAACATGTCGTTTTTTTCGACGAGATTCTTGGACAAGAAACTTGTCCCGGCCGAGTGTACACACGCTCCTTTCAAAGAACCCGCGGTTCTTTGAATGGAGCGAACGCAGTGACGTCATTGAATACGATGAGCATGCGCTCGTCACATTCGATGCCGTTGCCGCCATCTTTGTTCACCCTACCTATGCCTAGGAAGCTACCGCGCATGCGTCAAAGTCATTTCGAGCATGTGCGGGCTTCCCGGCGAAAAGGTAAGTGTACACACACACACAATTTTCTCGTCGAGAAACAGGCTGACGAGAATCTCGACGAGAAAATAGAGAGCAGGTTCTCTATTTTCTCGTCGAGATTCTTGACGCTTTTCTTGACGAGAAACCATACACATGAACGAATTTCTCGGCAAGAAATCTCTGCCAGCAAGAAACTCGGTCGTGTGTACGAGGCTTTACATTGTAAGAAGGTCAATTTTTTTTAACATTTTTCTCTTATGTCATTTTTTTAAAGGTGAGCGGAACTTTACTAATTCTCCGCTGCACCCCTAAAAATGACCAACCACCTTCTATATTTGCCTTTGATATTGCTACATTCTTACCAACATCAGATTTTAAGAACATTAAAGCTTACAGTTTTCCTGATTTCTACTTCTTTTATGTCTCATGCCCAAAAGTTGGATGGTTTTTCCGACGGAATTCCGCTCAAGCTTGGGTTGAATACACACGGTCACACAAAAGTACTCTGAACTTTTGAGCGTTAAGATCGCAGTGACGTACAACACTACGATGAGGCGAGAAAAAGAAGTTCAATGCTTCTGAGCATGCGTTGTATTGTTTCCCAGCATGCGTGTTTTTTTTCCCATCGGAATTGCATACAGACGAATGGATTTTCCGATAGGAATTTTTTCGGTCGGAAAAATTGAGAACCTGCTCTCAAAGTTTTGCTGGCGGAAATTCCGACAGCAAAAGTCTGATGAAGCATACACACGGTCGGAATTTCCGATGAAAACCTCACATCAGACTTTTGCTGGCGGAAATTCCGCTCGTGTGTACAGGGCATCACGGTTTCTGTCTGTGAGATCTTCCAATTCCTATGTCTGCAGATCTGCATCTCTGTTGGATATGTATTTATTTTATATTATGGAGGATGTAGGAGGAGAGCTGGAACATACAAAGGTGGACAGGGACATTGGAAATTCCTTGGTAGACATGAGCAGAGTTAGGAATTATGACAGGGAAATCTCACTGCTGGAGTCTCCAAGATATACAAGAAACCAGGGCCTGACCCGAGGCGCTGGGCTCCACACTTAGGCCCCTTTCACACTGGGGCGGGCAGGTGCGGTGGCGGTATAACGGCGCGATTTTCAGCGCCGCTATACCATCGTTATTACCACGGTATGCGGCCGCTAGCGGGGTGAATTTAACCCCCGCTAGCGGCCGAAAAAGGGTTAATACCGCCTGCAAACCGCGGCTATTGCCGCGGTTTGCGGGCGGTATTACCGCAGTGTCCTATTGATTTCAATGGGCAGCCGCGGTAAAGGAGCGGTGAACACACCGCTCCTTCACCGCTGTAAAGATGCGGCTAGCAGGACTTTTGGAGCGGTTCTGCTAGCGCACCGCTTCAATGTGAAAGCCCTCGGGCTTTCACACTGAAGACTGCAGGGCACGATTTTTCAGGCGGTATAACAGCGCTATTATTAGCGCTAAACCGCCTGAAAAACGTGCCAGTGTGAAAGGGGCCTTAGTCAACACATCACTTTTTAGTGGATTGAGAATTTAACTACCTTGTGTTGACACAAAAATTGTACTACATAATTTTCATAGCTTAAAAAGACAACCAATGGAGCGAAAAAGGAACAGATCAATAGGATAATTGGCATAATAAATTTGTTTTGCTGTCAGATTACTAGCACTGTTAAGCGTTATCTTGAGTGGGTGTTAGTCTATATTTCATCAGAGCAACAAAATTGGACATTTGACATTTATGGGACCTCCAAAACTTATCGGCTAATGACTCAAAATTAAAAACGATTAGTTTATACCTGATCTATTTCCTTTGTGCTCCATTACCTGTTGTACTTCAGGTATTTACCCAAGGACTCATAGCATTTTATGATTACCTGGGGCCCAAGGAGATGCCTAATATCAATACTTATGTTATAAATTTACATCATCAAAAGTTTTCGAAACCCAACACCACTCACAACCCAATTTACCCACACCCGAAGAAAAGGAAAATGAAAACTGTCATAAAACATGGTCCAGTTTACTCTAAAGCCTTGTACACACAATCGGAATTTCCGATGGAAAAAGTCTGACTGACTTTTTTCATCGGATATTCTGACCGTGTGTATGCCCCATTGGACTTTTTCCATCAGAAATTCAGAGGAATTCCATCGGAGTTTAGATAGAGAACATGTTCTCTTTTACTCCGATGGAATTCCGTTGGAATTCCGATGTGATTTTGGCCGGTCAAAAGTCCGACCATGTGTACGGGGCATAACAGGGTGAAAAAATCTCTCCTGATCACCAAATGTAAGCTATACTTTACTATTATATCTCGAGTATAAATGACCATTTGTATTTTGTGATTTTAGCATCCAGCCCACAATCTACTGAATCTGCTAGAACAGCCTTTTCACCTCAGAGGAACTCTTTAAAGTAACAATAAATTCTTTGTTTTTTTAATAACAAACGTTATATAAATGTTATACTTACCTCCTCTTCTCGGGTCCCCTGCTAGTGTTCCTGGCCCCTCCCTACTGCCAAGCGCCCCAGAGCAAAAAGATTGCTCCGGGGGCATCCAGATAGGCTTGCTCCTGAGCGGCGGCTGTTCGTATCCATTCACACACAGGGCCATTTGAAGGAATTTCGGGGCCCCAAGCAGAATGGACAACGAAATTTGAAACAAGTTGAGAAGCTGGGGGGGGGCTACTGAATTTTTTTTCACCTGTCAAGAAAGTTGTTGAGGGGGGGGTGCTACTGAAGTTTAATTTTTTTTTACCTGTTGTTGTTGGGGGGGGGGCGCGGGACATTGACGCTGATCGCGGGAGGGGGGGTGCGCCGATCACGGGAGGGGGGTGCAGATGGAGGGAGGGGAAGTGCCGATCGCGGGAGGGGGGGCGCCGATCGCCCGACATTAGAGTGGGTGGATAAGCGGGGGGGGTTTGCCTTACCGCCTCCTCTCGTGCTGCCTCCTCTTGCTCCTCTTCCTGTGTGGGAAAATTCACACTATCGCCGGACTGCTGGGGCCCCAAGCTGTTGCTTGGTTTGCCTGTCCTGTTCCGACGGCCCTGTTCACACACAGATCTGTGGCTCGGCCATGCACCTCCCTCTCCTAATTGACTCACTTGCTGCAATTGACAGCAGCAGGAGCCTATAGCTTTTGCTGCTGCCTCAGCCAATGAGGAGTGAGAGTCCACGGAGAGCCAAGGCTCTTGTGCACATCGCTGGATCGAGATGGAGCTCATGTAAGAATTGGGGGGGCTGCTGCACATAGAAGTTTTTTTTTACCTTTATGCATAGAATGCATGAAGGTTAAAAACCTTGAGCCTTTAGAACCACTTTAAACCATGTTAAACACTCAGGGAACCCTTGCAATAACCAATTCATTGGTGGTAGTTGGCAAAATGCCCCTTACAATGGTGGCTAGTCCCCCTACCCCCGCACAGTGGTGGTTGGAATTCCACCATCATAGACAGTTAAAAAGATCATTGGGTCCATGCAACTGGCTCTACTAAGTCACATTTACCCCACAACTATGCAAGTGCCATCAAATTAAAAAAAAAATGTTTTGCTTTGCTACATGTTCCATAAGGCAGCCCCTCTTTACCATTAGCCAAGAAAATGTGCAGAACTTTTTATTTTTTTTACATTTGGCTTTATTAATGTTCACCAAGCGCTGTCCAACTGCACCCAGATTCATTCAGGTCATCACTAGTCAGTAACAGTTTCTATCATGAACAAGGAAGGGAATAAGGTACAGCAGTTAGGTAGCTTCACTCTATCACAAGCCAAGAATTTGGTAGCTACAGGAGGAGAGGCAGCAGGAGCAGCCACAGGGAGAGACACAGTAGGAGCGTACTATACACTCATAAAAATTACTCTGGGACAACCAAGGCTTGTTTGAAGCCCACAAGTGTCATTTGGGATGGTGGGAGGAAACGCAAGACTAAACTATAATCCCATTACCATAAGGATTTATTGCTGCCAATAAAACTCCTGTATCAAAAAATGGGCATGGCCAAGTGTTTACAGTACAGAAAATGCTGAATTAATGAATGAATCAGAGCAATATTATTGTGGGACGTGGGTGTAAATAGGTCTTACGATATTGAAAGTCGTTTACCAAATTGTAAGGACACAATCTTGTAATCATTTTGTACTTTGCTCTGACTAAATTCAGCACAATTAGACTTCAGAGGCATTCAATACAGCCACCTCTGCAGCGAAATCCTGCCAGTTTGCATGTGTTTCCATGGTATTTTGCCTAGATCTCCACTATGGGAAGAAGAAAGAACTGGTTTATTTTGACCGCCTAATTAGAAACATATACACAGGAGGAAGAGAAGCATACAAATGTTATAATCAGGGAGAAAATACCCTCGTACACCGACTTCAGAGCTATGTGATGATGAGAGATAAACAAAACCAAACATTTGCCTGATTTTCTCCCATTGTCCTAATTGATGTATTAAACCAGAAATTTGGGGTTGGTATGTTGGGAGGTAGGGAGTTACATTTTACTCATCACCCACTAGGGCTACCTGATAGCATCACAAGCCATTCATTCTTCCCTACAGTCACTGCAGATTTATAGTTAATAGCTCAATATACAGTATTTCCTCTACCCGTAGTTGAAAATGACTTAATGTGGGCACAAACACTTTACAGGCCAGAAGCCACTGCTTTACTGTAGCCCTACAATACACTTACAACAAGAAAACATTCCCTCTTCTCTTCACCTGGTGATTAGGTCTCTTCCTACCTTCCTCATAAATTGATTCCTTGACATTTTGAGAAAGTAATACAGAGTATTTCCTCTTGTCCTCACATTAATTATTTTTTATACATATTATGCCCTTGGTCACACATGGAAGCCACCGTACTTCATTTCAGCAAGCCCTTGCATACTGGGCCTTGTATCACAGTAGGCTCCAGTATGGTGAACAAGCCACTATGTGGGGAACATAAAGTACACATGTTTCCTTACTACCAGGGGCCCCATAATCTGCCACTGTCACCCACATCCACTGTCGGCTGGCTGCTACTAATTCTATCACACTTTTGCTTCCCAACCATAGGGCTGCATTGACACCTGTCCGTTTCCTAAAACGTGCAACAAAACACACAGAAATTTACATTTTGTTGCTTGCTCTGGAAACAAACTGCAAAGAAGTTGCATTTATGGGTTGCGCTTCCTGTGCCATTAATTGTTAATGGCACCCCAAGTGTTGGTAGACTTTGCTGGATGATCTTCAGCTACCAGTACTCCTTGCTCCTGTGGTTCTTGTATTGTTTGGATTACCTGTTACCAACCTGGCTTGCGTCCAGAAAATGGGAGAGATGGGAGAAAGGAAGCCGCTCAGGTGTGGAAGTCCCTGAAATTACCTCCTCCCAGCAACCAAGGGTGCAGGCAAATGCAAATGCAATTGAAGAAAGAAAGAAAAGTCTAGCACTATGAGTAAGCACTTTAATAGTGTGAAACGCGTTAGCCAGATGTGATCATTTTGCTGTGTTGTGCAGTGTGTTTTTGGTTTCCTGAACCTTTTTTTGGAATAAAGGCTTTTTAACCGGAGTGCTGCGTCCAGAAGACTTTTCTTTCTTTCTTCCATCACCAACCTGGCTTGCCTCTGGACTTCTCTGCTGCCTGATCCCTGCTTTTGACCGCTTTCTCTAAGGACTCTGCTTCTCTTGCTTTAACCTGCATGACCATGGCTTGCTCCTGACTACCCCTCTACATACTCCCTGGCTTGCCGTCCTGTGTATAGCTTTGGCTCCCATCTGGACTACTTCTCTTCAATCCGGCCCTGCCACCACTTAGACATACTTGGTTCCTCTTGAGTAATTTGGACCAGGCAACTTTTCTTGCAACTAAGCTTAATTTACTCAATGAACTCTTCACATGTAATGACATCAATCGATCATAGAAAATAACAGTGAAGGCTAACCATCAAAAGTCCCTGGATTTTGTCAGCGACCGAAGGAAGGAGATGCACCAAACCTCCCACCGACGGAGAGACGTCCAATGCCGCCAGACAGCTGCAGACACCGACAGTAGTGCCAGACCGCTACACACAACTGCAGCCGTGCCAGACCCCTACACACAGCCCTAGCAGCCCCAGACCCCTGCACTCAGCTCCAGCAGCACCAGACCCCTGCACAAACCTCAAGCCATGCCAGACCCCTGCACACACCTTCAGCAGTGCCAGAACCCTGCACAAACCTCCAACTGCACCAGACCCCTGCACACACCTCCAGCCATGCCAAACCCCTGCACACACCTCCCGCAGTGCCATTGCACAAACCTCTAGCTGTGACAGACCGCTGCACACACCTCCAGCAGCGCCAGACCCCTGCACACACCTTCAGCAGTGCCAGACCCTGCACAAACCTCCAACTGCGCCAGACCCCTGCACACACCTCCAGTCGTACCAGACCCCTGTACACATCTCCAGCCACACCAGACTCCTGCACACACCTGCAGCTGCACCAGACCCCTGAACACACCTCCAGCTGCGCCAGACAACTGCTCAAACCTCTAGCTGTGACAGACCGCTGCACACACCTCCAGCAGCGGCAGACTCCTGCACACACCTCCCACAATGCCAGACCCCCTGCACACACCTCCAACTGCGCCAGACCCCTGCACACACCATCAGCAGCGCCAGACCCCTGCACAAACCTCCAACTTTGCCAGACCCCTGAACACACTACCAGCCATGCCAGACCCCTGTACACGTCTTCAGCCACACCAGACTCCTGCACACACCTGCAGCCATTACAGACCTCTGCACACACCACCAGCCGCGCCAGACCCTGCTCACACCTCCAGCAGCGCCAGACTCCTGCACACACCTCCCACAGTGCCAGACCCCTGCACACACCTCCAGCCACGCCAGACCCTTGCATACACCTTCAGCAGCGCCAGACCACTGCACAAACCTCCAACTGTGCCAGACCCCTGCACACACCTTCAGCCGTGTCAGACCCCTGTACACATCTCCAGCCACACTAGACTCCTGCACACACCTGCAGCTGTGCCAGACCCCTGAACACACCTCCAGCTGCGCCAGACCACTGCACAAACCTCTAGCTGTGACAGACCGCTGCACACACCTCCAGCAGCGCCAGACTCCTGCACACACCTCCCGCAGTGCCAGACCCCTGCACACACCTCCAGCTGCACCAGACCACTGCACACACCTTCAGCAGCGCCAGACCCCTGCACAAACCTCCAACTGCGTCACACCCCTGCACACACCTCCAGTCGTGCCAGACCCCTGTACACATCTCCAGCCACACCAGACCACTGCACAAACCTCCAACTGCGCCAGACCACTGCACACACCTCCAGCCGTGCCAGACCCCTGTACACATCTCCAGCCACACCAGACTCCTGCACACACCTGCAGCCTCGCCAGACCCCTGAACACACCTCCAGCTGCACCAAACCACTGCTAAAACCTCTAGCTGTGACAGACCGCTGCACACACCTCCAGCAGCGCCAGACTCCTGCACACACCTCTCGCAGTACCAGACCCCTGCACACACCTCCAGCCATGCCAGACCCCTGTTCACGTCTTCAGCCATACCAGACTCCTGCACACACCTGCAGCCACGTCAGACCCCTGCACACACCTCCAACAGCGCCAGACCCCTGCACACACCTCCAGCAGCGCCAGACTCCTGCACAAACCTCCAGCTATGCCAGAACGCTGAACACACCCCCAGCAGCGCCAGACTCCTGCACACACCTCCCGCAGTGCCAGACCCCTGCACACACCTCCAGCCGCGCCAGACCCCTGCACACACCATCAGCAGCGCCAGACCCCTGCACACCCCATCAGCAGCGCCAGACCCCTGCACAAACCTCCAACTGCGCCAGACCCCTGCACACACCTTCAGCCATGTCAGACCCCTGTACACATCTCCAGCGACACCAGACTCCTGCACACACCTGCAGCTGTGCTAGACCCCTAAACACACCTCCAGCTGTGCCAGACCACTGCACAAACCTCTAGCTGTGACAGACCGCTGCACACACCTCCAGCTGTGCCAGAACCCTGCACACACCTCCAGTAGTGCCAGATCCCTAGACACACCTGCAGCTGCACCAAAACCCTGCACACACCTTCAGCCATGCAAGGCCCCTGCACACACCTCCAGTAGCGCCAGACCCCTGGGCACACCTGCAGTTGCACCAAAACCCTGCACAAACCTCCAGCAGTGCCAGACCCCTGCACAAAACTCCAACCGCGCCAGACCCCTGCACATACCTCCAGCAGCGCCAGACCCCTGCACAAACCTCCAGCAGCGCCAGACCAATGCACAAACCTCCAGCCACACCAGACCGCTGCACACACCTCCAGCCGCGCCAGACCCCTGCACACTCCTTCAGCAGTGGCAGACCCCTGCACACACCTCCAGCAGCGCCAGACCCCTGCACAAACCTCCAGCCGTGCCAGACTGCTGCACACACCTCCAGCAGCGCCAGACTCCTGCACACACCTCCCGTAGTGCCATACCCCTGCACACACCTCCAGCTGCGCCAGACCTCTGTACACACCTTTAACAGCGGCGCCAGACCCCTGCACAAACCTCCAGCTGTGCAAGACCCCTGCACTCAACTCCAGTCATGCCAGACCCCTGCACACACCTCCAGCAGCGCCAGACCCCTGCATACACGCCTCCAGCCATGACAGACCCCTGCACATTTCTCCAGCCTTGCCAGACCCATGCACATACCTCCAGCCGCACCAGACCCCTGCACATACCTCCAGCCGCACCACACCCCTGCACACACCTCAAGCCCCGCCAGCCCCCTGCACACAACCCTAGCAGTGCCAGACTCCTGCACACACCTCTAGTCACACCAGACCCCTGCACACACACCTCCAGCCGCGCCATATCCCTGCACACACTTCTAGTAGCACCAGACCCCTGTACACAATGCCAGCCATGCCAGGCCCCTACACACACCTCTAGTTGTGTCAAACCCCTGCACATACCTCCAGCCACGCCAGATCCCTGCACGCACAATTTCAGCAGCGCCAGACCCGTGCACACTCCTCCAGCAGTGCCAGACCCCTGCACACACCTGCAGCCACGCCAGACCCCTGCACAAACCTCCAGCAGCACCAGACCGCTGCACAGACCTCCAGCAGCGCCAGACCCCTGCACACTCCTCCAGAAGTGCCAGACCCCTGCACAAACCTCCAGCAGTGCCAGACCCTTGCACACACCCGCAGCCATGCCAGACCCCTGCACAAACCTCCAACCTCACCAGACGGCTGCAAACACCTCCAGCAGCACCAGATTCCTGCACAAACTTTTAGCAGCACCAGACCCCTGCACAAACTTCCAGCAGTGCCAGACCCCTGCACACACCTCCAGTCTTGTCAGACCCCTGCACACGCACCTCCAGCCATGCCAGACCCCTGCACACAGCTCCAGCAGTGCCAGCCCCCTTCACTCACCTCCAAACGCACCAGACCCCTGCACACGCCTCCAACAGCGCCAACCCCTGCACACGCCTCCAGCAGCGCCAGACCCCTGCACACACCTCCAGCCTTACCATATCCCTGCACATACCTCCAGCCATGCCAGACCCCTGTACAAACCACCAGCAGCGCCAGACTCCTGCACACACCTCTAGTCGTGCAAGACCCCTGCACATACCTTCAGCCGTGCCACACCCCTGCACACACCTCCAGCCATGCCAGACCCCCGTACAAACCGGACAAGAGCAAGCAGGATGGGATTCTTTAGCGGTGCATGAATACCCCGTACAAACCACCAGCAGCGCCAGACTCCTGCACACACCTCCAGCAGTGACCAGACCCCTGCACACACCTCCAGCGGCACCAGAAGCCTGCACACACCTCTAGTTGCCCCAGACCCCTGCACTTACCTACAGCCGCCCCAGACCCCTACATACACCTCCTGCCACACTAAACCCCTGCAAATCCCTCCAGCAGCGCTAGACCCTTGCACACACTTCCAGCAGTACTAGACCCCTGCACGCACCTCCAGCCGCCCCAGATCCCTATACACACCTCCAGTCACCCTAGACCCCTGAAAACACCTCCAGCCACACCAGAGCCCTGCACACACCTCCAGCTGCGCCAGACCACTGCACACACCTCCAGCCGCACCAGACCCCTGCGCACACCTCCTGCCACACTAGACCCCTGCAAATCCCTCCAGCAGCACTAGACTCTTGCACACACTTCCAGCAGTACTAGACCCCTGAACACACCTCCAGCCGACTTAGATCCCTATTCACACCTCCAGTCACCCTAGACCCCTGCACAAACTTGCACAGGAGCCCTGTGCGTCTTATGGTCCGTTGCAGGTCCATATTCAGCCAAAAATTTGGTCTGAAATTGGACCTGAAACGGTGAACGGGGACGCACAGGACCACTGCTGTGAGCCACATCAGTATTAGTTGTGAACCCAGCCTAATGGGGGAGCTCAGTGTGATTGAATGTGTTCTACAATGCTCCACCCATATAACAGAGCCAAGAGGACCATACCCCTCTTAGTATGCCACTGTTCTTCCCATTAGCCCCCAATGGACTGGTTTTAGCAGCGATTCTCCAAGACCTGAACATTGTTTTATGGGTTCCTCCAAGATAAAAAGATTGAGAAAGACTAGCATCAGTGGCGACTGGTGGTAATTTTTTTGGGGGGGCAGCAAATAGTCCGGTCACCATTACCCTCGCCCCCCCCCTGGTTAAGGGGTCCGAATGCAAGTATGGGGGGGGCACCCGTGCGCCCCTTATGCACGGGCCGCTACTGACTACCATAATATGCTTCTTGGTAAAGCTGAGCACACATTTTAATAATGTATTCATGATTACGGGGCTGTTTAAGTCGTGTTTTTTTATAGCTGCCTGGAGTTCAGCTTTAAGTTGCCAAGAGCTATACATATAACTACCTATATTACCATATTATGTAGAGTGCATTTCTAGAATTCTTCATCATATAAAATTAAACAGCGCTCACAAACGTTATCTTCCAAACTGTCCCGGGCAAAGGAAAATCCGCATTTTCTTGGCAATCATTGGAAGCAGAAGGGGGGACGAGGAGAAAATGAATCAATGAACTTTAAAGATAAGTGAACTTTAATATTCAAATAGTGAAAAGTTTCAAATGATAAAACATTGGGACATTTAGCAAATTTGAACTTTAAGCACAAAGGAATTGCTGAGCTTGCTGTTGGCTCTGTTAGTTATTTGCGTAATGCTTTAACTTAAAGTTGAACTCCAAGCAGATGCAAATTAATTCAGCTCTTTGTTCAATAAATACAAGTAGTGCAAGTATCTATTAATATCTCCAATAAATCTCTGTACAGCAGGACTGGAGTGTGATGGGGAGAAGCAGTACAAGAGGCATGCTTATAGGAGGAGCAAGCAGAGTGACAGAGAGGTGAGATCATCACATATCCTATCACTGTCCAATCACAGTCTGGGGCAGGTCCTAGATGGCCTGGAAGTTGGGAAGAGAAAATTGGTTTATGATGCTGGTCAACGCATGGAGGACATCTAGCAGCAGAAATAAAGTACTACAAGGATAGTCTCTGAATTGAAGCGGAATCCTGCAGCCCAATTCGTTATTTTCTCTTTTTTTTTATTTATTTTTTTATCAAATTATTTGTATTGCTTTTATACACAAACAGTCCAAACAACATGCAACCCATTTACGTATTAAAATGCATAACACAAAAAAAAACAGCAAACCCCCCCCCCCACGCCCAAAATCAACCCGAAATTTTACCCCCCCCTTCTCTCCCCCTATTGCTCATAAGTTTATTCACTCCCATCTCGGCATCCATCCTAAATATCAGACCACCTCCATATCTTTTCAAATTTCCCTAGACAGCCTCTATGTAGGAAGGTATATTTTTCCTTAATTAAGGATTCCCTTATTTGTGTTTTCCATTCTGCTATTGTTGGTGGATATGGGGATACCCATTTTTGTGCTATAAGCTTACGGGCCTGAAATAGGCTCCTTATTATTGATACCGTGATGTCTCCCGGGATCCTCGAACCATCCAGGATACCCAGAAGACATCCACCTGGCTCTGGAAACAACCTAGTCCCAAAAACGTTGTTAATCATAGACACAACCCCATGCCAATAGCGATGGAGTTTAGGGCATCTCAATAGCATATGTATTAAATTAGTGGGACTCCCTTTACATCTAGGACAATGGGTTGTATCTACGCTTCCATTTAAATATTTTCTCTGGTGTATAATAAGCCCTATGTAAAATAAATAGTTGTGTTAAACTTTGCGTTGGGGATAGGGAGACTAGGGGTATTGCCGACAATGCCAATGCCCACTTTTCATCTGAAATTGGCCCTATATCGCAAGTCCAAGCTGTCCTTGCTGGTATATCCACAACTACTTGGAATTTATCAAATGAAATTATCATACAATTGTGATATAAGACCCTTTTTTTTCTGTCTTATCTAACAAAGCTATCACCACTTACGGTATTTATTAAGTTTTAATTAATGGGAACGGCCCTGTGCTTTTATGGCATTCCTAAACTGGTTTGGGATACTATATTTGTTTCCTTATTCAATAAATGTTTTCTCATCTTCCTGGAATAATTGTACCATATACCTTAGTCTCCATATCTCAAACTGTTCCAATTTCATCAGTTTCCCATAACTACAGTACTATTGTTCCATATCGGAGTATATATCGTACAGCCCTTTATTTTTGTAATATTTTTCATTTCCTGCCATACTTTGTCAAACAATTTGCCCCTTATTAAACTTTTATCGGACAATTGATTTTTAGTCTCTAATAAAGAAATTCATTAAAATTCATCATATACTGATAGCAACAGGCCCTGTATAGGGTCGGAATTTGACACTACTGTCCATCCATCAAAGTGTTGTAGCTGTGAGGCTAAAAAGTAATTTTTAGGATGGGGAATCCCCAGCCCCCAAGCTTCTTTAGTTAGCATTAGTGTAGTTCATTTTATACGGGGTTGTTTTTTCCTCCAAATAAGTTCTCTAAAAAGAGAATGGATTTTTCTAAACCAAAATGTTGTGATCCATACAGGGGAATTATGAAACACATAGAGTAATTGCGGGGTCCAGATCATCTTAATAAGATTGGCCAATCACTGTCAATGGTAGCTTACACCAGCTCCGACATTTAGCCCTAAATTTCACCAATAATGGTTTGAGATTCAAATTAATATAGCCTGTTAAACTCTGAGATATCTCTATCCCCAAGTATTTCACTGTATTTTTAATTTGAATTTGGGAAGCTTGATCTGATAGAGGGGTTTTTAACTCATCTAATGGTAGTAATATAAATTAGACATGTGCATTTCGTTTGGTTCCGGATCGAAATTCGGACAAATTTTTCATTATTCCGAAATTCGGATGCATCCGAATTTCCGATTTACAAATGTAACGAATTTAAACAAATCCGAAAAAACGATTCAATTTGAAAAAACCGTGAACGAAATTCGATTCGAATTCAAAACAAATTCAAATCGAATTTGAAACAAATTTGAATCAAATTAGAATCAAATTCGAAAACAAATTCGAATCGAATTCGAAAACAAAATCGAATTAGAAAAAATAGAAATCGATTTTCTAAAAAATATAATAAAATAGAATGTAAAACAATAAAGCAATAGGATAAAAAAGAATAGAAAAGAATAGAATAGAATTCAATAGAATGTAATAAAATAGAACATGACAGTCTTCCGAAATTCGAATAGTATAAATTCAAATTCAAGAATAGATTGGAAAATAATTCAAAACAATGGAAACTAAAATAGAAAAGTAAACTATATATATATATATAACCATTTTCCAAAATTCGAATTCCATATAGAATGAAATCGAATTAGAATAGAAAAGATTAGAATAGAATAGAAAAGAATAGAAAAGAGTAAACTAGAAAAACAATAGAACAGAATAGAATAAAATGTAATATATATTATATTTTATTCTATTTTGTTATATTGTTTTTCTAGTCTATTCTTTTCTATTATTTTCTATTCAAATCTTTTCTATTCGAATTCAAATTCATTCTAAACGAAATTCGAACTTCTGAAGCCATCTTCTGAAATTAGAATTTCGTATAGAATGAATTTGATTAGAAAAGATTACAATAGAATAGAAAAGAAAATATTAGAAAAGAATAGCATAGAAAAACAATAGAACAGACAAATTTTTTATTCTGTTCTATTGTTTTTCTATGCAATTATTTTCTATTCTATTCTAATCTTTTCTATTCAAATTCAAATTCATTCTTTACAAAATTCGAATTTCGGAAGATGGCTTCTGAAGTTCCAAATTGTATAGAATTGAATTTGAATAGAAAAGATTTGAATAGAAAAGAATGGACTAGAAAAACACTAGAACAGAACAGAAAAATATATATATATATTTAACGCCCTCTGTTGAAGTCAGCCAATGACGAAACGCTTCAGCTCGTGACCCACACGACACGCCGGAAGTGTTTGTTGCGCTCCACCGAGCAGAACCAGGAAGAAGGAAGCAAGCTGTTTACAGCTTGCGGTTCTAGCGATACACGCCGGACGGCGGATACGGTGAAGTGCCACCACTTTCTTTCATGCTCATTGATATTTATTTTGGATGTACGTTTAATGTATGAGGGGATATCTTATGTGAGGGGTGTCTTATAAAATAACACAGGATTACGCTATTGCGCTCTCTTTTGTTTGTTTTGCTACTGTCCCCCTGACTGATGCAGATCACAGTGTTTGGTTCTGATGAAAATCCTCTGTTCAAGGCTGTGTTTTATCATTGCTCTGGTGAGTTTAACCCCTGAGGGGAGTGTGTTCTCACGTGGTGGATCTGAAGAGTTCGGTGGAAGGTGCACACAGCAATTACTTTAGGATCACCTATGGACACTATTTGAAGCACTGTGTTTATCTATCATCTGTCTAAAGACTTTTATGTGGAGTTGACCACTTATTTACATTTCAACATCAGCGCTGTTTATAGTGTTTGACTGATATAGTTTTTACTGTTTTTTAGTTTTCTACACTATTATATATATATATATATATATATATATATATATATATTGTGACAGCAGGAAGGTAAAGTCACCTGGTTGCATCCAGGGGGGTAGATATATTTCGCCCAGATTCAGGCTTTACGCCGACTTATACAACTAGGTGGAGAGTTGTATAAGGCTAGTGGGCTCATGGATGACTCATACCTCTAGGGAGAGTGTGGGGCGTCGTGCAGACAGAGATGAGGAGACCAGCTGAACCTTGTCAGCTCATTTAGGCCTCTATAAGAACTCCCAGCTTCATTAGATGTTAGCTCATGCCTGGAACCAGACCTGTGTGGACTGTCTAGGGAGAGTGAACCCCTGTGCGGTGAGGCAAAGCCTGTGTGGCTATTTGTTTGGACTTTTACTAAACCAGGGACTTAGGGACTAGGACAGCACTAGGCTGATCCCAGTTGTTAGTTAGGAAACCTGTATGTTTAGTCAGAGGTCAACTTGACCAGGATTTATTTTGGTTATGTTTCTTTTGCTTTGCTGTGTTTTGTCACTGTAAATAGAAAATAAACCGCACCTTTTTTTGATTTTGAAAACCACAACCTCCGTTTGCTGGGCCTGTTTTGTGTGGGGAGCCCATCCCGGGGGTCACACACACCCGCTGCCGAGCTAACCCCCTCACAGTTGGTGGAGAACCAGTGGCAGTTTTTTTTAAGCCAGCATGGAGGAGATACTGAAGCAGCTGGCTTTAGCAAATGCCAATCAACAGCAGACAAATGCAGGTTTGCAAAAGAGCCTTGCAGCTCATCAACAGAGCCTTGCAGCTCAACAACAGAACTTTGCAGCCCAGCAGCAAGCTCATCAACAGAGCCTTGCAGCCCAGCAGCAAGCTCACCAACAGAGTCTGGAAGCTCAGCAACAAGCCCAGCAGCAATCTGAGGCCCGCTTCATAGACCTGTTACAGAAGCAAGAGCAGAGACTACAACAAATGGAAGCAGTAATGCAGCAACGTCCGCAGACCAGTGAGGAAAGCCGTCCCACTAATACCGCGTCCTTTGGGGTGAGTCATTTATTGACAAAAATGACTGGAGAGGATGATCCAGAGGTATTTTTGACCACATTTGAAAGGACTGCTGAAAGAGAAAAGTGGCCTGAGGAGCAGTGGGCTGGACTGGTGGCTCCTCTGTTAACTGGTGAATCGCAGAAGGCTTACTATGACCTAGAGCCTGACCAAGCAAAAGACTATGTGATGCTAAAAGCTGAGATATTGGCAAGGCTGGGTGTCACCCAGGCTGTCCGGGCTCAGCGTGTGCATAACTGGACTTTCCAGCTTGGAAAACCCCCCAGGTCTCAAATGTATGATCTCATTCACCTGAGCAGAAAGTGGCTACAGCCAGAGACTTTGTCCGCACCAAAGATTGTGGAACGTGTTGTAATGGATCGGTTTTTGAGAGCTCTTCCTACTGCCATCCAAAAGTGGGTAAGCCATGGAGACCCAGAGACGGCCGATGGTCTTGTGGATCGTGTGGAGAAATACTTGGCTACAGAGAACCTGACGGCCTCTTCCAGAGACACTCGGACTTTCCACCCTAAGACCAGACCATCCCCAGGGGCGGATAAGAGGATTCCAAGGGGTAAGGGTGGAGAGAGTGAGAGGGTGGGAGCTCTACCGCAAGTTTGGCGAGAACAGCCTGGGAAATCAGCGGCTCAAGAGGCGGCAAGAAGGATCGTTTGCTACCGCTGCCGGCAAGCGGGACATATTGCAGCCAATTGCCCGGTTGTGGAGGAACCCATGCAGTGTGACTTTCTGACGGGCAGACGTCAGTCGCTGTGTGCGACAGTCGCATGCACTGCCATTCGAGGAACTGAGAAACATTTATGCAAAATGTTTGTTAATGGTAGAAATGTTGTGGTATTGCTGGATTCAGGTAGCCTTGTGACCCTGATAAAGGCTGAGTTAGTTAAAACAGAGGTCTCTGGGAATAGCAAGGTAGCTGTTATTTGTGTGCATGGGGACACCCGAGAGTATCCAGTGACTACAGTGTGTTTCGAGACCCCCAAAGGTACCCTCTCTCATCCAGTGGGCTTAGTATCTCAGTTACCGTATGACGCCATTGTGGGAAGGGATTTTCCGAAGTTCTGGGAACTGTGGGATGATCCTGAGCCCCCCACTGGTGCCCCTATGTACCAGGAATGTGATAGCCAGAACTCCCCTGAGAGTGGTGAGGACTCTCCGGAATTTCCCTTATCAGTATTGGCAGGGGAGACTCAAGAAACTGGAGAGGAGCCCACCTCCTCAGACGAAAACCTACCGTCTGTGGAGTTTTCTGATCTTGAGGTTCACAGGGAAAACTTTGCCACAGAACAGTTGAAAGACCCCGCCCTAATAAAGGCACGGGAAAACGTAGTGAAAATAGATGGCGAGTTAGTGAACCCAGATAATACCTGCACTTACCCATACTTCAGCGTAGAGAAGGACCTACTGTATCGGGTGGCAAAAAGGGCAGAAGAAACCGTTGAGCAGCTTGTGGTGCCCAAACCTTACAGGAAGTTGGTGTTGGAGTTGGCCCATGGGCACATTCTTGGAGGTCATCTGGGGACAGAGAAAACCCGAGAGAGGGTATTACAGAGATTCTATTGGCCGGGGGTGATGAAGGACATAGAAAATTATTGTTCCTCCTGCCCTGTGTGTCAGAGGTCGGCCCCGATGCCACATTTCCGTAGCCCGCTGGTCCCTCTACCCATCATTGAGGTCCCGTTTGAGAGGATCGCCATGGATTTGGTAGGTCCTATAATCAAGTCCGCTAGGGGGCACCAGTACATATTAGTTATAATGGACTATGCCACCCGTTATCCAGAAGCAATCCCTCTCCGAAATACCTCGGCCAAAACCATAGCCAAAGAGCTATCTCTTGTGTTTAGCCGGGTGGGTATTTGTAAAGAACTGCTTACGGACCAAGGTACACCCTTTATGTCCCGGGTTATGAAGGAGCTGTGTAAATTGTTCAAAGTGACGCAATTACGTACATCTGTGTATCACCCCCAAACCGATGGGCTGGTTGAAAGATTCAACAAAACCCTAAAACAAATGTTGAAGAAAGTGGTGGATAGAGATGGAAAGGATTGGGACTGTCTACTTCCTTATCTGATGTTTGCTATTAGGGAGGTGCCCCAATCCTCTACAGGATTCTCCCCCTTTGAGTTACTGTATGGGAGACACCCAAGAGGGCTGTTGGATATTGCCAAGGAAACTTGGGAAAGTGAGAGTTCTCCCCACAGGAGTGTGATTGAGCATGTCGCCCTGATGCAAGACCGAATTGCACAGGTAATGCCCATCGTGAAGGAACATTTGGCCCAAGCGCAGTTAGCACAGCAGAGAGTGTACAACCGTGGAGCCAAGACCCGTACCTTTTCCCCGGGGGATAGGATACTGGTACTTGTCCCTACGGTTGAAAGTAAATTCCTTGCCAAATGGCAAGGCCCCTACGAGATAATGGAAAAAGTGAGCGAAGTGAATTACAAGGTCAGACAACCAGGAAGGCGAAAGCCCGAACAGATCTATCACGTTAATCTGTTGAAAGCCTGGAGGGATAGAGAGTCCCTAGTCGCAGACACTTGGTCACCAGCTCAAACTGGTTGCGTGATTCCTGAGGTTGGAATAGCAGCCACCTTGTCACAACCCCAACAACAGGAGGTTAAGGAGTTTGTGCTTCGCAACAAGGAGGTATTCTCTGAGCTGCCGGGACAAACATTTGGGGTAGAGCATGACATCATTACCCCGCCCGGTGAAAGGGTGAAGTTAAAACCCTATCGAATCCCAGAGGCCCGACGGGAGGCAATACGGGAGGAAGTACAGAAAATGCTGAACTTAGGGGTGATAGAGGAGTCCCAAAGTGATTGGTCTAGTCCCATTGTGTTGGTGCCTAAACCGGATGGGAGCTGGCGATTTTGTAACGATTTTCGTCAGTTGAACAAAGTTACAAAATTTGACACCTACCCCATGCCACGTATAGATGAGTTGATCGACCGGCTGGGAACAGCCCGATACATGACGACTCTTGACCTCACAAAAGGGTATTGGCAAATCCCCCTGGCCAAGTCGGCCAAAGAGAAAACCGCATTTGTAACCCCAGACGGGGCGTTCCAATATAAAAGAATGCCGTTCGGGTTACAGAATGCGCCGGCCACATTCCAGCGGAAAATGGACCAGATGCTGAGGCCCCATCGGAAGTATGCTGCGGCTTACCTGGATGACGTAATTGTCCATAGCACAGATTGGGCCTCACATCTGCCAAAAGTGCAAGCAGTCCTGGACTCTGTTCGGGAAGCGGGGTTTACGGCTAACCCCAAGAAGTGTACCATTGGGCAGGAGGAGGCCAAATATCTTGGGTACACCATTGGGAGGGGAGTAATAAAACCCCAACTCAACAAAGTCGAGGCCATCCAGAGTTGGCCACGTCCCAACAGCAAGAAGCAGGTACGAGCCTTTCTGGGAATCGCTGGGTATTATCGGCGGTTCATTCCCCACTTTGCTTCTAAGGCTGTGCCCCTAACCAACCTAACGAAGGGGAAAGGGCCGGTCATGATTAAATGGACCCCGAGGCTGAGGCAGCATTCCAATTCTTGAAACAAGCCTTATGTAGCCAGCCAGTGTTGTACTCACCCGACTTCTCTAAAGACTTTGTCGTACAAAGTGATGCGTCAGATGTGGGGTTAGGAGCAGTATTGTCCCAGGTCTGGAACGGGGAAGAGCACCCAGTCATTTACCTCAGCAGGAAGTTGAAGTCCCATGAGGTAAATTACGCCACCGTTGAAAAGGAGTGTTTAGCGGTGAAGTGGGCTCTAGATTCCCTTCGGTACTACCTGCTAGGTAGGCACTTTGACATGGTTACGGATCACGCTCCGTTAAAGTGGATGGCTCAAAACAAGGAAACAAATAGAAGAGTGAATAGGTGGTTCCTGGCCCTCCAGGAATTCAACTTCACAGTAAAGCATCGCCCTGGCGTTCAAATGGGGAATGTGGATGCTTTGTCTCGAGTACATGAATGCCTGATTGCTGGTGTTCCAACCCCGAGGTTAAAACAAGAGGGGGGGGTATGTGACAGCAGGAAGGTAAAGTCACCTGGTTGCATCCAGGGGGGTAGATATATTTCGCCCAGATTCAGGCTTTACGCCAACTTATACAACTAGGTGGAGAGTTGTATAAGGCTAGTGGGCTCATGGATGACTCATACCTCTAGGGAGAGTGTGGGGCGTCGTGCAGACAGAGATGAGGAGACCAGCTGAACCTTGTCAGCTCATTTAGGCCTCTATAAGAACTCCCAGCTTCATTAGATGTTAGCTCATGCCTGGAACCAGACCTGTGTGTACTGTCTAGGGAGAGTGAACCCCTGTGCGGTGAGGCAAAGCCTGTGTGGCTATTTGTTTGGACTTTTACTAAACCAGGGACTTAGGGACTAGGACAGCACTAGGCTGATCCCAGTTGTTAGTTAGGAAACCTGTATGTTTAGTCAGAGGTCAACTTGACCAGGATTTATTTTGGTTATGTTTCTTTTGCTTTGCTGTGTTTTGTCACTGTAAATAGAAAATAAACCGCACCTTTTTTTGATTTTGAAAACCACAACCTCCGTTTGCTGGGCCTGTTTTGTGTGGGGAGCCCATCCCGGGGGTCACACACACCCGCTGCCGAGCTAACCCCCTCACAATATATATATATATATATATATATATATAAATAAAACATCTTCCGAAATTTGAATTTCATATAGTTCAAATAGAAAAGATTAGAATAAAAAATATTAGAAGATAATAGCATAGAAAACAATAGAACGGAATAGAAAACGATAATATATATATATAAATACCTTCCGAAATTCGAATTTCGTACAGAATGAAATTGAATTTGAATAGAAAAGGTTAGAATAGAATAGAAAAATATAGCATAAAAAAACATTAAAACTGAACAGAAAAAAAATATAATATATATGTGTGTGTATATACCATCTTCCGAAATTCGAATTTTGTATAGAATGAATTCGAATTTGAATACAAAAGATTAGAATAGAAAATAATAAACTAGAAAAACATATATTATTCTTTATTCTATTCTGCTCTGTTGTTTTTCTATTCCATTCTATTATTTTCTATTTTCTATTCTATTCTGATCTTTTCTATTCTAATTCAAAATCATTCTAACCCTAACCCTAACCCTATTATATATATATATATATATATATATATATATATATATAACCATTTTCCGAAATTCAAATTTTGTATGGAATGAATTTGAATTTGAATAGAAAAGATTACAATAGAAAATAATAGAAAATAATAGACTAGAAAAACAATAGAACAGAATAGAATAAATACATATATATATATATATATATAAATATATATATATATACAATGGGTACGGAAAGTATTCAGACCCCCTTAAATTTTTCACTCACACTAAAATCATTTAAGTTCATTTTTTTTCCTCATTAATGTACACACAGCACCCCATAGTGACAGAAAAACACAGAATTGTTGACATTTTTGCAAATATATTAAAATAAAGAAAAACTGAAATATCACATGGTCCTAAGTATTCAGACCCTTTGCTCAGTATTTAGTATTTGCACCCTTTTGATCTAATACAGCCATGAGTCTTTTTGGGAAAGATGCAACAAGTTTTTCACACCAGGATTTGGGGATCCTCTGCCATTCCTCCTTGCAGATCCTCTCCAGTTCTGTCAGGTTGGATGGTAAACATTGGTGGACGGCCATTTTTAGGTCTCTCCAGAGATGCTCAATTGGGTTTAAGTCAGGACTCTGGCTGGGCCATTCAAGAACAGTCACGGAGTTGTTGTGAAGCCGCTCCTTCGTTATTTTAGCTGTGTGCTTAGGGTCATTGTCTTGTTGGAAGGTAAACCTTCGGCCCAATCTAAGGTCCTGAGCACTCTGGAGAAGGTTTTCGTCCAGGATATCCCTGTACTTGGCCGCATTCATCTTTCCCTCGATTTCAACCAGTCGTCCTGTCCCTGCAGCTGAAAAACACCCCCACAGCATGATGCTGCCACCACCATGCTTCACTGTTGGGACTGTATTGGACAGGTGATGAGCAGTGCCTGTTTTCTCCACACAAACCACTTAGAATTAAGGCCAAAAAATTCTATCTTGGTCTCATCAGACCAGAGAATCTTATTTCTCACCATCGTGGAGTCCTTCAGGTGTTTATTAGCAAACTCCATGCAGGCTTTCATGTGTCTTGCACTGAGGAGAGGCTTCCGTCGGGCCACTCTGCCATAAAGCCCCGACTGGTGGAGGGCTGCAGTGATGGTTGACTTTCTACAACTTTCTCCCATCTCCCGACTGCATCTCTGGAGCTCAGCCACAGTGATCTTTGGGTTCTTCTTTACCTCTCTCACCAAGGCTCTTCTCCCCCGATAGCTCAGTTTGGCCGGACGGCCAGCTCTAGGAAGGGTTCTGGTCGTCCCAAACGTCTTCCATTTAAGGATTATGGAGGCCACTGTGCTCTTAGGAACCTTAAGTGCAGCAGATTTTTTCTGTAACCTTGGCCAGATCTGTGCCTTGCCACAATTCTGTCTCTGAGCTCTTCAGGCAGTTCCTTTGACCTCATGATTCTCATTTGCACTGACATGCACTGAGAGCTGTAAGGTCTTATATAGACAGGTGTGTGGCTTTCCTAATCAAGTCCAATCAGTATAATCAAACACAGCTGGACTCAAATGAAGGTGTAGAACCATCTCAAGGATGATCAGAAGAAATGGACAGCACCTGAGTTAAATATATGAGTGTCACAGCAAAGGGTCTGAATACTTAGGACCATGTGATATTTCAGTTTTTCTTTTTTAATAAAATTGCAAAAATGTCAACAATTCTGTGTTTTTCTGTCAATACGGGGTGCTGTGTGTACATTAATGAGGGAAAAAATGAACTTAAATGATTTTAGCAAATGGCTGCAATATAACAAAGAGTGAAAAATGTAAGGGGGTCTGAATACTTTCCGTACCCACTGTATATATACATATATATATAAAGTTTCAACAAAGGGACAATCACTCCAATTTGCAACGACAATTTCTTTACTGGTATATCTTCAATCAATGCCAAATGTAGACAGAAAACTCAAAAGCATAGCTACTGTACAGTTGCGAGCATCCCTGCTCTTCCTCAGGCTAACAGGCTAGTTGTAAAGGTAACATCCAAAACAGACCATTACTATATCCTAACACCTGAGGGTGTAACCCAACAGGTGAATCCCATCTCGCTGGAACGAGGAGTGATCCAACCAGATAGTAGAAACTCAATTAACCCTGTGCAGGTTTACACAAAAGAAGACATACTGTCCCACATCAACCCATATATCATGCATAGTAACCCAATACAGTGTATCGGTGGATAAAAGAATACATTTCTAGAGATCTACCAATAAAGAACCCAACTCCTCAAAAATTTATGCAAACCTATAAAAAGGCAAAAAGTAAAAAATAGAAAGTAAATATCTTCAAAAAACACTGCAAAAAATTTTTTTTTTAGAATACAAAACACTTTTTTCATGATTCAAGGAGATAGTTCATATCTGTCAGGGAACAATGTTCCAGTGTAAATCTATATTTTCTTTCATTTCACGATCCCCATCAGAACATAAATGATCACCATCTATAAAGAAGAATATACAAAAAAAATATATATACAAATTTCTTTTTTTAGAGTAATCAAAAGCATTACAAAAATAAGTACAGGTCATAGTCCCTATTCATCCCTTCCGGATGTAGGGACTGTAACCTGTTTATCCACCAAACCTCTCTTTGTTTCAATTTCAGTATCCTGTCACCCCCTCTTCTGTCTCGTGGAATCTCTTCCAGAATCATGAAACGCAAATCTGAGTCCCGGTGTCCCTTCTCCAGAAAATGTCTGGAGACAGGCAAACCAGGCTGTTTATGTCTAATAGTACTGCGATGTTGAGCAATTCTGTCCTTAATCTTCTTGGCAAATAAGGAAACAGCTTGAAAACATCTTAAAGCCAGCACTGAAAGATGGGGTAATCGCCCGTGACCTTTTTGAATTTCTTTTACCTGCCCACACACGGATACCAGTTTTATATATTTTACCTAAAATTCATAAGGATAGTCATCTTCCACCTGGTCGTCCGATAGTATCGGGACGCAATTCTATTTTTGTTCCCACTGCACAGTTTCTGGACAAAATCTTATCTCCCCTCATTAAGAATACAAGATCCTACATCAAGGACACTGATGATTTTCTACGGAAGATTAGGGAATATTCACGGTGTGAGGGGGATGAGATTTTGGTCACATGGGGTGTCACTAGTTTGTATACATCGATTCCCCATCAAGCAGGCATTTGTGCTGCAATCAAGCTAATTAGAAGTAGTAATGAATATTCGGAAACACAGATCTCTTTTTTTGAAAAATTATTTCAACTGTTATTGTCTAACAACTACTTTTTGTTTAAAGACCAGTTCTTTATACAATTAATGGGAGTCGCGATGGGCTCTAATGTCTTGCACAACACAGAACTGGTTCCAGGATGGAGCATCTCCCTTAGCATGCGGGGAGTTCTTGTAGAGGCCTTAATGAGCCAATTGATTCAGCTGGGCTCATTAACTCTTCCCCCGCAAGACTCCCAGCACTCCCCCTAGTGGTATAAATTTGCATAAAGCCTGAATCTAAGGCATACATACCTACCATCCTGGATGCAACCTGGTGATTTTACCTGCCTGCTGTCACATACCCCCCCCTCTTGTTTTAACCTTGGGGCTGGAACACAAGCAATCAGGCATGCATGTACTCGAGACAAAGCATCCACATTCCCCATTTGAATGCCAGGGCGATGCTTTACGGTAAAGTTGAATTCCTGTAGGGCCAGGAACCACCTATTTACTCTATTTGTCTCTTTGTTTTGAGCCATCCACTTTAAAGGAGCGTGATCAGTAATCATGTCAAAGTGTCTACCTAGCAGATAGTACCGAAGGGAATCTAGAGCCCACTTCACTCCTTCTCAATCGTAGCATAATTTACCTCATGAGACTTCAATTTCCTGCTGAGGTAAATGACTGGGTGCTCTTCCCCGTTCCAGACCTGGGACAATACTGCTCCTAACC
This sequence comes from Rana muscosa, assembly GCA_029206835.1. Taxonomy (NCBI): domain Eukaryota; kingdom Metazoa; phylum Chordata; class Amphibia; order Anura; family Ranidae; genus Rana; species Rana muscosa. The sequence continues at coordinate 232,486,730 of CM055123.1, read as the reverse complement.
CAACGTCTGATGCATCACTTTGTACGACAAAGTCCCTAGAGAAGTCTGGTGAGTACAACACTGGCTGGCTACATAAGGCTTTTTTTAAGAATTGGAATGCTGCCTCCGCCTCTGGGGTCCATTTAATCATGACCGACTCTTTCCCTTTTGTCAGGTTGGTTAGGGGCACAGCCTGAGAAGCAAAGTGGGGAATGAATCGCCGATAATAACCAGCGATTCCCAGAAAGGCTCGTACCTGCTTCTTGCTGTTGGGACGTGGCCAATTCTGAATGGCCTCGACTTTGTTGACTTGGGGTTTTATTACTCCCCTCCCAATGGTGTACCCAAGATATTTGGCCTCCTCCTGCCCAATGGTACACTTCTTGGGGTTGGCCGTAAACCCAGCTTCCCGGATAGAGTCTAGGACTGCTTGCACTTTTGGCAGATGTGAGGCCCAATCTGTGCTATAGATAATTACATCATCCAGGTAAGCCGCAGCATACTTATGATAGGGCCTCAGTATCTGGTCCATTTTCCGCTGGAATTTGGCCGGCGCATTCTGTAACCCAAACGGCATTCTTTTATATTGGAACGCCCCATCTGGGGTTACAAATGCGGTTTTCTCCTTGGCCGACTTGGCCTGGGGAATTTGCCAATACCCTTTTGTGAGATCAAGAGTTGTCATGTATCGGGCTGTTCCCAGCTGGTCGATCAACTCATCTATACGTGGCATGGGGTAGGTGTCAAATTTTGTAACTTTGTTCAGTTGTCGAAAATCGTTACAAAATCGCCAGCTCCCATCTGGTTTAGACACTAACACAATGGGACTTGACCAATCACTTTGGGACTCCTCTATCACCCCTAACTTAAGCATTTTCTGTACTTCCTTACGTATTGCCTCCCGTTGGGCCTCCGAGATCCGATAGGGTTTTAGTTTCACCCTTTCACCGGGCGGGGTAATAATATCATGCTCTACCCCAGACGTTTGTCCCGGCAGCTCAGAGAAAACCTCCTTGTTGCTTAACCTCCTGTTGTTGGGGGTTTGACAAGGTGACTGCTATTCCAACCTCAGGAATCACGCAATCAGAGTGAGCTGGTGACAAAGTTTCCGCGACTAGGGATTCCCTATCCCTCCAGGCTTTCAACAGATTAACGTGATAGATCTGTTCGGGCTTTCGCCTTCCTGGTTGTCTGACCTTGTAATTCACTTTGCTCACTTTTTCCATTATCTCATAGGGGCCTTGCCATTTGGCGAGGAATTTGCTTTCAACCGTAGGGACAAGTACCAATACCCTATCCCCTGGGGAAAAGGTACGGGTCCTGGCTCCACGGTTGTACACTCTCTGCTGTGCCAACTGTGCTTGGGCCAAATGTTCCTTTATGATTGGCAATACCTGTGCAATTCTATCTTGCATCAGGGCGACATGCTCAATCACACTCCTGTGGGGAGAACTCTCACTTTCCAAGGTTTCCTTGGCGAAATCCAACAGCCCTCTGGGGTGTCTCCCATAAAGTAACTCAAAGGGTGAGAAACCCGTAGAGGATTGAGGTACCTCCCTAATAGCAAACATTAAATAGGGAATTAGACAGTCCCAATCCTTTCTATCTCTATCCACCACTTTCTTTAACATTTGTTTTAGGGTTTTGTTGAATCTTTCAACCAACCCATCTGTTTGGGGGTGATACACAGATGTACGCAATTGTGTCACTTTGAACAACTTACACAGCTCTTTCATAACCCGGGACATAAAGGGTGTACCTTGGTCCGTAAGCAGTTCTTTACAAATACCCACACGGCTAAATACAAGAGATAGCTCTTTGGCTATGGTTTTGGCCGAGGTATTTCGGAGAGGAATCGCTTCCGGATAACGGGTGGCATAGTCCATTATAACCAAGATGTACTGGTGCCCCCTAGCGGACTTCATTATCGGACCTACCAAATCCATTTCGATCCTCTCAAAGGGGACCTCAATGATGGGAAGAGGTATCAGCGGGTTACGGAAATGTGGCATCGGTGCCGACCTCTGACACACAGGGCGGGAGGAACAATAATTTTCTGTTTCCTTCATGACCCCAAGCCAATAGAATCTCTGCAATACTCTCTCTTGGGTTTTCTCTGTCCCCAGATGACCTTCAAGAATGTGCCCATGGGCCAACTCTAACACCAACTTCCTGTAAGGTTTGGGCACCACAAGCTGCTCAATGGTTTCTTCTGCCCTTTTAGCCACCCGGTCCTTTTCCACAATGAAGTATGGGTAAGTGCAGGTCTCATCTGGGTTCACTAACTCACCTTCTATTTCCACTACGTTTTCCCGTGCCTTTATTAGGGTGGGGTCTTTTAACTGTTCTGTGGCAAAATTTTCCTTGTGAACCTCGAGATTAGAAAACTCCACAGACGGTATGTTTTCGTCTGAGGATGTTGGCTCCTCCCCAGTTTCTCTAGTCTCCCCTGCCAATACCGACAAGGGGAATTCTGGAGAGTCCTCACCACTCTCAGAGGAATTCTGGCTATCACATTCCTGGTATATAGGGGCACCAGTGGGGGCTCAGGACAATCCCATAGTTCCCAGAACTTTGGAAAATCCCTTCCCACAATTGCATCATGAGGCAAGTGAGACACTAATCCCACCCGATGAGAGAGGGTACCTTTGGGGGTCTCAAAACACACTGTAGTCACCGGATACTCTCAGGTGTCACCATGCACACAAATAACCGCGACCTTGCTATTCCCAGAAACCTCTGTAGTAACTAATTCAGCCTTCATCAGTGTCACGAGGCTACCTGAATCCAGCAATACAACAACACTTCTACCATTAACACACATTTTGCATAAATGTTTCTCAGTTCCCCGAATGGCAGTGCATGCAACTGTTGCAAACAGCGACTGACGTCTGTCCGTTAGAAAGTCACATTGCATAGGTTCATCCACAACCGGGCAATTTGCTGCAATATGTCCCTCTTGTCGGCAGCGATAACAAACAATCCTTCTTGCTGCCTCTTGAGCCCCTGACTTCCCAGGCTGTTCTCGCCAAACCTTGGGTAGAACTCCCACCCTCTCACTCTCTCCACCCTCACCCCTTGGAATCATCTTACCCGCCACTGGGGATGGTCTGGTCTTAGGGTGGAAAGTCCGTGAGTCTCTGGAAGAGGCAGTCAGGTTCTCTGTAGCCAAGTACTTCTCTACACAATCCACAAGATTATCGGCTGTTTCTGGGTCTCCATGGCTTACCCACTTTTGGATGGCAGTAGGAAGAGCTCTCAAGAAACGATCCATCACAACACGTTCCACAATCTTTGGTGCGGACAAAGTCTCTGGCTGTAGCCACTTCCTGCTCAGGTGAATGAGATCATACATTTGAGACCTGGGGGGTTTTCCCAGCCGGAAAGTCCAGTTATGCACACGCTGAGCCCGGACAGCCAGGGTGACACCCAGCCGTGCCAATATTTCAGTTTTTAGCATCACATAGTCTTTTGCTTGGTCAGGCTCTAGGTCATAGTAAGCTTTCTGCGATTCACCAGTTAACAGAGGAGCCACCAGTCCAGCCCACTGCTCTTTAGGCCACTTTTCTCTTTCAGCAGTCTTTTCAAATGTGGTCAAAAACCCCTCTGGATCATCCTCTCCAGTCATTTTTGTCAATAAACGACTCACCCCAAAGGACGCAGTATTAGTGGAACTACTTGCCTCACTGGTCTGCGGACGTTGCTGCATTAATGTCTCCATTTGTTGTTGTAGTCTCTGCTCTTGCTTCTGTAACAGGTCTATGAAGCAGGCCTCAGATTGCTGCTGGGCTTGTTGCTGAGCTTCCAGACTCTGTTGCAAAGTTGCATTTGTCTGCTGCTGGGCTGCAAGGCTCTGTTGATGAGCTTGCTGCTGGGCTGCAAGGCTCTGTTGATGAGCTTGCTGCTGGGATGTGAAGCTCTGTTGTTGAGCTACAAGGCTCTTTTGCAAACCTGCATTTGTCTGCTGCTGATTGGCATTTGCTAGAGCCAGCTGTTTCAGTATCTCCTCCATGCTGGCCTTAAAAAAAAACTGCCACTGGTTCTCCACCAACTGTGAGGGGGTTAGCTCCACAGCGGGTGTGTGTGACCCCCTGGATGGGTTCACCACACAAAAACAGGCACAGCAGACAGAGTTTGTAGTTGCAAAAACAAAAGGACAGAAACACACTCCCCAGTCTTGCACAACACAGAACTGGTTCCAGGATGGAGCATCTCCCTTAGCATGCTGGGAGTTCTTGTAGAGGCCTTAATGAGCCACTTGATTCAGCTGGGCTCATTAACTCTTCCCCCCGCAAGACTCCCAGCACTCCCCCTAGTGGTATAAATTTGCATAAAGCCTGAATCTAGGGCATACATACCAACCATCCTGGATGCAACCTGGTGATTTTACCTGCCTGCTGTCACAATATATATATATATATATATATATATATATATATATATATATATATATATATATATAAAACCATTTTCCGAAATTCAAATTTTGTATAGAATGAATTTAAATTTGAATAGAAAATATTAGAATAGAAAAGAATAGACTAGAAAAACAATAGAACAGAATCGAAAATAAAATAAAATAATATATATATATATATATATATATATATATATATTATATTTTATTCGATTCTGTTCTATTGTTTTTCTAGTCTATTCTTTTCTACTCTATTCTAATCTTTTCTATTCAAATTCAAATTCATTGTATACGAAATTCGAATTTCGGAAGATGGTTTTATATATATATATATATATATATATATATATATATATATATATATATATTTATTTATTATATTTTTTTCCGTTCTGTTCTATTGTTCTTCTATGCTATTCTTTTCTATTATTTTACATTCTATTCTAATCTTTTCTATTCAAGTTCATTCTATACAAAATTCCAATTTCAGAAGATGGTTTCATATATATATATATATATATATATAAAATTTATATATATATATATATATATATATATATATATATATATATAAATAACATCTTTCAAAATTTTAATTTCGTATAGAATGAATTTGAATACAAAAGGTTAGAATAGAAAATAATAGAAAAGAATAAACTAGATAATTATGTTCTATTGTTTTCCTATTCTATTCTATTCTATTCTTTTCTCTATTCTAATCTTTTCTATTCTAATTCAAATTCATTCTATACGAAATTTGAATTTCGGAAGATGGTTTATATATATATATATATATATATATATATATATATATATATATATATATATTTCTGCTCTGTTCTATTGTTTTTCTATGCTATTCTTTTCTATTGTTTTACATTCTATTCTAATCTTTTCTATTCAAGTTCATTCTATACAAAATTCCAATTTCAGAAGATGGTTATATGGTTATATTTATATATTATATTACATTTTCTTTCTATTCTGTTCTATTGTTTTTCTATTATTTTCAATTCTATTCTAATATTTTCTATCCAAATTCATTCTATATGAAATTCGAATTTTGGAAGATGTTAGAAAAAATATAATATAATAATATATATATATACATATATATATATATATATATATATATATATATATATATATATATATAAAACACCTTCCAAAATTTGAATTTAGTATTGAATGAAATCGAATTTGAATAGAAAAGAGTAGCATAAAAAAAACAATAAAACAGAACAGAAAAAAATATAATATATATGTGTGTGTATATACCATTTTCCGAAATTCGAATTTCGTATAGAATGAATTTGAATTTGAATACAAAAGATTAGAATAGAAATTAATAGAAAATAATAAACTAGAAAAACATATATTATATTTTATTCTATTCTGTTCTATTGTTTTTCTATTCTATTATTTTCTATTTTCTATTCTATTGTAATCTTTTCTATTCTAATTCAAAATCATTCTATATGAAATTCGAATTTCAGAAAATGGTTATATATATAAATATTAGGGTTAGGTTTAATCCTAACCCTAACCCTAATACATATATATATAACCATTTTCCGAAATTCATATTTTGTATAGAATGAATTTGATTAGAAAAGATTAAAATAGAAAATAATAGAAGAGAATAGACTAGAAAAACAATAGAATAAAATATAATATTTATTATATTTTATTATATTTTATTCTATTCTGTTCTATTGTTTTTCTAGAAAAACAATAGAAAAACAATAGAATAAATATATATATATTATATTTTTATTCTATTCTATTCTATTCTAATCTTTTCTATTTTAATTCAAAATCATTTTATACGAAACCTATCATTCTATATGAAATTCGAATTTCAGAAAATGGTTATATATATAAATATTAGGGTTAGGGTTAACCCTAACCCTATTATATATACATAACCATTTTTTGAAATTCGAATTTTGTATGGAATAAATTCGAATTTGAATAGAAAAGATTAGAATAGAAAATAATTGAAAAGAATAAACTAGAAAAACAATAGAACAGAATAGAATAAAATATAATATATATATATTATATTTTATTCTATTCTGTTCTATTGTTTTTCTAGTCTATTCTTTTCTACTCTATTCTAATCTTTTCTATTTAAATTCAAATTCATTGTATAACATATTCGAATTTCGGAAGATGGTTTTATATATATATATATATATATATATATATATATATATATATATATATATATATATCTTTTTTTATTATTAATTTTTTTTCTGCTATGTTCTATTGTTTTTCTATGTTATTCTTTTCTATTATTTTCTTTTTTATTCTAATCTTTTCTATTTGAATGCAAATTCATTCTATATGAAATCCGAATTTTGGAAGATGGCTTCCGAAATTCTAATTTCGTATAGAATTATTTTGAATTTGAAACGAAAAGATAAGAATAGAAAATAATAGAAAATATTAGCATACAAAAACAATAGAACAGAATAAAATATAATATATATTATATTTTTTTCTATTCCGTTCTATTGTTTTTCTATGCTATTCCTTTCTATTATTTTCTATTCCAATCTTTTCTATTCAAATTTTAGAGATTTCTGAAAGTCTGAAATTCGAATTTCATATAGAATGAATTTGAATTAGAGTAGAAAAGAATAGAAAAGAATAAAATAGAAAAACGATAGAACAGAATAGAATGAAATATAATATATATCATATTTTATTCTATTCTATTGTTTTTCTGGTCTATTATTTTCTATTATTTTATTCTAATTCATTCTATACGAAATTTGAATTTTGGAAAATGGTTTTATATATATATAGAATAAAATCAAATTCTAATAGAATAGACTAGAATAGAAAAAAACAATAGAACAGAATAGAAAAAAATATATAAAAACCATCTTCCGAAATTCGAATTTGGTACAGAATGAATTTGAATAGAAAAGATTAGAATAGAATATATTATATTTTTTCTATTCTGTTCTATTTATTTTCTATGCTATTCTTTTCTATTATTTTCTATTCTGTTCTAATCTTTTCTATTGGAATTCGATTTCATTCTATACGAAATTAGAATTTCAGAAGATGTTAAATATAAATATATATATCTATAATATATATCTATATATCTGTCAGAATTGTTTTTTTTTCTGTTTTATGCTATTGTTTTTCTATGCTATTCTTTTCTAGTATTTTCGATTCTATCCTAATCTTTTCTATTCAAATTCGATTTCATTCTATACGACTTTAGAATTTCGGAAATGGTTATATATAGTTTAGTTCAAATGCGGTAGAATTATTTCAAATTTGATGGTTTTTTTCTAATTCGGTAGATTTGTTTTTGAATGAGGTAGAATTTTTTTCGAATGCGGTAGAATTTTTCGAATGCGGTAGAATTTAGTTAAATAACGAATCGAAACGAAACAAAACAAAACACATTTTTTCATACTGCACATTTCTAATATAAACTTATTCCAATTAATCTGAATGCCCGAAAATAGCCTAAAAGTGGAGATGAGGCTCATAAGCTCCGTTAATGACTTTGAGGTGTCCCCCAGGAAAATAAGAGCGTCATCTGCATATAGGGTTTTTAATCCTCTCTACCCACCTAAACCCAATAATTTCCGCTGATTGTCTAATGGCAGGGGCGAGAGGCTCCAAAGCTATGGCAAACAATAGTGGAGACAGGGGACAGCCCTGACTTGTCCCTCTAGACAGAGAGAACAGTCTGGATATTGTATTGTTAATTCTAAAGCCTCGTACACATGACCGAGAATCTCGTTGTAAAAAATCTGTTGTTTTTCTCGACGAGATTCTTGTCAAGCTTGACGAGATTCTTGTCAAGCTTGACGAGATTCTTGTCAAGCTTTCCTTGCATACACACTGTCAATTCCAAATCTCGTCGTTGTAAAGCGCGGTGATGTACAACACGTACGACGGCAGTATAAAGGGGAAGTTCGATTCCAATGGCGCCACCCCTTGGGCTGCTTTTGCTGATCTCGTGTTATCGCGTGTTAGTAAAAGTTTGGGGAGAGACAATTCGCGCTTTTCAGTCTTCGTACTTTCAGTTCGTTTTAGCGTGACGAATGTGCTATCTCCATTACGAACGCTAGTTTTACCAGAAGGAGCGCTCCCGTCTTATACATGATTCTGAGCATGCGCAATTTTTTAAGGCTCGGAAAAGCATACACACGACCGGTTTTCTCGTCGGGAAACAGGCTGACGAGAATCCCGACGAGAAAAACGAGAATCCTGATGAGAAAATAGAGAGCAGGTTCTCTATTTTTCTCGTCGAGATTCCGGGCAGTTTTCTCGACGAGAAACCATACACATGAACGGTTTTCTCGGCAAGAAAGCTCTCCCAACAGTTTTCTTGTTGTTTCTTGATGAGAAAACCGGTCGTGTGTACGAGGCTTTAACCTTGCTTTAGGGCAGTGGTCCTCAGGACCCAGTAACAGGCCAGGTTTGCAAGATAATGGAAATATATCACAGGTGATATCATTTGCTGCTCAGTGATTGCAGTATTCTAGTCTGCATCTCCCCATTGTAATACTTAAAATCTGTCCTGTTAGTAGGTCCTGAGGACAGGAGTTGAGAACCACTGCTTTAGGGTCTCTGTAAAACATTTTTAACAATTTGAAAAATCCAGGGCCTATATCAAAAGCCTCCAATACAGCCCATAAGTATTCCCACCCCACCATATCAAAGGCTTTTTGGGCATCTAGGCACAGTATTGCTCTAGATCCCATATTGTCCATAGGTCGTTGCATATTTAAAAAAAAGTCTGCAAATGTTTGTTGATGCTGCTCTCAGAATAAAACCCGTTTGATCCCAATGAATTAAGGTGTTAATATATCTTGATAACCTATTTGCAAGGGCCCTAGCCAATATCTTGACATCTGAGATAAGGAGAGAGATAGGGCGATAAGATTCGGGTAACATTGGGTCCTTTCTAGGAATGAGCTTTATGTTCGAAAATGAGTTTTACTCGAACATTGGCTGTTCCCCGTGTCGGCGAACAGCGAACAATTTGGGGTGTTCGGGGCAAATTCGAAAAGCCGCAGAACACCGTTAAAAGTCTATGGGAGAAATCAAAAGTGCTAATTTTAAAGGTTAATATGCAAGTTATTGTCATAAAAAGTGTTTGGGGACCTGGGTCCTGCCCCAGGGGACATGTATCAATGCAAAAAAAAGTTTTAAAAACTGACGTTTTTTCAGGAGCAGTGATTTTAATAATGCTTAAAGTGAAACAATAAAAGTGAAATATTCCTTTAAATTTCGTACCTGGGGGGTTTCTAAAGTATGCCTGTAAAGTCGCGCATGTTTCCCGCGTTAAGAATTGTCCCTGCACAAAATGTAATTTCTGAAGGAAAAAAAGTAATTTAAAACCACTCGCGGCTTAAATGAATTGTCGGCTCCCTGGCAATACAGATCAAAGTCATTGAAAAAAACGGCAGGGGTACCCCCCACAGTCCATTACCAGGCCCTTTGGGTCTGGTATGAATACTAAGGGGAACGAACCCCGAACCAAAAAAAAACGTGGGGGTCCCCCCAAATTCCATATCAGGCCCTTCAGGTCTGGTATGGATTTTAAGGGGAACCCCGCACCAAATGTAAAAAAAAAATGGCGTGGGGTCCCCCCAAAAATCCATACCAGACCCTTTTCCGAGCACGCAACCTGGCAGGTCGCAGGAAAAGAGGGGAGACGAGAGAGCGCCCCCCTCCTGAACCATACTAGGCCACATGCCCTCAACATGGGGAGGCTGTCCCCATGTTGATGAGGACAAGGGCCTCATCCCAGATCCTGCCCCCCCCCATGTGAATTGGTAACAGGGTAAATTGTACCCCTACAATTTCACAAAGAAAGTGTAAAAATTTGTAAAAAACTCACAGACACAGTTGGACAAGTCCTTTATTTAAAAAAATAATAAAATAAATCCCAGCTATGTAATCCCTTCTCCCATCTCCCCGATGTCCAACGATGATCCATTCTCCTTTGATGCTGCAGTCTCCCCTCTCCAGCCGGAATTTATTTTATTTATTTATTTTTAAATAAAGGACTTGTCCAACTGTGTCTGTGTGTTTTTATTTTATTTTTTACACTTTCTTTGTGAAATGGTAGGGGTAAAATGTACCCCGTTACCAATTCACAAAGGGGGGGCAGGATCTGGAGTTCCCCTTTGTTAAAGGGGGCTTCCAGATTTCGATAAGCTCCCCCGCCCGCAGACTGCCAGAACCATCGGGCAAGAGTTGTGGGGTGAGGCCCTTGTCCTCATTAACATGGGGACAGCCTCCCCATGTTGAGGGCATGTGGCCTGGTACGGTTCAGGAGGGGGGGTGCTCTCTCGCCGCCCTCTTTTCCTGTGGCCTGCCAGGTTGCGTGTTTGGATAAGGGTCTGGCATGGATTTTTGGGGGACCCCACGCCATTTAAAAAAAAAAATGGTGCGGGTTTCCCCTTAAAATCCATACCAGACCTGAGGGACCCCATGGCATTTTTTTTGGGGGGGAGGGAATTTGGGTGGATCCCCACATTTTTTTATTTCGGTGTTCCCTGTAATATTCATACCAGACCCAAAGGGCCGGGTAATGGACTGTGGGGGGGACCCCTGCCGTTTTTTTTAATGACTTTGATCTGTATTGCCGGGGAGCCGACAATTCATTATAGCCGCAAGTGGTTTTAAATGACTTTTTTTTCCTTCAGAAATTACATTTTGTGCAGGGACAATTCTAAACACGGGAAACATGAGCAAATCTACAGGCATACTTTAGACACCCCCCAGGTACAAAATTTAAAGGAATATTTCACTTTTATTGTTTCACTTTAAGCATTATTAAAATCACTGCTCCCGAAAAAACTGTCGTTTTTAAAACTTTTTTTGCATTGATACATGTCCCCTGGGGCAGAACCCGGGCCCCTAAACACTTTTTTTGACATTAACTTGCATATTAGCCTTTAAAACTAGCACTTTTGATTTTTCATATTCGTGTCCCATAGACTTTAATGGTGTTCGCGTGTTCGAGCAAATTTTTTGCCTGTTCGCATGTTCTGGTGCGAACCGAACAGGGGGGTGCTCGGCTCATCCATAGTCCTTACCCTGATTTAGAATCACTATTATTATATATTCCTGCATTGACTCTGGGACTTTTTGTTTTCTAAAAGCATCATTTAATACTTCCAATAATTCTGGTAACAAGATCTTGCCAAATTGTTTATAAATTGCTGTCGGTATTCCGTCCATCCCTGGCACTTTATTATTATGGGTCTGTGCAGCTGCTTGTTTTAGCTCTTCCAGGGATTTGGGACCGTCAAGGAATTCTCTTTCTGTTGGTTTAAGTTTTGGAAGATCCAATTTATCCAAAAATTGTTTAACTTGATTTGTTAACTTTGACACCTTAGACCAGTGGTTCTCAACTCCTGTCCTCGGGGCCCACTAACAGGCCATATTTTATGTATTACCTTGGTGAGATGCAGACTAGAATACTGCAATCCCTGAGCAGCAAATTATATCACCTGTGATGCATTTCAGTTATCTTGCAAACCTGGCCTGTTGGTGGGCCCTGAGGACTGGAGTTGAGAACCACTGCCTTAGACTCATAGAGTGAGGTATAAAAATAACAAATATATTGTGAATACTACTTTTATCTGTTGTAATATTATATATAATAATATATATTTAATATTATATATGTGTATGTATTATATATTGTGTTATATGTATGGCACGATATATATGTGTTACATACAGGCATTCAAGATTACACATATCAAATGGTGTTTGTTGATCAAAGGGGTTAGTGTCCAAACAGGATTTACTACACATATCAGAGGAGACAGATAATGACTCTGATGTGCTAATCTTATGCAAGTCTAGGTGTGTGCATCACCACCCCTCTTGTATGTTTGACTGCTGCGGTAGCTATCGGATCCTCTTGTGCTTGAGCTATCACAGCCAACATGTGTCCCCTTCCCCCCCCATCTCATTTTTTTTATTTTGAAAAAATCTGCTATTTTCTGCTTTAGCTAAAGATAACCGTTTATACATTTTCTGGGCCTCCTGCCATGCTAAACGCCTTTCTTCTGTAGGGTCCTTGATATAATCCTGCTCTGTCTGAATTGCCATTTGCATTACTTCCTTCTCTCGCCGTCTTGAAGATCGCCTAATTTTACAGATTTCTTTAATCATTATTCCACGTAAATAAGCCTTCATAGTATCCCAAACTACTAAAAAAGCTGTTGAGTCCTTTTTTTTTAATCTGCCAGTTGTAATTCTATCAAATCTTCCTCTGTGGAATAATTTTCCATGGTGGGGAAGATAATTGTCCCTCAATCTCTATGGTCAGTATAAGTGGGGAGTGATCTGAAAGCCCTCTAGGGCCATATTGAATTGAATTTTTCCATGGAAGAAAATTATCTTTCCCCAGGGCCAGATCTATTCTTGGGAAAGATCCATATGTGCTTGAACAGCATGAATATTCTCTTGTTAATGGATGTCTAATTCTCCACATATCTATTAACCCCATCTCTTGTATATGGCCAGCAAGCCTAGTTCTCTTCATCCTCTGTTTACCTATTGTGGTGCTATATCTATCTTCCTCCTCATTCATTATGTTATTAAAATCTCCCATTACTAAGATTGGTAAAGTCGGCCATTGCGCCATTTTCCTAAAAACATTTTTCAACACTTCGTCATTATAAGGAGGAGGAACATAGACATTCACCAACATAACGTTTTTATCATTTAGTGAACACCATAGCACAATGTAACGACCTTCTGGGTCCTTAAAGCTCTGTTTACATGAAAACGGTAGTGAGACCAAGACACTAAATCCTCGAGAATGCGTAGAGTATACAGTATGAATTTGATACGGGAATCTTGATCTTTCAAAAAGTGTCATATCCTCTCGCTCAAGATGGGTCTCCTGCAACAATATTATTGCAGGTTTATAAAACTCAATTGCTTAAAAAATTGCTTGTCTTTTCCCCCTATCTCCCATTCCTCTCACATTCCATGACAACACCTTTATTTTACTACTCATTATTTCTTTTCACACCATCTGATAGCCTATTAGATCCCCAGCAGGCTAAACAGAGTATCCCGTAGCCACATGAGAAAAATATTTCACATATTTAAAAAAATTAAGATGACAGAGGGAGTGTCCAATAAAAATATATTTTTCCTGACAGATAACAAGGAGAAGAGAGAGAGAGAGAGAGACAGAGAGAGGAAACAAAAAAACAAGGAAACCCCAAAACCCACAGCCCCCCCCCAGGCCTAATCCACCACCTCATAAATACCCCTCCATACTAAGGAGTACCCACCACCCAAACTGGTTGGAGACTACCCCAACCCCTCATCACAGTCCACATGGGACTGTTATTTTCTCTTTAATAGGCTATTCCTTTTTATTTTGTTATTTTTGCTGGAGTTCTTCGTCAAAAATATTTGTCTCTTTTCTGTAATTTGGGATGTGGTTGATTTAATGGTAACTAGGGATTCAAGTAAAAAAAAACAAAAAACATCCAAATGGGGTTAAAATGCTTACAATGGCGGTCAGGTGGGAGATATCAGAAAGGCATCTGTCAAATGTGAAATACTTGTGTGAGTTCTGTTGTCATTCTGCAATCAAGAATATTTCCTTCCCATGTGACAGGGACACAGAGCTATTAATCAACAACATACAGCTCCTCTAGGGTGGGGACTAGTGTCAATTGATTTATGTATTTAACCACTATACGGCACTGCATTACTTTAATTGACAATTGTCTGGTCGTGCGACGCTGTACCCAATTACATTTCTTTGTACTTTTTTTCCCCACAAATTCCCCACAAGCTTTCTTTTGGTGGTATTTGATGTTTTTTTTTGTTTTTTGCTCTTTTAACCAACTTTTTGGTAAAAGAAAACATGTGAAGCGTATATTGATTGGTCTGCGCAAAAGTTAAAGCGTCTACAAACTATGGAATATATTTGTGGAATTTTTATTTATTTTTACAAGTAATATCGGCAATCAGTGACTTATAGTGGGACTGCATTATTGGGGAGGACAAATTGGATACTAACTGACAATTTTTTTGGGACCAGTGACACTAGTGATGAGCCGAACACCCCCGGGTTCGGTTCGCACCAGAACCCGCGAACGGACCGAAAGTTCGCACGAACTTTAGAACCTTATTAAATACAATGGATGCGAACGTTCGAAATCTAAAGTGCTAATTATAACGACTATTATACATGTTATTGTCCTAAAAAGGGTTTGGGAACCCGGGTTCTGCACCAGGGGACATGTATCAATGCAAAAATAAGTTTTAAAAACGGCCGTTTTTCGGGAGCAGTCATTTTAATGATGCATAAAGTGAAAAAAAAAAGTCAAATATTCCTTTAAATATCGTACCTGGGGGGTGTCTAAAGTATGCCTGTGAAGTGCCACGTGTTTCCCATGTTTAGAACTGTCCCTGCACAAAATTAAATTTCTAAAGGAAAAAAAGCCATTTAAAACTGCTTGCGGCTTTAATGTAATGTCTGGTCCCGGTAATATAGATGAAAATCTTTAAGAAAAATGGCATAGCTACCCCATCACACCCCCCCCCCTACCCCAGCCCATTACCAGCCCCTTTGGGTCTTGTATGGATATTAAGGGGAACCCCACACACAAAATAAAAAAGGCTCTATATACTCTGAACAGCCGTATACAGGCGGTGCATACAAGACAGGGACTGTAGGTTTGTTCTTATGTAGAATCTGTTTGTAATTTTGAACAGGTACATTGTTTAAGTGTAGCTCCAGGCAAAAAATCTATTTTTAAGCTTTTTGGAAAACATAGGGAAGGGTTATCACCCGTGTAACATTTGTTTTGCTGTCTGTGCAGTGTGCACCTGTTCAGAACAGTTCACCTCACTTTCCGTCCTAATGACAAATGTTTTTTGAAAATTTGGGGTTTTTATTGAAACAAGAATTGGTGATAAAGCATCAGTGGAGAGGAGACACTTTTTTCCCATATTAACTCTTACAGGAGAGAATTTGCCTTCCTAGGGGTAGATTTCCTCTCACTTCCTGTTGTATCCTTCCGTTTGCAAGGAGGAGTCATTTGTAAGTTGGATGTTTGAAAGTAGGGGCCTGCCGTATATACTCAGCTGAAATTTGCCCCTTACATGTTGGTGTTGCCACAACACTGTGAGCCCTCACAGTTACTCTTGGTGGGCGCATGAATGGGCCCTGCTGTGAATTATTAGATCAAGAATTGTAATTGCATGCCCCTGTTGAACAGGGGCTGAAAAATTGGGCCTTTGGTGGTGGTGGTGGTGGTGGTGTTGACACAACACTGTAAGGCCTCACAGTTAGTCTTGGTGGGCGCAAGACCCAGTAAGCCAGAGGATTTTCGGTGGGGAAGGTGTCCAAGTCTGACCTTACCCCTAGGTATTCCTGCACCATGTATATCAGACGCTGGCGATGGTTGCTGGAACCGATCATACCTTGGGGCTGCGGACTAAAGAATTGTCTGAACGCATCGGTCAGACGGCCACCTTCCCCACCGCTCCTTCTTTGACTGACCAAAGCCTCAGCAACTCGTTGTCCAGGACCAGGAGTTTGTAACCTCCCAGTCTCTGGGAACACATTGCACAGACCTTTCTGCAAGGCCTCCCGGAGTTGTCTCATCCTCTACTCCCTCTGCAACGGTAAGATAAGGTCCGCAACCTTACCCTTGTACCGTGGATCAAGGAGAGTGGCCAGCCAGTAATGGTCCCTCTCCTTGATCCGAAGAATACGAGGATTCTTCCGCAGACTTTGCAGGATCAGGGAGGCCATGCAGTGTAGGTTAGCTGAGGCATTCGGTCCGGAGTCCTCTGGGTCACTAAGGACGACATGATCCGCAGCCACCTCCTCCCAGCCACGTACAAGTCCACTGGTTTCTTGGGACTGTAAATCATCCCTAAAAGACTGCTGCTGATGATGCTGAGTGCCAGGCTCCACCTCCATGCTGACACAATCCTCCTCCTCCTCCTCTTCTTCCTGTGCGATGGGTGGGACAGAAGGAACACTGTCTGGGTAAAGGGGGCCTTGAGAGGCAAGGAAGTCCTCCTCTTCCTGCCTCTGTTCTGCCTCAAGTGCCCTGTCCATTATTCCACGCAGCGTATGTTCCAACAGGTGGACAAGAGGTACAGTGTCACTAATGCATGCACTGTCACTGCTCACTATCCTCGTGGCCTCCTCAAATGGTGCCAGGACAGTGCATGCATCCCTGATCATGCCCCACTGGCGTGGTGAAAAAAACCTGAGCTCCCCTGACCCTGTCCTGGTGCCGTAGTCGCACAGGTACTCATTGATGGCCCTCTGCTGCATGTGCAGCCGCTGCAGCATGGCCAACGTTGAGTTCCACCTGGTGGGCATGTCACATATAAGGCGGTTCTTGGGCAGGTTCAACTCCTTTTGCAGCTCAGCCAGGCGAGCACTGGCATTATAAGATCTGCGGAAATGCACACAGACTTTCCTGGCCTGCCTCAGGACATCCTGTAAGCCCGGGTACCTGCCCAAGAACCGCTGCACCACCAGGTTAAGGACGTGAGCCACACAGGGCACATGGGTCAGTTGTGCCTGTCGGAGAGCGGAGAGGAGGTTGGTGCAAACTACCATTCCTGGCTTAAGCTGGCGTGGCGTCAACCACCTCTCGGCCTGCCCTTGCAGAGCAGACAGAACCTCTGCCCCAGTGTGGCTCCTGTCCCCCAAACACACCAGCGCAAGCACGGCATGGCATCTTTTTGCCTGCGTACTTGCGTAGCCCCTTGAACGCCTACGGAGCACCGCTGGTTCCGAGGACAAAGCACAGGAAGAGGCCACGGAGGAAGAAGAAGAGGAGGGGGTGGAGGACAGAGGTGTGTCACAACCAGTAGTAGCATTTTGGAGGCATGGCGGTGGAACAACCTCCAACACAACTGCACCTTGTCCTGCATCCTTCCCAGCTGCCAAAAGAGTGACCCAATGGTCTGTGAAAGAAAGGTAACGTCCCTGTCCATGCCTGCTGGACCATGAGTCAGCGGTAATATGCACCTTACCGCTGACCGCCCTGTCCAGCGAGGCCAAGACATTGCCTTCCACATGCCGGTACAGAGCGGGAATCGCCTTCCGTGAGAAAAAAGTGGCATTTGGGAACCTGCCTCTGAGGAACCGCACATTGCACAAACTCACGGAAGGGAGCCGAGTCTACCAACTGAAAAGGCAGCAGTTGAAGCGCTAGCAATTTAGCCAAGCTAGCATTCAACCGCTGGGCATGTGGATGGCTGGGAGTGAACTTCTTTCGACGGTCCAGCAGCTGGGGCAGGGAAATTTGCCTGCTAGAATCGGACGTCGGTGTACTGCTAGCAGAGTGCCCGCAGGTACTTGGCTGTGACACACCTAATTCTACACCTTTATTCCTCTCAGAGCAGGTTTCAGAGAGGACTGAAGGTATAGTGGGGTTGGAGATCCCAGCTGATGCGGTGCAAGAAGAGGTCAGCTTTGTTCTTTGGTGTGGGTCTTTAAGGTAGGCTTGCCAACGAGCTGCATGGCAGGTCAACATATGTCTGGTCAAGCATGTGGTGCCCAAGCGGGTGATGTTTTGGCCACGCGATATACGCTTGAGACATATGTTGCAAACAGCAGCTGTGCGATCTGATGCACTCGACTCAAAAAAGGCCCACACCAAAGAACTTTTTGAATAACGGGCAGAGGCAGCGCCCTGCACAGGTGGAGCTCTGCGGTGTGATTCCGTCGGTGTGCTGCCCTCTGCCTCGTTGGAGATGTGCCTCCTCCTCATCCTCCTCCTCCTCCTCCTCCTCTCTCCTATTAGGCACCCACGTGGAGTCAGTGACCTCATCATCCCCTCCCTCCTCATCACTGGAGCCAATCTGGCAGTATGCTGCAGCTGCTGGAACATGACTGCCAGATTGGTGTCCTTCTTGAGCATCCCCTCTCTCTGCTCTCACGCTACTGCCTTCCTCTAGCTGGGTATCATCATCAGACCCTTCGAAACGCTGGGCATCCTCCTGGAGAATGTACCCAACACTGTGCTCAAACAGTTCGGGGGACTCCTCAGGAGGACATGGTTGGTCTAGGGAAGGAGTGACTGATGATGACATTGATACCAGGGAAGAGGATGCTTTGGCAGCTGCTTTGCCAGTACCCTGAGCCTGGGTGAGAGAGGATGAGGAGGATGAGGAGGGCTTGGTCATCCACTCTACCAAGTCTTCGGCATGATGCGGCTCAACACGTCCAGCTGCCGAAAAGAAGGACAAGCGTGTCCCATGGCCACGTGCTGATGGCGATGCACCGCGTCCACGACCAGCACTGTTGTCTCTAGACACAGAGCCTGCTTGCCCTCTTTTATTGGCTCCTAACTGTCTGCCTCTCCTTGTTTGCCTTCCAGACATTCTAATGGCCTGCAGGGAAATGGGAAAAGCACTAATACAGGCTAAGTTCAGGTGTAATATGGTCAGGCGGCACACTCCGCCCGCTGTAAGTGCCGCAAAATCCTGTTGGTGTAACACACCAGGAAAAAGCAGCAATACAGGCTAAGTTAAGGTGTAATATGGTCAGGAGGCACACTCCGCCCGCTGTAAGTGCCGCAAAATCCTGTTGGTGTAACACACCAGGAAAAAGCAGCAATACAGGCTAAGTTCAGGTGTAATATGGTCAGAAGGCACACTCCAACCGCTGTAAGTGCCGCAAAATCCTGTTGGTGTAACACACCAGGAAAAAGCAGCAATACAGGCTAAGTTAAGGTGTAATATGGTCAGGAGGCACACTCCGCCCGCTGTAAGTGCCGCAAAATCCTGTTGGTGTAACACACCAGGAAAAAGCAGCAATACAGGCTAAGTTCAGGTGTAATATGTGCAGGAGGCTTAGCAACAATGACACTGACACTGTCCCCTGCCTATCCTTCTCTCTCCCTGCACAAAAGGTTTATCAAAGTATATGACACTGACACTCTCCCTGTCTATCCTTCTCTCTCCCTGCACACAAGGTTTAGCAAAGAATATGACACTGACACTGTCCCCTAACTATCCTTCTCTCTCCTTGCACACAAGGTTTATCAAAGTATATGACACTGACACTCTCCCTGCCTATCCTTCTCTCTCCCTACACACAAGGTTTAGCAAAGAATATGACACTGACACTCTCCCTGCCTATCCTTCTCTGTCCCTACACACAAGGTTTAGCAAAGAATAGATTTGACAAGATTTGACACTGTCCCTGCCTATCCTTCACTTTCCCTGCTCCGGAACACACTACACGAGGCCGCCGCGCTGGCGGCCTTTTATAGTGTGGGGCGTGTACTAAACCCCCTCAGCTATAATTGGCCACAGGCATCCTGCCTGTGGCCAATCATTGCTCTCCTCGCTGCCGGCGCTGTGATTGGCCAAGCATGCATGGTCACAGTGCATGCTTGGCCAATCACAGCGCCGGGATTACACTGCGATGGCGCAGTGTATTGTGGGCCGTTCGCGTCACTCAAATTTGGCGGGAACGGCCCAAATCGTTCGTTGTTCGCCGAACGCACGAACAGCCGATGTTCGTGTCGAACCTATGTTCGACTCGAACACCGAGCTCATCCCTAAGTGACACCAATACAGTGATCAATGCTAAAAATATGCATGGTCACTGTACAGATGGCACTGGCTGGGAAGAGGTTAAACATCAGGGGAGATTAAGGGTTTAATTGTTTGCCTAGCTGGTGTTTTACTGTAGTGTGGGAGGTGCTTTTACTAGGGGAAGACATGGATCCATGTCCCTGCTTTGCAGGAACACAGGATCAATGCCTTTCTTGTGACAGAACGACAATCTGCCTTGTTTACATAGTGAGCCAAATGATCAGCGGGTGCCGGCGGTGCGTATTCATGCCCGATACCCAGATACCCCTAATTAGGTCAATTATGAGGACACCAGAATTCCAGCAACATGCAATCATGTGACAGCCTCAAGACTAAACTTAGCCCATCACTAGTTGTAACAAATGTCTCTTTCCTTGTGTTATGAAGATAAGCATAGGGGAGTTGTTCTGTTGTCCAGCAGAGGAGTGCTTAAAATTTAACCCCCCCCCCCACCACAGTTGCTTCCCGGGCTTACCTGTACGTTACTGATCAGTGAGCCTGGGAACCATCCGGCATCGGCAGTGTTTTTCTATAGAGATGAGAAGGTGGCCACTACTCATCTCTCTGCCCTTGGAGGATGACGTCATACGTCACTTCCAGTTCTCGGGCCATGTAAACATGTTTTGTTTTTTTCTTATAAAGCAAAAGATTTTTTTTTTTTTATCCTTTTGCTTTTAAGGCTCGAGGAGAGATTTGGGGTATTTTAGACCCCCTAGATCTCTCCATAATGTGGACTTGTCATGCTGTATTATTATTGCAATGTTTACATTCCTTGTTATAGCAATAAAAATTATCATTTTTTGTTAAAGAAACAGTGTAAAAATGAAAAAAATTGATAAAAGAATAAAAAAATGTTTAAAGCACCCCTGTTCCCTTATGCTCAGGCACAGTAGTGAACGCATACGTAGGTCATGCCCACATATGTAGACGATGTTTGCACCACACATGTGAGGTATCACCCCGAACATCTGAGCAAGAGCAATAATTCTAGTACTAGGCCTCCTCTGTAACTCTAAACTGTTAAGCTTTAGAAATTTAGAGTGTGGCCTATAGAGATTTTTAAGTATGGTTTGGCGCCACTCCACGAGCCTGCGCAATTTTAAAGCATAACATGTTAGGTACACACCCAAAAGTTAGCTGCCTTTTTTCTCTTGGCAGCAAAAAGGGCTATACCTCTGAGATGGTTGTCCCCCTCCTCACCTACCCTTGCACAGGTTCTGCAAATATTGGAACAAATTCGCAGGATGGAACACCTGACTGCGACAGTCCATGATACACTTCCTCAATATTCCAAAATTTGGGACTTATGGGACCAGTCGAAACTTAATCCAGGTGCCATTTTACCACCCCCACAGTAGTACAGTACACTCTTAAACATATGTCCTTAATTTTATGTTTCCTAAGTCCTGTTAGCCTGTTCTTTTTGTGATTCCATGGTGCCCCCTCTTTTTCCTCCCACTCTCCCTCCCTCCTAGGTGGGCTCCCCTCGGGGTGTCCTAGTCCCTCAGTTTAGGCGCCCTGGGACCCCCACTGACACTGGATCCAGAGGGCAACATTTCCTTCTATGTGAAATATTGTTTTGTTGGTGCCGCCCGCCCCCTAGATCCCCCCTCCCCCTTTCCCCCCTCCACCCTTCCTGGTCTATACAGTTGACTTGTTATGCTTTTGTGAATTTGGTAACATTGTAGCGTTATAACTATGGTTTTAACATCTGTTATATGCCTTTTCAGTTAACATTCTTATAAGCCGTACTGCATGCCTGTCATTTCTTTTCTGTTTGTATTTTTGAGAAAATTTTATAAAGATACAATTTATAAAAATATAAAAAACATGTTAGGTATCTATTTATTCGGTGTAACATCATCTTTCATATTATGCAAAAAAAAAATTGGGTATATATTATGTTATGTTTTTCTTTTGAAATTCATTAACCCCCTTAATGACCAGGCCATTTTTTGCAATACGGCACTGCGTCACTTTAATTGACAATTGCGCGGTCATGCGACTATGTACACAAACAGCCGTATTGACTCTCCAATCGGGCACACGTGGCAGGCGGTGTGCTGGCTAGAAGATTGTCACAGAGTATGTGTGTTGTTGACTGAATAGTTCACTCACCCTTGTGACCATTATCAGTTATCAGCCCCCTCTGAATTTACCTGTTCCCAGATTATCTCCGCATCGCCCATGTGACTATTCTGCCCTTGATTATTATGACACTCAGTTTGGTATAGGACCTGAGACTGTCACTTACAATCCCCCTCGTTCCCTGCGGGGGGTATTTGAGCCTTCTGTTGTCTACGGCCTTAACAGATTGGATTACTCCTCCTGAAGAAGCGGCCTAGTCCGTGAAACGGGTAGAGGAAACATCCATACTCCATTCCAACAGAAACTTCACGGGGTTACCCGTTAGTAGTAGTTGTTGTGTTTAGTGGTGTATTGTTTTTTATACCCATGTATGTTTTATATGTATTAAACTATATTTTTTATTATACTATAAGTGTCATTGTATCAGTACCGAGATAGTCTAGTATGTCCTCCCCCTAGGTGGTTGTATTTTGGTTGGGCAGCATCAGCAACTGCCTCCAAATTTCCACCTGGTCTAATTTTCCTATTTGAATTGGATGATGGTACTTTTTGCTAATTATTACTGAACATTATGTTTGGCCATACTCAAAATTTTGCTATGTACACAAACAAAATTCATGTCCTTTTTCTCTCACAAATAGAGCTTTCTTTTGGTGGTATTTGATCACCTCTGCAGTTTTTTTTATTGCGCTATAAACAAAAAAAGAGTGACAATATTGAAAAAAAACAATATTTTTCAATTTTTGCTATAATAAATATCCCCCAAAAAAACGAAAAAACTAAAACAAATTTCTTCATCAGTTTAGGCCAATATAATATGTATTCTTCTACATATTTTTTGTAAAAAATCGCAATAAGCGTATATTGATTGGTTCACACTAAAGTTATGGCATTTTTATTATAATTTTTTTTTGCTAGTAATGGCGGTGATCAGCGATTTTTAGCAGGACTGCGACATTGCATCAGACAGATCGGACACTGTTGACACTTTTTTGGGACCATTGACATTTATACAGCGATCAGAGCTAAAAATAGCCACTGATTACTGTATAAATGTCACTGGCAGGGAAGGAGGTTAACACTAGGGGGCGATCAAGGGGTTAATTGTTCCCTAGGGAGGTGTTTATAACTGTGGGGGGAGTGTACTGACAGGGAGTTGAGAGAGATCGCTATTCCTGATCACTAGGAACAGCAGATCTCTCTCTATTTCCCTGACATAACAGGCTTACCTGAGAGCTCTTAAAGTGGCAGACGTACACCTACGGCCATTCGCACAGCTGTGCCAACCTGCCGCAGTATACTGATACACGTTAAAGTGTATTCTTTCCAAAAAAAATTAGTTTAAAAAAACGTGTGACGTAAAAAATTGCAATGACCATTTTATTCTCTAGGGTCTCTGTTAAAAAAAAAAGTATATATATATATATATATATATATATATATATATATATATACAGTGGGGCAAAAAAGTATTTAGTCAGACACCAATTGTGCAAGTTCTCCCACTTAAAAAGATGAGAGAGGCCTGTAATTGCCATCATAGGTATACCTCAACTATGAGAGACAAAATGTGGAAACAAATCCAGACAATCACATTGTCTGATTTGGAAAGAATTTATTTGCAAATTATGGTGGAAAATAAGTATTTGGTCAATATCAAAAGTTCATCTCAATACTTTGTTATATATCCTTTGTTTATGAGTAAGGCCTCATGCCCACGGACGTTTTTACAGCTGAAAAAAAAAACAAAAAAAAAACGTCGGAGCTAAAAAAACGCGATTGCAGCGTTTTTGCGCATTTTTTGACGCTTCGCATTTTTTTATGCCTAACGCCGATGCTGAGGAACGCAATGGTCCTGGGTTTTTTTTTACAGCTTAAAAACGTCTATGCTATTTGCAGCTCAAAAACGTCTAGGTGGGCATGAAGCTATAGACTAACATGAACAGGCGTTTTTAAGCTGTAAAAAACGCTCAAAAACGCCCGTGGGCATGAGGCCTTAGGATTTTTACTCATAAACAACAACAAAGGCTGGGTCCTTAAAGCAGAGTTCCACCCATATTTTAATCGTTATATGAATCAATCCCTTGCTGCAAGTAAAACAACATTTTGCATAAAAATATATTTTTGTCTTACTGTTTGTGGCTTGTTGATGGGTGTCCCTTGTAATCTGCCTCTTCTGGGCTGCGGCGATGTACATCATATCCTGTGGCGCCTTGGCTCCTGGGAGATATGTGTCATCGTTCCCAGGAGTCAGTGGGCAGATAATATTCCTGCGCTACGCCCTGTGTAGAATGCGCAGATGCGAGATCGGGAGGTGCATGCTGGGTAGCCAGTAGCACCTTCTCTTGGAACAGAGTCCTATTGGGCTTCACATGCCCACAGTGAAGATGGAAGCGCTCAGGAATGCACAAAACAAACGTAAATCAATAAAAAAAAAACATGTAATTGACGATTTTATTGATCACATGTTTTACTGTATTGTATTATAGTATATTCCTAGCAACAGAACGGGTAACAATTTTTTTTTAAATCTGGGTGGAATTCTGCTTTAAGTGGATAGAGGTACTGGTTGTCAGCTCACACAGAAAGTTAGAAGTTTCTGGCAAATCCACAGGTATTTTTCTGTACTTTTAACATTTAAAAAAAGAGGAAACATAGGAAATGAATATATATTAACCACTTCAGCCCCGGACCATTTTGCAGCTAAAGGACCAGGCCCCTTTTTGCGATTCGGCACTGCGTCGTTTTTAACTGACAATTGCACGGTCGTGCAATGTGGCTCCCAAACAAAATTGGCGTCCTTTTTTCCCAGCAAATAGAGCTTTCTTTTGGTGGTATTTGATCACCTCTGCGGTTTTTATTTTTTGCCCTATAAACAAAAATAGAGCGACTATTTTGAAAAAAATTCAATATTTCTTTACTTTTTGCTTTAATAAATATCCCCAAAAAATATATATATAAAAATGTTTTTTCCTCAGTTTAGGCGATACGTATTCTTCTACATATTTTTGGTAAAAAAAATTGCAATAAGGCGTTTATTGATTGGTTTGCGCAAAAGTTATAGCATCTACAAAATAGGGGATAGTTTTATGGTATTTTTATTAATATTTTTTTTTTTACTAGTAATGACTAGTAATGGCGGTGACATTATGACGGATACATCGGACACTTTTGGCACACTTTTGGGACCATTGTAATTTTTACAGCGTTCAGTGCTATAAAAATGCACTGATTACTGTGAAAATGACACTGGCAGTGTAGGGGTTAAGTGTTCCCTATTGAGTGTTTCTTACTGTAGGGGGGATGGGCTGTGTGTCACATTACACTGATCTTTTCTCCAAGTACACAGAGCGGATATCCGTGTCATTGTCACTGGGCAGTGCAGGGAGATGCTTGTTTACACAAGCATCTCCCCGCTCTATACCTCTGTGAGACAATCGCGGGGATCCCCGCGGCGATCGAATCCGCGGGACCCGTGGTCCGACTCATGGGGAAGGCGGCAGGGTCGCGAGCGTGCCGCCGCCGGCGCACGCTTGACCACACGTCAGGCATTTAAAGGGGACGTACAGGTACGTGATTGTGCCTATTCATGCAATTCTGCCAACGTAAATGTACAGGCCGGTCCTTAGGTGGTTAAAAAGATTTACTGATTTTTTAAATATATTTTTCCCCAGACACTTTAAACTTAAATGCTACAGTTTGTAGGAAGAATAGCTGCATCACAAAATGGGCCCATTTGCTTTTCTTTTTTAGTTTGTTGTTAGCAATTTTAACTTTGGAAAAGCACAGCATGGGATTTCTAACATCTTAAAACATCCCTTTTCTGCCAACATTCACAGGAAGCTTTTTCAAACACAAAGTATTCCATTTATAAGCAACTTACCAGTGTACAATCATTTAACAAAAACTTGGTTCTAGACTAACTCCAGGGACCCACTTATTTTCCCCATTGGGGGCCACCATCTTGCCTGCTGCACAGCTCAGAGAAGGTGAAGCCAGGCTGTTAATCACGGTCCACACATCATAAATGTCCCCATCTTGTATCACTGCTCTCTGCATTCATCAGTGGCCAGGAGGAGAGGTAAAGGATGGCGAGGACAGCTTATCTGTTGGCATCTGACATGTTGAATTTAATTTTTCCATATCAGTAAAATTGAGGTTTCCTGTGCACGTTTTGAGGAACTGAGTTTGAAAGTGCTGATTGGACGTTTAAATGTATGGGTCACTTTAATCAGTGGCGCTTACTTGTGTATTTAATTTCATACTCCTATGCTTTATGACTATTTAAAGTGTATCTAAAGCCCAACATTTTATTTTTTCATTTTGGATAGAATACGGAGGGGTTCTCAAATTTTAACTGCTGCTTGTGTCTCCGTTGGGTAGATTTGTGCTTTCTGTGTGTCTTGGTGAACATTGGCACTAAGACAGAAAAGGATGGAAAATCCAAAATGTTAAAGTTATCAGCAGGACCAGAGATGGGGGTAAATCTTCCCAACAAGGACATGTTTTCCAGTGATGTAAGGCAAACCAGGACAAAAAAAAACTGTGTACATTGAGCCACTCATACTTCTAGACTTACCAGACTTACTGTAATGGTTCACCGTGTGCACGTGCACATGCGCATGTGCATATAGCAATTGGCGAGTAACACACTTGGCACCCAGCAGCTTATTTAAACTGATAAGTCACTGAAAGAAGTTGCTGAATGGTCTTTAGCTTGTTCCTGCTTTTCCTGAGACCTGATCCTGCAGCCAGTATCTATGGTGGAGGATCTCACCTGCTGGTGGTACTGTCTGATCCATGGGCCGTAGTACCGGCGTCCACCAGCCGGTGTATTCCGGCAGTGTGAGGCAGGCAGCACTTCCTCCGCTCAGCTGTTAAATGAGAACAATCACTGCAGTCCTATGAATACGCGGCGAGCATTCACATGCTCGTCTTGGTATCTCTCTCCCTGACCTGGAGCCTGCGATCCTGACTTTGAGCCTGTATCTGACCTGATCCGATCTGATCCCTATCCCAAGCCCTTCCTGGACCTGTCCCTCCTGTTTCCTGATCACCTTGGATCCCTGCCCTGCATCTTATCCATCCATCCTCTCCCTGTCTCTGTTTGATCTCCCTGTGAATGACCTCGACCTGGCTTGTTTACGATTCCGGTATCTCCCCTTTATTTGTATATACTATTTGTTGTTGGTTGTGCACTGGTTGTTTTCATTTGTTTGTCGCCTTTTTAATAAACACCTTTTTTTCACTTACATGTGTTTTGGGTCTCCTCTGTGTAGTCACACAGTCTGGTCTACTAGATTCCCTGACAGTATACCAAGGCCATCCCTGACCAGACGTGGCTGCATAGAGGAACCATCCTGGTGTTGTGCATTTTGCGGATATGAATTTCGATTAAATCATTTACTATTCTCTGTCGGCAGCAGAGGATGGTGAATATTGTCGCCAGATTTTAAAAGGGTGGACTAGTGACCAGCTGATGGAAACCATCCGATTAGCTCATTCCTTGGTGGATAAGGGTTATATACAGTTTGAGGATGTTCAGCCGTTAATCCGGTTATGTGTAAAGCCAGCCATGTCATGCATTCCCGAAGGTAGTGACGATTTCTCTCCTCCCTTCAATGGTGACCAAGTTGAATCCCTGGTATGGTTATTAGAGGATGATCCGGCTTCTTTCGATAAACATTATTTCTCTTGTTCCCAGCAGATAGTATCTGATTGTATTAGTTCAGTGCAGTCTCTGATTAGACAGGGTGTGTGTGAACCAACTTATGTTCAGCCTGTGCTGCAAGCATGGTCAGATCTCCTGTATTTAGCCAAGCCACAACAATCCAGCCCTGCCATTGGTCATCTGCCTTCCCAAGAACCTATCTCCCCATCGCCCATGGCAACCTCAGCTACAGCCCAGTATACTCAGCTTTCCACCAAGTATTATTACCCAGTCTCTACTTGCTGCTTATCCTGCCTTCAATCCACCTGCCTCCTCCCTTCCACCTGTAACAATTCCACAAAAATCTCCTCTGGCCACTGCTCCCATGTCTCTATCGTTTTCCAGCCCTTCCTTTTGCCCAGTTACATCCTTCTCATACAGACCTCCCGTTACTTACAAATCTGTAGTGGCTAAGCCAAATAATAAGCGGAAGTACTTTCCGATCCACACAATCCTGCCAGTAACCCAATCTGCCTCCACACCGACCAACCTGCTCCAGCCTGCGTTCGTGCCAATTGAACCTGATGACCCACCTGAATCTGCCAACTTTTTGCCTGCTGTCCAGTCTGTTCTGCCCGTTACCCAGTCTGACGTCCCAGTGTCTGTTATCCAGTCTAACGTCCCAGTGCCTGCTACCAAGTCTGAAACTCCAGTACCTGCTGCCCGATTTGAAGTTCCAGTACCTGCTGTCCAGCCCGATGCACCCGCAGTTCTGCCTGTTGTCTCAGTTCCTGCTTTCCAACCCAATGTGCCAGTGTTCCAGCCTGAGGTGCCAGTGTTCCAGCCTGAGGTGCCAGTGTTCCAGCCCGAAGTGCCAGTGCCAGCGTTCCAGCCTGAAGAGCCAGAGCCAGCATTCCGGTCTGAGATTGTGGTGCCCGTTTCCCGGCCTAAGGTTGTGGTGCCTGTTCCCTGGCCTGAGGCTGTGGTGCCCGTTTCCCGGTCTGAGGTTGTGGTGCCCGTTTCCTGGCCTGAGGTTGTGGTTCCCATTTCCTGGCCTGAGGTTGTGGTGCCCATTTCCCAGCCTGAGGTTGTGGTACCCATTTCCTGGCCTGAGGTTGTGGTGCCCGTTTCCCGGCCTGAAGTAGTGGTGCCCATTTCCCGCCCTGAGGTTGTGGTGCCCATTTCCTGGCCTGAGGTTGTGGTGCCCGTTTCCCAGGCCTGAGGTAGTGGTGCCCGTTTCCCGCCCTGAGGTTTTGGTGCCCATTTCCCGGCCTGAGGTTGTGGTGCCCGTTTCCAGGCCTGAGGTTGTGGTGCCCGTTTCCCGGTCTGAGGTTGTGGTGCCCATTTCCCGGCCTGAGGAGCCTGCTGCCCAGTCTGATGTGTTCCTGTCTGCTGCCCAGCCTAATGTGTTCCTGTCTTCTGCCCAGCCTGACAAGCTTCTGTCTGCTGCCCAGCCTGACAAGCTTCTGTCTGCTGCTCAGCCTGACGAGCTTCTGTCTGTTGCCCAGCCTGATGAGCTTCTGTCTGCTGCCCAGCCTGACAAGCCCCTGTCTGCTGCCCAGTCTGACGTGCCCCTGTCCGCTGCCCAGCCTGACGTGCCCCTGTCCGCTGCCCAGCCTGATGTGCCACTGTCTGCTGCCCAGCCTGATGTGTTCCTGTCTGCTGCCCAGCCTGATGAGCCTCTGTCTGCTGCGCAGCTTGATGTGCCCATACCTTGATGTGCCCGCTGTCTGCCCGGATGTGCCTGTTGTCTGCCCGGATGTGCCCGCTGTCCGCTTCAATGTGCCTGTTGTCCAGTTTAAAGTGCCTGATGACCAGCCTGAAGTACCCTCATCCTTTGTGCTACTCGCTACCATAGACTATGGACAATTAAGACTGGTTGGAGCGTCCGGAGGCTGCTCCTTTAGGGGGGGTACTGTCAGGAAAGGGTTCACCCGCTGGTGGCGCTGTTGGTCCTATGGATTGCAGTACTAGTGTCCACCAGCAGGTGTCTTCTTGCAGCCAGTATCTATGGTGGAGGATCTCACCTGCTGGTGGTACTGATCAATGGGCTGTAGTACCGGTGACCACCAGCGGGTGTATTCCGGCAGTGTGGGGCAGGCAGCACTTCCTCCGCTCAGCTGTCACATGCTCGCCTTGGTATCTCTCTCCCTGACCTTGAGCCTGCGATCCTGACTTTGAGCCTGTATCTGACCTGATCTGATCTGATCCCTATCCCGAGCCCTTCCTGGACCTGTCCCTCCTGTTTCCTGATCACCTTGGATCCCTGCCCTGCAGCTTATCCATCCATCCTCTCCCTGTCTCTGTTTGATCTCCCTGTGAATGACCTCGGCCTGGCTTGTTTACGATTCCGGTATATCCCCTTTATTTGTATATACTATTTGTTGTTGGTTGTGCACTGGTTGTTTTCACTTGTTTGTCGCCTTTTTAATAAACACCTTTTTTTCACTTACATGCGTTTTGGGTCTCTTCTGGGAAGTCACACAGTCTGGTCTACTAGATTCCCTGACAGATCCATTGCATTCGCCTTTTCATGTATTTCATAGCTTCCCGCTGGACTTCACCTCTGCTTTTTGCCTCAACTCAGCTCATCTGGATACCTGTGATCCTGTACTGCTGTGCTAGGCTGTTACTGACCTTGGCAGATTCCTGGACTCACCCTGTCTGCTGATTTGGTCACATGCTGCCCGGCTGTTACTGACTTTGCCTACTTTTTGGTTTCCTCTACTACCTCCTGGTACCAAGCTGTTCCTGTTTCCTGTCCTGAGGGCTGCAGCTTTCCAATTCTATTCACCTGGAGCATAGATACCATGAGCCAGCTACCACAGTCACTCATGCCACTTCGTGCCTTCACACTCTCTTTCTCCATCTTCAGGAGTGTTGGGCAGGAGATGCAAGAGAAGCCCCCACAATGTTTCAGTCTTCACCAGGTATGTGATAGGTGACAACTGTCTAATTACCATCACTCCTACTGTACCTATTGTTGCATCTCTGGGACAGGAAGTAAAAAGGCTGTGTAAATAGAGATAGAAAATTAATTAGAAGGAGTGTTTAATGTCCAGGTCTAAGAGGGGTACCGGCATCTGGATGACCCACAGAATGGCAATTACATAGTCTACTCAAATGGTACATCCATCCCTGAGGACAAGTATTTTTCTGAGTATCCTATGTCTCACATATTCTATGTCTCCTATGAGTATCCCATAGTTTTCTGAGTATCCTATATGTCATGTAAAGTTCGACTCCAAGCATTTTTTTGTAGAGATTTTAACCACTTCAGCCCCAGAAGGTTCTACCCCCTTAAAGTGGAGATCCGCTTGGGTAAAAAAATTTTTTAAAGTCGGGAGCTACAAATATTGCAGCTGCTGACTTTTAATATATGGACACTTACCTGTCCTGGGAGCCCGCAATGTTGGCACCCGAAGCCGACCCGTCCATCAGCTCCGGGTACAGGCGCTGGCAACCTTACTAAGGGAAGTGAAGCCTTACAACTTCACAGCCTGTTTCCTACTGTGCATGCGCGAGTCACGCTGCACTTTCTGAATGGTCCCTGCTGTCTTCTGGGACCTGTGTGTCTCCCAGAAGGCAGCGGGGGGGCGGACATTGCATCGTTTGCCACACAAGATTGCGGCAATATTTTCCCGGAAGTGGGAGCAGATACCTAGATTTGATAGGAATTTGCTCCCCCCTCCACCCTGAAAGGTGCCAAATGTGACACCGAAGGAGGGGATGAGTCCGATCTGCAGAAGTTCAATTTCTGGGTGGAACTCCGTTTTAATGACCAGGCCATTTTTCTGCGATACGGCACTGTGTTAATTTAACTGACAACTGCGCGGTCATGCAATGCTGTACCCAAATAAAATTGATGTCCCTTTTTCCTCATAAATAGAGCTTTCTTTTGGTAGTATTTGATCACCTCTGCGTTTTTTTTTTTTTTTGCACTATAAACAAAAAAAGACCGGCAATTTTGAATGAAAAAACTATATTTTTTACTTTTTGCTATAAAACACATACAATCAATTTAGGCCAATATGTATTCTGCTACATATTTTTGGTAATAATTTTTATGGCATTTTTTTTTTTTACTAGTTATGGCGGCGATCAGCGATTTTTTAGCGGGACTGCGACATTGCAGTGGCAAAAATCGGATACCTAACTGACACTGTTGACACTTTTTTGAGAATCAGTAACAATATTACAGTGATCAGTGCTAAAAATATGCAGTTATTGTACTAATGGCACTGGCAGGGAAGAGGTTAACACCAGGGGTGATCAAAGGGTTAAGTGTGTCTTAGGGGTTGCTTGCTAACAGTGTGGGGGGTGAACTTACTGGATGAACACAGAGATCCGTGTTCCTGCTTAGCAGGAAAACTAGATCACTGTGTTCTTTCCTGTCAGAAAGGGGATCTGCCTTGTTTACATAGGCAGATCCCCGTTCTGCCTCTCTGTGGAGCGAATGAGGGTGGACGGTGGATATTGCGTCCACCAAACCAACTGATTGGCTCCCCCCCCTGGCCAATAAGCGCACGCCCCCGCTGTATACATGAAATTACTTACAGGTACGTTGTTTTGCACAATAGAGCTGACCTGCCACAGTATATGTACTGTGGCTGGTCGGCAAGTAGTTAATAAAGTAAGTACTTTTATAAAGCTTTTTTTATTGCTGTCTGTGATCCCTTTGGAGAAGGTTCATCTCACTTCCTGCCCCTGTGCATTCCCTGGGATAGGAAAACACAATAAAACTTTTTATTAAGGAAAAGGCAGTTTACAAAGTTTAAAAAGTACATGGTAAAGCAATTCAACACATTGATTACAGCTATTTTTATGTACTTTGGAGGAAGAAAAGAAAAGAAAACAAAAAAAAAGAACAACAAAACACAAATAACAGTAACAGGTAAAACCATGGCTTCAGATCACAGCGTAGCACGTGAACTATTAGCTTGAACAAATTGACTGGTCTTGACCCTAGGCCAGTAGAGTGAACTAAAATAAAGGGGGGAGAAAGAGGAAAGACAAAAAAAAATGGGAGATTAGTAATAGGTCGTTATTAAAGGGTCTTTGGTGAGAGTGTCTAGTCACAGACAGTTTTTCACCTTTGCCCATTTTACTGAAAAAAATAAATTAGTTGAAGTCTTTGTTCCCACTAGAGAGATTTCCCATCACTGCCTATCCCCCTCGGCTGGCAAATTTAAATAGAGACATGCTTCTGCACTTTGTCGCAAATAAAAGAAAAAGGGGAGAAAGACTACAGTATATGGGCAATCTGGTCATCTCCCCTATAGGAAATTAAATTACTTCTACTCCAAAATCATGGGCATTAATATGGAACCCCTCTTTACAGATATTACAGTCTTCACTCTTCTAGGAGGGTGTCAGGGTCACCTGTGGCCAGGTGACAGATGCACACCGTAGGGGGACAGGAGTGCACCGCGGGGTAGTGAACCCTATGGCTGGCTTCTGCGGATAGGAAACTGGGTGGTTGTGGAAAGCGGGACCAGAGGAGCACAACCGGGATCCTAACGGAAGCGAGAGCCAAGATTCCCCAGGGCGCGGAGTCTAAGACCCAGCTGGTCTTCTCCAGGGCCTCTAGTGGTGAGGATGTTACGCTGCAGGCTGGGACCAGGTCGCGGCCCCTGGAGTTTCCTAGCTCACGCCCCGTAGGATAAGGGGAAAAGAGGGGAAGCAGCAGCACACGATAGAGAGAACCGAATAACAAGCTGAAGGTCAGGGGCCACAAGCAGACAAGGATAACGAGAGAACGAGCCGAAGGTCAAGGGTCACGAGCAGACAGGGATAGTCGGGGACAAGCCAAATATGTAACAGAGAGACAGACGAAGCACACGGCAGGCAGGAACCCAAACACACAATGCCTAACAAACACGTTGATCAGCAAAGCAGGCTTGCAGTGCACAGGTTAATATAGTGTTCTGTGATAGGGCCTGGGGTGGAGTCAGGCTGGGAGGAGATTATAAAGGAAGCCAGGTGAAGGAGGTCTGGTCTCTAGATGAACACATGAGGAGGAAGGTAAGATGGCAGACAGACATTAATGCATATCCATGACAGAGGGTTTTCCCACAAGATTTTGTAGTATCTCTTTTAGAATTTGTGCCTATTCAAGCAAAAAGAGCATTTGAGAGCTCAGGTACTGATGAGAACACCCGACTCACAATGTGTGTTCCAATTTATCCCAAAGGTGATTAGTAGGGTTGAGGTCAAGGCTCTGTACAGGTCACTCAAGGTTCTCCTTGGCACATTCATGCTAGAACAAAAAAAGGGGTTTCCCCAAACTATTGCCATATGGTTGGAAGCTCACATTTATTTGCAATATCTTTGTATGCTGTAGTATAAACAGTGCCCTTCATTGAAAACACCTGGACTCAATTTAGACGAGTTGTTCACATTCTGTAGATATGCTGGTCAGGTGACCGTATACTGTGGTGTATTTATTAGGTACTACACATGAGTTTAAAATGTATAAACTCTAATAACAATGTAAAATTGAACCAACTGGACTATGCTTACTCTTTAAAAAAAGCTATTTTTGAGTTTTTCTCTTTCAAATATTTTATTGATTTTGCATAGAGAATACAGTGTACAATTAAGCATTGTACGTCGTGCAACGAAGTCCTTGAGTACATTATGACAAATGAACTTATGTCCACTAACAGGTTGCATGTAGTTCAAACAGAAGGTGAATAACAGTGTGAGTACATAGAAGTACAATCGATCCTCTCCCCTGGTGTGGCACCCCAAATGGGAACTTTAGTGCCACAGGAGTGGAGGGGAGCCATTTAGCACAATCTAATCAATGGTGAAAATTTCCTAGCTGCTTGGCGGAATAATTCTAGAAGCTTGCTAAAACAGATAACAGATAACAGTTGTGTACCTCGAGAATATTGCTTGGTCAAGAAAAATGAAACGATGAAGTAGTAACGTTAGGTGACAGTCGCAGCATCAGTCCAATCAGTCCATGGTTGCCAGTTTGCGTGTGTTTTTGCAGCCTGACCATTGCTGGTGGCTGTCGTTTTCTCATAGCTAAAGTGTAAGGCTACTAAGTCGATAACTTGGGCTATGGTTGGAGTGTTGTCAGACTTCCATTGCCTTGTTATGTTGAGTCTGGCTGCCAAGAGTATGTGGGTTGTTACGTGTCTAAGGGGGTGGGAATTGTCTATGGTTAGGTTTAGAATTGCAAGTGCAGGCGATGGGGGGATTGTGATTTTTGTTACGCATGAGATAATGTTAAAGCTGTCGTCCCAATATCTCTGTATGCAGGGACATGCTCAGAAAATGTGGAACGTGTCTCCTATGGCGGATTTACATCTCCAGCATGTGTTTGGGGATGAGGGCCAAAAGATACTATTCTGGCTGGTGTGATGTACCATCGTAATGAGAAGTTCTGTGTAAGTTCCAAAAGGGCCGTGCACTTGGTGACTTTGTAAATGGTCTTGAGTGCGTGTTGCCATTGAGTGTCGGTGAAGGTGCGTGCAAGATCAGTGTCCCACCGCAGATGTGGGTTTAGTTTGGAGAAGGTGCACTTTTGGTGGAGGCTGTTGCAGAAATGTGAAATGCCCTTGGTTTTGGAAGCAGGGTTTGTGAGATAGTCCCAGGTCTTAGGGTGGATGCTGTAGAGGAGAAAGGGTATGTTACTTAGGCAGTGGTGGATGTGCAAGAACGTGAAATACTCTGAAGCAGGTAGGTCGTATTCGGTTTGTAATTGGGAGAAGGGTTTGAGGTGGTTACCTTGTAGTAAGTTTTGTAGGGAATGGAATCCTTTGAGTGTCCATCGAGATAGCAGTAGGTCTGGGGTCAGGTAATGGAGAGATTCCAAAGGAATATTGAGTTGTGGAGTGGCGGGGGTGTAGTCCAGAAGGACAATCATTTTTTTCCAGGCATTGACTAAAGCTTTCATGGTTGGGAAAATAGAGGTTGGGACGGAGGCGCCTAGAGGGGTACTTAGTAACCAGCTCTTTAGGTTGGGACGGGTGAGTGAGAGATTCTCTCTTTGTCCCCAAAGCGAGCTGGGGGGGGGGGTTGAAACCAGCTAGGAAGTTGAGCTAGGATGGCTGCTAAGTAATAATCTTCAAAGTCTATGGATCCCGTACCTCCCGCCAATTTGTGTTTAATCAACCTTAGGTGGGCACATCTGGATCTTTTACCGTTCCAAAGATATTTATTAAATATCGTTTGGGGGGATCTGAAGAATGAGGTGGGTAGTGGAACGGGAAGGGTTCTAAAGAAGTATAGTATTTGAGGGAGGCAGATCATTTTAAAGGCAGCTAGTCTCCCTGATCAGGAGAGTTCATGTTTCGCTAATTGATGTGAGGTCGTTTGGATGTTATGTAGGAGTGGTAAGAAATTACATGAGTAGAGGTTTTTAAGCGTTCTCGGTAGTTGGATGCCTAGGTAGGAAATTTCTTTGTCTGCCCACACGAACAGGTGTTGTAGTTATAGGAGGTTTCTTGTTGTGGCGTCTAAGTTAATGTCCAGTATGAAGGATTTGGTCGTGTTAACCTTATAGTACGAAACCGTGCTGAACCAGTTTAATAATTTTTGTACTTCAGCCAGGGAGGAAGTCACATAGTTACATAGTTAGTCAGGTTGAAAAAAGACACAAGTCCATCCAGTTCAACCATAAAAAATTAATAAAAAAAATAAATATAGTGCAATCCCATATACCCAATTCTATACCCACTGTTGATCCAGAGGAAGGCAAAAAACCCCAGCAGAGCATGATCCAATTTGCTACAGCAGGGGAAAAAATTCCTTCCTGATCCCCCGAGAGGCAATCAAATATTCCCCGGATCAACTTTACCTATAAATGTCAGTACCCAGTTATATTATGTACATTTAAGAAAGAATCCAGGCCCTTCTTAAAGCAATCTACTGAGCTGGCCAGAACCACCTCTGCAGGGAGTCTATTCCACATTTTCACAGCTCTTACTGTGAAGAAACCTTTCCGTATTTGGAGGTGAAATCTCTTTTCCTCTAGACGCAAAGAGTGCCCCCTTGTCCTTTGTGTTGACTGTAAAGTGAATAACTAAACACCAAGTTCACTATATGGACCCCTTATATATTTGTACATGTTGATCATATCCCCCCTTAATCTCCTCTTCTCAAGAGTGAATAATTTCAGTTCCTCTAATCTAACCGTTAGTGGGAGGCTTCAAGTAAATTGTAATGCCGCGTACACACGATCATTTTTCCCGTCGGGAAAAATGACATTTTTTCCTTTGGACGAGAAAAACGATCGTCTGTGGGCTTTTTGCCGTTTTTCCCGACGGGAAAAACGGCATTAATCACGATGAGAAAAATTAGAACATGTTCTAAATTTTCTCATCGTTTTTTCCATCATTTTTTTCCGCGGCAGTTTTCCCATAGGGAGACACTGCCGCGGAGCCCACAGACGGTCGTTTTTCTCGACAAAGGAAAAAATGACGGGAAAAACGGTCGTGTGTGGGGGAAAATGCCGTTCCCTCGTTTTTCATTTTATTTCATGTCGTGATTCATGGCGGTGTTTTCACCGCCATGAATCACGATCGTGTGTACGCGGCATAAGAAAAGTAATAACAAAAAGGTTCGTAGAGGGGGTGCTGGGCACCATGGTAGCCTCTAGGTGGGGGTAAGAACAGTTAGTAACATGGGGAGCTGGAAAACAGGGGTTTCAAGTTGTCTGAGCTCAGGGGAGCTGTAAGGACGTTTTTTGGCCAATCTTGATGTAGATAGCGTGTGCCATTTAGCTGTGGTTGTGGTCCAGATTCCTGCGGGGAGGAGTTGTTTCTCTTTGAGGTGGAGTGGATTTGGGAGGTTCCAGTAACATTCCCCAAGTGTGGAGGAGTCGCATTCCTTTATCAAGATCGCTGATGGTGTGGGACTGTCCATTCTTCGTAATGAGGAGAGTGGCTGGATAACGCCATTTATATTGTAGCTTATGGTTTTGAAGACCTTTGGTGACTGGGTTCAATTGACGTCTTAGTTGGAGGGTGTACTTGGAGAGGTCAGGGAAGAATTGAATCCCTGTGTAGGGAGCTGGCAAGGGCGTTTTAGCTTTGACCCGCATCAACAGTTTTTCTTTGATGTGATAGAAGTGGACCCTCATCAGTACATCTCTGGGGACTGAGGCTGCCAGGTGGGATGATTTGGCAATTCTGTGAATCCTGTCAATTATAACATCCCGGGGAGAAGCTTCAGGGATAATGATATGCATCAACTCTTTAGCATAGCGTGGTAGGTCCGCAGGTAGTTTGGTTTCAGGAATTCCTCTCAGTTTCACATTGTTCCTGCAGGACCTGTCTTCTTAATCGGCCAGCATGGCGCGCATCCATGACTGTTCCTCTTTAACATCATCATAAATGTCAATGACTTTGTTTACTGTGGAGGTACAGTCAGTTATGCCTCTCTCAATATTGGTCACTCTATCATCCAGGGAGTGGATGTCTGAGGTGATTTTAGTAAACAGTGATGAAAGGTCAGTCATGAGGAAGTCTGTAATGAGAGTAGCATGTCCTTCAGGGTGGTGTCCATGACTGGCTGGCCTGAGGTGGGAAAGGAGGCCATGGAGGAGTGTAGGGCCGGGTTGGAGAGAAGGGGATTGAAAGCCTGGGCCTCAATTTGCAGGTGCAGCGGCCGCTGCAGCGGCGTGTCAAACCGCATTTTAGCCTTTGCTGGGCTGCTAGGGAGAGGGTCGCACTCCGGGGGGTGAGAGGGCAGGGTAGGGTAGGGGTACCTATAGTGGCCGATTCTTCTGGCATTTCATCCGGGAGGTCTGTGTCGGAATCTCTTGGCGCGGCCGGGCCAGCGCCATCTTGGAAGTCACTGTCCCACTCCGCCGGCTTGTAGGCAAATTTGGTCAGTTTTTGGGGTTTATACTCTGTAAATCTTTTCCTGGACATGTTTGTCAGGGTCTCCGGTGTCCCTGGAGCGAAGATGGCTGTGAATGGAGCTGTGATTGCGGCCTGTGTCATTGGATTGTTTCCCCTGGCTGACGAGCTAAAAGCTCAGGCTTCCATCTTCATCTCCGGCCGGCCACGCCCCCCCTATTTTTGAAATTTTAATATTCAGATCCATGGAACTTTAATTATGAAACAGTTCCCTGAGTGTCATGTTGATGTAACCAAAACAAATATTGATTTGCATTTTTCTGCTCAAGTGTTACCTAAAAAAGGAAGCAGACATCCCACATAGAAAGCATGTTAGAGAAGCGAAGATTCTGGCACTCTGCATTCTGATGAGCTGATTAATAGGCACACACTGAGAGCATGGGAAGAACTATTACTGATACTATGCACACTGCTTAAACCATGCAGAGTTATTGAATTTTCATCCAGCAGCCAAAGACAGCAATAATTTTGCTCGTCAAAATCAGATAAAGTATATTGAAAAATACATGCAGGAAATTCCTTTGATAAATTTCGAATGTCTCAGATTTATTTTTTTCAGAACGAGGACATATTGGAAGAAAAAGAAATATGGAAGATAAAGCTTCTATGATGTAATTTGGGAATTATTATTTTACCAAGCTTGCCAAGCATGCATGATAACCAATTAAATTACCCGGTAACATTGAACTGCGTCACTTAGTCTGATACAATCTGATCGCAGCTAACTAATATCCTGTTTACAGGTCCAAAAACTAATGAATTTAGAGGTTACTTTCAATATAGATAAATCCACACAGCACTGGGAAACACATTCACTTTCAAGAGGAATTATGTAGGGAAGGATAAAGCCCAATTTAATCCACAAAGAATATTTCAGCTCTGCATTTTTTTAATAGAAAGTTCAAACACTAGCTTGCTAATATAGACTTTGTGGTCAGATGTTTGTGAAAAACTGTCCATCATGCAAACTATTTGGCTGGAATTTTGCGAACACCCCTCTTCATTGCTATGTTCAGGTATTTCCAGCGAAAGGTATTGTTAATACACAGCATACAAAGACTTTTTAGACAATTGTGCATATTCAATCTTGTGGTAACAGTTTGGGGAAGATCCTTTTCTATTCCAGCATGACCTTGCCCCTGTTCCCGTCAACACCATGAAGACATGAATTCTTGACTTTGGTGTGGAGGAACTCAAGTGGCCTTCACAAAGCCCCGACCTCAACCCTAATGAACACCCGTGGGATGAACTGAAGCAATGATTGTGAGCCAGGTCTTCTTATCCAACATCAGTACCTGACCTCACAAATACTTTTTTAATCTTGAGAGACACAAATTCTCATAGACGCACTCCAAACTTTGGAGGAAAACCTTCCCAGAAGA
Organism: Rana muscosa; assembly: GCA_029206835.1. Lineage (NCBI taxonomy): Eukaryota > Metazoa > Chordata > Amphibia > Anura > Ranidae > Rana > Rana muscosa. The sequence continues at coordinate 232,446,719 of CM055123.1, read as the reverse complement.
GTGGAGCCTGTTACAGTCATAAAGGGGGTAACTCCAATACCGATGGTTTTGAAATGAGATGTCCAACAAGCTCATATACTGTAGGTTTGATGAGCAGGTATCTACATACTGTTGGTCATTGGTTTATCTTTTGGCAAAAAATCTATAAAATTCACAGCCCACTCAACAATCATAACCAATTGCAAGTCAAATGTTGACATCATGTTCCAGTGATGGATTATCCACTATGTAGAATAATAAAATAACTCCCGTAAGTAGTCCAGCTTTGTGAAAGTGGCATTGCAGTAATATGACGAGACATATACGGATAAGGAGGAAGTCCAAACTTTATGAGATATAACAAACTAATGACTGATTCAATGCACCAGTGTCAACCTAAAAACTGGGATCGAATTGCTCTTAAAGCATAACTAAATTCAAATAGGTATGATGTCAGATACATAGACTAACATCTCCCATTGTTATATTTGTACCTCAACTTTCCTGTTAAAGCAGTTGTTAATGGTATCTAAATATGAATTTGTGATCCAAAATACACCAGTGCTAGACCCAGAGCACTCAGTAATCAGACCTGGTTAGACACACTCCCTCTCTTCCTCTGCAGCAAAAATGGCTATGGTTCGGGGTGTGGTTGTTACTCAGCTCTGCAAGCACAGAGCACTGATATAAGGGCAGGAAGCAGCATTTTCACTGATTTCAATTTAAAGCTAGGGTAGATGGCTGTTTGATCCAAAATGTTGCGGTTCTATGAAACCTTGTTTTTATTGACAATGTTCTGGTTTGTACATAGCTTGAATGCATTGAAGAGCTTTTTTTTTTGCAAATTATTTTTTATTGGATTTCAAAAGACATAGTTATACAAAACAAAACCTATTGCGCACACCCAGGCTTCAACAAACACAATATGACCTAACAAAACAATTTAGCACAAAACACACTTAGTATGGCAACCAATGCCCTAGGGCAGTGATGACAAACCTGGGTACCCCAGATGTTTTGGAACTACATTTCCCATGATGCTCAACTACACTGCAGAGTGCATGAGCATCATGGGAAATGTAGTTCCCAATCATCTGGGGTGCCAAGGTTTGCCATCACTGCCCTAGGGCAAATACATTTTCTCCACTGAAGGCACAATAAATGAACCATAACCCCTACTAAGAAAATAATACCAGAAGTGCTAGGGGGACATGGGAATGGGAGATACCATCTCTTTGGGTTTGATCCAAACATCACAGACCTTGGAAAGTTTATTAGGGCATCCTCTAGACCAGTGGTTCTCAACTTCTGTCCTCAGGACCCACTAACAGGCCAGATTTTAAGTATTACCTTGGTGAGATGCAGACTAGAATACTGCAATCCCTGAGCAGCAAATTATATCACCTGTGATGCATTTCAGTTATCTTGCAAACCTGGCCTGTTGGTGGGCCCTGAGGACTGGAGTTGAGAACCACTGCTCTAGACCAATGGTTCTCAACCTTTCTATTGCCATGACAAAACTTGATAAAACTTCCCAAGTTGTGGGACACCAACAGTAAAATTATTTTTGTAGCGTGGGTTGTCAGCACTCAAGGCAAGACAAGTATTTTGTGCACCTAACCCACGGACATTTAGGGTTCCCTGAGTCCCTTTCACTCGTACAGTATTAAAACCCCTTATGGTACATTTTAGGATGGACCACTCTTTCTCTTTGTTCTCCTTTCTTTCCCTTTTTTCTCTCTATTCTAATTTCTTGGTTTTTTTTCCCCCATCCCTCTCTCTATCCGTCTTTGTTCTCTTATTCTTTCTCTCCTTTTTTCTTTGTTCCTCCCCCTCTTTTCCTCTCCCTTTCATGTATTCTCTATTTTTATTCCTTCTCTTACTCTTTGGTGTGGGGGGGTGGGGGGGAATGGGATGAGTTGCAGTGCTGGCGGGAATTCTGATCAACCAACATAGGTGCTCTATATCAAAGTCACCTGCTGATCTGAGAACTGTAGTGGGGACTTTTAATGCCCAGGTTTCGGTGACCCCTGGCAAATCATCATTCGACCCCCGAGGGGGTCTCGACCCCCAGGTTGAGAACCACTGCTCTAGACTCATATGTATATTTATACAGTGGTACCATTTTATCAACTATCGACTTCCAGAAATCAGATGTAGAAGCCTGTGGGGATTTCCATTTAAGGAGAATAGACTCAAGCCCTGTACACGCGATCGGACATCCTATGGATTCTAATCCGATGGTTTTGTTCATCGCAAATCCGATGAAGCTGACTTCCATCAGTCTTGCCTACACACCATCAGTCAAAAAACCAACCGTTCCAAACGCGGTGACGTAAAACACTCCAATGACCCGAGAAAAATGAAGTTCAATGCTTATGAGCATGCGTCGACTTGATTCTGAGCATGCGTGGGTTATTTATCCGATGGACTTGCCCATAGACGATCGGAATTTGCTATTGGTTTTTGATCCATCGGAAAAATGTAAAACATGTTCTATTTTTTAAAACAGATGGAAAAAAGACCGATGGGTCCCATACACGATCGGTTTGTCCGATGAAAAAAGTCCATCGGACTGTTTTCATCGGTAAAACCGATCGTGTGTACAGGGCTTTACGAGCGGAGAACAGTAATGAATGCATTCAACAGCTATTCAATAAAAGAAGAACTACATTTTTAAATCTGAATTCCAGAATAGTATTAAAGTTTGCCCAATACTTTCCCTTCCTCAATAAAAACAAACAGATGGCTACTTAGTAAATGATTATAAAGGATCCAAAGTGTAACAATTCTATGAAAACCATGTTTTTATTGACAATGTTCTAGTTTGTACATAACTTGAATGCATTGAAGAGCTAATTAATAAAAAAGGAACTATATTTTTAAATCCGAATTCCAGGATACTATTAAAGTTTGCCCAAAACTTTCCATTCCTCAATACAAACAAGTAGATGGTTGCTTGATAAAGGGTTATAATTGTTACACTGACTTACCTGTATTTTAAAACAAATGTTTATTGAAAACTTTGTGATGTTATTGCTTTGCTTAGCATACTCAGTAATCTACGTCTGAATTGTTGACTTTAAAATTTAGAAAATTTATCAGCCCAATCAATGACTGAGGAGCTTGTAAAAGTGATGTGAGCCGGATAGGTAATTAATCTTTGACGCAACCCTTCCAGACAATTTTTTCTTTTCCTGGGCTCCTGTCGGTGGTGATGGCATTCTAAATTTATGTGTCACCTGGGCTGGGCTTTGGCCTAATGTGTTTTGGAGGAGTCTTCCCTTCTGGAAGGCTACTGCAAGATGCTTATCTACTAAGGGAAAAAAGTACATTGCCTTGGGAAAGCACCCACAGATTTTCCCCACAACCTTCTTCTAGAAACATGTACCAATACTTCACTAAAACCTTGGACTCAAAATCTGTCGAGAAAAAAGAAAGAGCAATAAAATTTAAAATGCCACCATCCTTCTGGAGAGAGAAGCAGATGAAGGCATTGCCAAAGGGAGTACTGTGATCTCAGTGAGAAGTAATACATACCTAGAAGCGATTTTCTTACACATTACTTAGCATGCACGCACTTAAAGTGTAACTTTACCTTCGAAATGATGCATTGCTGGCTGAAATGGTTTTACTGCAGAACACTGTATCCTGCAATAGAAAATTCTTACCTGCCTACCAGCAATGCATGGGTAACATTTTCCATCTTGTTACTTTGATTTTCTTGTTACTGTGGTAAAAAATGAACATCAATTAGACCCCATTAATAATTAGAAAATGAAATAAAGGTCCCTAAAACTAAATTTTTTGCACAAACTTCTACTAGTGTGTAGCCAGCCTTAGAAAATTGTCTCTGAAACAGGTGTCCCCATTGAAAGGTTTCCCCTAACCTCTGGGATAAACTAGGTTTCACCCTATTTTTATTGGTGATAACTGTCACCAGTACAAGTTGAGGGTATATCTCCGTGGGCACAGACAACATTAAAAACTTGATAGAGAGTGTAACCTCTCCCCACGCTATCCAAAAAAAAACAAAGTTTTACCCATAGGCACAATTTAACTTGCACGCATATCTGCAGGAGTTACATCATCCTGGGCCAGCTAATCAAGATGGCTGAAGACATTGAGCCCAAAAGAAGACTGGAGGAAGATTGAAGTGCCAGGGAGAGGAGGTGAGTGTAATGGAGTTTACTTCTGCTTTAACATTAAAACATATATCTGAACCTATTTAGAAAGATCGACACTCTCCCAGTCCAGTCTGTGTTGATATCATGAGTGAGATGGCCTCAGCCTTACACCACTCTAAAAGCCACACCCTTTGACATGTTTCTCTATATATGTCAAATGTATTACCACTGTTTAACCACTTCCACTTAGTGTACTCATTCAGAGGCAGGAGGGAGAAGGATGGTGAGCTCACTCACCCCTTGGCAGTCAGCACCTCTCATCCAGATGTATCTATCAGTACTATCCAGAGATTACACGTCTGACAGCTGAGGTGTGCGGACGTTAGTCTCAGGAGCTCCTGCCATCCAGGAGCAAGCACTCACTCTCCCCCTAAGCAAGCCGGGCCACGACCGCCCCTCTACCCGGGCTTCCCACCCAGGTCAGCTCCCAAGTTCCCCAGTCCATCTCCCGCCACCTGCAGCGGCCGTCTTTACCTGCTGCCTTCCTGGGCGCCCCATCTAGGCCGCTAGACCCACAGGAAAGACTGCGGCTGCGGCCTAGCATCGGCCACCCGTAGGAGCATCTTTTTCACCCAATTATCTCCCCAGCGGGACCCGCCAGCCTCACTCACCTGAGCTCCCGATCAGCTGCCATCGGGCACCCGCAAGTCGCAACTTTGAGCCGCCTGAGTCCTCAGGAAAGTCCGCGGCGCGGGCCTAGCTCCAGGCCGCGGGGGCCATCTTGGTACACCCAGCCCCTGCAACTGTAACTGTTCCCAACTCCCTCAAGCTTTCCGGCCAAGGCCAAGGCGGCCATCTTGGTACACCCAGCCCCTGGAACCTGTACCTGCTCCTGACACCCCTCAACTTTAGGCCCGACCCACACCAGTGGACTCGCCTGGTACTGGCCAACTGCCCCCACTCCCCAGGTGTTCACCCATAAGCAACAGCCTGAAGGATGAACCAGGGTTATAGCCTGGTAAGTAGCTGCCATCTTGCTACCCCCAAGTGGTCACCTCCAGCCTCCCGACATCCTCCTGCCACCCCCTCCTCCTCATCCACACCATCATCATCTGAACATCCGCATCGGCTTCCCATTCTCGGTAACCGGACAACCAGGTAAGCACATTAGGTATACCATATCAGGAAGTTGATACAGGGTTCGCCGATCGCCTCTCGGGGGGTCAGGAAGGAATTTTCTCCCGGCGGGAGCAAATTGGCACAGGCTCAGCAGGGTTTTTCGCCTTCCTCTTCATCAACTGGGGGAGGTAGATTGGGGTCCCACCATTTTTTTATCTTTAGCATCACCAGCGTACTATCATCAGCATCATCATCTTATCAACCGGGATCACCATCGCATCATCCCATCACCATCAGTAGTTTTTCCACCATGTTCAACATTAAATATACAGCGGACTCCCTGCGTAGCCTAATGGATACCGCTGCAAGACTACCAACCTCCATCCAAAAAATACTGAGGAAAGAACACCTGCTAAGAATCTATCGACAATCGATCGCCAAAAACAAGATAGCATCACTTCAACTACAACATCTATCATGCGCCTTGATCAACACCATATCTGCAGTCAAGAACAGACAAGAAATTCACAACTTCATCACCCAAAACAACATTGACTCTTTATCACGGAAAGCTGGCTAACACCTGACTGTAACACCATCCTAACAGAATTGGTGCCGGAGAACTACTGCATCCTAACTAGGGATGAGCCGAACACCCCCGGGTTCGGTTCGCACCAGAACCTTCGAACGGACCGAAAGTTCGCGTGAATTTTCGAACCCTATTCGTTATAATGGACGCGAACGTTCGAAATCAAAATTGCTAATTACAACGGCCAATATGCATGTTAATGTCATAAAACAGGTTTGGGGACCCGGGTCCTGCCCCAGGGGACATATATCAATGCAAAAAGAAATTTTAAAAACTAACGTTTTTTCGGGAGCAGTCATTTTAATGATGCATAAAGTGAAAAAAAAAGTGTGAAATTTTCCTTTAAATATGGTACCTGGGGGGTGTCTAAAGTATGCCTGTGAAGTGGCATGTGTTTCCCGTGTTTAGAACTGTCCTTGCACAAAATGACATTTGTAAAGGAAAAAAAGAAGCCATTTAAAACCACTTGCGGCTTTAATGTCATGTCTTGTCCTGGCCGCCATATGGCTGAAAATCCTTGAGAAAAATGGCATGGCTACCCCATCACCCCCCCCCCCCCACCCCAGCCCCTTTGGGTCTTGTATGGATATTAAGGGGGACCCCGCACCCAAAATAAAACCCTATACCTACAACCCTATATACTCTGAACAGCAGTATATAGGTGGTGCAAACAAGACACGGACTGTAGGTTTGTTCTTAAGTAGAATCTGAACAGGTACATTATGAAGTGTAGCTCCATCCCAAAAAAATCTATTTTTAAGCTTTTTGGAGAACATAGGGAGGGGTTATCACCCCTGTAACATTTGCTGTCTTTGCACATCTGTTCAGAACATGTCACCTCACTTTCCGTCCCAATGACAAATGTTTTTGGAAAAGTGGGGTTTTAATTGAAACAAGGATTGGTGATAAAGCATCAGTAGAGAGGAGATACCTTTTTCCCAAATTAAATCTAACAGGATAGAATTTCCCTTCCTAGGGGTAGATTTCCTCTCACTTCCTGTTTTCTCTTGCCGTTTGCAAGTAGGAGTCGTTTGTAAGTTGGATGTTTGAAAGTAGGGGCCTGCCGTATATACTCTGCAGAAATTTGCCCTATTAGATGTTGGTGTAGCCACAAGACTGGTGGGCACAGGAATGGGCCCTGCTGTGAGTTAATAGATCAAGATTTGTACTTGCATGCACCTGTTGAACCGGGCAGAAAAATTGGGCCTTTGGTGGTGGTGGTGGTGGTGGTGGACGGTGTTGCCACAAGACTGTAAGCCCTCACAGTTACTCTTGGTGGGTGCAGGAATGGGCCCTGCTGTGAGTTATTAGATCAAGATTTGTAATTGCATGCACCTGTTGAACAGGGCAGAAAAATTGGGCCTTTGTTGGTGGTGGTGGTGGTGGTGGTGGACGGTGTTGCCACAAGACTGTAAGCCCTCACAGTTACTCTTGGTGGGTGCAGGAATGGGCCCTGCTGTGAGTTATTAGATCAAGATTTGTAATTGCATGCACCTGTTGAACAGGGCAGAAAAATTGGGCCTTTGGTGGTGGTGGTGGTGGTGGACGGTGTTGCCACAAGACTGTAGGCCCTCATAGTTACTCTTGGTGGGCGCAGGAATGGGCCCTGCTGTGAACTATTAGATCAAGATTTGTAATTACACGCCCCTGTGAAACAGGGGCTGAAAAATTGTGCCTTAGGCATTGGTGCTGGTGCCACAACACTGCAACCCCTCACAGATACTGTACTTGGAGAACAGCAGTCACACCTGTTGCGAAGCATCTATTTAAAAAATTGTAATTACACGCCCCTGTTATACAGGGGCTGAAAAATTGTGCCTTAGGCACTGGTGCTGGTGCCACAACACTGCAACCCCTCACAGATACTGTACTCTGAGCACAGCAATGAGACCTGTTGCAAAGCATTGCCTAAAAATTGTAATTACATGCCCCAACAGGGGACGAAAAATTGTGCCTTAGGCACTGGTGCTGGTGCCACAACACTGCAACCCCTCACAGATACTGTACTTGGAGCACAGCAGTCACACCTGTTGCGAAGCATCTTTTTAAAAATTTGTAATTACACGCCCCTGTTATACAGGGGCTGAAAAATTGTGCCTTAGGCACTGGTGTGGTGGCATGGATCATTGAGGAGGAGGAAGAGGATAGTCAGTGAACATAACAGGACAGTCACTCAGCATCAGCATAGGCAGTCTTGAAGGGATGTGACATTATAAATTATTCCGTTATATCCGCTTCAGGTGTCTGGTAGCTGGTGGTGATCCAAGACTGATTCATTTTTATGAAGGTCAGTCGATCAACCGAGTCGGTGGACAGGCGCACCCTATGATCGGTGACAAATCCTCCAGCAGCACTGAATGTGCGTTCCGAAAGAACGCTGGATGCAGGACAGGCCAGTAGCTCAATTGCATACTGTGCAAGCTCTGGCCAGTGATCCATCCTCAGGACCCAGTAAGCCAGAGGATTTTCGGTGGGAAAGGTGTCCAAGTCTGACCTTGCCCCTAGGTATTCCTGCACCATGTATATCAGACGCTGGCGATGGTTGCTGGAACCGATCATACCATGGGGCTGCGGACTAAAAAACTGTCTGAACGCATCGGTCAGACGTCCACCTTCCCCACCGCTCCTTCTGCTACTGACCGAAGCCTCAGCAACTCGTCGTCCAGGACCAGGAGTTTGTAACCTCCCAGTTTCTGGGAATGTGTTGCACAGACCTTTCTGCAAGGCCTCCCTGAGGTGTCTCATCTTCTGCTCCCTCTGCGACGGCAAGATAAGGTCCGCAACCTTACCCTTGTACCGTGGATCAAGGAGAGTGGCCAGCCAGTAATGGTCCCTCTCCTTGATCCGAAGAACACGAGGATCCTTCCGCAGGCTTTGCAGGATCAGGGAGGCCATGCAGCGTAGGTTAGCTGAGGCATTCGGTCCGGAGTCTTCTGGGTCACTGAGGATGACATGATCGCCAGCCACCTCCTCCCAGCCACGTACAAGTCCACTGGTTTGTTGGGACTGTACATCATCCCCAAAAGACTGCTGCTGCTGATGCTGAGTGCCAGGCTCCACCTCCATGCTCACACAATCCTCCTCCTCCTCCTCCTCATCCTCATCCTCTTCCTGTGTGATGGGTGGGACAGAAGGAACACTGTCTGGATAAAGGGGGCCTTGAGAGGCAAGGAAGTCCTCCTCTTCCTGCCTCTGTTCTGCCTCAAGTGCCCTGTCCATTATCCCACGCAGCGTATGCTCCAACAGGTGGACAAGAGGTACAGTGTCACTGATGCATGCACTGTCACTGCTCACCATCCTCGTGGCCTCCTCAAATGGTGAGAGGACAGTGCATGCATCCCTGATGATGCTCCACTGGCGTGGGGAAAAAAAGCCAAGCTCCCCTGACCCTGTCCTGGTGCCGTAGTCGCAAAGGTACTCATTAATGGCCCTCTGCTGCGTGTGCAGTCGCTGCAGCATGGCCAACGTTGAGTTCCACCTGGTGGGCATGTCACATATTAGGCGGTTCTTGGGCAGGTTCAGCTCCTTTTGCAGCACAGTCAGCCGAGCACTGGCATTATAAGATCGGCGGAAATGCACACAGACTTTCCTGGCCTGCCTCAGGACATCCTGTAAGCCTGGGAACCTGCCCAAGAACCGCTGCACCACCAGGTTGAGGACGTGAGCCATACAGGGCACATGGGTGAGCTGCCCCTGTCGCAGGGCGGAGAGGAGGTTGGTGCCATTGTCAGAAACGACCATTCCTGGCTTAAGCTGGCGTGGCGTCAACCACCTCTCGGCCTGCCCCTGCAGAGCTGCCAGAACCTCTGGCCCAGTGTGGCTCCTGTCCCCCAAACACACCAGCGCAAGCACGGCATGGCATCTTTTTGCCTGCGTACTCGCGTAGCCCCTTGTACGCCTACGGAGCACCGCTGGTTCCGAGGACAGAGCACTCGAAGAGGACATGGAGGAAGAAGAAGAGGAGGGGGTGAAGGAGAGAGGTGTGTCACAACCAGTAGTAGCATTTTGGAGGCGTGGTGGCGGAACAACCTCCAACACTACTGCACCTTGTCCTGCATCCCTCCCAGCTGCCAATAGAGTGACCCAATGGGTCGTGAAAGAAAGATAACGTCCCTGTCCATGCCTGCTGGACCATGAGTCAGCGGTAATATGCACCTTACCGCTGACCGCCCTGTCCAGCGAGGCATGGACATTGCCTTCCACATGCCGGTAGAGAGACGGAATCGCCTTCCATGAGAAAAAGTGGCGTTTGGGAACCTGCCACTGAGGAACCGCACATTGAACAAACTCACGGAAGGGGGCCGAGTCTACCAACTGAAAAGGCAGCAGTTGAAGTGCTAGCAATTTAGCCAAGCTAGCATTCAACCGCTGGGTATGTGGATGGCTGGGAGTATACTTCTTTCGACGGTCCAGCAGCTGGGGCAGGGAAATTTGCCTGCTACAATCGGACGTCGGTGTACTGCAAGTACTTGGTTGTGACACACCTAATTCTACACCTTCAGTCCTCTCAGAGCAGCTTTCAGAGAGGACTGAAGATATAGTGGGGATGGAGATCCCAGCTGATGAGGAGCAAGGAGAGGTCCGCTTTGTTCTTTGGTGTGGGTCTTTTATGTGTGCTTGCCAACGAGCTGCATGGCAGGTCGACATATGTCTGCTCATGCTTGTGGTGCCCAAGCGGCTGATGTTTTGGCCACGCGAGATACGCTTGAGACAAATATTGCAAATAGCAGTGGTGCGATCTGATGCACTCGTCTCAAAAAAGGCCCACACCAAAGAACTTTTGTGATAACGTGCAGAGGCAGCGCCCTGCACAGGCGGAGCTCTGCGGTGTGGTACAGTTGCTGTGCTGGCCTCTAGCTGGCCTCCAGGGGGCATCCTGCCTCGTTGGACATGTGACGCCGCATCCTCCTCCTCCTCCTCCTCCTCTCTCCCTTCAGGCATCCACGTGGAGTCAGTGACCTCATCATCCCCTCCCTCTTCACCACTAGAGCAAACCTGGCAGTAAGCTGCTGGAACAGTACTGCCAGATTGCTGTCCTTCAGCATCCCCTCTCTCTGCGCGCACACTACTGACTTCCTCAAGCTGGGTATCATCATCCGAGCCTTCGAATCGTTGGGCATCCTCCTGGAGCATGTACCCAACACTGTGCTCAAACAGTTCGGGGGACTCCTCAGGAGGACATGGTGGGTCTAGGGAAGGGGTGGCTGATGATGCCATTGAGTACGCGTTGGCAGCTGCTCTGCCAGTACCCTGAGCCTGGGTGAGAGAGGATGAGGAGGATGAGGAGGGCTTGGTCATCCATTCTACCAAGCCTTCGGCATGATGCGGCTCCACATGTCCAGCTGCCGAAAACAAAGACAAGCGTGTCCCATGGCCACGTGCTGATGACGATGCACGACCACGTCCACGGCCAGCACTGTTGTCTCTAGAAACAGAGCCTGCCTGCCCTGTGTTCTTGCCTCGGCACGCTCTGCCTCTCCTTGGCGGTCTTCCAGCCATTGTAGTCGGTAGTGTATATAGTATAAAAAATAGAGCTCCTATGTGTGCTCACAACACACTGTAGGTCCTATGGGTGCTGACACTAACACACTATAGGTACTATGTGTGCTGCTGACAAGAAAATATAGGAGCTCTGTTTGCTGCCACTAACACACTAGAAGTCCTATGGGTGCTGCTGAGAAGAAAATATAGGAGCTCTGTGTGATGCCACTAACACACTAGAAGTCCTATTGGTGCTTCTGAGATGAAAATATAGGAGCTCTGTGTGATGCCACTAACACACTAGAAGTCCTATGGGTGCTGCTGAGAAGAAAATATAGGAGCTCTGTGTGATGCCACTAACACACTAGAAGTCCTATTGGTGCTTCTGAGATGAAAATATAGGAGCTCTGTGTGATGCCACTAACACACTAGAAGTCCTATGGGTGCTGCTGAGAAGAAAATATAGGAGCTCTGTGTGATGCCACTAACACACTAGAAGTCCTATGGGTGCTTCTGAGAAGAAAATATAGGAGCTCTGTGTGATGCCACTAACACACTAGAAGTCCTATGGGTGCTGCTGAGAAGAAAATATAGGAGCTCTGTGTGATGCCACTAATAGGGATGAGCTTCGTGTTCGAGTCGAACATACATTCGACTCGAACATCGGCTGTTCGATCGTTCGACGAAGATCGAACGATTTGGGCCGTTCGCACCAAATTTGAGTGACGCGAACGGCCCACAATGCACTACGCCATCGCAGTGTCATCCAGGCGCTGTGATTGGCCAAGCATGCACTGTGACCCCGCATGCTTGGCCAATCACAGCGCCGGCAGCGAGGAGAGCAATGATTGGCCACAGGCAGGATGCCTGTGGCCAATTATTGCTGAGGGTGTTTAGTACACGCCCCACACTATAAAAGGCCGCCAGCACGGCGGCCTAGTGTAGTGTGTTCCGGAGCAGGGAAAGAGAAGCATAGGCAGGGACAGTGACATTTTTTTTTCTTGCTTAACCTGGATTCCTTTAGTTTAGGGAAAGAGAAGGATAGGTAGGGAGAGTGTCAGTCTGTTTTACTGTGCTAAACCTTGTTTGTAGGGACAGGGAAGGACAGTGAGGGAAATTCTCATTGTGCTATACTGTGCTAAAGCATTCCTCATCAACCATCTTTAAAAAAACATTTTTTATAGGGACAGAAAACTATAGGTAGGGAGAGTGTCAGTGTGTTTTACTGTGCTAAACCTTGTTTGTAGGGACAGGGAAGGACAGTGAGGAAAATTCTCATTGTGCTATACTGTGCTAAAGCATTCCTCATCAACCATCTTTAAAAAAAAAAAAAATTATAGGGACAGAAAACTATAGGTAGGGAGAGTGTCAGTGTGTTTTACTGTGCTAAACCTTGTTTGTAGGGACAGGGAAGGACAGTGAGGGAAATTCTCATTGTGCTATACTGTGCTAAAGCATTCCTCATCAACCATCTTTAAAAAAAAAAAAAAATATAGGGACAGAAAACTATAGGTAGGGAGAGTGTCAGTGTGTTTTACTGTGCTAAACCTTGTTTGTAGGGACAGGGAAGGACAGTGAGGGAAATTCTCATTGTGCTATACTGTGCTAAAGCATTCCTCATCAACCATCTTTAAAAAAAAAAATTTTTATAGGGACAGAAAACTATAGGTAGGGAGAGTGTCAGTGTGTTTTACTGTGCTAAACCTTGTTTGTAGGGACAGGGAAGGGCAGTGAGGGAAATTCTCATTGTGCTATACTGTGCTAAAGCATTCCTCATCAACCATCTTTAAAAAAAAAAATTTTTATAGGGACAGAAAACTATAGGTAGGGAGAGTGTCAGTGTGTTTTACTGTGCTAAACCTTGTTTGTAGGGACAGGGAAGGACAGTGAGGGAAATTCTCATTGTGCTATACTGTGCTAAAGCATTCCTCATCAACCATCTTTAAAAAAAAAAAAATTTATAGGGACAGAAAACTATAGGTAGGGAGAGTGTCAGTGTGTTTTACTGTGCTAAACCTTGTTTGTAGGGACAGGGAAGGACAGTGAGGGAAATTCTCATTGTGCTATACTGTGCTAAAGCATTCCTCATCAACCATCTTTTAAAAAAAAAAAATATATAGGGACAGAAAACTATAGGTAGGGAGAGTGTCAGTGTGTTTTACTGTGCTAAACCTTGTTTGTAGGGACAGGGAAGGACAGTGAGGGAAATTCTCATTGTGCTATACTGTGCTAAAGCATTCCTCATCAACCATCTTTAAAAAAAAAATTTTTTATAGGGACAGAAAACTATAGGTAGGGAGAGTGTCAGTGTGTTTTACTGTGTTAAACCTTGTTTGTAGGGACAGGGAAGGGCAGTGAGGGAAATTCTCATTGTGCTATACTGTGCTAAAGCATTCCTCATCAACCATCTTTAAAAAAAAATTTTTTTATAGGGACAGAAAACTATAGGTAGGGAGAGTGTCAGTGTGTTTTACTGTGCTAAACCTTGTTTGTAGGGACAGGGAAGGACAGTGAGGGAAATTCTCATTGTGCTATACTGTGCTAAAGCATTCCTCATCAACCATCTTTAAAAAAAAAATTTTTTATAGGGACAGAAAACTATAGGTAGGGAGAGTGTCAGTGTGTTTTACTGTGCTAAACCTTGTTTGTAGGGACAGGGAAGGACAGTGAGGAAAATTCTGATTGTGCTATACTGTGCTAAAGCATTCCTCATCAACCATCTTTGAAATCCTTGTTTTTTGGACAGTCAGGGAAATTGTCATTGTGCTATTCTGTGCGAAAGCAATCATCCTCAACCAGATTTAGAAATCCTTAAGTAAAGGGACAGAGAAGGACACCTGAAGGTAGCCCTTATTGCTTTTTTTCCCATCTCCCTGCAGGCCATCCATTACAATGTCTGGAAGGCAAACAAGGAGAGGCAGACAGTCAGGAGGCAATAAAAGAGGGCAAGCAGGCTCTGTGTCTGGGGGCAACAGTGCTGGTCGTGGACGCGGTGCATTGTCATCAGCACATGGCCATGGGACACGCTTGTCCTTCTTTTCGGCAGCTGGACATGTTGAGCCACATCATGCCGAAGACTTGGTAGAGTGGATGACCAAGCCCTCCTCCTCCTCCTCATCCTCTCTCACCCAGGCTCAGGGTACTGGCAAAGCAGCTGGCAAAGCGTCCTCTTCCCTGGTATCAATGTCAGACTCATCATCAGTCACTCCTTCCCTAGACCCACCATGTCCTCCTCCTGAGGAGTCCCCCGAACTGTTTGAGCACAGTGTTGGGTACATGCTCCAGGAGGATGCCCAGCGTTTCGAAGGGTCTGATGATGAAACCCAGCTAGAGGAAGGCAGTAGCGTGAGAGCAGACAGAGGGGATGCTCAAGAAGGACACCAATCTGGCAGTCATGTTCCAGCAGCTGCAGCATACTGCCAGATTGGCTCCAGTGATGAGGAGGGAGGGAATGATGAGGTCACTGACTCCACGTGGGTGCCTAATAGGAGAGAGGAGGAGGAGGAGGATGAGGAGGAGGCACATCTCCAACGAGGCAGGATGCCCTTTGGTGGCCAGCGTAAGGGCAGTACACCGACGGAATCACACCGCAGAGCTCCGCCTGTGCAGGGCGCTGCCTCTGCCCGTCATTCAAAAAGTTCTTTGGTGTGGGCCTTTTTTGAGGCTAGTGCATCAGATCGCACAGCTGCTGTTTGCAACATATGTCTCAAGCGTATATCGCGTGGCCAAAACATCAGCCGCTTGGGTACCACATGCCTGACCAGACATATGTTGACCTGCCATGCAGCTCGTTGGCAAGCCTACCTCAAAGACCCACACCAAAGAACAAAGCGGACCTCTCCTTGCACCGCATTAGCTGGGATCTCCAACCCCACTATAACTTCAGTCCTCTCTGAAACATGCACTGAGAGGAATGAAGGTGTAGAATTAGGTGTGTTACAGCCAAGTACTTGCGGCCACTCTGCTAGCAGTACACCGACGTCCGATTCTAGCAGGCAAATTTCCCTGCCCCAGCTGCTGGACCATCGAAAGAAGTTCACTCCCAGCCATCCACATGGCCAGCGGTTGAATGCTAGCTTGGCTAAATTGCTAGCGCTTCAACTGCTGCCTTTTCAGTTGGTAGACTCGGCCCCCTTCCGTGAGTTTGTGCAATGTGCGGTTCCTCAGTGGCAGGTTCCCAAACGCCACTTTTTCTCACAGAAGGCTATTCCGGCTCTCTACCGACATGTGGAAGGCAATGTCTTGGCCTCGCTGGACAGGGCGGTCAGCGGTAAGGTGCATATTACCGCTGACTCATGGTCCAGCAGGCATGGACAGGGACGTTACCTTTCTTTCACGGCCCATTGGGTCACTCTTTTGGCAGCTGGGAAGGATGCAGGACAAGGTGCAGTAGTGTTGGAGGTTGTTCCACCGCCACGCCTCCAAAATGCTACTACTGGTTGTGACACACCTCTCTCCTCCACCCCCTCCTCTTCTTCTTCCTCCATGGCCTCTTCCTGTGCTTTGTCCTCTGAACCAGCGGTGCTCCGTAGGCGTTCAAGGGGCTACGCAAGTACGCAGGCAAAAAGATGCCATGCCGTGCTTGCGCTGGTGTGTTTGGGGGACAGAAGCCACACTGGGGCAGAGGTCCTGTCTGCTCTGCAGGGCCAGGCCGAGAGGTGGTTGACGCCACGCCAGCTTAAGCCAGGAATGGTGGTTTGCGACAATGGCACCAACCTCCTCTCCGCCCTCCGACAGGGACAACTGACCCATGTGCCCTGTGTGGCTCACGTCCTTAAGCTGGTGGTGCAGCGGTTCTTGGGCAGGTACCCGGGCTTATAGGATGTCCTGAGGCAGGCCAGGAAAGTCTGTGTGCATTTCCGCAGATCTTATAATGCCAGTGCTCGCCTGGCTGAGCTGCAAAAGGAGTTGAACCTGCCCAAGAACCGCCTTATATGTGACATGCCCACCAGGTGGAACTCAACGTTGGCCATGCTGCAGCGGCTGCACACGCAGCAGAGGGCCATCAATGAGTACCTGTGCGACTACAGCACCAGGACAGGGTCAGGGGAGCTTGGTTTTTTTTCTCCACGCCAGTGGGGCATGATCAGGGATGCATGCACTGTCCTGGCACCATTTGAGGAGGCCACGAGGATGGTGAGCAGTGACAGTGCATGCATCAGTGACACTGTACCTCTTGTCCACCTGTTGGAGCACACGCTGCGTGGAATAATGGACAGGGCACTTGAGGCAGAACAGAGGCAGGAAGAGGAGGACTTCCTTGCCTCTCAAGGCCCCCTTTACCCAGACAGTGTTCCTTCTGTCCCACCCATCGCACAGGAAGAGGACGAGGAGGAGGAGGAGGAGGTGGAGGAGGATTGTGTCAGCATGGAGGTGGAGCCTGGCACTCAGCAGCATCAACAGCAGCAGTCTTTTAGGGATGATTTACAGTCCCAAGAAACCCGTGGACTTGTACGTGGCTGGGAGGAGGTGGCTGCGGATCATGTCGTCCTTAGTGACCCAGAGGACTCCGGACCGAATGCCTCAGCTAACCTACGCTGCATGGCCTCCCTGATCCTGCAAAGTCTGCGGAAGGATCCTCGTATTCTTCGGATCAAGGAGAGGGACCATTACTGGCTGGCCACTCTCCTTGATCCACGGTACAAGGGTAAGGTTGCAGAACTTATGTTACCGTCGCAGAGGGAGCAGAGGATGAGACAACTTCGGGAGGCCTTGCAGAAAGGTCTGTGCAACGCGTTCCCAGAGACTGGGAGGTTACAAACTCCTGGTCCTGGACAACGAGTTGCTGAGGCTTTAGCCAGTCAAAGAAGGAGCGGTGGGGAAGGTGGCCGTCTGACCGATGCGTTCAGACAATTCTTTAGTCCGCAGCCCCAAAGTATGATCGGTTCCAGCAACCATCGCCAGCGTCTGATAAACATGGTGCAGGAATATCTAGGGGCAAGGTCAGACTTGGACACCTTCCCCACCGAAAATCCTCTGGCTTACTGGGTCTTGAGGATGGATCACTGGCCAGAGCTTGCACAGTATGCAATTGAGCTACTGGCCTGTCCTGCATCCAGCGTTCTTTCGGAACGCACATTCAGTGCTGCTGGAGGATTTGTCACGGATCACAGGGTGCGCCTGTCCCCGACTCGGTTGATCGACTGACTTTCATCAAGATGAACCAGTCTTGGATCACCACCAGCTACCACACACCTGATGCTGATATAACAGACTAATTGATTTTAACATGTCACATCCCTTCAAGACTGATGCTGATGCTGAGTGCCTGTGCTGTTATGTTGACTGGCTATCCTCCTCCTCCGAGTCCTCAATGATACGATTGATGATGATAGCTTGGAAGATCATTTTTGTTTTATGGGTGCCGCCACCAGTGCCTAACGCCCAATTTTTCAGCCCCTGTTTAACAGGGGCGTGTAATTACAATTTTTGAAGCAATACTTTGCAACAGGGCTCATTGCTGTGCTCAAAGTACAGTATCTGTGAGGGGTTGCAGTGTTGTGCCACCAGTGCCTAAGGCCCAATTTTTCAGCCCCTGTTTAACAGGGGCGTGTAATTACAATTTTTGAAGCAATACTTTGCAACAGGGCTCATTGCTGTGCTCCAAGTACAGTATCTGTGAGGGGTTGCAGTGTTGTGCCACCAGTGCCTAAGGCCCAATTTTTCAGCCCCTGTTCAACAGGGGCATGTAATTACAATTCTTGATCTAATAATTCACAGCAGGGCCCATTGCTGCACCCACCAAGAGTAACTCTGAGGGCTTACAGTGTTGTGGCAACGCCACCACCACCACCACCACGAAAGGCCCAATTTTTCAGCCCCTGTTCAAAAGGGGCATGTAATTACAATTCTTGATCTAATAATTCACAGCAGGGCCCATTCCTGCACCCACCAAGAGTAACTCTGAGGGCTTACAGTGTTGTGGCAACACCACCACCACCACCACCACCACAAAAGGCCCAATTTTTCAGCCCCTGTTCAACAGGGGCATGCAATTACAATTCTTGATCTAATAATTCACAGCAGGGCCCATTGCTGAACCCACCAAGAGTAATGCCCCATACACACGATCATTTTTCATGCCGTTAAAAATGCCATTAAAAAAAATGGCCATTAAAAATGATCGTGTGTATGCTCCAGAGCATTTTTAACGACGTGAAAAACGGGCATTAAAAATTTCGAACATGCTCTCTTTTTTCACGTCGTTTTTCATGTCTTTTTTTTTAACGACGTGAAAAACGATAGTGTGTATGCTTTAACGACGTGAAAAAAAATGCGCATGCTCAGAATCAAGCATGAGACGGGAGCGCTCGTTCTGGTAAAACTAGCATTCGTAATGGAGATAGCACATTCGTCATGCTGTAACGGACTGAAAAGCACTAGACTGAAAAGAGCGAATCGTCTCTCAACAAACTTTACTAACATGAAGGGTGGCGCCATTCGAACGGAACTTCCCCTTTATAGTGCCGTTGTACGTGGTGTACGTCACTGCGCTTTTCTTGAACATTTTTTAAAATGATGGTGTGTACGCAAGACAGGCTTGAGAGGAAACAAGAAAAAAAAATGACAAGAAAAACGTCAGTTTTAAAAATGACATTAAAAATGATCGTGTGTATGGGGCATAACTGTCAGGGCTTACAGTGTTGTGGCACCAGCACCACCATCAAAGGCCCAATTTTTACTACCACTGTTCAACAATTATATGTAATTACAATTCCTGATATAATAGTTGACAGCAGGGCGTTCCAGCACCAACCAAGAGTAACTGTGAGTGCTTACAGTGTTGTGCCAACACCAACAACTAAGGGGCCTATTTCTGCAGAGTATATACGGCAGGTCCCTACTTTCAAACATCCAACTTACAAACGACTCCTACTTGCAAACGCAAGAAGACAACAGGAAGTGAGAGGAAATCTACCACTAGGAAGGAAAATTCTCTCCTGTAAGAATAAATATGGGAGAAAGGTGTCTCCTCTGTACTGATGCTTTATCGCCAATCCTTGTTTCAATAAAAACACCACATTTCAAAAACAGTTGTCATTGGGACGGAAAGTGAGGTGAAATGTTCTGAACAGGGGCACAGACAGCAAAACAAATGTTACAGGGGTGATAACCCTTACCTATGTTTTCCAAAAAGTTTAAAAATAGATTTTTGGGCTGGAGCTACACTTAAACAATGTACCTGTTCAAAATTACAAACAGATTCTACATAAGAACAAACCTACAGTCCCTGTCTTGTATGCACCGCCTGTATACGGCTGTTCAGAGTATATAGGGCCTTTTTTATTTTATGTGCGGGGTTCCCCTTAATATCCATACAAGACCCAAAGGGGCTGGTAATGGGCTGGGGTAGGGGGGGGTCATGGGGTAGCTATGCCATTTTTCTTAAAGATTTTCATCCATATTACCGGGACCAGACATTACATTAAAGCCGCAAGCAGTTTTAAATGGCTTTTTTTTCCTTTAGAAGTGTCATTTTGTGCAGGGACAGTTCTAAACACGGGAAACACGTGGCACTTCACAGGCATACTTTAGACACCCCCCAGGTACGATATTTAAAGGAATATTTGACTTTTTTTTTTCACTTTATGCATCATTAAAATGACTGCTCCCGAAAAACGACCGTTTTTAAAACTTCTTTTTGCATTGATACATGTCCCCTGGTGCAGAACCCGGGTTCCCAAACCCTTTTTAGGACAATAACATGCATAATAGTCGTTATAATTAGCACTTTAGAATTCGAACGTTCGCATCCATTGTATTTAATAGGGTTCTAATGTTCGTACGAACTTTCGGTCCGTTCGCGGGTTCTGGTGCGAACCGAACCCGGGGGTGTTTGGCTCATCACTAGCCACTAACACACTAGAAGTCCTATGGGTGCTTCTGAGATGAAAATATAGGAGCTCTGTGTGATGCCACTAACACACTAGAAGTCCTATGGGTGCTGCTGAGAAGAAAATATAGGAGCTCTGTGTGATGCCACTAACACACTAGAAGTCCTATGGGTGCTTCTGAGATGAAAATATAGGAGCTCTGTGTGATGCCACTAACACACTAGAAGTCCTATGGGTGCTGCTGAGAAGAAAATATAGGAGCTCTGTTTGCTGCCACTAACACACTAGAAGTCCTATGGGTGCTGCTGAGAAGAAAATATAGGAGCTCTGTGTGATGCCACTAACACACTAGAAGTCCTATGGGTGCTTCTGAGATGAAAATATAGGAGCTATGTTTGCTGCCACTAACACACTAGAAGTCCTATGGGTGCTGCTGAGAAGAAAATATAGGAGGTCTGTGTGATGCCACTAACACACTATAAGTCCTATGGGTGCTTCTGAGAAGAAAATATAGGAGCTCTGTGTGATGCCACTAACACACTAAAAGGCCTATGGGTGCTTCTGAGATGAAAATATAGGAGCTCTGTTTGCTGCCACTAACACACTAGAAGTCCTATGGGTGCTGCTGAGAAGAAAAAATAGGAGCTCTGTTTGCTGCCACTAACACACTAGAAGTCCTATGGGTGCTGCTGAGAAGAAAATATAGGAGCTCTGTGTGATGCCACTAACACACTAGAAGTCCTATGGGTGCTTCTGAGAAGAAAATATAGGAGCTCTGTGTGATGCCACTAACACACTAGAAGTCCTATGGGTGCTTCTGAGATGAAAATATAGGAACTCTGTGTGATGCCACTAACACACTAGAAGTCCTATGGGTGCTGCTGAGAAGAAAATATAGGAGCTCTGTGTGATGCCACTAACACACTAGAAGTCCTATGGGTGCTTCTGAGATGAAAATATAGGAGCTCTGTGTGAAGCCACTAACACACTAGAAGTCCTATGGGTGCTGCTGAGAAGAAAATATAGGAGCTCTGTTTGCTGCCACTAACACACTAGAAGTCCTATGGGTGCTGTTGGGGTGCAATGCTGTGCTAACAGCACTGCGGTTGGTACTACTGCAATACTGTACTAACAGTAAGCACGCACCAGACTAATCCCCAGCAGCAGCTAATAACACACTAACTGTGCAATCAGCAGCAATGAACGATCAATGACTTAGGTAGCAATGGTTTAGCAAAGAAATAGCCAATGGTTTAGCAAAGAAGAGCAAATCTTTCAGTATCAAGCAAAGACAGAATCAGCAGACTGATCTCTCCTAAAGCCGGAACTCATGTGACCGGGGCCGACGGCGTGGCGGCCTTTTAAATGGTGGGGCGTGTACTAAAGCCCCTGAGCTGTAATTGGCTACAGGCGTCCTGCCTGTAGCCAATTATTGCTCTCCGAGTTTCGGGCGCTATGATTGGCCAAGCATGCGGGGTCACAGTGCATGCTTGGCCAATCATCAGCCAGCAATGCACTGCGCCGGCCGTGCCGGCCGCAATGCATTGCGGGGCCGCTCGCATCACACGAATGTGATGCGAACGGCCCAAATAGTTCTGGGCTCGCCGAGCGAGCGAACACCCGGTGCTCGATTCGAACGTGGGTTCGAATCGAGCACCGGGCCCATCCCTAATCCTAACCGAGCATAGAATAGGACAAAGAGGAGGAGGCCTAGCAGTGATCTTAAAATCCCACCTTTCTCTCATCAAACCAAACCTACAGAACTCCTTGCCGTTCATGGAGACACTCACTTTGCAACTTCAAACTACACCAGAGGAAACCATCCACATACTGCTATGCTACAGACCACCAGGTCCAAAGACAAATCTCCTTACACCCTTCACAGAATTCATCTCGACATACACCTTAAAAACCAAAACTTTTTGTTACTCTTTTTGTGACCCCATTGCCATCTCCTGCATCAACCAACTGGAAGAACTAGGTCTGCAACAACTGATAAAAGCCCGCACGCATGGGTCGGGTCACATTCTTGACCTCATCTTCAAGCAAAACATGGATGTCAACTCGCTGGACAACATGCCGTTACCATGGACCGATCACCACTCTATCAAATTTAAAATCACCACCAACACCATCCCTCAAAAACCAAAACACTCAAAAACGACACACTGGACAAGATCTCAGAAGAAACTACACTCTGAACTCTTCAAAACTACACTAGCAAAAAACATAGGAATGCTAAATCAAAACCAATCAATGGAACAAACACTCAACTCCTTAAACAAAGCATTACTACGAACAGCAGACACAGTCGCTCCGGGACGCAGAGCACTCATCCGCAAAAACAATTCGGGCTGGTTTAATGACACTCTTACTCTATTGTATTATATAGCAAGAACGCAGAAGAGCGGAAGGAGCCTGAAGAAGAAACCCAACAAAGGAAAACCACACAATCTACAAAGCAATCACAAATAAATACCACAAAGCGATCTTCAAAGCAAAAAAATAAACACCATCTCAAAAGCCATAAACCGGCTTCGCGAACTTTTCAAACTAGTCGCGCAGACTAGGAACCCCACCTGTTTAGAGCCCCCCAGGAAACAAAACTCAAGAATTCTGCAATGAACTATCGGATTTTTTTATCAACAAAATCGAAAACATTCGAGAAATAATTCTACAGAAAAAAACAACCAACCTCACTCAGCCTAAGCAAGAAGAGGAAATCAATACAAATATTTTAAAATCGATTACATTTTCGCTGGTCCCGATCACCATCGACACCATCAAAAACATCATCAGAAGTCTCCGAGACAGCACATCACCAAATTACATAATTTCTACAAAACTCCTGAAGGAATGTACTGACATCTTGGCACCCACCACAACACATATTGTAAATCAATCATTCAAAGAAGGTATTGTTCCGATCCCCCTCAAGCAAGGCACAGTCAAACCCCTCCTAAAGAAACCCAACCTCAACCCAAAAGACCCAAACCACCGCAGACCGGTAACAAGTCTCAAAGATCATGGAGAAAGCAGTAGTTCAACAACTACAACTCCATTTAGACTCCCACAAACTTTTGGATCCACTACAATCAGGCTTCCGCCCAGGCCATGGCACAGAAACAGCCCTTCTAAAAATATGGGATGACGCCCTCGAAGCAGCAGATTACGGAGAATCATGTCTTCTGGTGCTGCTGGATCTCAGTGCAGCATTCGACACAGTAGACCACAAAACTTTACTCATCCACCTTGAGTCACAGACCCTGACCTACCCTGGTTCGCATCCTTTCTAGAAAATCATTCCCAGACAGTGAAACTAGGAGCCGTCACCTCTGAAACTCGCGCAATTTCTTGCGAAGTCCCTCAAGGATCACCACTGTCACCCGTGCTCTTTAATATCTACCTCCGCCCACTCCTCAAAATCATCAGCAAACAGGACCTGTGCTACCACTCATACGCTGACGACACCCAACTCTACTTTCGTATCACCGGGAAAGAAGACCAATATCGCGGACTGGAAAATTGTCTCATTGATCGATGATTTGATGACTGAGAGTTCCCTAAAACTGAATGAATCCAAAACAGAACTTCTTCTCCTCCACGCAAACTGAAAGACAAAAACAAAGACTTCTTGGACACCACCCACCATGCTTGGACAGACCATTACCCTGAGCACCAAAGTCAAAAGTCTCTGAGTTATCTTTGACGCAGAGATGTCGATGGATGCACAAATAGGATCAGTAGTCAGCGGATCGCATCATCTCCTCCGCCTGCTGTGTAGACTCATCCCGTTCATCCCGGAAGAGGACATAGCAGTAGTAGTTGGAGCAATCATCAACTACCGACTCGATTACGCAAACTCCCTCTACATAGGACTACCTAAATATCAGATTTCGCGCCTACAAGTCGTCCAGAACACGGCAGCCAGACTGGTAACAGGGAAAAAACTTTGGGAATCCATCACCCCTTCACTGAGGACCCTGCATTGGCTAAGCGTAAAGGATCGGGTCACATTCAAGACCCTCTGCCTCACCCATAAGTGCACACAAGGAAACGCTCCTCAATATATATGCGAGAAGATAAAACACTACACACCCAATCGCATTCTCCGATCAACCAACCAAAACCTCCTCCATATCCCCAAGTCCCGCTACAAATCGAAGGGAGAACGAAGATTTGCAGTCCAAGGACCACGGCTATGGAACGCTCTACCCACGGACATCCACATGGAAGAAAACCATCAGGCCTTCAGGAAAAAAACTTAAGACCCACCTCTTCTGAAGGATCAAGACGTCCATGGAGGCAAAGCGCCTTGAGGCGATTCAGTTCGCATTTGCAGCGCTATACAAGTTATTCACTTACTCACTCACTCACTTCCCACCTGGTCACTGTACATAAACGGCAAGGTGGGACACGTGGCATTCTAACTGGATGTACCCATACGTCCTGTCAGAATATATGCCCACGCACAGCCTCGTGGTCGCGCAGCAGCGTGATCCAGTGATTGCTGTGTCCCTCGGACACAGCACATCACAGATCAGGATATGGGCTCTCTGATTGGTCCTCCCGATCATGTGATTACTGTGTCCAATCACAGCCATTACACAATGTAAACAGAGGCACGTGTTTATGTGTCTCCTCTACTCTTGAGCTCAGTGAGAGCTCAGTGAGGGGGGGAGAGGGGGATCACTGCAGCCTGTCAGCGATCTGTGTGTAGCTGATGATTTTAATGTTCAGCTACACACAGATCACACAGTCTGTAGCCATCTGTCGATGGTGTTCAGCTGTTACTGTTCAGCTACACACAGATCACACATACTGCAGTCATCTGTCAACAGTGCACCAAGAACTATCTTTCCCTATCCACAGTGAACATTAACATCTGCACTAGTTTCCTATCAGCATCTATCACTGTGTATAGTGCCCTATCAACATCTGCCACAGTGTACCAGTGCACAAAAATATCTGTCACAATGTACCAGTGTCCCATCAACATCTGCAATAGTGCCCCATTGCAACTTCAACATCTGTCAGTGTCCCATTGCCACATAAACATTTTTCGGTGTCCCTAGCAGACTGTAAACATCTGTCTGTGTCCGCCGGTGGATGATCAACATCTGTCACAGTGTACAAGTGCACAAAAACATCTGTCAGTGTACCAGTGTCCCATCAACATTGTTCACAGTGTATCAGTGTCTCATCAAAATCTATTGGAGTGTACCAGTGTCCCATCAATATCTGGAAGTGTACCAGTGTCCCATCAACATCTGGCAGTGTACCAGTGTCCCATCAACATCTGCAATAGTGCCCCATTGCAACATCAACATCTATCACAGTGTACCAAAGTCCCATCCACATCTGCATTAGTGTCCAATTGCAACATCAATATCTGTCAGTGTCCAATTGTAACATCAACATCTGTTGGTGTCCGCCAATGAAAGATAAACATCTATCACAGTGTACAAGTGCACAGAAACATCTGTCAGTGTACTGGTGTCCCATCAACATCTGTCAGTGTACCAGTGTCTCCTCAACATCTGGTGTGATCAGATGCTTTTAGGGCAGAGGGGACATCTGGAGTCTAATAGACCACAGATCTCTCCATAAAGAGTACCTGTCACTGCCTATTGATGTCACAAGGATGTTTACATTCCTTGTGACAGCATTAAAAGTGGTAAACAATTTTAAAGAAACAGTGTAAAAATAAAGAAAAATGTAATAAATAAATACATAAAAAAAAAAAAAAAAAAAAATGCCCCATCCCCTCATGCTCACTTGCAAAGGTGAACGCATGCATTGGTCCCGTACACATATGTAAGAGCCATTTTCACCATACATGTAAGGTATTGCCACAAACATCAGAGCAGCAATAATTCTAGGTCCAGACCTCCCCAGTAACTCTAAACTGATAACATGTAAAGGCTTATAAAGCGCCGTCTATGGGAATTTTTAAATACTGACAATTGGTGCCATTCCACAAGCGTGCACAATTTTAAAGCATGATATAGTTGGTATCTATTTACTCGGCGCAACACCATATTTTATAAAAAGGGGGTATTACATTGTGTTTGTGTGCATTCATTAAAGTGCATTTTTTCCCCCAAAAAATATGTTCGAACGACTGCTGCGCAAATACCGTGTGACATAAAAAAATGAAAAACCCACCATTTTATTCTCTAGAACTAAAAATATATGTTTGGGCGTTCTGTGTAATTTTTTTGCAAAATTACAGATTTTTAATTGTAAACAACAAGTGCCAGAAGAAAGCCTGGAAAATGGATAATTCTGGATCCAATGGATAATGAAAGGGCTCCTTGGATGTTGGGCCTCTCTGTGTGGCTAGCCTGTGAATAAGTCTCACACATGTGGTATCACCATACTCAGGAGGAGTAGCAGAATGTAATTTGAGGTGTAGTTGCAAGTATTCCTATGCCGTGTGTGAGGAATAACTTGGTAATATGACATTTTTGAGAAAAAAAAATATTTACATTTCTTAAGTTTCCAAATAATTGTGGGAATAAAATAATAACTTCAAAAAACTCACCATGACTCTTACTAAATAATTTGGACTGTCTACTTTTTAAAAGTACTTCAGGTGTGATCAATTTTCGAAGATTGGTACAATAGCTTGCGGACTCTAGGACATTCTAAAGTCTAGAACTTTTGCACAGACCAAGTAATATACATAGATTTTGGATATTTTTACTAAAGAAAATGTAGCCTTATAAATTTTGGTCAGAATTTATGAGGAAAAATTATTTATTTGCAAAATATAACAGAAACAAACAAAAAACTTTTTTTTTTTTTCAAAAAAAAAAAGTCTTTTTTTTTTGTTTATAGCGCAAAAAAAAACCACAGTGGTGATTAAATACTAGGGAGAAAAAAAAAAGCGATATTTTTGTGAAAGAAATTATAAAAATGTCAGGTACAATGTTCCATGGCGGAGTAATTGTCATTCAAATTGTTACAGCACTGAAAGCTGGCCTGGGCAGGAAGGGGGTAAAGGTGGCAAGCATTTAGTGGTTAAAAAAAAAACTACCTGATTTTTCAGGTGCTTATTGAATATACAATGTAAGTTCTTTCAACCAGTGGGCATTAATCTATTAAGTGAAAATAGATTATACGGTACAGTGCAAAGTACAGATAAACAATTTACTCTCAGGCCTCGTACACACGACCGATTTTCTCGGCAAGAACCAGCAAGAAACTTGCTGGCAGAGAGGTCTTGCCGAGTAAATCGGTCGTGTGTACGCTGCTAGCGTGTTTCTCGTCGAGAAAACCGACAAGAAACCTCGACGAGAAAATAGAGAACCTGCTCTCTATTTTCTCGTCGAGATTCTCCTCGGCGTGTTTCTCGACGAAAAAAGTGAGTGTGTGTACACTTACCTGTCCGCCCGGAAGCCCGCGCATGTTCGAAATGAATTTGACGCATGCGCGGTAGCTTCCTAGGCATACGTAGGGTGTACCAAGATGGCGGCGACGGCATCGAATGTGACGAGCGCATGCTCGACGTAGTCGATGACGTCACCGCGCACACACCTTTCAAAGAACCGCGGGTTCTTTGAAACGAGCGTGTGTACACTCGGCCGGGACAAGTTTCTTGTCCAAGAATCTCGTCGAAAAAAACGACATGTTTTTCTCAACGAGAATCTCGGCCGTGTGTACGAGGCCTAACTGCTAAATCATCTATCTAATCTAGGCAAGAAAGAACAATAATAGACAAATCATAAATCCAGAGACGTTATGCTAGAACAGGAGGACTAAACAGGGCTGAGAACACAAAGGAACATCAACAGGGGGGTAGTAATGTAAAAGAGAAAAAAGCTGAAATTTATAAAAAGGATAATAAACCCATAGATTTAAACATTTTCAGTAGCTGGTTTACACTAGAACACAGTGCGTGAAAAGGCTTGTTTCACGTACTGCACTCAGAAACGCACTGCTTTTGTGATCTGCTCCAAGTGTCAAAATATTGTTAATTGCACCACCAAACAAAAATTGCAAGTGCAGCGTGTTTTGGGAAACAAACCACATGGTACTACAGTACCATATTATTTGGTGCGGCACAATTTTTCCTTGCGTTAGGGTGTGATTTCAGCCTATTCAAATGAATGTGCTGGAAAATTGCACCACATGGGTACGTGCAGGAGTTGCACAGAAGTTCTAAGTTATGTTGGATTATGTTGCATTTTTTGGCTGTCTGTGTGCTTTTTCCTCACTCCTTGCATGGCCAGCAGGACAAGAATTTCCTTTCCTTTAGCCAATCGTGACCACATACATGTGGTAGTATGCTGAAGAATGGGATAAACTGCCTGAAATGTATCCCTGCATCTGGCATTAGCTTCTTGATTGACATCACCCTTGTGGGCAGACCTTCATTTGGCAGAGTTCAGCGGTTACTTATGGCTGCAGCATTCTGCCTTACATCATCCAGCTGCCTCAGCTGTCCCCTTTGGCCACGGCTGTGTCATCTGTAGAGGAAACTGATTGCCTTTGCATACCGCTACTTAGTTGTATGGATTCCCCTTCCTTGCCAAGAAAATGAAAAATTGTAATAAAGCAATATTAAATCCTTGTTTTTTTTTATAATAAACATGTTATACTTACCTGCTCTGTGCAGTGGTTTTGCACAGAGCAGCCTGGATCCTCCTCTTCTCGTGTCCCATGCTGGCGCTCTTGGCTCCTCCCTCCTGCCAAATGCCCCCAGAGCAAGCAGCTTGCTCTGGGGGTACCCAAGCAGGTGCACTCCTGAGCCACGGCTCTGTGTGTCCATTTACACGCAGAGCTGCGGCCTGGCCCCGTCCCCTCCTTCTCCTGATTGACTCACTGGCTGTGATTGACAGCAGCAGGTGCCAATGGCCAATGAGAAGTGCGAGTCCCCGGAGAGGCAAGGCTATCATGGACATTACTGGATTGAGAAGGGGCTCAGGTAAGTATTGAGGGGCTACTGTACACAGAAGGTTTTTTACCTTCATGCATAGAATGCATGATAGTAAAAAGCCTTGTGCCTTTACAACCACCTTAAATATTTACCATGATTTTCCAGTGTTGGTGCCAATCCATGGCAGCATACTACCACATAATAAACACTAAAGTAAGCACTCAAAGTATATACTGTAGAACATTACTCACTGGACTAGAATAAATTTACATTCTTTGAATCAAAAATATAACAAAAACATATAAATTGTGTATTGCATTAAAATTATACCAAGCCCACATCATACACACCGAAAAACATGCATCCACCTTTCTCACTATACAAATATTCAATGAGCCCCTACAAACATCCTTATTTAGTGATTTAGTAGAAAAAATACTCAAAAAATCTGAGATATCAAAAAATCTCAAATAAATTGTGGTGATCCCATGCATGGTAGATCGATGGAACTATGGAAACAAAGAGTTCAATACTTTGTGAAGCAAGGTGAAAAACAAGCCAATAGCCATTCAATGATAATATGCTCAGGAAAGATGATGATAAGTATCATACGTATCAGTACTCCAAGGTGCCAGATGGAGGAACAAGCAGGAGAACATGGACCTCTGGTTGACCCATATTGTGAGAACTCCCATAGTGATAAGCTAGAGATGAATTTGCGTGGCCCAGAGGAGAAAAAATGCTCAACAAATCAAAGTGAATGACTGTCTAGAGCATATGTACAGTATGTACGGTTCCAAGATGGATTTTGTGAACATAACCTCACTCACACATCAATGCATATTCAAGTGAACCATTTCATTGGCTGCCTTGAAAAAGTGTCCTCCAAGTAATTCAACAAGACCCATGGGTCACAAAATCAAATGGCTGTGTTTGTAAAAACATGCATGTAAGTTTTACACTTATCCATCCAGTAGATTCTTGGAAAAAATAGACCCATAGTTCTCATGCAGAGGAGTGCACTTCCTGAATGCATGTGGCCATGTACCAATGGATCACCACTGGGGCAGAGAGATGAGGTGGACGCCAGATGTGCCTGATCGGTTTCGCCAGACAAAGGCCGGCTGCTTCAGAGGCAAAGTGGTGAGTGTCTCTGTCACCATGTGCTTAAATATTGTTTGAAAATGGCAACCACGTCATATTGCCACTCCTCTGCATGAGAACTATGGGTCTAATTTTTCCATTAATCTACTGGATGGATAAGAATAAAACTTACATGTATGTTTTTACAAGCACAGCCATTTGATTTTGTGACCCGTGGGTCTTGTTCAATTACTTGTAGGACGCTTTTTCAAGGCAGCCAATGGAATGGTTCACTTGCATGTGCATTGATGTGCGAGGGAGGTTATGTTAAAAAAAAAACATCTTGGAACCATACAGACATATGCTCTAGACCAGGGATATGCAATTAGTGGACCTCCAGCTGTTGCCAAACTACAAGTCCCATGAGGCATAGCAAGACTCTGACAGCAGCAAGCATGACACCCAGAGGCAGAGGCATGATGGGACTTGTAGTTTTGCAACAGCTGGAGGTCCGCTAATTGCATATCCCTGCTCTAGACCGTCATTGACTTTGCTTTGGTGAGCATTTTTCCTCCTCTGGACCACGCAAATTCATCTCTCCCTTATCACTATGGGGGTTCTCACAATATGAGCCAACCAGAGATCCATGTATTCCCGCTTGTTCCTCTATCTGACACCTTGGAGTACTGATACTTACCATCATCTTTCATGAGGATATTATCATTGAATGGCTATTAGACATGTGCACACTGAAATATTTCGTTTCGGAATTTCGTTTTCGTTAGAAAAATACATTTATTTAGTTACTCCCGAAATTCGTTTTTATTTATTTCGTTTTTCGTTAGAAATTGCATTCGTCCAAAAATCTGAATTAATTAAGGTCGAATCTGTCATTGAAGGCTCATGGTGTCTGTCGAATGTTCAAAGAAGATTCGACGGAGCATCGAAACTGTACGACGCTGCAATCATAAATTTCCGGTCGAATGTTCCGCCTACAAGCTATAGATGAATTCTATTGTATGACTAGTAATAATTATATTTTTTAATTACTATTACTAGTCAACAGGGATGAGCCGAACACCCCCCTGTTCGGTTCGCACCAGAACCTGCGAACAGACAAAATGTTAGTGTGAACTTTAGAACCCTATTAAATACAATGGACTCGAACGTTCGAAATCTAAAGTGTTAATTATAAAGGCTAATATGCAAGTTATTGTCCTAAAAAGTGTTTGGGGACCCGGGTCCTGCCCCAGGGGACATGTATCAATGCAAAAAAAAGTTTTAAAAACGGCCGTTTTTTCGGGAGCAGTGATTTTAATAATGCTTAAAATGAAAAAATAAAAGTGAAATATTCCTTTAAATTTCGTACCTGGCGGGTGTGTATGATATGCATGGAAAGTGGCGCATGTTTCCCGTGCTTAGAACTGTCCCTGCAAAAAATGTCATTTTTGAAAGAAAAAAAGTCATTTAAAACTGACTCGCGGCTATTAATGAATTGTCGGCTCCCGGCAATACATACAAAAGTCATTGATAAAAAAATAAAAAAAAGCGTGGGGGTTCCCCAGAATTCAATTACCAGGCCCTTCAGGTCTGGAATGGATATTAAGGGGAACCCCGCCGCAAATTTAAAAAAAAATTGACGTGGGGTTCCCCCAAATATCCATTCCAGGCCCTTCAGATCTGGCATGGATTTTAAGGGGAACTCCACCCCAAATTTAAGAAAAAATGGCGTGGAGTCCCCCTAAAAATCCATACTAGACCCCTTATCCGAGCACGCAACCTGGCCGGCCGCAGGGGAAGAGGGGGGGACGAGAGAGCGGCCCCCCCTCCCTCCTGAACCGTACCAGGCCACATGCCCTCAACATGGGGAGGATGTCCCCATGTTGATGGGGACAAGGGCCTCATCCCCACAACCCTTGCCCGGTGGTTGTGGGGGTCTGCGGTCGGGGGGCTTATCGGAATCTGGAAGACCCCTTTAACAAAGGGGACCCCCAGATCCCGCCCCCCCCCATGTGAATTGGTAAGGGGTACATTGTACCCCTACCATTTCACGAAGAAAGCGTAAAAAAATGTTTAAAAAAACACACAAACACCTTGAAAAAGTCCTTTATTTAAAAAAAAAAAAAAAAAAAAACATTCCAGCGGTGAAATCCAGTGTCCCGCGGCGATCCCGATGTCCAGCGCTGTCCTTCATTGGTTGTGCCTGAGCGGACCTGATGGGGAACTCCCTCTCAGTGTTTTAAATGTATAGACCCGCCCCTTCTAAAGTTTCCCATCAGGTCCGCTCAGCGGACCAGATGCGGAACATGAGAAGGGACGGGTCTATACATGTATTACCAAAGTGAGAGCAGTTCCCCATCAGGTCCGCCTACTCGGTATGTCGGACCCGCCTACGTCATTGGCTTGAGCGGGGAACTTCCTTCACTGTGTAAATTTAAATTACACAGTGAAGGAAGTTCCCCGCTCAAGCCAATGACGTAGGCAGGTCCGACATACCGAGGGGGCGGACCTGATGGGGAACTGCTCTCACTTTGGTAATACATGTATAGACCCGCCCCTTCTCATGTTCCGCATCTGGTCCGCTGAGCGGACCTGATGGGGAACTTTAGAAGGGGCGGGTCTATACATTTAAAATACTGAGAGGGAGTTCCCCATCAGGTCCGCTCAGGCACAACCAATGAAGGACAGCGCTGGACATCGGGATCGCCGCGGGACACTGGATTTCACCGCTGGAATGTTTTTTTTTTTTTTTTAAATAAAGGACTTTTTCAAGGTGTTTGTGTGTTTTTTTTAACATTTTTTTACGCTTTCTTCGTGAAATGGTAGGGGTACAATGTACCCCTTACCAATTCACATAGGGGGGGGCCGGGATCTGGGGGTCCCCTTTGTTAAAGGGGTCTTCCAGATTCCGATAAGCCCCCCGCCCGCAGACCCCCACAACCACCGGGCAAGGGTTGTGGGGATGAGGCCCTTGTCCCCATCAACATGGGGACATCCTCCCCATGTTGAGGGCATGTGACCTGGTACGGTTCAGGAGGGAGGGGGGGGCGCTCTCTCGTCCCCCCCTTTTCCCCTGCGGCCGGCCAAGTTGCGTGCTCGGATAAGGGGTCTGGTATGGATTTTTAGGGGGACTCCACGCCATTTTTTTTTTATTTGGGGTGGAGTTCCCCTTAAAATCCATGCCAGATCTGAAAGGCCTGGAATGGATATTTGGGGGAACCCCACGTCAATTTTTTTTTAATTTGTGGCGGGGTTCCCCTTAATATCCATTCCAGACCTGAAGGGCCTGGTAATTGAATTCTGGGGAACCCCCACGCTTTTTTTTTTTCTTTTTTATCAATGACTTTTGTATGTATTGCCGGGAGCCGACAATTCATTAATAGCCGCGAATGAGTTTTAAATGACTTTTTTTCTTTCAAAAATGACATTTTTGCAGGGACAGTTCTAAGCACGGGAAACATGCGCCACTTTACATGCATATCATACACACCCCCCAGGTACGAAATTTAAAGGAATATTTCACTTTTATTTTTTCATTTTAAGCATTATTAAAATCACTGCTCCCGAAAAAACTGCCGTTTTTAAAACTTCTTTTTGCATTGATACATGTCCCCTGGGACAGGACCCGGGTCCCCAAACACTTTTTAGGACAATAACTTGCATATTAGCCTTTATAATTAGCACTTTAGATTTCTCCCATAGATTTTTCGAATTTGCTGAGTTAGTTCTAGCTATTTTACTGCTTCTCCTCTTTGGTTACAAACAGCCAATAACATTCATCATCATCATTTTTTTATTTTACTTCCCCCACCCAATTCCAGCAGTGATCTTTTCTCTCTATGTCGAATCTTTTCTCTCTATAATGTCGAATCTTTTCTCTCTATAATGTCAAATCTTTTCTCTCTATGTCAAATCTTTTCTCTCTATAATGTCTAATCTTTTCTCTCTATGTAGAATAATCTTGGACTAATAGAGTTAAGGTTAGGCACATTCGATCACAGGTTCGATGGACACAGATTGTTATTGTCAGCCTCATGTCGAATCTCCTATCTATATCGAACTGTTGTTGCAACGAAAACGAAAATTAAGCATTTTTTTATGTCGGATCTTTCGGTTTTCGGATTCTGCATTTTCGTTTTCGTTTGTTAAAACGATAACGAAAATACCTGAAATTCGGACGAAAATGCATTCGGACGAAAACGAATGCACATGTCTAATGGCTATTGGCTTGTTTTTCACCTTGCTTCACAACGTATTGAACTCGTTGTTTCCATAGTTCCATTTATCTACCATGCATTGGATCACCACTTTTAACCACTTGTCCACCGTCCACTGTCAATTGACGGCGGGCGGAGGATACTCTCGTTCTGGGAGGACGTCATATGACGTCCTCTCTTTAAAACGAGCTAGGAGGCGCGCGCTTGAAGCCAGCGGCGCGCGCGCGCGCCCGCCGCGTTCACGAGGCCCCGGTGCGAGTGCCCGGCGGCCGCGATTGCCGCCGGGCACCCGCGATTGCCCGGGAAACGAGCAGGAAAGTGGGTCTCTGTGTGTAAACACAGAGATCCACGTCCTGTGAGGGAGAGGGGACCGATGGTGTGTCCCTTGTACATAGGGACAACCATCGGTCACCTCCCCCAGTCAGTCCCCTCCCCCCACAGTAAGAACACATTGAGGGAACATATTTAACCCCTTCCCGCCCCCTAGTGGTTAACCCCTTCCCTGCCAATCACATTTATACAGTAATCAATGCATTTTTATAGCAGGGATCGCTGTATAAATGTGAATGGTCCCAAAAATGTGTCAAAAGTGTCCGATGTGTCCGCCGCAATATCGCAGTCACAATAAAAAATCGCAGATCGCCGCCATTACTAATAAAAAAATAAAAAAATTAAAATGCTATAAATCTATCCCCTATTTTGTACACGCTATAACTTTTGCGCAAACCAATCAATACGCGCTTATTGCGATTTTTTTTTTTTACCAAAAATATGTAGAAGAATACGTATCGACCTAAACTGAGGAAAATTTTATAAAAAATAAAAAAAAATGGGTATTTATTATAGCAAAAATTAAAAAATAGTGTTTTTTTTCCAAACTGGACGCTCTTCTTTTGTTTATAGCACAAAAAATAAAAACCGCAGAGGTGATCAAATACCACCAAAAGAAAGCTCTATTTGTGGGAAAAAAAGGACGCAAATTTCGTTTGGGAGCCACGTCGTACGACCGCGCAATTGTCATTCAAAGTGTGACAGCGCTGAAAGCTGAAAAATGGCTTGGGCAGGAAGGGGGTTTTCGTGCACAGTAGGGAGGTGGTTAATTTATAATTTTTTTTGACATCTCAGATTTTTTAAGTATTTTTTCTACTAAAACACTACATAAGGATGTTTGTAGGGGCTCATTGAATATTTGTATAGTGAGAAAGTTGGATGCATGTTTTTAGGTGTGTACAATGTGGGCTTGGTACCATTTTAATGCAATACACAAATTATATGTTTTAGTTATATTTTTGATGAATAAAATGCAAACTTATTGTAGTCCAGTGAGTAATGTTATATATACTTTATATACCGTATTTTTCTGTGTATAAGACGCTACTTTTTGCTAAAATAATTAGACTGAAAATCGAGCAGCGTCTTATACACGGTCAGTCAGCCTTGGAGAGAGCCGCGCGGGTGCATGGCCGGTCATAGGTCGTCGAACGGCTTCCTCCAATCATGAGCTTTGTGTTAGTGACGTCAGCTGGAGGTGGGGGAGGAGGTGGAGAGTGCGCAGATGCGATCCTGTTGGATGTGGAGAGTGCGCAGATGCATCAGGGACTGAGGATGATCTCACATATATTAACAGTGACTCAGAAGACAGCAGTGATGCAAAAGAAGTTGAAGAAATTCTGTCTGGAACTAGTGATGAAGAAGAGAACATTGATGCAACAGAGGCTGAATAAAGTGATATGCTGCATAATATACTGTACTGTGTTCTGTTTTACCTATGTTTAAAACATTGATTTCTTGATTTTGGGTTGGAAAAGTGGGGGGGCGTCTTATACACGGAAAAATACGGTATATATATATACACACTTGATGTAGTTCTCGGGTGGTTGAGTTTAACCACTTCCCGCCCGGTCAATAGGAGATTGACGTCCGGGAAGTGGTTGTGTTATCCTGACTGGACGTCTATTGACGTCCTGCAGGATAACAGCTGCCGCGCGCCCGGGGGGGGGGGCGCGCATCGCGGCGATCGGTGGAGCGGTGTGTCAGTCTGACACACGCTACACTGATCTCGGTAAAGAGCCTTCGGCGGAGGCTTTTTACCACATGATCAGCCGTGTCCAATCACGGCTGATCACTATGTAAACAGGAAGAGCCGTTGATCGGCTCTTCCTCACTCGCTTCTGACAGACGCGAGTAGAGGAGAGCCGATCGATGGCTCTCCTGATGGGGGGGTTCGCGCTGATTGTTTATCAGCGCAGCCCCCCCTCGGATGCCCACACTGGACCACCAGGATGCCGCCCAGGACCACCAGGGAAGCACCTAACATGTGGATGGCCAGGTAAGTCCCCCATGGCCATCCACATGTATAAATATATGCCTAACTTATTCCAATCAGTGGCCACAAATGGACACTCACTGGCACCATCTTGGCACAATTTTTTTTGTGATGCCCAGCAATGCCACCCACCAGTGTCATCAGTGGCACCCACCAGTGTCCATCAGTGCCACCTATCAGTGCCGATCCGTGCCCATCTGTGCCCATCTGTGCCCACCTATCAGTGCCCTTCTGTGCCACCTATTAGTGCCACCCAAAAGTACCCATCAGTGCCACCCATAAGTACCCATCAGTGCCGCATATGAGTGCCCATCAGTGCCGCCTATGAGTGCCCATCAGTGCCACCTATGAGTGCCCATCAGTGCCGCATACCAGTGCCACCTATCAGTGCCCATCAGTGCCGCCTATCAGTGCCCATCAGTGCCGCCTATCAGTGCCCATCATTAGTGCCCATCAGTGCCACCTCATTGGTGCCACCTCATCGGTGCCCATCAGTGCTGCCTTATCAGTGCCCGTCGGTGCAGCCATATCAGTGCCCGTCATTGAAGAAGAAAACATACTAATTTACAAAAAAAAAATTACAGAAACAAAGAAAAACTTATTTTTTTTTTCAAAATTTTCGCTCTTTTTTTATTTGTTGTGCAAAAAAAAAAAATTGCAGAGGCGATCAAATACCACCGAAAGAAATCTCTATTTGTGGGAACAAAATGATAAAAAATGTGTTTGGGTACAGTGTAGCATGACCGCGCAATTGACATTAAAATTGTGACAGTGCTGAAAGCTGAAAATTGGCTTGGGCAGGAAGGTGTATAAGTGCCTGGTATTGAAGTGGTTAAATCAGGTCTTTTAACTCAGTTTTTTTAGTATACTACCACATGTATATTGCTATGTTGGCACCAGAAAAACTAGACATTTTTCCTAATTCCACCCCTACGCAACCAAAGTGTCACCATTGGTTAGTAAGGACACAATTGCTATTAATGGGTCAACACTGAGATTTGGGAGTCAGGAGATGGCCGACTGTTACTTCAAATTCGAGCATGCATGGAAGTGATGAACCATCACAGAAACAGTTGACAAAGGTTTGACACAGTTACAGTTACACTATAAAAAGTCAGAACAGTAGGCTGAATTCTAAATAAGTGGCAAATACCTTACATGCAGTTGTGGACATTTTGTCTGGCCTTTCATGTAACATTTTAGTTTGTAGGTTAATGGTCCTTTAACCATGAATCATATAGACCCGCTGACAAAGTTTTCAGTTTTTCATTTAACATTCAAGGCTAAACTTTGTGGATGTTCTGGGAAATATTGAATATGAAAGACTGTAAAAGAACAAGAGAGGCTTTTCTAAAGATTAATTTGCATCAGAGAGGACCTAGCCTGGCATGTGATAAAGGGGGTGAAACAGGAATGTAAGCAGATTGTATGAAAAGGTCTCTGACTATGCAATGGCTTTCTGATGGCTAATCAGAATAAAAAAAAAATCATATTAACATTTCCAAGCCAGCTAATCCTGATTCTTGTCTTTCTTTCTTTCTTTCTTTCTTTCTTTCTTTCTTTCTTTCTTTCTTTCTTTCTTTCTTTCTTTCTTTCTTTCTTTCTTTCTTTCTCATTTTCTTTCTCTCTCTCTCTCTCTTTCTCTCTTGTTTCTCTTTCTTGCTTATCCCTCTTCTTCTGCCCTTTCCCATTTCTCCCTCTGTTTCTTTTCTGTCTGTTTAACTAGCTCTTCATCCTATTTATAGGCTAAATTCACTTTTTACATAAACTAGCCCTTGCAAAAAAGGGGACTCAGTACTTTAATGTACACTGTGCTGCTTGTATACATATTGTTTAATGCAAACACCCTACCTGTAGGCCTTTTCTGTCACCCATGAACCCATGCCAAAATACTCGTAGGCAGGTTGCCTACTGTATAATAGTTAGGTAGTTGGCTGTCCCAGGCTGAGGAAGGGGTTATTGTTCTGCACCTCTGTTTCTGCTCTTTTTGGACCCTGCCTGTCTGCCTTGTGATATACAGTAAATGAGGGCAAAGGCTGGGTCTCTCGTCCCTGTTCCTGGAGATGCTATACAGTGGGGCAAAAAAGTATTTAGTCAGCCACCAATTGTGCAAGTTCTCCCACTTAAAAAGATAAGAGAGGCCTGTAATTGTCATCATAGGTATACCTCAACTATTAGAGACAAATGTGGAAACAAATCCAGACAATCACGTTGTCTGATTTGGAAAGAATTTATTTGCAAATTATGGTGGAAAATAAGTATTTGGTCACCCACAAACAAGCAAGATTTCTGGCTCTCACAGACCTGTATCTTCTTCTTTAAGAGGCTCCTCTGTAGTCCACTCAGTACCTGTATTAATGGCACCTGTTTGAACTTGTTATCAGTATAAAAGACACCTGTCCACAACCTCAAACAGTCACACTCCAAACTCCACTATGGTGAAGACCAAAGAGCTGTCGAAGGACACCAGAAACAAAATTGTAGACCTGCACCAGGCTGAGAAGACTGAATCTGCAATAGGAAAGCACCTTGGTGTGAAGAAATCAACTGTGGGAACAATAATTAGAAAATGGAAGACATACAAGATCACTGATAATCTCCCTCGATCTGGGGCTTCACGCAAATCTCACCCCGTGGGGTCAAAATGATCACAAGAGTAGTGAGCAAAAATCCCAGAACCACACGGGTGGACCTAGTGAATGACCTGCAGAGAGCTGGGACCAACGTAACGAAGGCTACCATCAGTAACACACTATGCCGCCAAGGACTCAGATCCTGCAGTGCCAGACGTGTCCCCCTGTATAAGCCAGTACATGTCCGGGCCCGTCTGAGGTTTGCAAGAGAGCATTTGGATGATCCAGAAGAGGATTGGGAGAATGTCATATGGTCAGATGAAACCAAAGTAGAACTGTTTGGTAGAAACACAACTCGTCGTGTTTGGAGGAGAGAGAATGCTGAGTTGCAACCAAAGAACACCATACCTACTGTGTATGATAAAACAAATTTCTATCCGCGCAAAAAAGTGAAAAAATAAAAAAAATACCCCCCCACCTGGCTGCTGCACACACAGAAAATGCATTCACTTCACATGTAGAATATATAAAACAAAACAGTGTTGCGCTTCCTAAATACAAAATAACTCCCCATAAATCCTTAAATGAGAATAAGTGATTAAGTGATTAACTTGCAATATAGCAAGATACTGAGTGCACAATCAAATATTCGTGTTCCCTGACTTGGAATAGTAAACCAAAAATGAAAAATAGGTGTTCCCTGAATGGGAATAGTGAACAATAAACATAACAATAAAGTCTACACACTAAAAAGGAATTAAGAGTCCAAATGCGCAAGTATAGTCCTCAGAGTCTTCTGCATAAAAATGCACAACTCACCACTAGTGCCTGAATGTTGAAAATGCAAGTGCTCTCCTCCACCTCTATATCCTAGCCGCTCACCTCACGTTCTGACCCTTGTTTCACCAGAAGGTCAGAAAAAGCAGGTTCCCTCTCAGGGATATAAATGAATCAACTGGTCATGGAGCTCCTATTCCTTCCGTGCTGCCTCCGGCTGATTAGATGGATACTAGCCAGTACAGATTCCCTCAATGGGGTCCGGTGCACATAGGAATAGAAAAGGCAAAATCTAGTGCTCTCTGATTATCAAAACGGTTTATTTGCTCATTAAAACTTTAAAACGTTACTCACAAACGCAGCACTTAAGCAGTGCGGGTTTAGGATGCATAGAAACGACAAGATGCCCGCGGAATGACGTAGCCACTGCGACTCCTTCCCCCCTATACGCGTTACATCGAATGACTTCTTCAGCAAGCTTCTTCTTCTTGAGCAAATAAACCGTTTTGATAATCAGAGAGCACTTGATTTTGCCTTCACAGGATTTATATTTTCACTTCATGGTGATCTAATTAATCTTAATGTGGATATTTGACATATCAATTTTTGCACGGTCATCAATATCTATTTATGCTTCACATGTTATATATGTTTCTTTATTTCACTATTTATGGTTTTGCATTATCCAATTGTCATTTTTGGTGTTTTTTTCACATTATTAGTTAGAGCGCAACCTTCCCTTTACCAATACTGTTTGTTTTTATCCATCACTGTGTTGCAGCTTATTGTTTTTTCCAAGCGCAGTTTTTTTTATATATTCCATTTTTATTCTGATACTTCATTATTGCTGCTGGAATTAGCTAGATCATTGAGTGATTTTGTCATTTATTCATTTTTTATCTATGGATATTTTTGAGTTCAGGGCGACCAGGGTGGTCAACACCGATGGCGTCTTTGAGTTATTTAAGGAGGGTGATGGGGATCTGGGTGGCTTATTTACTAGATTAAAGAATCTCACCATATCAGAGACCCATACCCAGTGGGATATAGCCTTCCTGGAAACATATATTAAAAATCATATGGTTCCCCGTAGTCTGAGGTGGGAAGTGGGCCCCCAGAGAGGCAAAACCCAACTTGTGGAATGTTATAAGTACTTCAACGGCGCTGGCGTGAAGTTTATACAATTCCTGGTTCAACGTAAGACCAATAAATTATCACGGATCGACGAGGAGATTAAAATTATTAAAGAAAAATTACTGGTAATCCCCTTTAAGAGCAGTGATGACTATGGAGAGAAATCCAAGAATCTTTTGAAACTTTTTGAAAAAGAGGACAGAGAGCAAAGGATCAAAAAGAAAAAGAAGTTCAACAGGGATATGGCTGTTTATTAATCCTCTACAGGGTTTGAATTGCAAAAACAGCTATTGGCGGAGCAAACTCCCACTGTCAATGCTGATATGGATACTACCCCTCAGATGGCCAGCCAGCCTATGGGTGGGCATGGTAGAGGCCTTCCCCCTGCCACTACCAATACCCTTAATAGGCCTTCCTATGCGGCACCTATTGCCCCGAATTTATCCAAAGGGGGGCGACGCCCATCATACCAGTCGGCTCACCGAGCCGAAGGTGGAAATAGAGGCCGAAACCCTGGTTCTGGTCCCCCTAATTCTGTATCTGGACATGGACAGTATCTAAATTGGAACTATGGTCCACCCCGCGTTCAACACGGATGGCCCCAGGGTCCCCAACAGAATAGGGGTAGAGGCCAACATTATGGCCCTAAACAGGGACCCCCATTCCAACAGGTTCCGGCTCAAAATAACCAGCGGGGTTATTTTACTAACCAACCCTATGGACATGGCGATTCGTATAGCCAGATCACACATTATGATGAGGGATATGATAGGAATGATTCCCATTACAATGTTTCTGTGCAGAATGCATTTTTTCCATTGAGAGATATGGGAGGCTCCAGTGATGGTTCAGGTTACCCTGGGAGTAGCTTTGGGGACACCCCGAGTCAACAAGGTGAACCCTATTCTTTCAATCATCCTGAATCACATGAGAGGATTCCGTTGAAAAATCATGACCAACAGGCTTGGGGTTTTCCCAGGCCCCCACAAGGCATCAAAAGGGGCGTAGAATTAAGAGAGGAGTCAGAGAGGGGAGGCGTATTCAGTCCAAAAAGGAAAAAGGCATATTAGGAACTGGGATTTTTAACCTCAGCTCACAGGTTCTATAGGGTTCTGGATAAGGGTCTGAAGTTTGCTCCGCCGAAAAGGTTTGAACAAATTTCAGACCTATATAGACGTGCACAAATACGTCCACAAATTAAATATCAAATGACATTTCATCTCTAATCCTATCAGAGATAATAGAGTGAATGTATCAGATTACCAACATTCAGGCCTTGCCAATGCTTCCCTGTTCAACCTTCCTGGGGCGTTGGCCCCCTCTATCAGAATATTTAGGGATGTGGTTTTGAGCGATTTGGATAATCTAAAATTGAGACAGGCCAGGACCAAAAAGGATCTGGAGAAGGGCATTGAGTCATTATGTGCCAATAAAGAGTTAGTAATTCGACCTGCCGATAAAGGCGGGGGGATCATAGTGTTAGATAAGAGGGATTATTTGAACGAGATGAACAGGATAGTGGGTGATGTGGACACCTATACTCTCCTTCCCTCCAATCCTGGAGGGAGATATAAAACGTTACTTGAGAACATAGTTCAGAGGGGCACACTGTCAGGCATTTTGTGTTTCAATCTTTTTATTCAAGTTTTGTCATACAAAATGTATAAAAGTCGCCACATAACATTGTACAGTCACAATCAACATTTGGGGTAACACAATGAAGATCACCAAGTGTAGGGGTCCTTGGAGTAGTCCGAAGCTCCGTAGAGCCGTTAACCCCTATTAGCATCGCAGATCATATCTGAACCGTCCACCCAGATGAGCCGCCCCCCCATCCATCTATCGGGGGGGGGGGCGCAACTCAGCCGGCCATGTGGGCAGCCCAGAGGTCTGATCAGACTGACAATGGTCCCGTAGGGGCTGAGAAAACAGGGAGCAGCACAAACCTCTAAGGTCTGGATCTGACTCCAAAAATAAACAATAAACAAATTTCAAAAGAGAGGAAAGAGGACAGTGACAAAGAATAGAAGGAAGGAGACAGAGTAAGGAAAGGACAGTTGAGGAGGGGGGAATGGGGGGAGGGAGGGGGGGGAGGAGCCCCGATTCAGCATCCAGACATCTCAACCTAATCCCCTAGGCTATGCTGTAAACATCCCCGGGTCATTAGTTAGGTAACGAAGCCATGGGTCCCAAACTCCATGAAACAGTTTCATTTTATCTTGGGCCAGAGCGGTCAAGCGTTCGTTTAGCATCAACCAAGACAATTTGCCTTTAAGCTGATCGAATGGTAGAGCTGCCGATTTCCAGTTCCTAGCAATAGTGATTTTGGCTGAAATAAAAATAAATGTCAAGAGCCTCTTGCAGGACTTGGAGGCTTCCACATCTCCTCCCCCCAGTAGTGCTTGCTTAGCTGATTTAGTTAGGTTTAGTTGGGTAAGGGAGTAAACTAAATTATACACCCTGATCCAAAACCTCCGGACCTTTGGGCATGTCCACCAAATATGATAGGTGGTGCCCATCTGGCCACATCCTCTAAAGCACAACGGGGTAGCTCCTGAGACAAAAGTTGCCAGTCTGACCGGCA
Organism: Rana muscosa; assembly: GCA_029206835.1. Taxonomy (NCBI): domain Eukaryota; kingdom Metazoa; phylum Chordata; class Amphibia; order Anura; family Ranidae; genus Rana; species Rana muscosa. The sequence continues at coordinate 232,403,012 of CM055123.1, read as the reverse complement.
CCATATACCACCTCAGTAGAACCTTATAATTGGCCTCAATTATTGAAGTATTGACGAGCGAACGAGATGCTGTCTCGGCTATCCTATGCCATTCGTCCAGATCCAGGGTTTCCTGCAAGTCGGTCTCCCATTGGACCATATAAGTCAGCTTTGTCGATACACTCAGCAATATCGAATATATAGCAGATAAATGTCCTTTAATTTTATCATAATTTTTGCATAGATGTTCCATGGGAGTTTGGGTTGCTAGGTTGCTCTTGCGAGCCAGGGTTTGTACATAATGTGAGATTTGGGCGAACCTATAACCCTCCGCTGGAGGCATTTGATGTCTGTCAGCCATAGTCCGTTCGGTCAGCATACCTCTATGATCGCACAAGTCAGCAATACACTTAAAACCCTTATTAGTCCACCATTCGAACGCTAGTGGAGTGAGACCCGGGGTGAATGCTTTATTTTGAAGCAGAGGTGTCAGTGGAGAATGAGGAGATTTGAATTTGTGAGATCTGGAGAGTCTGTCCCATAGTTCCAGTGACATGGATAAAGTAGGGCAAAGTATAGGAGGTCGCTCCTTGATAGGGAGCCATAAAATATAAGAAATAGGTTTGGGACGGCAGGAATAAGATTCCATAGCCATCCAAATGGCCTGTGCCTGTTGGGAGTGAAACCTTGTAAGTTGTGCTATCTGGGCAGCATAAAAATATTTTAATAAGTCTGGAAGACCAAGTCCTCCTCTCCGCTTCAACGTGTATAGAGTGCTCCTATTCACCCTGGGTCTCTTATCACCCCAAATAAACTGTAGTACTTTATTCTGGAATCGTTTAAGGTCATCACGGGCCAATGAAACTGGCAAGGTACGGAAGAAATACAATAATCGAGGTAGAACATTCATTTTAATTGAGTGAAGTCTGCCAAACCACGATGGCGGGTGAACCTGCCACTTAGCCATGTCAGCTGTTAGCCGTTTGAAAAGGGCTGGATAATTCTCTTTGTACAACTCACCAATAGATGAGGTCAGCTGTATGCCTAAATAAGGGAGAGCTGTGGATTCCCATCGGAATTGAAATGATTTTTCAAGCGTAGCCTGAGTGGAGCTTAGCAAAGATAAGTTCAGTGCTCTTGACTTACTATGATTAATTGCCAATCCGGAAATGTTGGAGAAAGGCTGCAAAATAGCATACAAGTTAGGTAGGGATGTGATCGGTGAGGTCAAGGTCAGCAACAAGTCGTCCGCAAAGAGTAAACATTTGTGTTCATAGTCTCCGCAATAAATGCCCTGTATATCTCTGCAGGCGCGAATTTTGAGCGCTAGTGGTTCAATCGCCAGGGCGAATAATAGTGGCGACAACGGGCAGCCCTGTCTAGTTCCTCTCCTGATAGGAAATGTTTGGGATGTATATCCTCTGAGCATTAGCGAGGCACTGGGGGAATCATATAATATGTGAAGGAGATCCAGAAAGCGTCTCCCAAATCCAAAGCGTGTGAGAACATCAAAAAGATAGTCCCAGGAGATAGAATCGAACGCCTTCTGGATATCCAATGAAAGTAACATTCCCCTCCTAGTCCCCTTTCCATCCCAATCAGACCGAACTGCCGAGATAAGGTTAATTATCCGGCGGGTTTGGTCCGATGCCTGTCTTGTCGGGACAAAACCTGCTTGGTCAGGATGGATATAACACTGAAGAAAAGTATTAAGTCTCTGGGCCAGTATTTTGGTTAGAATCTTAAGATCCGTATTGATCAGAGAAATTGGGCGATAATTGGAACAGTCTGTATGGTCCTTTCCTGGTTTCGGGATAACACTTATATAGGCTACATTTTCATGGCTGGGGAGCTTGCTGCCGCTTCTCAGGTCATTAAAGTAAGTACAGAGATGTGGGGCCAGAAGATCGTGATATTTCCTATAGTAGTGACCCGGGAATCCATCTGGCCCAGGGGCCTTGGTAGGGTGTAGGGTTTTGATTGCAGCCCTGACTTCAGGCTCTGTAAGAGCACCGTCCATCAGTTCCGCATGGGCTTGTGTCAATTTAGGCAGCTGTAAGTCGCGAAAGAATGTGCTCGCTTCAGATGAATCGAACTTGTCCTGCACTCCATACAGCTTAGCATAAAATTTGTGAAATTCTCCAATTATCCGTTCGGGGTTCTGGGAGGTTAGGCCCGTGGATAGTCGTAGTTTAGGCAAAGTCGGTGTGTACGGTCGAGGAACCAGTTTTCTAGCTAACATTGTGGTAGGTTTATCACCCATCGTATAGAACCTGTGCTTAGACCAACTAATATGTTTCTCCGCTTGAGTAGTCAAGCTAAGATTTAGTGCTAGTCGAGCCTCGTCAATTTTATGCCTTATATCTACCAGGGGATTTCTGTGCTGTTCACTAAGTAAGTTATCTAAGTTAGTTTCCAGAATCTTATTTGCCTGTTCCCTATTGCGTTTAATCCTGGCTGCCACTTGTAACAATATGCCCCTAATCGCTGCTTTATGAGCTACCCAGTTAATTGCGGGGGATGTGTCCGATGCCTTATTAAGTCTAAAGTATTCCTGTATTTCCTTTTGAATCTCTAAAAAGATTGTAGGGTCATTCAGCAAGCTCACATTAAGTCTCCACGGGGAGGGTCTAGATTTAGTCCATAGCCCTGAAGTAGAGAGTTTTATCGGGGAATGATCAGACCAAGGGGTAGATAAAATCTTAACCGACTTAATAAATGGTAGCAAAGGCGTACGTACTAGAACGTGGTCTATCCTCGAGTAAGTATGATGGGCTTGTGAAAAGTGTGTAAAGTCTCTGACCGTAGGGTTATTTTCTCGCCAGGCGTCGATGAGGTCATAGAAATGAAACAGACGTGCAACCTTGCTGCTTCCAGTCGGTGGGCGTTTCAATGTTGGTCTAGAGGAGTCCGATTTATCCATAATTCTGTCCAAGGGAATATTACTATCGCCTCCCATAATGACCTGACCCTGGACTTTGGGCATAAGAATCTTCAGCATTTTGCTAAAGAATTCCGGCTGTCCAGTATTCGGGGCATAGTATGATATAAAGGACACCTCCTGGTCATGGAGCCGCCCCACTGCCATAATATATCTACCCCTCTTGTCCTTAACGATAGCGATGGGGGTAAAGGGGGTCCGTTTCGAAAAGCAGATGGCTACACCGCCCTTCTTTTCCCGACCCCCTGCCAAGTAAAACTGTGGATACTTCCCATTGAGGTAACGGGGCGCTGAGACATTGGAGAAATGAGTTTCCTGCAATAGCAGGACTTCAGCCTTCTGTTTATGATAAAACTGGAAAGCCTTAGTTCTTTAAGTAGGGGAGTTAAATCCATGTACATTGTGGCTAACTATCGAATAGTCTGTGTTATATGTGGTGGCCATCGTGGTAGGGCAGAGCACTCTTACCTTGCATAATGAATGAAGCGAGAAGGGTCCCGATGATGATGACTGTTTGGCTATGTGACCTCTCAGACCATGACATAAGGGAAGGGCGCTGAACCGAGGCTCCGAAGAAAGAGGGGGAAGGGAGAGAAGGAAAAGGCATTAGAGAAGAAGAGAAACAAAAATAAAAGCAAAAAAACATATACATAGGCCTTAGGCCCAAACAACCAATATAACTCAATCCTAGCTGATGAATGAAGGAATGGGGAATAACCCCTGCCGGAGACAACATCCGGCAAATTAGGTGCAAGGGTACCATCCTTGTCGTAGGATAGGTAGTCTTGCAGTTGGGTGGCAAGCATGACCACCCCGACCCAAATATGATTACACTCTGTACGAGCAGGCTATTCGAGGTCATATCGGAAATGACAAAATCAATCAATACAGTTTTAACATAACAGGCTGTCTATAGGAACATGCATTCCCAAGGCCAGTGGCGCCGGGGCCGGAAGGGTCCCCATCGGTCGTTCCGGCCCCCGAGCCACAGCCCAACAGGGGAACACATTGCGGTCCGACTAAGGCCCCCAGACTGCTAAAAAGCAAAAAGCAAAATTTCTTCGACCAGGTTGGGCCCGTCGGGGTTGTAAAATATTCGGCTGGCAGCCAGTCCGAAGAACCAGGAACTCCAGTAACTTTGTAACCCGTGACTTTGTAACCTGTGAACTGTGAACGGTAACGATGGCCCCATCAGGCCCATAGTCCACCATGGGCCCAGGCCATATCCGTGCAATCAAGCACTAACAGTTCCCAAAAGGGGGCAAAAAAGCAAAAAGAGAGAAGAGCAATAATACTCAGGTATTCCGGCGAGCATTTCTGGCCTGTGAGCGTGTGCGATCCTGCCATATCGGGGAGAGGGGACGATGATCCAGACGAGGGGGAGATGAAATCGGAGTCGGAGAGTCCCGTGCAATGATGCCGAGACTAAGCAGTAGGTCTTCGCCTGCTTGGAACGTGGAAAAGGAGTGGGACTTTCCGTTGTAAGTGAATGATAACTTAAAAGGGAACGACCATCGATACTTAATCTGTTTGGCCATAAGTTGCTGGAGTAATGGCCGTAGGTTTCTGCGTTTCTGGACCGTTGATGGCGCCAAATCTGTAAAGAGCTGTATTGGTGTTCCAAATAGCGACAGGTCCGGCCTGTTGCGAGCCGCAAGCATCATCTTATCCTTAATGCGGTAGTGATGTGGCTTAACAATAATGTCTCGTGGTAGGCCGTCGGCCCTTGGGGCTGTCAGTGCTCGGTGAACGCGATCAACTTCCATGTGGTGGTTGGCTATATCAGGGATAAGGGTTTTCATCAGGTCTTTTACAGCCCCCTCTAGATCTGTGTGAGTTTCAGGGAGGCCACGCACGCGGACATTGTACCTACGAGAACGATTCTCCAAATCTTCAATTTTTGTGAGTGCCTCTTCTAATCTATCCTGGAGGTCTGTCACCATGGCTGAGTTCTGGTTGACCCTTTTGATGGCTCCATCCACTTTGGTTTCAATTAGCTCAAAACGCTCTCCCAAGCTATGGATGTCTTTTTTCAGGTCAGTGGTGATTAATGTGCAGGCCTTAGAGAGCTCCTGCTGCAGCATGGTGGAGAATCTGCCCAAAAGTACAGCATCAGGGGAATAGTGTGAGAGTTGGGGAATTGGCATATCCTGGCTGGATTGGCTGGATTGGCTAATGAGGACTTCTGCTAAGTCTGCCATGTTCCTATCCATGGAGGAGGCAGGGGAGGCAGGGGAGTTTGGAGAGTCATGTCTATCAGCGTATATGGCTGGGGATGGGGGATGTGATAGTGACTCACCCCGCTGTCCGGTCTCCACCTCTCCCGAGGATTGTGAGGAGAATGGATCCCTAGTTGGCTCCAGATTTAGCTGCCTGTCTCCTCTCTGTGTAGCGCCGTCGGATCTGGCTGCTGCCGTGCTGCCTCGTGTGTCTGGCTTACCCGGCGCCATCTTGGATCGCGGCTGTGCTGTAGGGGAAGGCCCTGCTCTCTTCTGGGCTGTAGTTTGCGTATCGTGTCCTTTCCGCGGCTGCCCCTGTGCCCTACGGTTCATCGCCACTTCGGGGCTGGTGTGGGATCGGTCCTGGCTCACGGACCTCAGTGCCTGCGCTATCGTTAGCTCTGGTGGGTCGGGGTGCCGGGAGCTCGGTCAGCACACGTCCTTCTCTGAGTCCCCGCGCATGCGCACTAGGCATTTTGAATAAGAAGGAGAGTCTCTTCCTTGTTCCTAAGGCACCGAGGGTGCCCATCATTTACTATCTGCCCAAAATACATACAAGTCTGACTTGCCCCCCGGGACGTCCCATTGTTAGTGGGATTGATTCTATCACGTTTCTGCAGCCTCTGGTTCGAGCTATGCCCTCCTTCATTAAGGATTCCCGGCATGTCATCAACCTCCTATCAGAGTTAAGACCACAGGAGGGTCTATGGCTGGTTACAGCTGATGTCACCTCGCTGTATACAGTCATACCCCATGATTTGGGTTTAAGGGCTGTTAGATATTTTTTGGTCAGAGACTCTAGTCTTGTGCCGGACCAGAAAGACTTCATCATGGAACTACTGGAGTTTGCGGCCAGTCATAATTTTTTTCTGGTTTAATGGCCCTTTTTATCGTCAAGACAGGGGCGTTGCTATGGGGGCCAAATATGCCCCAGCCTGGCCAATCTGTTCATGGCCCAGTGGGAGGAGGATGTTGTCTATGCCCAGGCATGACCAGAGGTGGTCTTGTGGGCTAGATATATAGATGACATCCTCCTCCTCTGGCATGGCAGTAGGTCCTCTCTGAGTGATTTCATGGACGACCTTAACGTAAACAACAGAGGAATACATCTGTCATATGAAGCCAGTGTTAAAGAGATCAATTTCCTTGATTTGAAAATTGCCGTGGGTGATGGTAGATTTACCACCTCTACTTTTTTCAAATCTACTGACCGGAACTCCTATATTCCTATAGGGAGCTGCCATCATGACTCTTGACTTCAATCTGTACCTAAAACCCAAAACATGAGGCTGAAACGTAACTGTAAAGATCCTGGCCAGTTCTTGATACAAGCTGAAACCCTTACACACAAATTCCTTGATAAGGGGTATACTCAAGAGGCTTTATCTAACACTCTTGATCAGGTCAAGAAGATGGATAGAGAGGGGATGGGCCAGCATTAATTCCATTCATTACAAATTTTTCGAATCAACATCAGAATATTAAACATGTGATGAAAAAACACTGGCACATTTTGGTCAATGATAGAGTTTTAAATACCATTCTGCCCACCCAACCCCAGGTTGTTTTCAGGCGTGTTGCATCCCTGAGAGACAAGCTGGCCCCCAATATTCTGGATCCACCCACCAAGAGATTACAGTTCTTTGGAGAGTTTACAGGCTGCTATAAATGTGCAAGATGCCAGGTGTGTAGTCTAAATGTGTGTCAGACTAGGAGGACTACAAGTTTTGCTTCTACTGTGACCTCCAAGGTTTTCAAAATTCATCCATTCGTTACGTGCTCTACCTGCTGCAGTGCCCTTGTGGCATTCAGTATGTGGGCAGGACCAAGCACCCCCTCCAGGTTTGCCTTAATGAACATATCAATAACATTAGATGGGAGTTTACTAAACACTCAGTATCAAAGCACTACCTGACTGTTCACAATAGAAATCCTTCTAATACCATCTTCCTCGGAATAGATAGATTCGAAGCCCATTGGAGGGGCAGTCATCTCGTAAGGAGTATCTCTAGGTCAGAGATGGCATGGGCACACAGGTTGAAGATTTTTGCCCCTCACGGGTTAAATGTGGATGTTGATCTCAACGCCTTTATTGACAACGCATGATGGATTTTTAATCAAATTCTTTTTTCCTGCTGATAGGGGAGAATAGTAGTGTCCTGTAAGATGGTGTGAACTGGTTCTGAATCTTGGAAAGCAAGCTTCCTGATTTCATTATGGGTTGTGGGTTGGGCTCTACATTTGAAATTCTACTGATCCATATGTACATGACTGACCCACTATGCATATTTGTGGTGTTTATTCGTGTACGGTCCTATGGTTCTTTAGTTGTAATGTCTGAGTGTGGACACACTCCTCGCATCCTACTGATGGAGGAGTGTTTCCATACCTTAGGGTTGCCCCATACTTAGATTATGAGCATGACTCCATTGGCCTACATGCGCTTTCTCTTTATGGAGTTTTTCAAGCCCCCTTTAATTATTTCATTTTCTTTACTTAATAGACAATATGTTACATCTCTGTACTATTGGCTCTGTGTGGGTTCCACTACTTTCCCTAAGTACCTCCTCTGAGTAAAGGTTAGCATAGGGTACTAATAATATATATTTTTTGTCAATTTGAGTGGAGGTGCATATGATTTTCCATACCAGGAGGATCATATGTTTTTAATATATGCCTACCATCAATATATGTGAAAAATATAATTTTTTTTGCAGAGGTTTAGTTGTCAGCATCTGGCCTGTTGGCTGATTCCGACACATTATCTCTTCAATATAAACAGCTTTCATGCTTGGAATGGCGTGTCCATAGTTGGCGCTGTGCGCCGATTTTGATATCTCCGTGATTTGTCTCTTAATATACTTGCTATGGAGACACTGTTTGAGCACATTGGGCTGCTGAGACAAGTTGCTAATGTACCTTCATAGATTGAGATGTTTTTAATTTAATTTGCATTAATAAATTCAAGTCAATGTTTGCCCATTAATGGGATATTGCTCTGTACATTTGTTGCCAACAATCAAAATGGCATTTCCAGCTAGCCGCCTAAGATTCAGAACGAGGTGTGGTTTGTTGGTTACTATATTAAGCGGTGCGTCAGTGCCCCAGGACGACGTCAGAATAGTGCCAAAACGCGTCGGGAGAAGCGACGTGCTGACATCACCACGCGATACATCCCGTTGTTTGAGCACGGGTGTTTGTACTGCAGCCGGCCAGCCGCAATTTTATCTACTGTTTTATTTTTTTTGTCATTTACGCCCTTTGGCAATTTTTAAATAAACATACCTACCCAGGTTTTACCCATGGAGCGTTCCTATGCTTATCTTTTTTGAGATACATCATCAGACACATTGGTGGAGAGACATCATCTTTAGTGACCCCATACACACAGTTTTTCTGGAGGAGCGGTGAGGATCTTCCCTAAGGCCATTGTGAGGAAAAGGCCCCGGTTGTGTTTAAAGCCACAGGTTAGCTTGGTCTGTGCAGCGGGTAAGCGCACACTTCTTCTGGTGGCGGATCTGTGGTGTTTAAAGACACAAGCATTTGGATGTATGCACACCTTGATGTTTTCTCTTTGAATCCTCTCTGGAATGTTTATATGCAAATTATCCCAGACTCCATTGTGATTTATTTTTCATTAAGACTATTTGGGTCGATGATTTAAGCTACAAATATCATCCTCAGCATATGACTCCCTTTTTTTCCACAGGATCTCTATTCACTGAAAGTTTTTCTTCACATGATTTTTAATTTTCTGAAAGTTTTTCTTTTTTTAGTTGGACTATTCGTGCTTATGACTTTCAGACACATGATTTGTACTTCACAGGATTTATATTTTCACTTCGTGGTGATCTTATTAATCTTTATGTGGATATTTGACATATCAATTTTTGCACGGTCATCAATATCTATTTATGCTTCACACATGGTTTTGCATTATCCAATTGTAATTTTTGGTGTTTTTTTCACATTATTAGTTAGAGCGCAACCTTCCCTTTACCACCACTAGTGGTGTGTTGTGCGTTTTTATGCAGAAGACTCTGAGGACTATACTTGTGCATTTGGACTCTTAATTTTTTTTTAGTGTGTGGACTTTATTGTTTTGTTTATTGTTCACTATTCCCATTCAGGGAACACCTATTTTTCATTTTTGGTTTACTATTCCCAGTCAGGGAACAAGAATATTTGATTGTGCCCTCAGTATCTTGCTATATTGCAAGTTAACCACTTATTCTCATTTAAGGATTTATGGGGAGTTATTTTGTATTTAGGAAGCGCAACACTGTTTTGTTTTATATACCTACTGTGAGTGAGTGAGTGAGTGAATAACTTATATAGCGCTCCAAATGCGAACTAAATCGCCTCAAGGCGCTTTGCATCCATGGACGTCGTGATCCTTCAGAAGAGGTGGGTCTTAAGTTTTTTCCTGAAGGCCCGATGGTTTTCTCCCATACGGATGTCCGTGGGTAGAGCGTTCCATAGCCGTGGTCCTTGGACTGCATATCTTCGTTCTCCCTTTGATTTGTAGCGGGACTTGGGGATGTGGAGGAGGTTTTGGTTGGTTGATCGGAGAATGCGTTTGGGGGTATAGTGTTTTATCTTCTCGCAGAAATATTGAGGAGCGTTTCCTTGTGTGCACTTGTGGGTGAGACAAAGGGTCTTGAACGTGACCCTATCCTTTACGGTTAGCCAATGCAGGGTCCTCAGTGAAGGGGTGATAGATTCCCAAGGTTTTTTCCCTGTTACCAGTCTGGCTGCCGTGTTCTGGACGACTTGTAGGTGCAAAATCTGATATTTAGGTAGTCCTATGTAGAGGGAGTTTGCGTAGTCGAGTCGGGAATTGATGATTGTTCCAACTACTACTGCTGTGTCCTCTTCCAGGATGAAGGGGATGAGTCTCCGCAGCAGGCGGAGAAGATGGTGCGATCCGCTGACTACTGATCCTATTTGTGCATCCATCGACATCTCCGAGTCAAAGATGACTCCGAGACTTTTGACTTTGGTGCTCGGGGTAATGGTCTGTCCAAGAATGGTGGGTGGTGTCCAAGAAGTCTTTGTTTTTGTCTTTCGGTTTGCGTGGAGGAGAAGAAGTTCTGTTTTGGATCCATTGAGTTTGAGGGAACTCTCAGTCATCCAATCATCGATCAATGTGAGGCAATTTTCCAGTCCGTGATATTGGTCTTTTTTTCCGGTGATACGAAAGTAGAGTTGGGTGTCGTCAGCGTATGAGTGGTAGCACAAGTCCTGTTTGCTGATGATTTTGAGGAGTGGGCGGAGGTAGATGTTAAAGAGCATGGGTGACGGGGGTGATCCTTGAGGGACTCCGCAATAAATTTTGTGAGTTTCAGAGGTGAAGACTCCTAGTTTCACTGTATGGGAGCGATTTTCTAGGAAGGATGTAAACCAGGGTAGGTCAGGGTCTGCGACTCCTGCTATTTCTTTAAGGCGGATGAGTAGAGTTTTGTGGACCACTGTGTCGAGCACTGCACTGAGATTCAGCAGCACCAGAAGACATGATTCTCCGTCATCTGCAGCTTCAAGGGCGTCATCCCATATTTTGAGAAGGGCTTTGCACAGGATGGAAAAAACAAGAGTTACTGGCGATAGTGAATAGGGCCCCAATGATCTAACCACCCCCCTCTGGTCCAGAGGAAGGCGAAAAACCCCAACTGAGCCTGGCCAATTACTACAGCAGATCGGATGAACCCTGGATCAACTTCCTGCCGGTTGGAGGTGCCCTAATGTACTTACCAGGTCGGCGCACGCGGGCCCGCTGGAAAGAGAATTTGGGAGAGGATGATGGGTTGGCCGGAGCTAGGCCGCAGCCACAGTCTGTCCTGCAGGTCTAGCGGTCTAGAGGTGGGTGCCCAGATGGTGGCAGGCGGTGGCTGCGGATGGTGCGATGGTGAGGTGGGGGGACCTGAGCTAGGGGAGAGTGGGTCCAAGCAAAGCCACAGGTCGTCAGGTTCACATTTGCTGGGGGAGAGAAAAACGCAGGAGTCTAAGGATGAATCCTATATGGCCTGATGGCCAGAGCTCCTGTCACACACGTCCGTTACCCTAGACCAGGGGTCTCCAAACTGCGGCCCCGGGACCAGATGCGGCCCTTTACTTGCCTTAATGCGGCCCTTGGGGCACTATTCCATCCAACTCCAATGGGGCATAATTCTTGTTGCTGACACCATTGAGGCACTATTCCTCCAACTGACACCATCAATTCTTTCCATTGACACCAACGATGGGGCACTAGTCCACCCACTGACACCAAAGATATGGTATTATTTACTCCCACTGGACATTTTCTACTCCCAATGGCCCTAGTCTGGCCCCCCCTAAAGTCTGAAGGACCGTAAACTAGCCCTTTGTTTAGAAAGTTTAGAGACCCCTGCCCTAGACCATGTGTGTGGATTGCTCTGTGAAGCGGTGAGACCAGAGCTCCTGCCACACACGTCCATTACGCTTGACCATGTGTGTGGATTGCTCTGTGAAGCGGTGAGGCTAGAGCTCCTGTCACACACGTCCGTTCTGCTAGACCGTGTGTGTGGATCTGGGGAGATAGCAGAGTAGTGGTGGTTGGTGCTGTAGGTTGGGGTAGCTTGGGTACATCGGGGGGGAGAATCCATACAAAAAAGTTTTTACACGTTTTGTGAAAGATAGGGATGAATGGTGCTGCAGGTTGGTGCACCCCAGTTACGTTGGGGGGTGGGGGTTGGGGATATCAGTAGAAGTCGAGAAAAAAAAGAAACGTTTTTTTTTTTGAGTGTCAGTATTGTAAAGGGCGCCCGGGTGTACCAAAATGGCCACTCCTTACTAGGCCGGATCCTTAGTTCGTCCTACAGGCTGACGACTTTGGTGGCCCGGTGGGGGTTGTAGAACAGTCGGCCAGTAACAGGTAGACTCCTGTGGGTTTTTTTTCTCAAAAAAGCCTTTGGGGGTGAGGATGGTCCTAGAGGCCGAGGCCGGATGTACCAAGATGGCCGCCGCGGCCGAAGCTAGGCCAGAGCCGTGGACTGTCCTGGAGAACCCGGCAGCTACTTTTGCGGCTTAGGGGAGGCCTGCTGAACGGCTGGGGGGCTCCGCAGAGCAAGCGGCCCGCAAGGCAAGGGTGCGACAGATGGGATTGATGGATGGTGGGCTAGGCCGCAGCCTCTGTCTTTCCTGTCATCGGCTGTGGGTGGAGAAGGATGCCCGGAGGCGGCGGAGGTGTCAGCCTCGGCGGTGCCCTAGGTGAGCTGGGCTGGGGGGGCTCCAGTCTATGGAGAGCAGTGAACCGCTGGCAACTGATGCTAGAGGGGGGTGCGATGGCCGGGGTGATGGATGGCGAAGTTAGGCCGCAGCCGCGGTCTTTCCTGCCGGCGGCTGTGAGTGGAGAGGATGCCCGGCGGCGGCGGGGTATGGGCCTCGGCGGTGCCCTAGGTGAGCTGGGGGGGGGGGCTCCGGTCTAAGGGGAGCCGTGGACCGCTAGGCAGCCGTTTGTTGAGGGGGGGAGAGCAGGGGGAGGAATAGTGCAGCCCAGGATGGCAGGAGCTGCTGTACACCCGTCTGTCCGTCTACAGAATAAGGTCTATAGAAAGCAAACTGCAGTTCTGTCTCCTCTTCCTCTTAGTCAGCAACCAGTTAAGCTGCAGACTCCATTACTGTGAAGCATGGGGGTGGCAACATCATGCTTTGGGGCTGTTTTTCTGCAAAGGGAACAGGACGACTGATCCGTGTACATGAAAGAATGAATGGGGCTATGTATCGTGAGATTTTGAGTGCAAACCTCCTCCCATCAGCAAGAGCATTGAAGATGAAACGTTGCTCGGTCTTTCAGCATGACAATGATCCCGAACACACCGCCCGGGCAACGAAAGAGTGGCTTCGTAAGAAGCATTTCAAGGTCCTGGAGTGGCCTAGCCAGTCTCCAGATCTCAACCCCATAGAAAACCTTTGGAGGGAGTTGAAAGCCAGTGTTGCCCAGCGACAGCCCAAAAACATCACTGCTCTAGAGGAGATCTGCATGGAGGAATGGGCCAACATACCAGCAACAGTGTGAGACAACCTTGTGAAGACTTACAGAAAACATTTGACCTCTGTCATTGCCAACACAGGATATATAACAAAGTATTGAGATGAACTTTTGATATTGACCAAATACTTATTTTCCACCATAATTTGCAAATAAATTATTTCCAAATCAGACAATGTGATTGTCTGGATTTGTTTCCACATTTTGTCTCTCATAGTTGAGGTATACCTATGATGACAATTACAGGCCTCTCTCATCTTTTTAAGTGGGAGACCTTGCACAATTGCAAAAAAAACACTGCAGGACTTAACCAGCTGCCGGGAGAAGTGGGAAGCAGAGGTATCTGACATACAGGGGGAGGACTGAGATGACCTGTGGACCCAACCCTTTAAACACCTTGTATCGCCCAGGGATAAGTTGATTCAATTCAAGTTTCTACATAGGAGCTACTTTACCCGAGCTAGGTTGGCCAAGATTTTTCCCTCCGTCTCCGCTGAGTGCTGGAGATGCTCCTTTTTGCCTGCTGATACAGATCACATTTTCTGGCATCCAACAGTTTTAGTCTGAGGTCACATCCTGTATTTCAGATCTTTTGGTAATACCGATACCTATGACTGTGAGGGTCTGCCTATTGGACCTAGTGAATGAGGTAGTACCCTTTAGGGCTCTTAGGACTCTACTGAATATATTATGTTTCTATGGGAGAAAGGCCATACTTCTAAAATGGAAGAATCTGGGGGCTCCTGGCGTGGTATTCTGGAAGGGGTTGGTGAACTCCATGATGCCGTATTATAGGGCCACATATATAGCCAGAGGATGTTGGAAGAAGTTTCCTAAAGTGTGGCAGGCTTGGTATAACTCTACTGTCACAGTAGGATAAATTAGTGAATAAGATACCTAAATGCATTCCTAGCAGGATTTAGTTCATTCATGGAGATGGGTTCACCCAGGATCTGAATTACCACTTACCTTTCATATCGGTATCCTGGAAATTGGGATAGTAGCAGTTGCTGATTCATTGCTAATGCATACATGTTGTGACTAAATGTTTGGCCTTTTATCATTAGGGTCTTTTTCTTTAGGGTCTCTGCTAAAACATATATATAATATTTTGGGGTTCTAAGTAATTTTCTAGCAAAAAAATAAGAATTTAAACTTGTAAACAAAAAGTTCCAGAAAAGGCCTGGGTGGAGCAGCTGTTCAACTACTGGAGGCCCTTGTCTGCATGAGCCAGCCAATTGGATCAGGGAAGATGGTAGAAGCCAAGTAATTCAGCCCACTCACATGGTTTCAGACATCCTTCACAGAATTACAAGGAAACTGTCCATTGTCATCACTTCTATTTCCATACCTCAACTCCAATCCTGCCAGGTATACAGTTCTGCCATCTACCACACCTGACCTGTGTAATTCTAAACCAGTCCCCGCTAGGGGATCAGACCCTTATCCGAGTACGCAGCCCGGCAAGTCAGGATGAGCGAGCACCCACCCCGCTCCTGAACCATACCAGGCCACATACCCTCAATATGGGGGGTGGGTGCTTTGGGGCGGGGGAGGGTCTGCCCCCCCACCCCAAAGAACTTTACCCCCATGTTGATGGGGACAGGGGCCTTTTCCCGACAACCCTGGTCTGTGGTCGTCGGGGTCTGTGGGTGAGCGCAGTGCATTATAGAGCGCAGTGTATTATGGGGCGCTCAGCAAACTTCCCGCCGATTGCCCCTTTTGTTTGTGTGTTCAGCGAACACACAAGCACCCAATGTTCGAGTCAAATTTACGTTTGACTCGAACATCCGACCCATCCCCAGTGTTGCCAACCGCCCGTAGATTTACGGGCAGCCCGTAAATTTACTCCTATTTTCGGGTCGCGCCCGTAAATGTCCGTAAAAAAGATGGCCACGAGCCGACCATGTAACTGCGCATGCGCCGTTCCGAAGCTGGCTGGGCTCGGGAAAGCTTGTACTCGCTCGGCCGGGCGGTGCATGCACAGTAACGTAATGGCGCCGTCTGGCGGCATTTTTGAAAAGATTCCAGAGTACACTTGTTCCTCGGTAAGACACGGCGGCCGTGTCTCGTGCACTCGCCGTAGGCGGAGGAGCCGAGGAGGGGCAAGTGAGGAGGAGAGTGTGACACTGGGGCAGAGGATGACATTACTGGGGACAGCGTCCGACACTACTGGGTCTCAGGACAGACGAAAGAGGATGACATGGCAATACTGGGGGGGGGGGGGGTGAAGCCATGGCATGCAGGGGGACAGTGAAGGACACTGATGTGCTGCCCTGTGGAGAGGTGAAAGGGGCACAGGAGCAGGACACACTGGTGTGGAGACTGTAATATGATGGTGGACAGAGGAGGAGGCTACTGTGAGGGGGTGAGGAGGACACTATAATCATGTCTGAGTGCAGCCTCTGTCCCCCTCCTGGAGTTTGTCCGCAGCCTCTGCCCCCCTCCTGTAGTATGTCCGCAGCCTCTGTCCCCCTCCTGTAGTATATCCGCAGTCTCTGTCCCCATCCTGTAGTATATCCGTAGCCTCTGTTGCCCTCCTGTAGTATATCCGCAGCCTCTGTCCCCCTCCTGTAGTATATCCGCAGCCTCTGTCCCCCTCCTGTAGTATATCCGCAGCCTCTGTCCCCCTCCTGTAGTATGTCCGCAGCCTCTGTCCCCCTCCTGTAGTATGTGCAGTATCTGAGGGCGATCCTAGAAAGGAGTCAAGAGTAGGGGCGCTGCCGGGCTGGGGGTCACAGGAGGAGACAGACATGTGTGAACTGTGGAGAGGAGACTATACAATAAATCCAGAGGCCAAAAATTTAGTGTTGTCAGTAAATTTCACGAGTTCCGCCAGTATGAAAAAATTTGGTGTTGTTTGTAAATTTTGTCATCCTGCTAGTAAATTTCACTTCGGGGGGGGGGGGGGGGGGGTTGGCATCACTGAGCATCCCTATTGACATAACACATTCCCTTTCTAGTATATCTAAAGTCAAATATATTTTTTCCCCTTTTTGTTCATTTGGAAAGAGTTTTTTTTCACTTTCTGTCCTTTAGACGCAACCAAAAGAAAGAGAGCAAATCTCTCAGGGTAAGGTTACCAGATTCTCAAAATAAATCTGATGCCCAATTTTAACCACACAGTGCAAACCATCCATCAATGCGTTGCAACACTCCCCCCCCCCCCCCCCCCCAAAAAAAACGGAATTTCCGGCCTTTGGCAATTTTGTCAAAAGCTCCCAATTTACTATAAAATTTTGAGGAAGTGAAAACTCTTATGCCCTGTACACACAACCGGTTTTACCGATAAAAACAGTCCGATGGACTTTTTTCATCGGACAAACCGATCGTGCATGGGCCCCATCGGTCTTTTTTCGATTAAAAAAAAAACGATAGCAAATTCCGATCGTCTGTGTGGAACTCCATCGGACAAAAAACCCACGCATGCTCAGAATCAAGTCGACGCATGCTCAAAAGCATTGAACTTAATTTTTCTCGGGTCGTCTGAGTGTTTTACGTCAGGGCGTTTGGGACGGTCGGATTTTTGACTGATGGTGTGTAGACAAGACTGATGGAAGTCAGCTTCATCGGAATTCCGATGGAAAAATCCATCGGATTTGAATCAATAGGAGATCAGATCGTGTGTACAGGGCTTTAATCTTACTTAGCTGCCTCCTCTGCAAATGCACTGGATTGGCCAGACTCTGCAGATCAGATGCACATTACCATCATCAATAAATCCTTGCAATAAACATACAGTATGGCCGACCAGGAGTTTCCTTTTAAATACATATCTTTCAAATATTTAACTATATGAACTGCTCAGTCAACAAAGTATTCATGAGCTACCACTCACACTAACAATCAACCGCAAGATGTTCCCCTGTATAATGAAAGAAATGTATCTTGCTACTGAACACCACACAAGTGGTGGCAGTATTTATCAAGATGATGTGTGTCATTGAGTTATTCTATTTTTTTTTTCCTTCTGTCTTTTAAAAAAACAATACTGAGCTAGATGATAAAATAAGAATATAGCTAAATATTTTGCGATAAATGGCATTAGACTTATAGCACCAATGAAGAGTCTGGAGGATATTATTAGACAGTGAGCGGAGCCAGGCCCATTCATTTCAACAACATCTGTCACAATCTATGGAGACAAACACCATAAAAATATTGGAAATCATTTTTATTGAAGTAATGCAGAAGGTTTGAAAATGTCACAAAAATGTTGTAATTGGATTTTCTTGATACATTATGACTGGTTTGCTATAGAACTCTAGAATGGCATCTATCTATCTATCTGTGGTGGCTGGTGTTTCTTTTGGTTGGGCGGCAAACAACCCTCCCCCAGAGCAGCCGGTGGCACCTCTACCCCCACCCCCCGCTGTCTGCCAGGCACTTACCCCATCAAAGCGGGTAGCAGGTGGCGGGCAGCGGGTAGCGGATCTGTGTCCTCTCCTCCATCAGCGGATTCCAGCGTGCAGCTCCTCCCCTCCTCCTAGGTGTCCAATAGGATCACCTGTCTTTTCAGGCAATCGGGTGACGGTCGCAAAACCTGCTTCCTGATTGGCCAGGAGGAGGATCAGTGTTAAAACAGCGAATATTCATTCATTGTTGTACCTGGGTGGGCTCAGTTTACATTCTCTGCGCCCCGAGCCCACACTTTTTTGAAGCCTATTAGATAGGGTGACCAGACATCCCCGGTTTCAGGGGACAGTCCCCGGATTGAGGACACTGTCCCTAGACCAAGTCTGTCCCCGGTTTTGTCCCCGGATTGGATTTGAACAGGGGCTGGGGCAATTTCAAAGACAGTCAGTGGAGAATAAAAAAAACAAAAATTCAGAATTACACACCGTTTCCTCTAGCTTAGGGGGGTGTATTTTTTCAATTATCTGTGCGCCTTTCTGATGATCATGTGCTGGTCGAAGCGGAGGGAATATTTCTTCAGTTTCTGGTGCATGCCCATTCAGCTCCGCTCACATGTTCTTCTGCCTTGGCTCAAGTCCCGGCCAGCCGCCTGCCTCTCCTTGCCTTCCCTGGCGAAGTGATCTTCCTCCGCACCCCACCCAGTAGTAGCCGGGGCCCACAGAGTAAGACTTGACAGGCTGTGAGGCGGGCGGCGGCGGGCAGAGAGTCGCTGATTGCCGCCATTACTAGTAAAAAAAAAATGGGTGCCCGGATTTCATTTTAAAAATCTGGTCACTTTACTATTAGAGCCTCTCGCTCTAATCAGGTGCTTCAAAAAAACAAACCCCCATTGTAATTCATGCATCCGATGTCCTGCAAGGGGCCGGACGCATGGATAAGGGGAGGCGGCAATTAATGGGGGGGCCTTGCCCGTGCGCCCTTAATGGAGAGGCCGACCCTGCTATCTATCTATCTTTGTCTCTTACTCCAGACGTGTGTGTGGGGGAGGGCAGGAGGAACAGCTTCCTCGGGTTTACACATGGGGGGTGAAGCATGGCATGCTGCAACCTACCTATCCACCATATCCAGATCAATGCATGGAAGTGTTTTAGTACATCGAAGCAAAGTTTGGCCCCCTGGGAAAAATTATCACTGCACCCAGGGAATCTGCCTCCCCCTTTCACCCCCAGGACCAGCTATCTATCTATCTATCTATCTATCTATCTATCTATCTATCTATCTATCTATCTATCTATCTATCTCTCAATTGTAAACATATGCACAGTTCCTTTAAGTGCTACAAACTATCATCCGTATACATAGGCATATAAAACCTGGAGAATATAAAATAAGCTAATACCCAGTGCAGCTGCCAACCACTGGAAAAATGGATAACAGAATACAGAAAACAAGGAGCAGCGCTCAATGGGAAAAGCATAAATAACTTGTAAGTCTTTGAATAAGTAAAAAAGTTAATTTATTGCACTTGAAGTAGAATCAATAAAAACTGCAGCAACTGTCAATAATAAAAAATACTTTCAGAAGGTCATAAAAGAATATAGCTAGATTAGATACTGGTATAAAAATAAACAACGGTACCACTATAGAGCAAGGGTGAGGAAGGGTCAGCGTATTTTTTACTTTGTTTCAATACGCTATAGAAGGACTTTTTATGAGATTTTGGGCTGTGCTGCTTCATGCGATTAAGGCAGCACAGTGGATTTGGCACTTCAGCACTCTATTGAATGTCACTTCATATATACAGTATTTTTTCACTTTGTTCATTATGCTATATGTGGATTAAGCCTGAATACTTATTAGCCACGGCATATATTTGAGTTTGTTAATATATTTATTTCACATTAGTATCTCGTGGGATACACAGTTGGTTGGCGCGGCACATATTATATATTTTATCACAACAAAATGCATGTTACTGCAACAAAAATGGGTGCATTAGCAAGACAATGGCGCTGCTGCATAACTGTAAAAGAGCAGTGCGTTTTTGTGCATTGCGGGAATGTGTATGGTTTTATGCGTGTTCCCCCAATGCAACAGGTGTGAATAAAACCTGACTGTATTCTCATTGCTTATACTCTATATTGCCAAAAGTATTGCCTTTACATGCACATGAACTTTAATGGCATCCCAGTCTTATGCCGCGTACACACGATCATTATTCACGGCGGTTTAAAAACCGCCGTGAATAATGACATTTTAAACGAGGGAACAGCTTGTTCCCCACACACTGTCATTTTTCTCGTCATTTTTTAAAATGACGAGAAAAACGATCGTCTATGGGCTCCGCGGCAGTGTTTCCCATAGGGAAACACTGCCGCGGAAGAAATGTCAGGAAAAACGACGAGAAAAATTAGAACATGTTCTAATTTTTCTCATCGTGATTAATGCCGTTTTTCCCGTCGGGAAAAACGGCAAAAAGCCCACAGACAATCGTTTTTCTCATCCAAAGGAAAAAATTTAATTTTTCCCGACGGGAAAAATGATCGTGTGTATGCGGCATTAGTCTGTAGCGTTCAATATTGAGTTGGCCCATAGAGTGGAGACTGCGAGCCAGGCCTTCTCATCCACATCAGTACCTGACCTCACAAATGCACTTCTGGAAGAATGGTCAAACATTCCCATAGACACACTCCTAAACCTTGTGGACAGCCTTCCCAGAAGAGTTAAAGCTGTTATAGCTGCAAAGGGTGGGCCAACTCAATATTGAAGACTGGGATGCCATTAAAGTTCTTGTGTGTGTAAAGGCAGGTGTCCCAATACTTTTGGCAATATTTTGTATAAAATGAATCTACATCTTTTTCCCACGACTATGACCAATAAAGAGTATGACACATTTTCACAGCTTCTACCCAGAAGTACTACAGCCCAGTGTCAGTGAATGAAATCCCTGTACCAGCACCACCTCCGTCACAGCACATTGCCCACCAGGTGACAAGCAATTGCACACAGTACAAATAAATGCCATTAAAAAGACATTTGCTTCCCAGATCTGTGAGTGATGCTGGAGATCAGAGCTTGGTGGCAATTACCATAGCACCCTGATTTATCAAGTGACTGAGACATGTAAAATTTATGTTCTTTTTCTTTTAACATTAAGTATTTATTTTTATGTCTGATTTATACCATATAATAAATAAATATCACTTATTGATAACAGACAGATAGATAGATAGAAAGAAAGATAGATAGATAGATACATAGTAAAATCAACTTCACCAATTTTTTTCTTAATAAAACCCATTTCTATATAACCTCTTCTTAAAGGCTAAGTTCACCTGCTAGGCCTATAGTGAAAAACAAAATAAAATGGGTGGGCGGGAGCACTGTTAGGCCTCGTACACACGACCGGTTTTCCCGGCAGGAAAACTGCCATGAGACCGATTTGCCGGGAAAACCGGCCGTGTGTATGCTCCATCGCAGTTTTCCCGACAGGAAAACTGCTGCGAATTGCGGTGGGAAAAAGAGAGCTGGTTCTCTATTTTCCCGTTGTGAAAACCGGTCGTGTGTATGCTTTTCCGAGGGCAAAAAAAAACGCGTATGCTCAGAATAAAGTACAGTATAAGACGGGAGCGCTCGTTCAGGTAAAACTAGCGTTCGTTATGGAGATAGCACATTCGTCAGCATTCTGAACAGCAGAAAACGATCTGAAAGCATGAAGACTGAAAAGCGCGAATCGTCTCTCACCAAACTTTTACTAACACGCAATAACACGAGATCAGGGTGGCGCCGTTGGAATGGAACTTCCCCTTTATAGTGCCGTCGTACACATTGTACGTCACTGCGCTTTGGACCGGCAGGATTTTGTATGACAGTCTGTACGCAAGACAAGCTTTACAGGAAACCCGTCAAGCTTGGCAGGAATCCCGTCGGGAAAACCAACGTTTTTTTCCTGCCAGGAAAACCGGTCGTGTGTACAGGGCTTTAATCACTATGGTGACAACGTACTGCTCTGGCCACAGTATGTAAAAAAAAAAGAATAAAATAACAAAAAAAGTGAAAAAAATTGTAAATAAATATATTTTTTTTAAAGTGAAAACCCTTTTTTTTTTCCTTTACATACTGTCACCAGTGGAGTTGAGCGGACACCTGGATGTTCGGGTTCGACGGGTTCGGCCAAACTTCGGAAAAAAGTTTGGGTTCGGAACTTTAACCCGAACCCGAACCCCATTGAAGTCAATGGGGACCCGGACTTCTAAGGACTAAAAAGGCTCTAAAAAAGTAATGGAAAGGGCTAGAGGGCTGCAAATGGCAGCAAAATGTTGTTAAGAGTATGGCAAGTGCTCTGCAAACAAATGTGGATAGGGAAATAACCTAAAATAACATAAAAAAAATAAAAAAATATGCTGGAGGCCCCCTTTTCAGCAGAAGAGGTACGGGAGGTCATTAAGAACCTCAGAAACTCAACGGCACGATGCCACATATATGGTGGGAATGCCCCAGAATACGCCCTTTCTGGAATAAATTATTAAATTTTATGGATAAGCTAGTGGGAAAATAAAATACTTTGAAATAAAAATGTAGCGGGGTGCTAAATTTAAGGGAAGTGTTTGAGTGGTAAATAGGCTCAAACACCCTAATTCTGTAGGATTCATGGACCATTTTGTCCTCGGGGGACAGTATTGGTGTGCAGATCCCTGCGGCCTACAGGTGGCGCTGCCATGGTAGGCTAGGGTTGAACCGCCGATACAGTGCTGTGCCTTTTGTGTCCCCTCTTGGCAGTAGTACAGCAGGCGGGGAACCTGCTGTGCATGCCGGGAGAGGATATAAAAGGGGCAGACCTTTGGCCTGGGGGCTGATGTCCAGTGGGGTCCACGCCCAGGTGCCTTCGGCCTGGGTGCATGTGTTCCTGTTCCATCTCGGGTACCTTTAGCCCGGGGTGAGGTACTATCCTGGAGTTCCTGCTGCCCTGGGTATGGAGGCCTAGGTGCGGGAGTAAAGCCTGGAGTCCAGAGCCTTCGTCTGGAGTCCGCTAAGGGTTGAGGAGTCTTAGGGTGCCGCCTCGTGTAGGGGACGATGTTCCAGGGAAGGGAGGATCATTCTGATGGACCGATGCGGGAGTCACGGTGAAGGAAGGGTCTGTTGACTCCCTGGAGAGATGTCTTCCCCTTGATATGGGCTAGGTTCGTAGAAGGAGAAGCTCAAGGTCATCTTGACTGTATCAGAGGCCTTATTCACCCGGCCCGTGGCAGGGGCCTTATACACCCTGGTCTGTGGCAGAGACCAAAGTTCTCCAGGTCCGTGGCAGCGGCCTTGTACACCCGGTCTGTGGCAGAGACCAACCTCAAGGTCTGTGGCAGAGACCGTGCACCTAAAACTGTTTGAGAAACCTAAGCAGTGAAGTGAATGTGCTACGTTTGTGCCTGGACCTCCTCCACACCTTAAGCTGTCCTGTTTCTTTGCTCTAACCTTTTCAATCCGAGTAGAGTTTATTTTGCCATGAGAGAATAAGAGTTGTAATTTCAGCTGGTGTGGACATTGACTTTACTGGGAATTAAAGGACTTGCCTCTACCTACAGTAGAGGTGAAAATCATCCTCTGGAGGAGTTTTGACTCCGGCTGTGGACACGGCCCGTCAAGTACACCGCTAAACCTCTTTATATAGGAGGGTACGGGCTGGTAGTGCGGTGTGCCTTTCTCCCTCCTGCGAGGAGCCAACAACATAAAGGCAGGTAAGGGGGAAAGGATCTGTGCGCTACAAAAAAATAAAATAAAAATTATAATCTTGACCTAGGAGCACAAGGTCCATATGGAGTAGGAGGTTGAGGTGGCGTTGGATGTGGCTGTGTAGGTGGAAGCGGTGGTGGAGGAGGACGAGGTAGCCAACACTGGTTCAAAAATACAACAATGGCTGGGTAAGGCCAGTGATGTGTCGAATTCTGTCCCCCGTCAAATAGTGTCCACCCTGTACTGCGCTTGCTCAGTATGTAGGACAAGGGGATTTCGAAAATCTCCCAAGACGAACGGCGCCTGCGTGGTGAGTTCAGGTGAAGGCCACACCATCCGTGGTTCAAGCCGAGCCAAGTGAGGCCGTGCCCGAAGCATGGCGATCGAACCGAGCCCGTGAGGGGCCCTGTTACTATGTGCTACCGTATGTCCACTTGGATGGTGGGGCTTGAACCTGCACTCACTGCGCAGGCGCCGTTCATCTTCGGAGATTTTGTGAATCTCCTTGTCCTCTGTACTGCGCAAGCGCTGCGCCTTCGCAGTATGGGCCGGACACAATCCGATGGCCGGACAGTTTTTGTCACAACACCGGTATACATGTCTATTCTGCACAAGGTACGGACAAGTCCTGTGGGATCCATGCCTGGTTCATTTTAATGAATGTGAGCTTGTCCACATTGGCTCTGGACAGGCGGCTGCGTTTGTCTGTAATAACGCCCCCTGCCGTGCTAAATACACGTTCAGATAATACTCTGGCTGCAGGGCAGGCCAGCACCTCCAAGGCATAAAGGGCAAGCTCAGGCCATGTGCCCAATTTGGAGACCCAGAAGTTAAAGGGGGCAGACCCGTCATCCAGTACGTGTAGGCCTGTGGACACATACTGCTCAACCATGTTGGTGAAATGCTGCCTCCTGCTAAGACGTTCCATCTCAGCTGGTGGTGCTGGTTGTTGTGGCGTGCTGACAAAGCTTTTCCACATTTCAGCCATGCTAACCCTGCCTTCTGAGGTGCTGCCGGTGCCCCGGCTGCGTTGGCGACCTCTTCCTCCTCCTCTGCCTTCGCCTTGTGCTTCCACCGTACGCCCGCTGTCAGGTGGGAATGCCACCAGCAGCACGTCTACCAGCGTGCGCTTGTACTCGCGCATCTTACGATCCCGCTCCAGTGAGAGAATTAAGGACGGTACGTTGTCCTTGTAACGGGGATCCAGCAGGGTGGCCACCCAGTAATCAGCACCAGTTAAAATGTGGGCAACTCGGCGGTCATTGCGGAAACACTGCAGCATGTAATCGCTCATGTGTGCCAGGCTGCCCAGAGGCAAAGAAAAGCTGTCCTCTGTGGGAGGTGTATCGTCTGTGTCCTCTGTATCCCCCCAGCCATGCACCAGTGATGGCCACGAGCTGGTCTGGGTGCCACCCTACTGTGAAAATGGCTCCTCCTCCTCCTCCATCTCCTCCTCCATAACTGTGCCCTTTCTGCCGGACAATTGTGTACCTGGCGTTTGTTGGTGCAGGAACCCACCCTCGTAGCCACTTGTGAAAGACTGCCCTGAAAGCCTTTGAAATGATCCCGCTTCCTCCTCCTCCTCCTCATCCTCCTGTGCCACATCCTCTTCCATCATCGCCCAAAGCGTTTTTTCAAGGAGGCATAGAACTGGGATAGTAACGCTGAGAACGGCGTCATTGGCACTGGACATGTTGGTGGAGTACTCGAAACAGCGCAACAAGGCACACAGGTCTCGCATGGAGGCCCAGTTATTGGTGGTGAAGTGGTGCTGTTCCGCAGAGCGACTCACGCGTGATTGCTGCAGCTGAAACTCCACTATCGCCTGCTGCTGCTCGCACAGTCTGGCCAGCATGTGCAAGGTGGAGTTCCACCTTGTGGGCACGTCACATATGAGGCGGTGAGCGGGAAGGCCGAAGTTATGCTGCAGCGCTGACAGGCGAGCAGCAGCAGGGTGAGAACGCCGAAAGTGCGCACACACAGCCCGCACTTTCTGCAGCAGCTCTGGCATATTGGGGTAATTTTTAAGGAACCTCTGGACCACCAAGTTCAGCACATGCGCCAGGCAAGGGATGTGCGTTAAACCGGCTAGGCCCAGAGCTGCTACGAGATTTTGCCCATTATCGCACACCACCAGGCCGGGCTTGAGGCTCACTGACAGCAACCACTCATTGGTCTGTTGTTCCATGTCCCTCCACAACTCCTGCGCGGTGTGGGGTTTTTCCCCCAAACAGGAAAGTTTTAAAACTGCCTGCTGTCGTTTACCCCTGGCTGTGCTGAAGTTGGTGGTGAAGGTGTTACGCTGACCGGATGAGGAGGCGGTAGAGGATGAGGAAGGGGAGTAGGAGGAGTTAGCAACAGGAGGCAAACTGAAGCGCCCTGCAATCCTCGGTGGTGGAAAGACATGCGCCAAACTGCTATCTGCCTCAGGCCCAGCCGCCACTGCATTTACCCAGTGTGCTGTTAGGGAGATATAACGTCCCTGACCGTGCTTACTGGTCCACGCATCCGTAGTTAGGTGGACCTTGCCACAGATGGCGCTGCGCAGTGCACACCTGATTTTGTCCGACCACTTGGTTGTGCAGGGAAGGGATGGCTCGCCTGGAAAAGTAGTGGCGTCTGGGCACGACGTACTGTGGGACAGCCAATGCCATCAGGCTTTTAAAACTCTGCGTCTCCACCAGACGGAATGACAGCATTTCAAAGGCCAGGAGTTTTGAAATGCTGGCATTCAGGGCCAGGGATCGCGGGTGGCTAGGGGGGTACTTCCTCTTCCGCTCCAATGTTTGGGAGATAGAGAGCTGAACGCTTCCATGGGACATTGTGGAGATGGTTGGTGACCCAGGTGGTAGTGTTGCTGGCAGATCCTCTGTTTGCGGGGTGGCAGGTGCCACTGTCACTACAGAGGTAGATGAAGAGGCCGAGACTACAGCAGAAGAGGAAGCAGGAAGAGCCAGAGACCTTTCTTGGTTTTTGAGGTGTCTACTTCACTGCAGCTCGTGCTTTGCACTTAGATGCCTGGTCATGCAGGTTGTGCTCAGGTTGAGAACGTTTATGCCTCGCTTCAGGCTCTGATTGCACAGCGTGCAAACCACTCGTGTCTTGTCATCAGCACATTGTGTGAAGAACTGCCACGCTAGGGAACTCCTTGGACCTGGCTTTGGTGTGCTCGGTCCCTTGCTGCGTTGGGCAGTAGCAGACATACTGTCTAGGGGACGGACGCTCCGCTTTTGCACCCTGCTCCCTCTTCTGCTGTGCTGATGGCTCTGTGCGACCACCGCCTCTTCCTCCAAACTACACTGGTCACCTGCATAACGTTGATTCCATGTGGGGTCGAGGACCTCATCGTCCTCCACATCATCTTCCACCCAGTCTTCACCCCTGCCCTCCTTGTCTGTCTGCACAATTGTGAAAGCAGCAGCAGTTGGCACCTGTGTTTTGTCATCATCCAAAACGTGCTGTGATGGTCCTCCCATGTACTCATCATGAAACATAAGTGGTTGGGCATCGGTGCACTCAATCTCTTCCACTTCTGGGGCAGGGCTAGGTGGATGGCCCTGGGAAACCCTGCTAACAGAGTCATCGAAAAGCAGAAGAGACTGCTGCATGATTTGGGGCTCAGACTGCTTGGCTGATTTGCAAGGGGGTGAGGTGAAAGACTGATGGACATGGGTTTCAGGTGCCAACTCTGATCTTTCATCAGAAGAGTGGGTGGGAGACAATGTGAAGGAACCCGAGGCACTGTCAGCAACCCAATCTACTATCGCCTGCACTTGTCCTGGCCTAAACATTCGTACAGCCTCATTAGGCACGACAAAATACTGCCGCAGGCTCGGTCGCCTACTTGCACCTGAGGAAGATGTTTCACTTGTGCGTGTATCTGGCACAGATCCACCACGTCCTCTCCCTGCAACAGGAGCTCCACCAGCAGCACCACGACCGGGGCCACCACGTCCCTTTGACCTTCTCCTCATATTTTCCAAATTTAGGATCTTGCCCTAAATGGGTGTTTTTGGAAGAGCAGAACACACCCACAGTACGTAACCGCTGAATCGCACAGCTACAGAACTGCAGAAAATGCTATTCAAAAAAAATGTTTTTTTTTTAGTATAGCACAGTAGGAGAAAACTATATAGAAATTGTTTATTTCACACACCTCCACATATGTATAACACACTGCAAAATATTTTTTGTGGCCCTAAATGGCGTTTTTTGGAAGACCACAACACACCCACAGTACGTAACCGCTGAATCGCACAGCTACAGAACTGCAGAAAATGCTATTCAAAAAAAATGTTGTTTTTTTAGTATAGCACAGTAGGAGAAAACTATATAGAAATTGTTTATTCCACACACCTCCATATATGTATAACACATTGCAAAATATTTTTTGTGGCCCTAAATGGTGTTTTTTGGAAGACCACAACACACCCACAGTACGTAACCGCTGAATCGCACAGCTACAGAACTGCAGAAAATGCTATTCAAAATTTTTTTTGTTTTTTTAGTATAGCACAGTAGGAGAAAACTATATAGAAATTGTTTATTTCACACATCTCCACATATGTATAACACACTGCAAAATATTTTTTGTGGCCCTAAATGGCGTTTTTTGGAAGACCACAACACACCCACAGTACGTAACCGCTGAATCGCACAGCTACAGAACTGCAGAAAATGCTATTCAAAAAAAATGTTTTTTTTTAGTATAGCACAGTAGGAGAAAACTATATAGAAATTGTTTATTTCACACACCTCCACATATGTATAACACACTGCAAAATATTTTTTGTGGCCCTAAATGGCGTTTTTTGGAAGACCACAACACACCCACAGTACGTAACCGCTGAATCGCACAGCTACAGAACTGCAGAAAATGCTATTAAAAAAAAATTTTGTTTTTTTAGTATAGCACAGTAGAAGACAAATATATAGAAATGGTTTATTTCACATGCCTCCACATATGTATAACACACTGCAAAAAAATTTTTGTGGCCCTAAATGGCATTTTTTGGAAGACCACAACAAACCCACAGTACGTAACCGCTGAATCGCACAGCTACAGAACTGCAGAAAATGCTATTAAAAAAAATGTTTTTTTTTTAGTATAGCACAGTAGGAGAAAACTATATAGAAATTGTTTATTTAACACACCTCCACATATGTATAACACACTGCAAAATATTTTTTGTGGCCCTAAATGGCGTTTTTCGGAAGACCACAACACACCCACAGTACGTAACCGCTGAATCGCACAGCTACAGAACTGCAGAAAGTGCTATTCAAAAAAAATGTTGTTTTTTTAGTATAGCACAGTAGGAGAAAACTATATAGAAATTGTTTATTTCACACACCTCCACATATGTATAACACACTGCAAAATATTTTTTGTGGCCCTAAATGGCGTTTTTTGGAAGACCACAACACACCCACAGTACGTAACCGCTGAATCGCACAGCTACAGAACTGCAGAAAATGCTATTCAAAATTTTTTTTGTTTTTTTAGTATAGCACAGTAGGAGAAAACTATATAGAAATTGTTTATTTCACACACCTCCACATATGTATAACACACTGCAAAATATTTTTTGTGGCCCTAAATGGGTCTTTTTGCAAGCGTACATTAAAGTGCAAATTTTTTTATTTATTTTTTTGCCCTAAACGGCTCTTTTTTTGCACGAGCAAAATAAAATGCAATATTTTTTTTTTGGAAAAGAGCACAATAAAGTGCCTTTTTTTGTTGTTGCCCTAAATGGATCTTTTTCCAAGAGCAGAATACACCCACAGTATGGAAACGGTGTATCTCTCAACGTAATATGCAGTGCTGGTGCACTGAGCTTGCAGATAAAAGTTAGATTTTCTCTGACACTGGGCTCATGGCAGTGTAAAAAGACTGCACTGCAACACAAACAGGTAAACCTATGCAGATCGCTGAGTTATATCTCTGAATCTGGACTCCTATTCCTATATAATATATCTCTCTCCCTGAAAGCACCAACAGGAACCTGGCTCTACACTACACTGTCTCTCTATCTTTTCCCTCAGATTCCAGAATCAGGACTAACTCATGTATTTTTCAATCTCTCCCTAAAAGCAGCAGCAGCAGACAAGATCCTCTCCCTATCTATTCTGAAGCAGAGTGACGTGTGTGCTGTGTGCCTCTAGCTTATATAGAAGCTGGGTCACATGTTGCACTGACCAATCACAGCCATGCCATTAGTAGGCATGGCTATGATGGCTTCTAAGGGCACACCAGCTAATCAAAAGGTGATTGGCTGGCCCCTGAAGCATTTCTAACTGCGCCATTAGATTGCCGAACCCGGACTTTCGTGCAAAGTCCGGGTTCGGGTTCGGGAAAAAGCTAAAGTTCGGTACGGACCCGAACTTTACAGTTCGGGTTCGCTCAACCCTAGTCACCAGTCATTGTCCCTGATCATCACCACACTAGTCATATGGGGACACTTCCCTGCCCTGGTGACAGTATGTAAAAAAATCTGCAAAAAAAATATTTAATTCCTAATTTTCCCCAAAAATTGGGCAAAAAAAACTCTCCATTCCTCTTATTAAATACCTTGGGTGTCTAATTTCCAAACACAGTGGTAATCTGGGGGGTATTTGTACTGTGCTGGCATTTTAGGGCCTCAAGAAATGAGATAGACCATTAGCACATCAGGATTGATACATTTTTAAATATATATAGCATAGGTTATATAGACTATAAATTTTGCACAGACTAAATAATATATAAAGATTTGGGTTATTTTTGCCAAACTAATATAGCAGAAGGAAGAAAGATTATTTATTTGCAAAATATTATAAAATAAATTAAGATTTTTTTTTTTTTTTTCACATTTGTTGCTATTTTTTAGTTTATATAGCAAAAAAAAAAAAAAAAAAAACCTGTGACAATTAAATACCACCAAAATAAAACTCTAGATGTCTAAAAAAATGCAATTTTTTTTATTTGGGTACAGTGTTACAGGACTGAGTAATTGTCATTCAAAGTGTGATAGCGCTGACATCTGCAAATTGGCCTGGGCAGGAAGGGGGTTAAAGTGTCGGGTATTGAAGTGGTTAAAGAAAATAGCTTGTGCAGTTAAAGGGTAAATAAATGGGATAATATACTGCGCCAACCACAAATTCGATATGAGCTGCCAACACAAAAACAAGACAAAATTGTGAACAAACCATGAAAATTAAAAGTGTGGCGCTAATGATATATTGAGTGATTGGTATCGCTCAAAGTGATCAATAATTAGAACGCAAGTGAAGTGAATATAATAAAAATAAATTAAAAAAATGAATAAAAAACAACACCCTGTGTGGAGTGTAGTGCGTGCGACTACAAAAAATGGCGATGACCACCAAAAATGGGCCAAATAACCAAATCAAAAACTTGAAGGTGAGTGACTGCAAGTTATAATATGAAAAGAGTGTTCAATATCCAGCTTTTCTTTCATTCCTTGGAGTTATTGGTCCCTTTGGAGATATTGACAGCGGAAGGAGAAGATCGCTAGAGGACTCATTCTTTGGGTTCCACAACCGGTGGACACAAGCCTGATTGACCCACAACTGTAAGGTTAGTTGGGTCCATGCCTGCTGGTAAGAGTGTTTAATTCTCCCCTCATTATCCAAAGGTTGAAAACACTCCTGGGTGACCATCCTGACTGCACATTCCACCTAAATTGCAAGATTTTTGGGCTGTAATAATTGCAGAGTGTCCTCTCACCATTTTATGAACTGTGCCTTTATTTTGTTTACATGGACTACATATGTACCATTTTTATAGTCTGAAGGCTGCCCTCACTCCTTTGAGGCAGATGATTGATTCACTGTCACAGCTCAGTTTATTATCTGTTTTCATATTATAACTTGAAGTCACTCACCTTCAAGTTTTTGGTTTGGTTATTTGGCCCATTTTTGGAGGTCATCACCACTTTTTGTAGTCGCACGCACTACACTCCACACAGGGTGTTGTTTTTTATTCGTGTAGCACACAGACCCTTCTGCTCCATCCATTTTTGCAGTAATGCACACCTGCTACTTGCCCGGTATTCCCCCTTATGTGTAGAGAGGGGCGAGCAATGTTAATGTTTTTGGGTCTTGCGACGAGTTACCTCTCCAGAGTGGATCCCTGGTCTCCGTTGTCTAGGTGGAAGTCCCTTTGTAATAAAGCCAATGTCCACACAGGTGTAAAACCTAAGCAGCAAGGTTTTATTATTTTCTTGAGGTAAATCTTGGAAGAGAGAGAGTAGAAACGACAGAGTAGGGGAAGGTTCAGGCACGCAACACTTACAGAACACTTTCGTCGCCACTCAAGCCTGAGTGGGTATTGCTCACCCGGATAGTCCCTTTGAGAGCGGTCCTAGCAGCCGGAATGAAGCACGGATGTCAGAGATAATAGATCCCCCTTTAAGTAGGCCTCCAGGCTTCTCCCCAAGATAGCAGTACCGTCGCTATCTGTGCCGGGATTGATCTTCCCCTGGAACTCCTCCCTCTAAAGATGGGCCCCCTTCAACCGGGCAGCCTGGAATCTCTCTCCGAAGCTTAGGCCCTCGATAAGAAAGCTGAGCCTACTATACAGCAGCAGAGCCTCGGGCTAAAGGTGCCCGAGACCAAACTTACGCGTCTCGTGCCATGAGGGCCACGAGACACGCTCACTGGACCAGAGGTCCCCCCGAACTCCTTGGGGTCCCCCTGGAATTGCCTCACGCCTAATGGTGTCTGCCCTGTATGTACCCTCTCCCAGCATGCACAGTGGGTAGACCACGCCCACTGCACGGCTGCCGAGAGAGAACACCCAATAGTGCTGTGATACCCCCTGTGGTTCAACCCGAGCCGAAGATGACAGCGCCAACCTCAGGCAACAGGGAACTATACTGCCAGGCAGCATCACACCCAGAGCAGAAGCAATTTAGTATATAAACAGGTCTGAGCCAAACTATTAGCTCAGACCACCCCTAAATTTGCACATATAGCGTCTCATAAATTGGGATGGGTGCTACATTCATATTATATTCACTTCACTTGTGTTCTAATTATTGATCACTTTGAGCGATACCAATCACTCAATATATCATTAGCGCCACACTTTTAATTTTCATGTGCAGTTAAAGGGCCCCAGAAGATAGCAAAAAAACAGTGGCCTGTTCTTGTACCTTCTTTGCTCACTTGATACTGATCTTGGCCCGGTTCCAATTCTGCTCCTGGCTCCTGATGTACCTCTACTGCCCAGTTGTTGCTGACTTCTGCCTGCCTGACCATGGATCTGAGATCCTTCATATACCAGCTTGCCAGCTGCACAGTCTTCAGCTCCGAATCTACTACAAGATATCCTGGCCTTGACCTCCTACCTTCTGTGCCATTCTATTCCCTGTTATGCCCTGTCATTAACTCCAGGAGAAACAGGACCAGAGGTGTAAGGGAAGCCCTGTCATCAACGCGACCTCAACCAGGTACGTGACAAAATCACTCTCCAGTTTGCTATCCCCATCAGAGTTCTCACATTGCTGTAGCCCCTTTCCATTTCATACCCACTTCACAAGCACAATATATATATATATATATATGTGTTGCGGCTTTGAAGTTGTTTACCGGGGTTGTGGCAAAAAATTTCAACCCCAGCATTTTTTTTTTATCTGGCAATTCTTTCTCATTAAAGTGATCTGGGCAGCTGATTAGCTGCTGGATTGCTTTTAGAAGTAGCAGGAGGGGTGTCCCCCTCCCCCTCCTGCTGCTCACCAGTGTTTCTAGGGCTTACCGTTCTCAACCGGCTAGCCTGGAAAACGTTACACCGAGTCATGCAGTTGGTCACAGAGGTGAGGAGAGATCAGGCAAACTCTCCCCCCCCCCCTCTATGATATAAGAGGACCGGAGCGACGTCATGATATCCCTTCCGCTCTAGGGTGGAAGTAAACTATTTTTTTTAAAGCAAAAGAACAATGTTTTTCTTTTGATCTTTTGCTTTCAAAGGTAGAGAAGAAATTTGGGGTCTTATAGTCCCCAGATCTCTCCATAAAGAGGACCTGTCACATGCCTATTAATGTCACAAGGGATGTTTACATTCCTTGTAATAGGAATAAAATAAATTTTCATTTCAAAAAATGTAATTTAAAGAGACAGTGTAAAGAAAAAAAAAGAAAAGAAATGAAAGCGCCCCCATTCCTCCGTGCTCACATGCTTCTGCAGCTTCTCCATTGAAGTCTATTGGATCAAAAAAGCAAACACACACCACAGCTCTCCCTGGGACTGACTGAAGACCTCAGAGGACAGATGGCAGCCTTTACCTTGATATGCAGCTCTGGCCATACCTGTTATTTGAATGACAGCCATATGAGTACTCCAAGGCTTGAGATATACTGATATCTGGTGAGTTTGTACCCCTAGGGGAGTGTGACACACGCGTTGTGGATCTTGGTGTATGGTGCATGCTTTTTTTTTTAATCACTAGGACCACCACCTGCTATCTGGACTTATATCACCATCTGTCATTCATTTGTTTCTCATATGATTCAACCATATAAATGCCGGTCAGAATATGGACTGACAGGAGCGCTGCTATAGTATTTAATAATGTATTAACATTTACATCTGGACTGGATATTATTTATGTTGTTCATTGATTTATTGATGTTATAATCTTTTAAGTAACTTAGAGCTAAGGTAGTGTAAGTAGGCCTGTTCATACACTCAGTTCAATAAATAAACAGAAAAAGACCAACAATTTTGAAAAAAAAAATACTAGTAATGGGGGCGATCATTGATTTTTAGCGGACTGCGGACAAATCGGACACCTATCTGACACTTTTGTCATTTTTTGGGGACCAGTGACACCAATACAGTGATCAGTGCAAAATAATATACACTGTCACTGTACTGTCACAGAACGGCTGTCTGCCCTGTTTACATAGGCAGATCGCCGTTCTGCCTCTCCTGTGAACGATCGGCGGACCCACTGATTGGCTCCCTCGTGTAACAAACTAGTATAAACATAAATCTTAGTATATGCCCTTGTACTCTAATACCTATATAAAGTGCAGCTAAATTGCAAATGCTAAATTGTGCAATCCTTTTAAGTGGATACCCTGGGCTACAACTAAATGGCCTCCTTCTTTGAAGATAAAGAAGAAGATATGAGATTGCATAGCATCCAGAAGACATTTTAAACAGTGGCTGACAAATGCTGTACAAACTCACAACCCACAATGTAATATACCACTTCTTAGATGTTATGGCTGCATTTGTTTTCTTTTCGCCTTTTTACTTTATTCTCACCTGGTGATCTAGCCAGTAACACACTTTCTGTCTTAGGGTGTCCCAACTCTGCATAGAGGGGCAATAGAGACACCCTTGGACAGCAGCATTGTTAGTCTAGGGCAGGATTTCTTAACCTTTTTAGCACAGAGGAACCCTTGAAGTAACATTACCGGTCTTGAGGAACCCTTGCTAAAACCCATGATACATTAGTGTGATGGTCAGTGGGAAGAATGCTCCTTATGCTGCATACACACGGTCGGAATTTCCGTCAAAAAAAGTATGATGGGAGCTTTTGGTCAGATATTCCGACCGTGTGTATGCTCCATCCAACTTTTTCTGTCTGAATTTCCGCCAGCAAAAGATTGAGAGCTGGTTCTTTATTTTTCTGACGGAAAACATTTTTGACGGAAATTCCATTTGTCTGTATGCAATTCCGACGTGCAAAAAAACATGCATGCTCAGAATCAAGCAGAAGAGCCGAACTGCCTATTGAACTTCATTCGTGTTGTACGTCACCGCGTTCTTGACCATCAGAATTTCAGACAAGATTTGTGTGACCGTTTGTATGCAACACAAGTTTCAGCCAACATTCCGTTGGAAAAAAATCCACGGTTTTCTTGTCGGAAAATCCGACTGTGTGTATGCAGCATAACACTTGTGGTCATTGGGAAGAATTACCCCATTACAGAAAGCTAAAAAGATCAATGGTGTCAGTGGGAACTTGTCTGAGAGGTAGAATTTGCTCATTGTTGATTAGGGAACCCCTAACAACCTCTGGAGGAACCCTACTCTAGAGAGAGGGTGTTAGATCCACTAGCAGATTTAGATGAACAAATTAAAGCCAATCTCCAGCCAACACATTTTAAGCAGTTACAGTTTTTTTTCTTCTAATGTTTATTTTGGGATATAAGTTTTACATAAATCAATAAAAGTTGACCATTGTAAGTAGTACATTGTTGGTCTCAACACTATAACTGGCACTTTTGCTGGATAGTTTGGTCTGAAAGGAAGTTGGAAAATAACAGACTGGCTGCTTCACCAGGTAAAAAAATATAGTAAAAAATAAAACAAATGCAGACACCACATCTACGATTTAGGAAGCTGCAATATACAGTATCACATTATTTACTTTTGGGTTTCATTACGCTTTAAGGTGAAAGGCTGGTCAAAAAAACAATTAGACATATGCAGTTAGTTTTGTTGTTGCAAATCAAAATTCAAACACATTTTTTGCTATTCGGAAATTCGGATGTATCTGCATTTCCGGATTACAATAGTAATGAATTTAAACAAATCAGAAATAACGAAACTAAATTTGTCCGAAACTCAATTTGAATTTAATCAAATTCAAATCAAATTCAAAAACGAATTTGAAATCGAATTTGAAAACAAGAATAAAATAGCATAGAATATTAAAAAAAAAGAATAAAAAAGAATAGATTATAAAAGAAAATAATAAAATAGAGTCCAACAGAACAGAATAGAATAGAATTAGATAGAATAGAAAATAAAGAAATAAAAAGAATATAATAGATTAGAATGGAATAGAAAAGAATAGAATAGAAAATAAAAGAATAGAATAGTATAAACAATGGAATAGAACAAATTTGAATTTTGAATAGAATACATTTGAAATAGAATAGAATAGAAAATAATAGAATGGAATAGAATAGAAAATAAAAAAAATTTGAATAGAATAGAAAAAAAAACAATAGAATATAATAAAATAGAAAGAATATAACCGTCTTCCGAAATTCAAATTTTGAATAGAATATATTCGAATAGAAAAGAATACAATAGAAAATAATAGAAAAGGAAACATAATAGAATAGAATCCCCATCAGTAGGGATGAGCCCGATGCTCGAAACGAACATCGGGTATTCGCCCGTTCGCTGAATTTAGAATATTATGGGGCGTTCATGGGAAGTTAGAGCTCCTGCGGAACGCCCCATAATTCACTGCGAGACCGTCAATGCACTGCAAGATCACAGTGCATTGACGGCTGCTTATTTGTAAAGAAAAAGGGGCGGTGGCGCTTCTTTAAAATACTTTTAGAATATCTGTGATCCTATAAATGGTGATAAATAAAATGATAAATAGACACAAGTAACCCAAATCTCCTAGGTTACAGGTAAAGAATTCATTAATATAAAATTGGTGAGGAATTTGTTTCTAAAACTGAAAAACATCAATGTGAACACTGTGTTCAATATGCAGTATAATTACCGTATTTATCGGCGTATAACACGCACCGGCGTATAACACGCACCCCAAGTTTAGGAGGAAATTTTAGGGAAAAAAACTTTTAGCAGGGAAGTTTAAGGAAAAATAACTTACATTTAAATGCAGCCTTGTCAGTGTCCATTGCAGCCTGGTCACAGTGCAGCCTTGTCAGTGTCCATTGCAGCCTTGTCACAGTGCAGCCTTGTCAGTGTCCATTGCAGCCTTGTCACAGTGCAGCCTTGTCACAGTGCAGCCTTGTCAGTGTCCATTGCAGCCTTGTCACAGTGCAGCCTTGTCACAGTGCAGCCTTGTCAGTGTCCATTGCAGCCTTGTCACAGTGCAGCCTTGTCAGTGTCCATTGCAGCCTTGTCACAGTGCAGCCTTGTCAGTGTCCATTGCAGCCTTGTCACAGTGCAGCCTTGTCAGTGTCCATTGCAGCCTTGCCCCAGAGTCCATTTCAGCCTTGCCCCAGAGTCGCCGTGCAGCCTTGCCCCAGAGTCGCCGTGCAGCCTTGCCCCAGTGTCGCCGTGCAGCCTTGCCCCAGTGTCGCCATGCATCATTTTAAAATTGGCGCCGAGACTGTGCGGACGCCGCCGAGAACGCCGGGGACGCAGGGACTGGGCGGACTCGCCGCCGAGATACACATAGCCGAGTGTACTCGGCTATACTCGGCTTTTCTCGGCTCCGCTCACAGTCACGCCGAGTCCCGCCCTATGATGGACATAACACAGGTTCAATGGCGGGACTGGGCGTGACTGTGAGCGGAGCCGAGAAAAGCCGAGTATAGTCGAGTACATTCGGCTATGTGTATCTCGCTCCGCTCCGCTCACAGTCAGCGGAGACAGCTCAGGGATGTCAGTATCGGCGTATAACACGCACCCACGATTTTCCCCTGATTTTCAGGGGAAAAAAGTGCGTGTTATACGCCGATAAATACGGTATTTCAAATATTGGTAAAAAATATAATAAATAAAAATATGTAAGTCCAAATCAATATTAAAAAACTATTATGCCCTGTACACACAATCGGTTTTATAGATGAAAACAGTCCGATGGACTTTTTTCATCGGACAAACCGAGCGTGTATGGGCCCCATCGGTCTTTTTTCCATCAGTGAGAAAAAATAGAACATGTTTTAAATTTATCCGATTGAAAAAAAAACAATAGCAAATTCCGATCGTCTGTGTGGGACTCCATCGGAGAAAAAACCCACGCATGCTTAGAATCAAGTCGACGCATGCTCAGAAGCATTGAACCTAATTTTTCTCAGCTCATCAGAGTGTTTTACGTCAGGGCGTTTGGGACGGTCAGATTTTTGACTGATGGTGTGTAAGCAAGACTGATGGAAGTCAGCTTCATTGGAATTCCGATGGAAAAATCCATCGGATTTGAATCCATAGGAAATCCGATCGTGTGTACAGGGCTTTAGTGATACATGTCCATAATCCAAAGAGCTCCCAAAAATGACTTGTACAAGGTCCTATCGTGATTCCTGTGCAAATAACTCACCAGAAAGCCTTACACCTGCAGGGGTAAAAAGCGTATAGTCAGACATAGCCCTGATCCCGGTGTTCCAATGATCGGGGTATCCTCCGTAGCGTTGTTTAAAGTGGTTGTAAACACAAATGTATTTATTTTTTAAAACTAACAACCTGCAAGACAAAGCCATAATGAGCTAGTATGACTAGCATACTAGCTCATTATGCAGTACTTATCTTAGATCGAAGCCCCTGAAGCCGCCCAAGTCTTCCCCTCCGGCCGCAGTCATCTCTCCGGAAAGTTACTTCCGGGCATCGCTGCTCCAGCGCTGTGATTGGCCGAAGCGGCAAAGACGTCACTCCGCGCATGTGCACCGGAGCCGTCAAAACCGGTGTTGCCGGTTTTATGAATGGGAATTTCACCGCACATGCACCGTAGACAACGGTGTATACCTTTCGGCCAATATCTCCTAAACCGTGTAGGTTTAGGAGATATTGCAAACACCTACAGGTAAGCCTTAATCTAGGCTTACCTGTAGGTGTAACTTCCGGGGGAGGGTATACAACCACTTTAAATGGTAGGGTATCCACATGAAATTTAATGGTAGAAATGGGCACTCATAGCGTAAAACTGTTATCGAGAAAGTATATTTTTATTAAGTTAAAATAGAGTCATTCTTAAAAAAATGGAGCTCCAATTGCCCCAGCTCGCATTGGTATAAAAACAATTTCCTGGGTCTTTCCTAGAGAGCAGCCCCCCCCCCCCCCCTGAACCATACCAGTCCACATGCCCTCAACATGGGGAGGGTGCTTTGGGGTCCCCCCAAAAACACCTTGTCCCCATTGCAAAAGTGCCTGCAAAGTGCCTCGGCAGCGGTGCTTTGCAGATGCTTTTAACCCTTTATTTGGCCACTAGCCTGGGTTAAAAGAGCCCTGCTAGTGGCCGAAAAGCGTCTCTAAAACAACGTTAAAGTGCCGCTAAAACTAGCGGCGCTTTACTGCTAACGCAGCCAAACACTTTTTATGGCAATAACTTGCATATAAGACTTTAAGATTAGCAATTTTAATTTTTCACGTTCGTTTCCCATAGACTTTAACGATGTTCGCGTGTTCGCACACATTTTTTACCTGTTCGCATGTTCCGCTGCGAACCAAACCAGGGGGTATTCGGCACATCCCTACCCATCAGTCACAATTCCACCCACCTTTCCCAATGGAGGGAGAGAGAGATATGGACAACCACCCCCTCCGTTTCCCAACCCTTCCCATAACAATCCTATCACTTACTCCCACCCCCTCACCTATTAACCTCTTCCCCTCCCATCTTCCTTATCGTAACAACCCCCTCTTCCCCTCCCCCTCCCCCCTTATATGTACACATATAATTGGGGGCACACAGGAGAGAGGTACCACGGACCACCCAGGCTCTGAAGAAAGGGGTGCACCCCAGAAACGCATCAGCTGTTTGAGGTACCGTCCAATCCTTTTCGTCATTAAGTCCCATCTGCAGGGGCCAAGGGATCCAGCTTATTTGTCAGAAAAGCGTATACCTAAGCTTGTTTGTGAGTAGGACCATTGCTTTTATTCTATTCTAAATAATAAACATTTTTATATGCGGTAATGCACTAGGTCGGTGCGCTCTCCTTTTTTATTCTCTTTAGCCATATGAACACCCATTGTTCTGAGGAGGGCTGCAAGACTATAGACCTTGCTTTAAGACTGGACTACACTACCCGTGTTTAGCGAAACACCAGAGCGCAGGAGATTTTTGTTCTGTTGGTTTGTTCTGTACATGTCATTGTCTATTAACAATCAAATTTATGATGCAGTTTGTCAGTAACATTAACACAACTGTCTTTGTTTCTCTGAGTTTTTTTACCTGGTGATCCGGCCAGTAAGTCTATTGTTTTTCAGTTTCCATTAATGGAACAAGCTGTTCAGCAAAAGTGGCATTTATAAGGTAGAGACAAACAAACATTTACCACTGACAGGGGTGCTTACAATAATCAAATTGTATTCATTAATGTAAAACCTTTATCCCAAAAGGAAAAAAAAAATGTTGCTGTAACTGCTTGTTGTGTTTTAACTTGTTAGTCACGAATGTAAAGTCCATCTAATACCACACTCTCAACTGGTTGACAATACTGCTATCCAAGGGTGCCCACACTGCTCCCCCATAGATACAGTGGAGGAGTGAATGTAACCAATCCAAGACAGGAGGTGCGTTACTGGCTGATCACCACATAAAGGAATGAAAAAAAGAAAACAAATGCAGCCATCACATTCAATACTTGGTATATACTACAGTTTTGTTTTTATGTTTAGTTATGCTTTAAGAAACAGTTATATCCAAGCCAAATGATGCCTTCTTGAAAAGTTTAAAATCGATGGGCTATTCACTAGAATAATTCAGAAGATGGACGGTCCAGATACAAGTCAAAATAGAACAATAGGCAAAATACAGGCTTCTCGAGTCAGCACTCCTCAGGGAACTTTTTACCGGCCAGTACAACTTGCCTTATGCAGAGCTTAATTAAATTGTTGAACTTTTCGAGACGGTTCCTCGGCTGTGTGAATCGAGTTCTGCATCAGCCAGCAGAATTACAAGCCTGCATTGTCTCCATTTTCAGCTGACCGGTTTTCCGGATGGAGTTGGCTGTGCCACTGATGCATTGCATGCCCAAGGCTGAAGCTGTTGTTTAAGTTAATACACTTTGGAGCACACAGAGGATGGAGTTTGTAGCCGGTGTAGAAAATTTACAACCTGCCATGGCTTTAGAACAATTCTTTGTCCCCGTGGGACATTCAGGACCGCGGACAGCTCCTTGTGTTTTTGTATTGCAGGGAAAGAGCTGTCCATTTCATCAATGTCCAGATGATGTTTTCATGCCATTATTTTTTTTTTCTTTCTCTCTTTTACTGCGGGCTGTGACGCATTTTAGATGAGATTCTATGAAGCTGAGCATTAAATTCACTAATGTCCTAATTTATCAAGATGGGAAGGGGGCTTTTTTCAATCAAAAGGTTTGTACAATTCCACTCTGAAACACAAATATGAATGTATTGATTGGAATGAAGCCTAATTCCCCCCAAAACGTAAATTTTTCATTCGTTTTTTTTTCAATTATTTTGGATCTTTTCTACTGTCTTTATCCCAACTGGGGTAGGAAAGAAGGAGTGCCCGCCAACGCTGTATCCTGGCCTAGGCCAACAAGGCCCAGGCCTAGGGCAGCACTGCTTCTAATTTTGACTGTCCTATCATCCTGGACCACAAACCTTCCTCACTGTGCTATTTGTTTTCTGCTGAACCATTGGCATGGTTATATCTTCTTAGTCCTCTCCATAAAATTATCAGAAATTTGTGCTTAAAGTAGAACTATAGGCAACACTTATTTTTTTCATTTTGGATAGAGTAAGGGAGGGTAATAGCCCCGTGTCAGTTTATTTTTTACCATCCCTGTCCTATTGCAGAGATTTCCCTTCACTTCCTGCCCCATAGCCAAACAGGAAGTGAGAGGAAATCTATGCAAATTAAGGGAATCTATTGCTCCCCCAGGCCCTCAGAACTAGTGTCCCCACTCGGAAATTTCAGGGAGGGTCTCAAACAGAAAGGGGTGTGGCCTTGACAGGAAAGGGTGGGTTCAGGCCCGGACTGGCCATAGGGCATACCGGGCAAATGCCCGTGATGGCCCATACCGGCCCGCGGCGGCCCGCATGTTACGTCTCCCCCCTGCCTGTAATACTCCCCCATCCCTCGGGGATCTCAAATGTCTCCGGAGGCAGCCGGAGTTGGTGGGCGGAGCTGGGGGTGTGGCTGCCCCCTCCACTCCTCCCACAGACTCATTCACGCCGATCAATTAGCTCCCTTGCAGCCTAACAATGTGCTTCCTTAAGTGAATTGTGCATGACTTCCTCTCGCTCTCTGCTTTCAAATTTACAAGGTAGGTTTGATTACATTTATTAGGAGAAACTTTTTAGCACTGACTATTTATTTTATTTTTTGTATTTTTTTGTATTTTTTATATTTTTTATTGAATTTTACCAGGATACAATTTTACAAACATACAATGCATAAATGGTTGAGTTTGTTCAGCTAAAAAGGTTGTATAGGAAATAATTACATGTACCTTGAACTCGTATTGGTACTGTGAAACATTATACAAGAAAAAGTAATGTGAGCATGCATTGGCATTGTAGGAGATAGGTGAGTTTGCAAAAACAAGGGAGAGGAAAGGCAAACAACAAGGGTGGGGGAAGGAAACACAGGAAGGAAACACAGAAGTGAGGTTGACTAGTCAAAGTGGTTGTAAACCCACTTTGTAAACAAACACCTACAGATAAGCCTAGATTAAGGCTTACCTGTAGGTGCATGAAATATCTCCTTAACCTACACGGTTAAGGAGACATTTGCATTTAAACCCGGCGCCGCTGACGTCACGCGCATGCGCATGGGGTTAATCCCATTCACAAATTCGGCTAGGTCGCAGCATTCGACGACGTAGCCGAATTCGACGGCTCCGCAAGCGCGGAGTCACGTCTTCGCCGCTCCGGCCAATCACAGCGCCGGAGCAGCGCTGTGATTGGCTGGAGCGGCGATACCCGGAAGTAACATTCCGGCTATCGCCGCAGCAATGGCTGCAGCTAGAGAGAGGGACACGGACGACTTCGGGGGCCCCGATCTAAGGTAAGTGGTACATAATGAGCTAGTATGCTAGTCATACTAGCTCATTATAGCTTTGTCTTGCAGGTTAGTTAAAAAAAATAAAAAAATTTAACAGGGTTTACAACAACTTTAAATAAATCAAACAATATAATTAATAATAAAGTGCAGTGTGCAAATTTTCTATATAATGTCCTTATATAAATCAAACAATATTGGAAATATTTTGCCAGTCCATTATATATTATATAAATGTATGGATCTCTCCTCATCCTCGGTTGATGATTGAGGAGAGATCTATATACCTGCCTTATGCCACGCAACCTGCCCTATGCCACTGCACCCTGCCCTATGCCACCGCACCCTGCCCTATGCCACTGCACCCTGCCCTATGCCACCGCAACCTGCTCTATGCCACCACACCCTGCCCTATACCACCCCAACCTGCCCTATACCACCGCAAACTGCCCTATACCACCCAAACCTGCTCTATACCAACCCAGCCTGCCCTATACAACCGCAACCTGCCCTTTGCCACCCAGCCTGCCCTATATCACCCCAACCTGCACTATACCACCGCAACCTGCCCTATATTACCCCAACCTGCCCTATATCGCCCCAGCCGGCCCAATACCACCCTATACTTTAATTTACTAGGGTCATTTGGGGGTGCGCCTTGTGACCGTGCGCTGCCTGCAGGGCGCTAGGCAGGATAGACAGAAGGGGGGTGACACCATGTTTTGCCACACCAGGTGACACCAACCCTAGTGACGCCACTGCCCCAGTGCACTCTCAGCTGCGAGTCAGAGCCGCACTCGAGTGCCCCCCCTGTCGGCACATCAGGGGGCCGGGTCCTGCAACGATCCCCTTCTCTCTGGCAAGGTGGCCGCGGCACTGATGATCAGAGTGAAGCCACCTCCCCCTTCTCCTTTATGTCCACACAGGGGGAGGGAACCCAACATGCAGTCCCGCGCTGATCTGAGGTACATTATGGGTCTGAAGGGGGGGTCTGTATTGTGGGGGAAGGGGTTCTGTATTGTAGGGGTGGTCTGAAATGTAGGGGGTTCTGTATTGTAGGGGAATCTGTATTGTAGGGGGGTTCTGTAATGTAGGGGGTTCTGTAATGTGGGGTCTGAAATGTAGGGGGGTTCTGTATTGTAGGGGTGGTCTGAAATGTAGGGGGGTTCTGTATTGTAGGGGGATCTGTATTGTAGGGGGATCTGTATTGTAGGGGGGTTCTGTAATGTAGGGGGTTCTGTAATGTTGGGGGGTTCTGTATTGCGGGGGGTCTGAAATGTAGGGGGTTCTGTATTGTAGGGGGGTCTGTAATGTAGGGGGGTTCTGTATTGTAGGGGGGTCTGAAATGTAGGTGGGGTCTATAATGTAGGGGGGTTCTGTATTGTAGGGGGTCTGAAATGTAGTTGGGTTCTATATTGTAGGGGGGTCTGTAATGTAGGGGAGTTCTGTATTGTAGGGGGGTCTGTAATGTAGGGGAAGTCTGTAATGTAGGGGGGGGTTCTGTAATGTAGGGGGGTCTGAAATGTAGGGGGGTTCAGTATTGT
Organism: Rana muscosa; assembly: GCA_029206835.1. Classification (NCBI taxonomy): domain Eukaryota; kingdom Metazoa; phylum Chordata; class Amphibia; order Anura; family Ranidae; genus Rana; species Rana muscosa. The sequence goes on along the minus strand of CM055123.1, from coordinate 232,358,605 downwards.
AGGGGGTTCTGAATTGTAGGGGGGTTCTGTATTGTAGGGGGGTCTGAAATGTAGGGGGATTCTGTATTTTAGGGGGGTCTGAAATGTAGGGGGGTCTGTATTGTGGGGGGTTCTGTATTGTGGGGGGTTCTGTATTGTAGGGGGGTTCTGTATTGTAGAGGGGAGTCTGTAATGTAGGGGGTCTGTATTGTGGGGGGGTCTGTACTGTAGGGAGCGGGTCTGTAATGTAGGGAGGTCTGTGTAACATGCAGGGGGTCCAGAACTGTTAGGGGGTGTCCATGTAACAAACTGTGGGGGGCTGTGTAATGTAAAAGGGTCCAGAGGTGCAGGGTGCTGTGTAATGTAAAGGGGTCCAGAGGTGCAGGGTGCTGTGTAATGTAAAGGGGTCCAGAGGTGCAGGGTGCTGTGTAATGTAAAGGGGTCCAGAGGTGCAGGGTGCTGTGTAATGTAAGAGGTCCAGAGGTGCAGGGTGCTGTGTAATGTAAAGGGGCCCAGAGGTGCAGGGTGCTATGTAATGTAAAGGGGTCCAGGGTGTGTGTAATGTAAAGGGGTCCAGAGGTGCAGGGTGCTGTGTAATGTAAAGGGGTCCAGAGGTGCAGGGTGCTGTGTAATGTAAAGGGGTCCAGAGGTACAAGGTGCTGGAACCCCACATCCCATCATTAACCGCCGCTGCAAAGCACCGCCGCCGCTCCCCCCCCCCCCCCGGGCTGCTCAGTCTAAAATGCCCGGGCCTATTTTTTGTCCCAGTCCGGGCCTGGGTGGGATGTATTTGTTTAGTCAGGCCTAGGGCAGCACAAAACCTAAATACACTACTGGTGCCCGGTGTCCAGAAAACTGCAACTTTGGATGTATGGTTCAAAGGACTATGTCCTCTATGAACTACAGTAAACAGTGTTGGGGAACTCTGTCCTAAAAACCCAGAATTGTAGGAGAGCAGTAGTGGCAAATGCTCTGTAAGAGAGTGAAGATAAGAGTCACCACCTGCCAAGAAGGTGAGTATGAGTAATTTCCTTTTGCAGAGTTCTGCTATTGCAGTTTTAGCCCCCCAGTGACAGAATCAGATTAAAGAGAATCTGTCATGAAGCAAAAAAGAAAACACTACTGCAAATTTAAAATGAAGGCCCCTCTAAGTAGGTATCCTCAACAAGCTTTAATGGCAAAAGTGCAATCCAGTCAAGCACAAAAATTTGAATTTTTCAACATGAATGCTGACTGATGCAGAGAAAAGGAGGAGCCAGGAGCACCGGCAGAGGACCCAAGAAGAGGAGGTTCGGGGCCGCTCTGTGCAATTTTATTGCACAGAGCAACTAAGTATAAACCTGTTTAATATTTAAAAAAAATAGAGCTTACAACCATGGGCGTCCGCTGAAATTTTTTCAGGGGGGGGGGCATCATTTTAAGGTCATCCATGCTCGGTCCGTTTTTGACAATGTCATGAAGGGGAGGGGCGTAGACATATTTGCATTGGGGGGGGGGGCTGGGCTAAAAAATCAGGCCTGCTTTATTAAAAAAAAAAGTAGGTAAAATAATTGTGCCCAATTTATCATGGTGCCCTGTGCATGAACCTTGTTAGCCTGTATGGGAAATGTACGGTAAGTGTTTTTTCTTTATATATACACCTGTAAGCCACTAATGATTACATTATTGACCCTAATTAACCTTTTTGTTAAGTTGAGTATTTTTTATTTTTTTATATATGGTATAAAAACACTTAAGGCCCCTTTCACACGGGCGGACCGTATGTCCGTTTTTCATCCATCCATTTTCGGATGAAAAATGGACATACATGTATCCCTATGGGATAGCAGATGTCAGCGGATGAACATCCGCTGACATCCGATGACATCAGTCTCTGCTATGGTCCGTTTATCATGACGGAGGAAAATCCTATTTTTCCATCCATCTGCGATCGGATCGGATGAAAACGGACAGACGGTTCGTTTTCATCCGATCCCCCCATAGAGGAAAGCGGAGATCTGACTGGTCCGTTTCTGCACACTGTGCAGAAACGGACTAGTCATCCGCCGGCTCAGCGGGGATCAACGGAGCGATCCCCGCTGAGCAAGCGGATGTTCACGGGGCGGAGCATCACCGGATCCGCCCGTGTGAAAGGGCCCTAAGTCACACATTTCTAAAACCCTGAATTAACAATCTATTTACTTTTATTTATTTATTTAATTTTTTTGCTCTAGGCTCCTAAGAACCCCCAAACTTTTTTTTTTTTTTTTTGCGTTGTTTGTCATGCAGTCCTATCTCCATATCTTTGGTACAAATGAGCAGGGGGGGGACCCTATTGCTGCATTTTAAGCAAATAAAGGAAATGTAACTAGTTGTAAACTGGTGCAAGAAACAGAGAGGAGGAAGGAAACAGGCCGCCTTCCCAGTATATCTCTTTGACATTGCATAAGGTCAATTGCAGAACAGTCCTTACCTGTAGTTACCCAGGGCAGGCACTGGCCAGGCAGCGTATTCTCTCTTGTCACGGCCACTGCACGCCACTCACGTGACCTGTGGGAGGAGCTGGCGCTGCGCCGGCTGGATCGGCATAGGCACAAGTTTATTTACACAGGCAGAGGCAGGCTGAGGCAGCAGTCAATCACGGAACAGGTGATGTTAAGCAGAGGCCCGAGCAGCAGTCGGCAGAGCCAATCCGATGCTCGGGCCGGGGGTGAGGAGGGAGGGACGGATCAGATGTGTAGTCGGAAAAGACAGGCCAGCAGCAGACTTAGAAAAAAAAGTCCACGGCTGCCACGGAGCCTGGCGGCCACGGCGGCCATTACAACACAGGGGGCAAGTGTCTTCCTCACTCTGACTTCAACACTTAGTCTCTTACGATTCCAGGGGGGGGGCAATTGACCCCCCCCCTTGCCCTATGGAGTGAATGCCCATGCTTACAACTACTTTAGTGACACTAACTAATGTATGAGCCTGAAAATGGCAAGTCAAATGCTAGAAGGTTCTCCAACACGGGACCATGTAATGAAGGGTTGAAATCTTTTCTATAAGCTTTGTAATAGCTGTTCCTAATTGATTTAACTTAATCAGTAAACCTGAGATTTGTGTAATATCTGCAAATAGTTTTTATAGTTTCTTTTTACTATGGAACTAAAGATAATGTTAGGGCCATGTCACACTAGAGATCTTGTTGTTGGTAATCCAGCATCACAATTACTATACGGTGCTAAAACGGGTGGGGGAAATACTCACCCTTGGGGGAGTCTGTACTGAGTGAACAGTAGGGTTAGACTGGGAGGGAGGGTCTGTACTGGGGAGGGTTTGCATTGGAGGGGTCTGCACTGGAGTATCTGTACTGAAGGGTTATGGCCCGTACACACGATCTGAATATCAGACGAAAACTGTCATCTGAGGAAGAATCGTACGATTTTCGGATCATGTGTTCACTACTTTTGAGAGACGATCACGACAGTTCATCCAATATTATTCGATCGGACAAGCACAAAATTTTTCCTCGTACGATGCCCGATCGTACGATTTTTGTTTTGTCAGTATAGTTGTTGCCTGAAAATACAATACAAATACATTACAACATATGACATCACTTCCGATTTTTTTTTCTGTTGTACGAGAATTTTCATGACTCTAGTATCCTATTGAATTTCTACTTGCGACTATTAAGCACAAAAAGTTGTACGATCTGTCGTACGATATTCGAATCGTGTGTACGGGCCATTGGGCTGGGAGAGAAAATATGTACTGGGGTGTATGATTTGGGAGTAGTCTGTACTAAAGCGATAGGCTGGGGGAAGGTCTTTACTGGGGAAGGGCTATATTGAGGGAGTGAACTGAGAGGAGGGCCTGGGGGGAAAAGATTTGTACCGGCAGAAGAGGCTCATTTTAAGTTGTATTCTGTGCATGTAGCCTGTAGAATATGCAATATGTGTAGGTACAAGTACTGTGGAATAATGTGTGCTGTGTATACAGTGAGAAGGCTCAGGTTTTAATTAAGCATGGCCCTTTAAAGCGGAGGTCCACACAAAAATGCAAATTCCGCTGTCCGGATTCCCCCCCCCTCCGGTGTCACATTTGGCACCTTTCAGGGGGAGGGGGGAGCAGATACCTGTCTAAGACAGATATTTGCACCCACTTCCGGGCATAGATAGCCGCATTATCTGAGGGTATCTACGCCACGTCCGGCGCTCCCCCCGCTGTCTTCTGGGAGACACACGGGTCCCAGAAGACAGCAGGGACCATTCAAATTGTGCAATGTGACTCGCGCATGCGCAGTAGGGAACCGAAGATGGCGGCGGCAGCATCCGAGAGCCGAGTGATAGATCGGCTTTGGGTGCCGACATCGCGGGCACGCTGGACAGGTAAGTGTCCTTATTTTAAAAGTCAGCAGCTACAATATTTGAAGCTGCTGACTTAAAAAAAAAAAAAAAATCTGTGGACCTCCGCTTTAAGCACCTTCCCTTGTTAGCAAAATGTGGCCACACTCACAATTTAGGATTACTGTTTGTATGCACAATAAGGTATTTAAAGCCCTTTCTCTGTGTGGGGTCGATTAGCCAGCAGGTAGGGAAGGGGACTTGTCAGGCAGTCTGTATGAGGCCCCGCGGTTTTGTAATCTCTAATGGCTACTCTACCTGTGGGAGGGTGCAGTGTGGTGCAGTGTCTGTAACTCACACACAGTCCAGATGCAATACAAAGAACTTGTATTGTAGTCATAGTATAACAGTTCACAACAAGTCCAGCGGGAGGCAAGCGGACCAGGAACACTTACAATTGAACAACAGGTTGTAGCAAATCAAATCTCAGTCAAACTGGCAGCGTCTGTCTGGATGGTGGAATGCAGCCTGGCCGGTCTATGCCCAAGCAGGGGGGTTTCCAGGAGAAGTGGCAGATCCCCAAACTTTCCCTACTCATCTGGAATCTTTCCCTGTCGTTATTACTCTCCCTGACAGACGAGTGACCTATCCCTACACTACCCACATGCTAAATGCACGCCAAACTAAGGAGCCAGAGTCTTAACCACTTGCCACCAAATACCAGGTATGTCATTTAACTTCAAGTGGTTGTACCGGGGTGAAGAATGCAGCTGCAGGCATCACCCCAGTACTGTTTTTTAGAGCCGACGGTCAGCTCTCTTGTAATAGCAATCATAGCAGCTAACTAACCACTCGATTGCTATAACAAGCAGCGGGAGAGGAGGACCCCCATTCCATTGATTTCTGCAGCTCTCCCAGGCTCTCCCGTCCCCCTGGAAGACCCGAGCTACTAGCTGGCATGTTCGACAGCTAGTCGGAGACCCATACAAAGCTGTAACCACTTTGAACGGGTCTCCGCCAGTGGCGGCTGGTGCTCAAATTTTTTGGGGGGGCGCAAACAAACTGAAAAAAAAAACACCAATTGCCGCCACTGTGCCCATTAAACGCAGCCACTGTGCCCAAACACCACCAGTTTGTCCCCAAATGCAGCCCAGTTTGTCCCCATATACAGCCAGTTTGTCCCAAAATACAGCCAGTTTGTCCCCCATAATACAGCCAGTTTGTCCCCCATAATATAGCCAGTTTGTCTCCCATAATACAGCCAGTTTGCCCCCATAATACAGCCAGTTTGCCCCCATAATACAGCCAGTTTGTCCCAAAATACAGCCAGTTTGTCCCCCATAATACAGCCAGTTTGTCCCCCATAATACAGCCAGTTTGTCCCCCATATACAGCCAGTTTGTCCCCCATATACAGCCAGTTTGTCCCCCAAATTGTAGCCAGTTTGTCCCCCAAATGCAACCAGTTTGTCCCCCATAATACAGCCAGTTTGTCCCCCATAATACAGCCAGTTTGTCCCCCATAATACAGCCAATTTGTCCCCCAAATGCAGCCAGTTTGTCCCCCATATACAGCCAGTTTGTCCCCCATATACAGCCAGTTTGTCCCCCATATACAGCCAGTTTGTCCCCCAAATGCAGCCAGTTTGTCCCCCAAATGCAGCCAGTTTGTCCCATATACAGCCAGTTTGTCCCATATACAGCCAGTTTATCCCCCAAATGCAGCCAGTTTCCCCCCAATATACAGCCAGTTTGTCCCCCATATACAGCCAGTTTGTCCCCAAAATACAGCCAGTTTGTCCCCATAATACAGCCAGTTTGTCCCCCAAATGCAGCCAGTTTGTCCCCCATAATACAGCCAGTTTGTCCCCCAAATGCAGCCAGTTTGTCCCCCAAATGCAGCCCGTTTGTTCCATATACAGCCAGTTTGTCCCATATGCAGCCAGTTTCCCCCCAATATACAGCCAGTTTGTCCCCCATATACAGCCAGTTTGTCCCCCATATACAGCCAGTTTGTCCCCCAAAATACAGCCAGTTTGTCCCCATAATACAGCCAGTTTGTCCCCATAATACAGCCAGTTTGTCCCCCAAATGCAGCCAGTTTGTCCCCCAAATGCAGCCAGTTTGTCCCCCATAATACAGCCAGTTTTCCCCCATAATACAGCCAGTTTGTACCCCAAATGCAGCCAGTTTGTCCCCAATATACAGCCAGTTTGTCCCCCCAATATACAGCCAGTTTGTCCCCCAAATGCAGCCAGTTTGTCCCATATACAGCCAGTTTGTCCCCCAAACGCAGCCAGTTTCCCCCCATATACAGCCAGTTTGTCCCCCATAATACAGCCAGTTTGTCCCCCAAATGCAGCCAGTTTGTCCCCCATAATACAGCCAGTTTGTCCCCCAAATGCAGTCCATTTGTCCCCCAAATACAGCCAGTTTGTCCCCCATAATACAGCCAGTTTGTCCCCCAAATACAGCCAGTTTGTCCCCCCCAGCCCTGCACTTACCTTCCTCGGGTCAGCGCCGTCCTTCTTCTGTCCTCGATGTCTTCTCCCGCCCTCAATGTCGCTTCAGCCAATCAGGTTACCGGTAACCAGACCCGGTGAACCTGATTGGCCAGGGAACGCACCCCCCGTGCGTCCCCTGGTTAGCTGTTTAGAAGCCGATTACAGCCCTCAGGCTGTAGTCGGGAAGCCTATCAGAGCTGCTGGCTCTGATAGGCACTTCTACAGACCAACCAGACGCTGTAATTCAGATGGCCAGCGCTCAAGGGGCTGGCCATCTGAATAGTGGAGCGGCAGCAATACATAGGTTCATGCAATGCATGAACCTATGTATTGTTGTGGCGAGCGACGGGCGCAGGAGCGAGCGGGGGCGGCGCTTCTGCGCCCACTATGGACGCACCGCCAATGTGAAAAAAAGGACATTTAAAAAAAAAAAAAACTCTTAAAGGGCCCGTTTTTTTTTCTTTGTGACTTCAGGAGGGGGGGCGGCCCCTATGGACGGGCCGCCACTGGTCTCCGCTATAGTAACCTGGAAGAGATGACATGACATCACTTCCGGTTTACCTCGATGTCAACGGCGGCATTTTTTTTAAATCAAAATTATTCAAAAAAGCTGATCTTGGTGTTTTGCATGCTTTCAAGGGCAAAGGAGGGATTTGGGGTCATATTGACCCAAGATCCCTCCATAAGGAGTACCTGTCACATGCCTATTGCTGTCACAGGGATATTTTCATTCCTTATGATAGCAATACAAGTGATTAAAAAAATAAATAAAGGACCAGTGTAATAATAAATGAATAATTAAAAAAATATATATATATATTTAATTCCCCCCACAAACAGTGATCGGCCCACACACTTATGACGTATCGTCGCGAACTTCGGGATCTTGGAAAGTAAGTAAAGCTTTGCCTATGGATAGTAAAATTTATGTTGTTTGTCGCCGTTGCGCAGGTGTTTGCACTTTTAAAGCGTGACATGTTTGGTATCTATTTACTTGGCGTGACATCATCTTTTATATTTTATCAAAAATCGGGTTATATTTTGTGTTTTTTTTTGCAATTTAAATTTTAAAAAGTGTATTTTTCCCCAAAGTTCCGGTTAAAAAAACACTGCATAAATACTGTGTGACATAAAAAATTGCAAAATCCACCAATTTATTCTCTAGGGCCTCTGCTTTAAAAAATATATAATGTTTGGGGGCTATTAGTAATTTCTAAGTAAATCTAGCAAAAAATACTGATTTGTTACATGTAAACAAAAAGTGCCAGAAAATGCCTGGTCTTCAATAGGGATGAGCCAAACCCTTACCCCCCCGTTCGGTTCGCACCAGAACTTGCAAACAGGCAATAAATTTGTTCGAACATCCGAACACCGTTAAAGTCTATGGGACTCAGACATGAAAAATCTAAAGTGCTCATTTTAAAGGCTAATATGCAAGTTATTGTCATACAAAGTGTTTGGGGACCCGGGTCCTGCCCCAGGGGACATGTATCAATGAAAAAAAACGTTTTAAAAACTGGAGTTTTTACGGGAGAAGTGATTTTAATAATGCTTAAATCAAAACAATAAAAGTGAAATATTCCTTTAAATTTCATACCTGGGGGGTGTCTAGAGTATGCCTGTAAAGTAGCGCTTGTTTCCCATGCTTATAACTGTCCCTGCACAAAATGACATTTCTGAAGGAAGAAAAGGCATTTAAAATCACTCGCGGCTATAATGAATTGTCGGCTCCTAGCAATACAGAGAAAAGTCATTGATAAAAATTAAAAAAAATGCGTGGGGGTCCCCCCAAATTCAATTACCAGGCCCTTCAGGTCTGGTATGGATATTAAGGGGAACCCTGCGTCAAATTTAAGAAAAAAAAACGTGGGGTTCCCCCCAAATATCCATACTAGACCCTTCAGGTCTGGTGTGGATTTTAAGGGGGAACGCCACCCCAAATTTTAAAAAAAAATGGCGTGGAGTTCCCCCCAAAAATCTATACCAGACCCTTTATCCGAGCACGCAACCTGGCAGGCCGCAGGAAAAGAGGGGGGGACGAGAGAGCGCCCCCCATCCTGAACCGTACCAGGCCACATGCCCTCAACATGGGGAGGATTCTTTGGGGGTCTGTGACCCCTTAAAGCACCATGTCCCCATGTTGATGGGGACAAGGGCCTCATCCCCACAACCCTTGCCCGGTGGTTGTGGGGGTCTGCTGGCGGGTGGCTTATCGGAATCTGGAAGACCCCTTTTACAAAGGGGACCACCAGATCCCAACCCCCTCCATGTGAATTGGTAAAGGGTACATTGTACCCCTACCATTTCACAAAGAAAGTGTAAAAAAATAAAAATAAAAACACACAGACGCTGTTGGGAAAAGTCCTTTATTAAAAATAAAAATAAATAAAAAAAAAGATTCCAGCGGCGGTAATCCACTCTCGGTATCCTGCGATGGGTGGTCTCCTCTCCGGGATCCAGCGATGGATGATCTCTCCTCCCCGGGGTCCAGGCTCCAATGATGATGTCCAGCGCAGTGAGGAACAGCACTCTTCACCGGAGCGGAGACACCCCGAGAATGACGCCGCCGAAGCCAGTGACAGCTGTTAAGTAGCTGAGGGCGGGGCCACCCGTCACGTGACCCCGTCCCCCCCTGACGCAAGGGGAAACCCGGGCTTCCCCAGTGACGTGCGGGTGACCCCGCCCCCCTCTGATGCAACGGAAACTTGAAGGGCCTGGTAATTGAATTTGGGGGGACCCCCACGCATTTTTTTTTTTATCAATGACTTTCCTCTGTATTGCCGGTAGCCGACAATTCATTATAGCCGCGAGTGCTTTTAAATGACTTTTTTTCCTTGAGAAATGACACTTTGTGCAGGGACAGTTCTAAGCACAGGAAACAATCGCTGCTTTACAGGCATACTATACACACTCCCTAGTTACGAAATTTAAAGGAATATTTCACTTTTATTGTTTCACTTTAAGCATTAATAAAATCACTGCTCCCAAAAAGATTGTTTTTAAAACTTTTTTTTGCATTTATACATGTCCCTTGGGGCAGGACCCGGGTCCCCAAACACTTTTTATGACAATAACTTGCATATAAGCCTTTAAAATTAGCACTTTAGATTTCTCCCATGGACTTTTACAGGGTGTACCGCGGCTAGTCTTTAAGTGGTTAAATAGACTGCGTGATCTGAGCTGGTCAGTAGAGTCACATGGTCTGTCAGCATCCAACCGGATTTCTGCCCCAGTGACCCAGGAAACCATAGAGGAACCGCGTTCCTCTTGACTTCCTCTCCCTCTTCAGTGCAACTGCAGTTGAGCGCCACCTGCAGTGGAAAAAATAGTCTGCACCTGCCTGTTTCCATGTAACCCTTTCTCCCTGGCTAGATTAACCAGACCACACACTCTTGCTGGAGACCTCATGCTTCAGCCAGCAAGGAAACAACACATGAAAGCAGATGAGTATTTTTAGTTTTAAGCAATCATGACACTGGCAAGTAGTCTTTTCACCAGTGACGGGATCTCATGTATGACAGGAGCCTTAAGCCCTGTACACACGATCGGATTTCCTATGGTTTTTTAACCGATGGATTTTTCCATCGGAAAACCGATGAAGCTGACTTTCATCAGTCTTGCCTACACACCATCAGTCAAAAAACCGACCGTTCCAAAGGCCGTGGCGTAAAACACTCCGATGAGCCGAGAAAAATGAAGTTCAATGCTTCTGAGCATGCGTCGACTTGATTCTGAGCATGCGTGGGTTTTTTAATTTAAAACATGTTCTATTTTTAAACACGGATGGAAAAAAGACCGATGGGGCCCATACACGATCGGTTTGTCCGATAAAAACAGTCCATCAGACTGTTTTCATCGGTTAAACCTATCGTGTGTACAGGGGTTAAGGCTCTGGGAGGTGAAATTGCACAGAATTCTATGCAATGAAAAGTGAATATCTTAAAAAATAAACAAGTTATGTGTTTCTTTGAAAGGTTCCTTGAAAGTTTTACAGATATTTTCTTTGTTTAATTTTTTTATCAGCCCGATTGCAAGTTAAAACAAAAAACCTTTCTATATAGCTGCTAAATTTAAAAAAAATTATGTGTCAAAATGTTACGTTTGTTTTTCAGGGTAAATAATTTATGTTACTGTGAAATAAATATCAATTGTCATTTAAATAATGTATATAACATCAGTAAAAAACATTAAAAAGTAAATTAGTACCTATAAAGTACAATATGAACAACAGATGGTATAGTAGTGAGAAAACATAACTCAATTTTTTTTTTATTATTTTAACAGACTTGGGTCTAAAGCCCTGTACACACGATAGGTTTAACCGATGAAAACAGTGCGATGGACTTTTTTCATCGGACAAACCGATCGTGTATGGGCCCCATCGGTCTTTTTTCCATCGGTCTTTAAAAATAGAACATGTTTTAAATTTATCCGATGGTTAAAAAACCGATAGCAATTTACTATCGTCTGTGGGGAACTCCATCGGATAAAAAACCCACGCATGCTCAGAATCAAGTTGACGCATGCTCAGAAGCATTGAACTTCATTTTTCTCGGCTCATCGGAGTGTTTTACGTCACAGCGTTTGGAACGGTCGGTTTTTTGACTGATGGTGTGTAGGCAAGACTGATGAAAGTCAGCTTCATTGGTTTTCCGATGGGAAAATCCATTGGTTAAAAACCATAGGAAATCCGATCGTGTGTACAGGGCTTCAGGCTAAGAGACCTCCCATCAGATGGTGCCTGCATGGTGACTGGACCAATGGCACTTGCAGAGCCAATGGCCAATGATCCTTTTAGCTGTCTGTAAGGGTGGTATTCCAAACCCCATTCATCCTATTGATCACCAATGCATAGCTCCCAACTGTCCCTGATTTTGAGGGACTGTCCCTGATTTGGAGCAAAGTCCCTCTGTCCCTCTTCCCTCCACATTTGTCCCTCATTTTGGTCTGATCTATATAGTTATATATAAAATGCACCATTTATCGTTCAAAAAGTGTTTTACCGTGCTAAACCTTTCATCCAATTTCTAAATTGCTGAATTTATACATTAAAAAATCCAGTATAAAGGAATAGTAGTGGTAAAAAAAAAAAACACTTGTGGGTTTAACCAATATATATTTTTTGTACAATTCTCCTTTAACCACCTAAGCCCCGGCCCATTTTGTTGCTAAAGGACCAGGCCCCTTTTTGCGATTCGGCACTGCGTTGCTTTAACTGACAATTGCACAGTCGTGCGATGTGGCTCCCAAACAAAATTGACCTTCTTTTTTTCCCCACAAATAGAGCTTTCTTTTGGTGGTATTTGATCACCTCTGTGGTTTTTATTTTTTGTGCTATAAACAAAAATAGAGCGTAAATTTTGAAAAAAATGACATATTTTTTACTTTACGTATTCTTCTACATATTTTTGGTAAAAAAAATCACAATAAGCGTATAGTGATTGGTTTGCGCAAAAGTTGTAGCATCTACAAAATAGGGGATAGTTTTATGGCATTTTTATTAATATATTTTTTTTACTACTAATAGCGGCGATCTGCGATTTTTTCGTGACTGCGACATTATGGCGGACACATCGGACACTTTTGACACATTTTTGGGACCATTGTCATTTATACAGCGATCAGTGCTATAAATATGCACTGATTACTGTGAAAATTACACTGGCAGTGAAGGGGTTAAACTCTAGGTGGCGCTGTAGGGGTTAAGTGTGCCCTACTGTAGGGGGGCGTGGCTTGGCGTGTGACATCACTGATCGTCATTCCCTATGACAGGGGACAGACGATCACTGACATGCCTCTAGGAAAAACGGGGAAATGTTTGTTTACACTTACCTCTCCCCATTCTTCAGCTCTGTGACCCGATCGCGGGGCACCAGCGGCGATCGGGTCCCGCGGGCGCGGTCATGGAGCTTTGAACCGGGTCACACGCCCGTCGGCTGGGATATTAAAGGGGCATACCTGTACGCCCTTGTGTCCAGCCGTGCCATTCTGTCGACGTATATCGTCGTGCAGCGGTCCTTAAGTGGTTAAGTGGGATGGACAGGGGGTGTATCTTTTGCCTACTAACTTTTGCTAATAGGTGTCCCTGATTTCCATCTCAAAAAGTTTGGAGGTATGCTAATGTAATGTGCATCCTTTCCACTGACTACACAATAGACATGTGCACACTGAAATATTTTGTTTCGGAATTTAGTTTTCGTCCGAAAAATAAATTTATTTAGTTACTCCCGAAATTCATTTTTATTTATTTTGTTTCGTTAAAAAATGCATTCGTCCAAAAATCCGAATTAAGGTTGAATCTGTCAATTGAAGGCTTATGGTTTCTGTCGAATGTTATAAGAAGATTCGACGAAGCAGCTAAACTGTACGACAACGCAATCGTACATTTCCTGTCGAATGTTCCGCCCACAAGCGATAGTAGAATTCTAATGTTGTATGACTAGTAATAATTATATTTATTAATTATTATTACTAGTCAACCAACATTAGAATTCTTCTATAGCTTATGGGCTGAGCATTTGACCATAAATGTCCGCTCGCGGCGATCGTATGTTTTAGCTGCTTCGTCGAATCTTCATGTCTCTATAATGTTGAATCTTTTGTCTCTATGTCGAATAATATTGGACTAATAGAGTTAAGGTTAGGCACATTCAACTGCAGGTTCGATAGACACAGATCGCTATTGTCACCGTCATGGCGAATCTTCTATCTATATCAAACTGTTGTCGCAACAAATCGAAAATAAAGCATTTTTTATGTCGGATCTTTCGGATTTCGAATTCTGCACGTTCGTTATCGTTTGTTAAAACGAATGTGAAAATCTCTGAAATTCGTACGAAAATGCATTTGGATGAAAACAAATACACATGTCTACTACACAATGAAATACTTTTATCAGGGGTTCCCTGAGACCTGAAAAATATCCTTAAGACCCCTTTGACACTGAGGCGGTTTTCAGGCGAGTTAGTGCTAGAAATAGCCTCTAAATAGAGCCTGAAAACAGCTTCCCATTCATTTCAGTGTGTCTTTTTGACACTGAGGCGGTGCACTCATGCCGCGTACACACGATCGGAATTTCTGACAACAAATGTTCGATGTGAGCTTTTGGTCGGATATTCCGACCGTGTGTAAGCTCCATCGAACATTTGCTATCGGAATTTCCGACAACAAATGTTTGAGAGCTGGTTCTCAATTTTTCTAACAACAAAAATTGTTGTCGGAAATTCCGATCGTGTTTATCCAATTCCGACGCACAAAAATTCTACGCATGCTCGGAATCAATTTGACGCATGCTCGGAATCATTGTACTTAATTTTTCTCGGCTCATCGTAGTGTTGTACGTCACCGCGTTCTTGACGTTCGGAATTTCCGAGCAACATTTGTTTGGCCGTGTGTATGCAAGACAAGTTTGAGCCAACATCCGTTGGAAAAAAATCCACGGTTTTATTGTCGGAATGTACGGTCGTGTGTACGCGGCATAAGAGTCATGATCATATCAATATTTTAGGAGAGAAATGTCAGAATTGGCGTGGGTGGCAAGTAGTTTACGATGTCCAGTTGACTTCAGCAGCTAATATTCAGAATTTTAGTGCAGTTCGGCGAACGTCCTGTCATCTGATCCAAGATATGTTCAGCTCATTTGTGGCTGTCATGAAGGACCTTGTTAAGGCCCTTTCTGTTACAGAGTAATATCACTCCCTACTCCTCCTTCCCACACTTTTATAATTTAGAGTCTAGATCTCTGGTAAACAAGCATGTCATAAGATTCAAGGTGGAGGTACACTTGGGTGAAATTTTTACCAAGTACTGTACATGTTCACTCACATTAAATATTTACTCAAGAGACTGTGTTCACCTACATTGCTTTTGTGTTTGTAGACCAACATGAGATGTTTATGGACATTGTTTTCACTGTTTGTATCACTTTGATTGATTAGCGTGGCAACCTATGCTATTTTTATTTCTTTCACCAACTGTCCTGTTGTGTTGTTGCCAGCAGCTTATATTTACTTTGTTTGGATTTAATTTTGAACTGTCTGTCTGCTCAATAATTTTCTTTATTTACATTGTATTTGCTCTGAAGAACCCTTTCTGTATGTGGAGGTTCTCTTTTCCTTTTCCTCCAGACAAAAGAGTGTTCCCTTGTCCTTTGTAAGGTCCTTAAAGTGTATAAACCCCTGTACACACGGTCGGACTTCCATTGGACTTTTCCGTGGTTTTTTGTCCGAACGGAGTTGGTCGGGAACACCCATAGCATACACACGCTCTGAATTTTCTGCAAACTTTCCCAAAACTTTTTCCAACATCACTTGGTTTTTCTGCTTTTTTCTGCTCTTTACCGACACCCTTTGGTCAACTTCTGCTATTGTTGGTTGATTGAAACATTATTTGTTTTGTCCATCGGACAAAAGTCCGATGGTTTTCTGTACACACGGTCGGACTTTGCTCCATCTGACTTTTGTTGGCTTAAAAGTTTGTCCGTTTGCAGACCCAACATTTGTCCGATGAAAACAAAAAAAAAACAAAAAAAAAAGTTTGTCCGATGAAGCGTACACACGGTCGGGTTTTGGTCCAACTTGCTCAAAATGAAGTTTGTTGGCCAAAAGTCCGACCAGTTCCCTATATGGACCACCTATGTATTTATACATGTTGATCATATCCCCACTTAATTCAGTTCCACTAATCTTTCCTCATAGCTGAGCTCCTTCATTCCTCTTATTAGTTTAGTTGCCCTAAGGTTCTACTCACACTTGTGCGACTTGTCATGAAACTTTGGACATCAAAGTTGCTTCACAAAACATTCCCCATGTTTTCCAATGATAACCATTCATATAAGTGCGACTTAAAGTTGCAGACTTTGGTCTGACTTTCACGCAACTTGAGGGCTATAGACTTCAATGTTAACCCACAAGAGTTGCATGAAAGTCATACATGAATGTTATACAATGCAACAGTTGTGCAATAGTTGTCCATTATCACTGGCAAAAGTTGTCTCCAAGTCTCACCCATCCAAAGTTGCCTCAAAATTCCAACAAAGTTGCACTCCAAAGTCAGCCCGATTTCGGAGTCGTACAAGTGTGAATGGAGACTTATCTGCACTATCTCCATTTCTCCCATATCCTTTTTGTAAAGTGGTGATAAAACTGAACTGCATATTCCAGATGAGGTCTTACTAATGAATTTTACAGAGGCAAAATGATGTCTCTTTCTCTGCAGTCTATACCTCTATAGGTCTTCCTCTATGCAGTCCATAGAACACTTATCTTTCCTGCTACCAGCACTGCAAAATTTTGCTCAGACTTTGAGAACTAGTCCTCCAGAGTTCCACATACTTTTGGGAGTGTCAAGATTTCATTTGTTGTCCTGGAGACCTCCATGTCACTGCAGAAGACAGTGGAGATTTCCAAGAAGAACCAGTGCTTGCTTGAAAATGTGTAATTATGACATGACTACGTGTACTGTATCTTTACATTAAAAGTTAAAACATATTTGCTGGTGTCTGTTGAAGATCGTTCCCTGGGTGGATCAAAGCTACAAGTTTCCAGTGATGTAGACCGTGTCTGGGCTTGTCCTGTAAGAAGATGTACAATCTCATCCTAGAGACCCCCAGAGCCATCCCTATTATTAAACCAGCAGATATTGTTCGGGCTGGGAATAATTGGAGTAATGGTAACTTCATTTTGAACTACAAGGCATGCTATTCTTTTTTTTTCTCTATCATTATTATCAGGGATTATTTTAGAGCATGTTGTTTGGGTCCTTTTATCAACTGGCTTGATTGACTCCAGAGTATCTTCAAAGGCTTTAATTTATTTTGTATTTATTTTAGATTTTTGCTGTGCACAGCTATCTCCCGGGAGAAGCTGCCGGTACATACATACAACTAACACAATTTGCTTGACTCATAAAAACACTATTTATTTTGTGCCGCATCAATATGAAACTGTGAAATTCATTAAATTAAAATTGTGTTAGTTCTTATAAATAATCATAAACCGAAATCTCAGTGGGCAAAGCCGAGTCAGGAAAAATGTTTTATTAAACCCAATGCCGTAAGCTTCAGGCTGCACAGGGTAGCAGGAAGCTGGACATTTGCTAATACCTACAAAGTCATCATGATTTCAAATCCTTATCTATATCTTCTTAAAGTAGAAGTCTGCCCTAACACTAAAATCCCTGCATCTACAGACATCCATGATCTAACACTAACCTATCTAGCCCTGTAAAGAAGAAATCAGTATACAAGCCTTTTTTGAAGTCAATGCGATCCCATGCTGAGCTGTCAGCTGAGCCGACAGCGGAAGCCCCATAGTAGCTCTATGGGTAATGTCATTCCCCATTCATTGCACAGCCGTTATCGGCTGTGTCCTCTGCAGAGCTTCTGCGACTGAAGAACAGATCGGATTGGCTTAAAAAAAGGTATGTATACGGATTATTTCTTTACAGGGCTAGATTGGTTAGTGTTAGATCATGGATGTCTGTAGATGCAGGGATTTTAGTGTTAGGGCAGACTTCTACTTTAATAAGGCAAAGTCTCTATATGAGTCTCTTCTGACATTTAATTTCAACACCAGGCAATCAAAAGTAGGGATGAGCTTCGTGTTCGAGTCGAACATACGTTCGACTCGAACATCGGCTGTTCGATCGTTCGACGAAGATCGAACGATTTGGGCCGTTCGCGCCAAATTCGAGTGACGCGAACGGCCCACAATGCACTACGCCATCGCAGTGTCATCCAGGCGCTGTGATTGGCCAAGCATGCACTGTGACCCCGCATGCTTGGCCAATCACAGCGCCGGCAGCGAGGAGAGCAATGATTGGCCACAGGCAGGATGCCTGTGGCCAATTATTGCTGATGGGGTTTAGTACACGCCCCACACTATAAAAGGCCGCCAGCGCGGCGGCCTTGTGTAGTGTGTTCCGGAGCAGGGAAAGAGAAGCATAGGCAGGGACAGTGTCATTTTTTTTCCTTTACTAATCCTGGATTCCTTGTGTTTAGGGACAAATAAGGATAGGTAGGGAGAGTGTCAGTGACAGTGTGCTATTCTGTGCTAATCCTTGTTTGTAGGGACAGAGAGGTACAGTGAGGGAAACTGACAGTGTGCTATTCTGTTCTAAAACTATTTTGCTGAACCATATTTTCAATCCTTGAGTTGAGGGACAGAGAGCTACAGTGAGGGAAAGTGTCAGTGTGCTATTGTGTTCTAAAACTATTTTGCTGAACCATATTTTCAATCCTTGAGTTGAGGGACAGAGAGCTACAGTGAGGGAAAGTGTCAGTGTGCTATTGTGTTCTAAAACTATTTTGCTGAACCATATTTTCAATCCTTGAGTTGAGGGACAGAGAGCTACAGTGAGGGAAAGTGTCAGTGTGCTATTGTGTTCTAAAACTATTTTGCTGAACCATATTTTCAATCCTTGAGTTGAGGGACAGAGAGGTACAGTGAGTGAAACTGACAGTGTGCTATTCTGTTCTAAATCAATTTTGCTGTTCCATATTTTCAATCCTTGAGTTGAGGGACAGAGAGGTACAGTGAGTGAAACTGACAGTGTGCTATTCTGTTCTAAATCAATTTTGCTGTTCCATATTTTCAATCCTTGAGTTGAGGGACAGAGAGGTACAGTGAGGGAAACTGACAGTGTGCTATTCTGTTCTAAAACTATTTTGCTGAACCATATTTTCAATCCTTGAGTTGAGGGACAGAGAGGTACAGTGAGTGAAACTGACAGTGTGCTATTCTGTTCTAAAACTATTTTGCTGTTCCATATTTTCAATCCTTGAGTTGAGGGACAGAGAGCTACAGTGAGGGAAAGTGTCAGTGTGCTATTGTGTTCTAAAACTATTTTGCTGAACCATATTTTCAATCCTTGAGTTGAGGGACAGAGAGCTACAATGAGGGAAAGTGTCAGTGTGCTATTGTGTGCTAAAACTATTTTGCTGAACCATATTTTCAATCCTTGAGTTGAGGGACAGAGAGGTACAGTGAGTGAAACTGACAGTGTGCTATTCTGTTCTAAATCAATTTTGCTGTTCCATATTTTCAATCCTTGAGTTGAGGGACAGAGAGCTACAGTGAGGGAAAGTGTCAGTGTGCTATTGTGTTCTAAAACTATTTTGCTGAACCATATTTTCAATCCTTGAGTTGAGGGACAGAGAGGTACAGTGAGTGAAACTGACAGTGTGCTATTCTGTTCTAAAACTATTTTGCTGTTCCATATTTTCAATCCTTGAGTTGAGGGACAGAGAGCTACAGTGAGGGAAAGTGTCAGTGTGCTATTGTGTTCTAAAACTATTTTGCTGAACCATATTTTCAATCCTTGAGTTGAGGGACAGAGAGCTACAGTGAGGGAAAGTGTCAGTGTGCTATTGTGTTCTAAAACTATTTTGCTGAACCATATTTTCAATCCTTGAGTTGAGGGACAGAGAGGTACAGTGAGTGAAACTGACAGTGTGCTATTCTGTTCTAAATCAATTTTGCTGTTCCATATTTTCAATCCTTGAGTTGAGGGACAGAGAGCTACAGTGAGGGAAAGTGTCAGTGTGCTATTGTGTTCTAAAACTATTTTGCTGAACCATATTTTCAATCCTTGAGTTGAGGGACAGAGAGCTACAGTGAGGAAAAGTGTCAGTGTGCTATTGTGTTCTAAAACTATTTTGCTGAACCATATTTTCAATCCTTGAGTTGAGGGACAGAGAGGTACAGTGAGTGAAACTGACAGTGTGCTATTCTGTTCTAAATCAATTTTGCTGTTCCATATTTTCAATCCTTGAGTTGAGGGACAGAGAGCTACAGTGAGGGAAAGTGTCAGTGTGCTATTGTGTTCTAAAACTATTTTGCTGAACCATATTTTCAATCCTTGAGTTGAGGGACAGAGAGGTACAGTGAGTGAAACTGACAGTGTGCTATTCTGTTCTAAATCAATTTTGCTGTTCCATATTTTCAATCCTTGAGTTGAGGGACAGAGAGGTACAGTGAGGGAAACTGACAGTGTGCAAATCTGTTCTAAAACTATTTTGCTGAACCATATTTTCAATCCTTGAGTTGAGGGACAGAGAGGTACAGTGAGTGAAACTGACAGTGTGCTATTCTGTTCTAAAACTATTTTGCTGTTCCATATTTTCAATCCTTGAGTTGAGGGACAGAGAGCTACAGTGAGGGAAACTGACAGTGTGCTATTCTGTTCTAAAACTATTTTGCTGTTCCATATTTTCAATCCTTGAGTTGAGGGACAGAGAGCTACAGTGAGGGAAAGTGTCAGTGTGCTATTGTGTTCTAAAACTATTTTGCTGAACCATATTTTCAATCCTTGAGTTGAGGGACAGAGAGCTACAGTGAGGGAAAGTGTCAGTGTGCTATTGTGTTCTAAAACTATTTTGCTGAACCATATTTTCAATCCTTGAGTTGAGGGACAGAGAGGTACAGTGAGTGAAACTGACAGTGTGCTATTCTGTTCTAAACCAATTTTGCTGTTCCATATTTTCAATCCTTGAGTTGAGGGACAGAGAGCTACAGTGAGGGAAAGTGTCAGTGTGCTATTCTGTTCTAAATCTATTTTGCTGAACCATTTTTTCAATCCTTGAGTTGAGGGACAGAGAGGTACAGTGAGTGAAACTGACAGTGTGCTATTCTGTTCTAAATCAATTTTGCTGTTCCATATTTTCAATCCTTGAGTTGAGGGACAGAGAGGTACAGTGAGTGAAACTGACAGTGTGCTATTCTGTTCTAAATCAATTTTGCTGTTCCATATTTTCAATCCTTGAGTTGAGGGACTGAGTGGTACACTGAGGGAAACTGACAGTGTGCTATTCTGTTCTAAAACTATTTTGCTGAACCATATTTTCAATCCTTGAGTTGAGGGACAGAGAGCTACAGTGAGTGAAATTGACAGTGTGCTATTGTGTTCTAAAACTATTTTGCTGAACCATATTTTCAATCCTTGAGTTGAGGGACAGAGAGCTACAGTGAGGGAAAGTGTCAGTGTGCTATTGTGTTCTAAAACTATTTTGCTGAACCATATTTTCAATCCTTGAGTTGAGGGACAGAGAGGTACAGTGAGTGAAACTGACAGTGTGCTATTCTGTTCTAAATCAATTTTGCTGTTCCATATTTTCAATCCTTGAGTTGAGGGACAGAGAGGTACAGTGAGGGAAACTGACAGTGTGCTATTCTGTTCTAAAACTATTTTGCTGAAACATATTTTCAATCCTTGAGTTGAGGGACAGAGAGGTACAGTGAGTGAAACTGACAGTGTGCTATTCTGTTCTAAAACTATTTTGCTGTTCCATATTTTCAATCCTTGAGTTGAGGGACAGAGAGCTACAGTGAGGGAAAGTGTCAGTGTGCTATTGTGTTCTAAAACTATTTTGCTGAACCATATTTTCAATCCTTGAGTTGAGGGACAGAGAGCTACAGTGAGGGAAAGTGTCAGTGTGCTATTGTGTTCTAAAACTATTTTGCTGAACCATATTTTCAATCCTTGAGTTGAGGGACAGAGAGGTACAGTGAGTGAAACTGACAGTGTGCTATTCTGTTCTAAATCAATTTTGCTGTTCCATATTTTCAATCCTTGAGTTGAGGGACAGAGAGCTACAGTGAGGGAAAGTGTCAGTGTGCTATTGTGTTCTAAAACTATTTTGCTGAACCATATTTTCAATCCTTGAGTTGAGGGACAGAGAGCTACAGTGAGGAAAAGTCTCAGTGTGCTATTGTGTTCTAAAACTATTTTGCTGAACCATATTTTCAATCCTTGAGTTGAGGGACAGAGAGGTACAGTGAGTGAAACTGACAGTGTGCTATTCTGTTCTAAATCAATTTTGCTGTTCCATATTTTCAATCCTTGAGTTGAGGGACAGAGAGCTACAGTGAGGGAAAGTGTCAGTGTGCTATTGTGTTCTAAAACTATTTTGCTGAACCATATTTTCAATCCTTGAGTTGAGGGACAGAGAGCTACAGTGAGGGAAAGTGTCAGTGTGCTATTGTGTTCTAAAACTATTTTGCTGAACCATATTTTCAATCCTTGAGTTGAGGGACAGAGAGGTACAGTGAGTGAAACTGACAGTGTGCTATTCTGTTCTAAATCAATTTTGCTGTTCCATATTTTCAATCCTTGAGTTGAGGGACAGAGAGGTACAGTGAGGGAAACTGACAGTGTGCTATTCTGTTCTAAAACTATTTTGCTGAACCATATTTTCAATCCTTGAGTTGAGGGACAGAGAGGTACAGTGAGTGAAACTGACAGTGTGCTATTCTGTTCTAAAACTATTTTGCTGTTCCATATTTTCAATCCTTGAGTTGAGGGACAGAGAGGTACAGTGAGTGAAACTGACAGTGTGCTATTCTGTTCTAAATCTATTTTGCTGTTCCATATTTTCAATCCTTGAGTTGAGGGACAGAGAGCTACAGTGAGGGAAAGTGTCAGTGTGCTATTGTGTTCTAAAACTATTTTGCTGAACCATTTTTTCAATCCTTGAGTTGAGGGACAGAGAGGTACAGTGAGTGAAACTGACAGTGTGCTATTCTGTTCTAAATCAATTTTGCTGTTCCATATTTTCAATCCTTGAGTTGAGGGACAGAGAGGTACAGTGAGTGAAACTGACAGTGTGCTATTCTGTTCTAAATCAATTTTGCTGTTCCATATTTTCAATCCTTGAGTTGAGGGACAGAGAGGTACAGTGAGGGAAACTGACAGTGTGCTATTCTGTTCTAAAACTATTTTGCTGAACCATATTTTCAATCCTTGAGTTGAGGGACAGAGAGGTACAGTGAGTGAAACTGACAGTGTGCTATTGTGTTCTAAAACTATTTTGCTGAACCATATTTTCAATCCTTGAGTTGAGGGACAGAGAGCTACAGTGAGGGAAAGTGTCAGTGTGCTATTGTGTTCTAAAACTATTTTGCTGAACCATATTTTCAATCCTTGAGTTGAGGGACAGAGAGCTACAGTGAGTGAAACTGACAGTGTGCTATTCTGTTCTAAATCAATTTTGCTGTTCCATATTTTCAATCCTTGAGTTGAGGGACAGAGAGGTACAGTGAGGGAAACTGACAGTGTGCTATTCTGTTCTAAAACTATTTTGCTGAAACATATTTTCAATCCTTGAGTTGAGGGATAGAGAGGTACAGTGAGTGAAACTGACAGTGTGCTATTCTGTTCTAAAACTATTTTGCTGTTCCATATTTTCAATCCTTGAGTTGAGGGACAGAGAGCTACAGTGAGGGAAAGTGTCAGTGTGCTATTGTGTTCTAAAACTATTTTGCTGAACCATATTTTCAATCCTTGAGTTGAGGGACAGAGAGGTACAGTGAGTGAAACTGACAGTGTGCTATTCTGTTCTAAATCAATTTTGCTGTTCCATATTTTCAATCCTTGAGTTGAGGGACAGAGAGCTACAGTGAGGGAAAGTGTCAGTGTGCTATTGTGTTCTAAAACTATTTTGCTGAACCATATTTTCAATCCTTGAGTTGAGGGACAGAGAGCTACAGTGAGGGAAAGTGTCAGTGTGCTATTGTGTTCTAAAACTATTTTGCTGAACCATATTTTCAATCCTTGAGTTGAGGGACAGAGAGGTACAGTGAGTGAAACTGACAGTGTGCTATTCTGTTCTAAATCAATTTTGCTGTTCCATATTTTCAATCCTTGAGTTGAGGGACAGAGAGCTACAGTGAGGGAAAGTGTCAGTGTGCTATTGTGTTCTAAAACTATTTTGCTGAACCATATTTTCAATCCTTGAGTTGAGGGACAGAGAGCTACAGTGAGGGAAAGTGTCAGTGTGCTATTGTGTTCTAAAACTATTTTGCTGAACCATATTTTCAATCCTTGAGTTGAGGGACAGAGAGGTACAGTGAGTGAAACTGACAGTGTGCTATTCTGTTCTAAATCAATTTTGCTGTTCCATATTTTCAATCCTTGAGTTGAGGGACAGAGAGCTACAGTGAGGGAAAGTGTCAGTGTGCTATTGTGTTCTAAAACTATTTTGCTGAACCATATTTTCAATCCTTGAGTTGAGGGACAGAGAGCTACAGTGAGGGAAAGTGTCAGTGTGCTATTGTGTTCTAAAACTATTTTGCTGAACCATATTTTCAATCCTTGAGTTGAGGGACAGAGAGGTACAGTGAGTGAAACTGACAGTGTGCTATTCTGTTCTAAATCAATTTTGCTGTTCCATATTTTCAATCCTTGAGTTGAGGAACAGAGAGCTACAGTGAGGGAAAGTGTCAGTGTGCTATTGTGTTCTAAAACTATTTTGCTGAACCATATTTTCAATCCTTGAGTTGAGGGACAGAGAGCTACAGTGAGGGAAAGTGTCAGTGTGCTATTGTGTTCTAAAACTATTTTGCTGAACCATATTTTCAATCCTTGAGTTGAGGGACAGAGAGGTACAGTGAGTGAAACTGACAGTGTGCTATTCTGTTCTAAATCAATTTTGCTGTTCCATATTTTCAATCCTTGAGTTGAGGGACAGAGAGGTACAGTGAGGGAAACTGACAGTGTGCTATTCTGTTCTAAAACTATTTTGCTGAACCATATTTTCAATCCTTGAGTTGAGGGACAGAGAGGTACAGTAAGTGAAACTGACAGTGTGCTATTCTGTTCTAAAACTATTTTGCTGTTCCATATTTTCAATCCTTGAGTTGAGGGACAGAGAGCTACAGTGAGGGAAAGTGTCAGTGTGCTATTGTGTTCTAAAACTATTTTGCTGAACCATATTTTCAATCCTTGAGTTGAGGGACAGAGAGCTACAGTGAGGGGAAGTGTCAGTGTGCTATTGTGTTCTAAAACTATTTTGCTGAACCATATTTTCAATCCTTGAGTTGAGGGACAGAGAGGTACAGTGAGGGAAAGTGTCAGTGTGCTATTCTGTTCTAAATCAATTTTGCTGTTCCATATTTTCAATCCTTGAGTTGAGGGACAGAGAGCTACAGTGAGGGAAAGTGTCAGTGTGCTATTGTGTTCTAAAACTATTTTGCTGAACCATATTTTCAATCCTTGAGTTGAGGGACAGAGAGGTACAGTGAGTGAAACTGACAGTGTGCTATTGTGTTCTAAAACTATTTTGCTGTTCCATATTTTCAATCCTTGAGTTGAGGGACAGAGAGCTACAGTGAGGGAAACTGACAGTGTGCTATTCTGTTCTAAAACTATTTTGCTGTTCCATATTTTCAATCCTTGAGTTGAGGGACAGAGAGCTACAGTGAGGGAAAGTGTCAGTGTGCTATTGTGTTCTAAAACTATTTTGCTGAACCATATTTTCAATCCTTGAGTTGAGGGACAGAGAGCTACAGTGAGGGAAAGTGTCAGTGTGCTATTGTGTTCTAAAACTATTTTGCTGAACCATATTTTCAATCCTTGAGTTGAGGGACAGAGAGGTACAGTGAGTGAAACTGACAGTGTGCTATTCTTTTCTAAATCAATTTTGCTGTTCCATATTTTCAATCCTTGAGTTGAGGGACAGAGAGCTACAGTGAGGGAAAGTGTCAGTGTGCTATTGTGTTCTAAAACTATTTTGCTGAACCATATTTTCAATCCTTGAGTTGAGGGACAGAGAGCTACAGTGAGGGAAAGTGTCAGTGTGCTATTGTGTTCTAAAACTATTTTGCTGAACCATATTTTCAATCCTTGAGTTGAGGGACAGAGAGGTACAGTGAGTGAAACTGACAGTGTGCTATTCTGTTCTAAATCAATTTTGCTGTTCCATATTTTCAATCCTTGAGTTGAGGGACAGAGAGCTACAGTGAGGGAAAGTGTCAGTGTGCTATTGTGTTCTAAAACTATTTTGCTGAACCATATTTTCAATCCTTGAGTTGAGGGACAGAGAGCTACAGTGAGGGAAAGTGTCAGTGTGCTATTGTGTTCTAAAACTATTTTGCTGAACCATATTTTCAATCCTTGAGTTGAGGGACAGAGAGGTACAGTGAGTGAAACTGACAGTGTGCTATTCTGTTCTAAATCAATTTTGCTGTTCCATATTTTCAATCCTTGAGTTGAGGGACAGAGAGCTACAGTGAGGGAAAGTGTCAGTGTGCTATTGTGTTCTAAAACTATTTTGCTGAACCATATTTTCAATCCTTGAGTTGAGGGACAGAGAGCTACAGTGAGGGAAAGTGTCAGTGTGCTATTGTGTTCTAAAACTATTTTGCTGAACCATATTTTCAATCCTTGAGTTGAGGGACAGAGAGGTACAGTGAGTGAAACTGACAGTGTGCTATTCTGTTCTAAATCAATTTTGCTGTTCCATATTTTCAATCCTTGAGTTGAGGGACAGAGAGCTACAGTGAGGGAAAGTGTCAGTGTGCTATTGTGTTCTAAAACTATTTTGCTGAACCATATTTTCAATCCTTGAGTTGAGGGACAGAGAGCTACAGTGAGGGAAAGTGTCAGTGTGCTATTGTGTTCTAAAACTATTTTGCTGAACCATATTTTCAATCCTTGAGTTGAGGGACAGAGAGGTACAGTGAGTGAAACGGACAGTGTGCTATTCTGTTCTAAATCAATTTTGCTGTTCCATATTTTCAATCCTTGAGTTGAGGGACAGAGAGGTACAGTGAGGGAAACTGACAGTGTGCTATTCTGTTCTAAAACTATTTTGCTGAACCATATTTTCAATCCTTGAGTTGAGGGACAGAGAGGTACAGTGAGTGAAACTGACAGTGTGCTATTCTGTTCTAAAACTATTTTGCTGTTCCATATTTTCAATCCTTGAGTTGAGGGACAGAGAGCTACAGTGAGGTAAACTGACAGTGTGCTATTCTGTTCTAAAACTATTTTGCTGTTCCATATTTTCAATCCTTGCATTGAGGGACAGAGAGCTACAGTGAGGGAAAGTGTCAGTGTGCTATTGTGCTCTAAAACTATTTTGCTGAACCATATTTTCAATCCTTGAGTTGAGGGACAGAGAGCTACAGTGAGGGAAAGTGTCAGTGTGCTATTGTGTTCTAAAACTATTTTGCTGAACCATATTTTCAATCCTTGAGTTGAGGGACAGAGAGGTACAGTGAGTGAAACTGACAGTGTGCTATTCTGTTCTAAATCAATTTTGCTGTTCCATGTTTTCAATCCTTGAGTTGAGGGACAGAGAGCTACAGTGAGGGAAAGTGTCAGTGTGCTATTGTGTTCTAAAACTATTTTGCTGAACCATATTTTCAATCCTTGAGTTGAGGGACAGAGAGCTACAGTGAGGGAAAGTGTCAGTGTGCTATTGTGTTCTAAAACTATTTTGCTGAACCATATTTTCAATCCTTGAGTTGAGGGACAGAGAGGTACAGTGAGTGAAACTGACAGTGTGCTATTCTGTTCTAAATCAATTTTGCTGTTCCATATTTTCAATCCTTGAGTTGAGGGACAGAGAGGTACAGTGAGCGAAACTGACAGTGTGCTATTCTGTTCTAAATCTATTTTGCTGTTCCATATTTTCAATCCTTGAGTTGAGGGACAGAGAGCTACAGTGAGGGAAAGTGTCAGTGTGCTATTGTGTTCTAAAACTATTTTGCTGAACCATATTTTCAATCCTTGAGTTGAGGGACAGAGAGGTACAGTGAGTGAAACTGACAGTGTGCTATTCTGTTCTAAATCAATTTTGCTGTTCCATATTTTCAATCCTTGAGTTGAGGGACAGAGAGGTACAGTGAGTGAAACTGACAGTGTGCTATTCTGTTCTAAATCAATTTTGCTGTTCCATATTTTCAATCCTTGAGTTGAGGGAAAGAGAGGTACAGTGAGGGAAACTGACAGTGTGCTATTGTGTTCTAAAACTATTTTGCTGAACCATATTTTCAATCCTTGAGTTGAGGGACAGAGAGCTACAGTGAGGGAAAGTGTCAGTGTGCTATTGTGTTCTAAAACTATTTTGCTGAACCATATTTTCAATCCTTGAGTTGAGGGACAGAGAGGTACAGTGAGTGAAACTGACAGTGTGCTATTCTGTTCTAAATCAATTTTGCTGTTCCATATTTTCAATCCTTGAGTTGAGGGACAGAGAGCTACAGTGAGGGAAAGTGTCAGTGTGCTATTGTGTTCTAAAACTATTTTGCTGAACCATATTTTCAATCCTTGAGTTGAGGGACAGAGAGCTACAGTGAGGGAAAGTGTCAGTGTGCTATTGTGTTCTAAAACTTTTTTGCTGAACCATATTTTCAATCCTTGAGTTGAGGGACAGAGAGGTACAGTGAGTGAAACTGACAGTGTGCTATTCTGTTCTAAATCAATTTTGCTGTTCCATATTTTCAATCCTTGAGTTGAGGGACAGAGAGGTACAGTGAGGGAAACTGACAGTGTGCTATTCTGTTCTAAAACTATTTTGCTGAACCATATTTTCAATCCTTGAGTTGAGGGACAGAGAGGTACAGTGAGTGAAACTGACAGTGTGCTATTCTGTTCTAAAACTATTTTGCTGTTCCATATTTTCAATCCTTGAGTCGAGGGACAGAGAGCTACAGTGAGGGAAAGTGTCAGTGTGCTATTGTGTTCTAAAACTATTTTGCTGAACCATATTTTCAATCCTTGAGTTGAGGGACAGAGGACTACAGTGAGGGAAAGTGTCAGTGTGCTATTGTGTTCTAAAACTATTTTGCTGAACCATATTTTCAATCCTTGAGTTGAGGGACAGAGAGGTACAGTGAGTGAAACTGACAGTGTGCTATTCTGTTCTAAATCAATTTTGCTGTTCCATATTTTCAATCCTTGAGTTGAGGGACAGAGAGCTACAGTGAGGGAAAGTGTCAGTGTGCTATTGTGTTCTAAAACTATTTTGCTGAACCATATTTTCAATCCTTGAGTTGAGGGACAGAGAGGTACAGTGAGGGAAACTGACAGTGTGCTATTCTGTTCTAAAACTATTTTGCTGAACCATATTTTCAATCCTTGAGTTGAGGGACAGAGAGGTACAGTGAGTGAAACTGACAGTGTGCTATTCTGTTCTAAAACTATTTTGCTGAACCATATTTTCAATCCTTGAGTTGAGGGACAGAGAGGTACAGTGAGTGAAACTGACAGTGTGCTATTCTGTGCTAAAACTATTTTGCTGTTCCATATTTTCAATCCTTGAGTTGAGGGACAGAGAGCTACAGTGAGGGAAAGTGTCAGTG